>OY728146.1:547974973-549224973 GCA_963277665.1 Viscum album | reverse complement strand
GGTTATTATGACTTATTATTTTTATTCAAATTATTTTTTGGATCACGAATAAGATGATTTTTGGAACTTATGTCTTTTCAAATTGATATCCTTAGTATAGGAAATTAATTTGGTGATTAAGTGATAGTATTTATTTCAGAATATGTTTGCTCTTTTTGAAATAACATATTCTTATGGGAAATAAAATACTATGGGATCTCATTTGTGGACAAATGGTTGAAATTTTATTTCAAAAGAATCTATGTTTTTATTGTAGACATATGTCTATTTGAATTATTTATGGAAATTATTAACCTATCCTGAAGAATATGTGATTAGGTTAATTAAGTTTTTGTATGAAACATTAAGTCTAACTATTGTTATTTGAAGATAAATGTTAATATTTACCTTGGAAGATCTTGTTATTAAATACATATGAGATTTGGGTTTCAATCATAGTATAAATTACTTTTTAGAATTATATTGAAAATTATTTATTGAATGATCTCTTTTGGACATTGGGTATTGTTTGACCAGTTTTGGAGATTGTGAGCAGTTTTTATTTTTGTAAAAGATTATCCTTTTTCGGGATTATCATATCTTGTACTATCCATTTTGATTTTGCTTAATGTCTAAAGGAATTATAAAAATATAGTTCATCTTTTGTGGATTATGTTATTCTCTACAATATTATTATAGCTCTTTTAATATGAAAAAGTCATATTGAATACTCATCGTTTGGTGAAAAGATGAGTTTGAGGTATAAATCTTGTAAAGGGTGAATTTTTACATGAGAAGTAATAATTTTTATTTATGTTATTATTCAAGATAATAAATAAATTCCTCAACTTTATAAAATTTAACATAAAATAAACAAATTATATTCTAAATTTTTCTAATGGGGAATCAAATACTGTTTAACCCATCACAGGTTTGTGATTTTTTGGTGGTTAACATTCTCCTAAACATGTTTTCTACCACTCTCCATTAAAACATTATGGTTTGTTTCTCTTCTATTTCAATGTTTTCCTACAAGGAATCCTATAGTGGGATATGTCGAGTGACTTTTTATTTCTATTTCTTTTAAAGTAATATTTTTATTGGCTCTTTTTATAATGTTAGACTTTCAAAGATGTTTCCATGAACAGTTCTAAAATTATGAGGATTCAATTTACAAAATGGGGGATGGATATAACATCCCATGTAAATAAAGAATATAACATTATTATATTTATTATAATTTGGGAATTATATATTAAATTTACTTTAACAGGGATTCTATGTTCTATAGAGTATCTGATACGCAGCAATGGGTTTCTTTGAAAACATTTGTTGCAAACATTGGGGAGTCTTACTGAAAAATAATAACATAATATTATTTTAAATGTTTGTTATGGCCTAGACATTTTATTTTTGGGAATGTAAATATCTAATAAAAATTTTAATATAAATTTTTGATAATTTACATTTAACCAATAAATTCAAGAGAGTTAAAATAAGAAAGAATCTGATTTTAATTATAAACACTCTAATATTCATTAAAATGTCGATTTATGCCTTTTGATGGAGAACCCTCTTTTAATATAGTTTTGGCCCCATTTATATGTTCTATTATAACAAATAAAAGTCTTCTTTAGATCAGGATATAAAAATTTACTTTAGGATATTTTTTGATAAAATTCATTAATTAATGAATAGTTAAAAATACAGTAATTTAATAAAAAACTGTTGTTTAATCTAATTTATTTATAAGGATAGATTATAGAATTAATTTTTTTTAATGTCTAATAATTTTAATTTATTACCATTTAATCTATGTTTTGTAATTCTATGTAATTTCACTATGAAATTGGACATTAACAACAGTCAATCTTTTGATAGTTATTATTTCTTATAAAACGTATTTTATTTTCACAGCAGAAATTAATTTTAAATTTATTTATTCATCTTATGTGTTTTGAATTTAGAAAAATGGATTCAATATTTGGAATTAGGTGGTCCAAATTGTGTAAATTGGTATCTTTTTTATACATTATGAATATTTACATCAATAAATATTTTATTTACCTTGGTTAAAGGTTAAATCTGCTAATTAAGGGTAACAAAATATTATTATAATAATATTAAATTTTATTAATATGTGTCCTAATCCTAATGGTTGAAGCACTGCCAACCTTGGGCATCCATGGGTCGATTTTGGGACCTCATGGTGCCTCTTGGGAGTGATAATGACACTTTATAATAATTAAATTAATGTAATGTTCAAAATGACACAAACATATA
Source organism: Viscum album (assembly GCA_963277665.1). Lineage (NCBI taxonomy): Eukaryota > Viridiplantae > Streptophyta > Magnoliopsida > Santalales > Viscaceae > Viscum > Viscum album. The sequence continues at coordinate 549,222,711 of OY728146.1, read as the reverse complement.
TCTTTTAGTTAATCAATTCCTACATGGGGTTATTTAAATTTTCACTTCGACTGTAAATATTAAATTGAAATCTAAAAATAATTCCCACATTAGGATTTTTTTATATTGTTTAGTCATCAAATAAAAAAATTAATGACACAATAATGATGTAGTGTTTACCTCATAAATGAATGATTTAAATAAATAAGATTATAAAGACTAAATCAATATCCAAAACCAATCTGATTATTATTGGAGGTTTTTTTATATCATGATACATCTTATATTTGACTTTAATTATTTTTCTTCTTTTAGAAATGAAAATCATTATATTATAAAATAATATTTTTAAACATTCCTAAAGAGCCCCTCCTCCCCCTTATAAAAATCCCTCACTTCTGACACATTCCTCACACTTCTCAAGGCCCATAGCATATACAACATCTTCCCAATTAATCTACATCTATCACTATTCCTCTCCTAGAATCCTTCCCCTCAGCATAAAAAAATTCAGTCAAATCTTTGGGTATAATCCAAAGGGAGATACCCGATCTCAATGAAACATATTCTCTTATGTTCATTTCATTTATTTTACATCTCTAACTCCTAAACTCTGTTTATTCCATTATTATATAACAACACCATTATCCTAGATATAATATGTTGTTTTTATGAAATGGATTCAAACTACACTTACACACACATCCATCTAATGAGTAAAAAACATACTGTTTCTGTGGATGGTGATCTACTACCTCACGAAACGATGATTATTCAATCTTCTCCTACCACACCGTATTGTGGATATTAATATAGAAATTTATTTATATTCTATATATATTGTATTTTTATTTTTTCCATGCTTTTTTATTTTTGATTTATAAAATACCTTTATAGTTTCCATAGTTTCTTAATAAAATAATTTCATTGAAGGGAGTACGGACTACTACCCTATCAAAGTGATATGACCCATTCATGCCATTCGTGGAAAGTATAATGTATGTAAATAATTAAATTATATATGATATTATACTTTAATAATAATATACCTATTTATATTTACATTTTCATTCAATTAAATATGAAATAGAAATGAAAGTAGCGTTCACGCGTATGTACAACATATTGTATCCATGAACTGTGCATTTTATATCTTATCTCCAAATGATATTTACTATTATAAATACATATATATATATGTTGATGCTCTTTTCTATAAAAGAGAATAAGGAATGAAAAAGGGGAATACCTTAAGTATAAAGAAATTCATCTTTTGAAGAAGCATCAAAAATTGACATAGTCATGAACAAGAAACTCTTTAAGCATTTGTCGCGCAAGTTTTATTATGGTCGCAAAAGTATACTGTAACACCCCAAGCTTCCTCGGTATATTTCCTTTCGAATAATGCAATGACGTGCATTGTACGCAACTTCGAGATTTTAACACACCACAACCAATCAAACTAGCTGTTATGAATAGTAATACCTACTTTTTGAAATTATATATATTTTATATTTCAAAATGGACTTAATTTTTGGATTCGGAATATAGAATTTAGCCTAGGGTTAAATTTTGGTACTTTTCGGATAACTTTTGTATTTTGATGAATAGTGAAAATTACTAAATTTTAATTAAAAACAACTTTTTTAATCAAAATAATTAATAGTGATAAATTGTGAATTTGAGTGGTTTTAAAGTATATTTAGAATATATTTTTACCATTTAATATAATGTTGGTCATTGGACATAATTTTACAATTAAACCGAACATAAACAAGTGTCAATCTTTTGATAGTTATTATCTCTTAAAAACACGCTTTTTGTTTTGACAGCGGGAATTAATTTTTAAATTAATTTCTGCCACTTCTGTGTTTTGAATTTAGAAAAATGGATTCCATATTTGGAATCAGGATGTCCAAATTGTGTAAATAGGTAAATTTTATTTTTAGACATTTTGAATAATTACTGCGGTAAATATTTTATTTACCATGGTTAAGGGTAAATCCGGTAAATAAGGGTTAAAAAAATAATATTATAATAATACTAAATTACCCTAAAATGTGTCTTAACCCTATTGGTTGATACATGGTCGACCATGGGCTTGTTTGGGTCAATTTTGGGACCCCATGGATCCACTTGTAAGTGATAATGACACTTTATATTAAGTAAGTTAAAATGAATACAAAAATGACACAAGCATATATCTTTTAGCAAAACAATTGTTACATAGGGTTATATATGTTGGATTTTAGATTATAAATATTCATTAGAAAGCTAAAAAGATTTCATACATAATGAGATTTTATTTATACTTTTTAGACATCAAATAATGTAAAATATTAATGACACAATGATGATGCAATAATTACTATAATGGTGAAAAATTAAAATAACTGATTTTATAAATACCCAAATAAATATAATATGACACTTTTAATGAATTAAACTAATTTTGTAGGATAATATAATATATTAGGATTGATTTAATTGACTTTTTTCTAAATAATCAATCTTTTATGAGTTTCACAAAAATCAACTAATGAATAGTGTCAAAATTGACATAAAAGAATTCTTAAAACAAATATTATATTATTAATTGATATTAAATTCCTAAAAATCTAAGGTTCGGCCAAGAGACTTATATAATGATAGGTTAAGCATTAATGGACCACTTGGGGGTATTTTGGATGTATATAGTAAGTTTATTAACCATATTATATAAAAATACAAAGAGACATTGTAAAAGTGAAACTAATTAACTTAGAGTTAATACTTAAAGATAAGGTTAATATAAGTACCCAAACCTGTCTAAATTCTATTGGATGAGTTGTTTTCGACCTATCCCCACCTCAACCTTTGAATAGTCAACTTTGGAGCCATTGAAAACCGAATATGAATTTATTATAAATTAATATTTCTAGCTTTTCCAAAGGTGCCCCTCACCCCTCTTATAAAAGGGCACTCCTCCTTCTCATTTCCTCACACCTCTAAAGCCACTTGGCTCGTCCAAACTCTGCCCAACTAAGCTCCCCACATCCCTCTCCTCCTCCTTGAAGCTTCCCCTTAGGCATAAAGCATTTCAACAAGTCCTTTGGTTCCAACCAAAGTGAGTTACCTAAATTAAAGGTAACGATTTCTCTTAAATTATTTTCATTTATTTTGCTTCTTCAACCCCCAAACTCTTTTTATTTCCCTTCTTTTGTAACAGAACCAGTATCCTCAATATACTAGGATGTTGTTATAAGAAGTATTCAAACTACACATACACACAACTCCGTCTAATGGATGATGAACATAATGTTTCTGTGGATGGCAAACTAACGCCTCACGAAACGATGATTGTTCAAAAACATCTTACCGCCTCTCATGGTGGCAATTATGATGGAACTGTAATTAAATATGATATTAATGATATATATTTTATATATAAGCTTCTTTAATTCCATTTTAGTTCATACCATTATTCGTTTCATGTCGTATATACATACGATAATTTCATTTGAGGAAGTGCGGACTACCGCCCCCTTAAAATGATATGACTCGTTCATACCACACATGGAACGTATAAAGGATGGTGTTAATGAACTTAAGTAACATATATAAAATATTATATTATACTGGAATAGTAATATACCTATGTATCATTTGGATTCGATTCTTTTAAAATAAAAAATTAAATGGAAGTAGCGTTCGTGCGTACGTACGGACTACCGTCTCCACGAACGCGATGAGATTCATTATCCATCGTATCCATTCAAGTATAATTATCATTTAATGATTTAAAAATGATGTTTAAGGACTTTATATCATTATGGATATGAATAAGATACAACAAACATGACTTATGTAACAAAACATATAAAAGAAAATGAGTAAGTTAACACCCGAAACGGCGTTAATACTAAGATATTATTAACAAATCAATGTTAAAAGATCATATATGATATCATATTAAAGTAAATGATTCTTGTATTATTCAATAACAATTATTTCACCACTATACAGGAGGTAAACCTACCATCGACCAAGGAAAAAGTACAAAGTAAGGGATTCTCTTATCTCACTTTCAATTCCGTGAGATTTCCATTGTTCGCTACTAAATTATTGAAGGTGGTGTATTGTGTACTGCCATTTGATATATATTATCATGATTCACTTTATATTCATGTTATTCTGTAAATCATTTGGTGTTTATTAACTTTTGTCCATGCGACTCAGTTGATTAACGTGGTAAGGGTTTTCTTATCTCACTTTTAATTCCGTGAGAATTCCATTGATCACCACTTAATTATTGCATGTGGTGTATGTGTACTGCCCATGATCGTATTCATTGTGTAATATACTTTAATTTATGGGTATTTACATCATCATTGTATGATACTTCTTTCATGGGTGTATGTTTCGTAAGTTACCTAATCGATAAGGGAATTTGAGATTTCAATTTCCACTCATTTGGCTTTACACATATTTCATTGATTAGATTACCCCAAGATTATGTGTGGAATCACTATTCATTTGATTATGTCATAATTTCCACTCCCCTTCCTGTGGATAGAAGTTTGATACACATAATCACTCCATTGGTAATTCTCAAGTCATTGATATGAATTTGATAAGAGTAATTTTAACTCATCCTCCATTTGTTGAGTTAAACATCCAATTCGTTGGTATTGTTTTTTACAAGAATATGTGTGAATGTCCTTTGATTGTTTTACACTGAATATCCAATCATATTTAGTGTATTTATATTTGTCACACATAATTATGTCATTGATTTATCCTTAACCTAAGGATACAACCTTTTTGAGAAATTTCATCTCAATTTACATTCCATTGAGACTTCTTTGATGATATACACCAAATCACTTCTATGTGGTGTATATAATGTACTTTGACATAGTATATCATGAATTCCTTTATTCTCATGATATTACAATGTTTTGATTACCTCAATTATTTGTATTCAAGTGTCTCTCTTTTGGTTAGAAACTCTAACCAAAATACCATTTTAAAATGTTTTAAAGAATTATTCTTCTAAATCATGCTCATTAATGTCCATATTTTAAAAATGGTTTTAAGGATTTATTTATATGGACATTAAAGTTTTAAAATTAAAACTCCTTTTAAAAGTTTCAAAGTGGTATGGGACACTTTGATTCAAAAATATACTTTTAAATGGCTTCTTGACAAATAGTGTGACTTTTAAATGTTTTCAAGAAAAGGGGGATATTTCTCTCAAATAGTTTTGATGATTATTTTCAACTATGTCAACATCCTTCATTATTATTGATTGAGGTTAATGTGATACAATACAATCTTCCATATTGTATCGAATGAATTATGTTTGACTGTGGATGTGCTATTTTTATACCATTCATGGTTTGTGGTGAAAGTATTGACATTTCGTATGATAGTTTAATACGAATGTTTACGTTATGTTTAAACCTTTTCATATGGGAATGCATTGGACTTAATAAGTGACGGGTGGAGCCCGCTATAGCTCCTCGATGCATCGGTAGGTCTCATGAGACAAACTAGTGTCTTCGCACAAGGCCTTGGCAAAATCTTATTTGTAGTCTTGGCACGAGGCCTTGGCTATGTGGTTATGATAGTCTGGCATTATGCATTCCATCATTATGAAAGTGGTTATTGATATTGCATGTGATCATTCGACTAGTAGAATATCCATGTGAGTAAGTAAATGGCATTATTTCATTTTACTTTTGCCATACTATGTTGAAGTTCAAGTTTAAAAGGCTTTTGTTTTAGTTATAAATTGCCTTAAGTGTTTATGCTTATTTATGAAAGCTTCTGCTATAATGTTATCCTTACTGAGCCTCCGAGCTCACCCCTTTCAATGTTTTATTTTTTCCCAGGATTATGAAGAAGTAATTTATGAATGACCTGCAGGGATAGTATGAGGGGATATGAAGACAAGATGTTTTTTTATGATGTAATGTAAAAATTTATGGATGTATCTAGTTATTCCAAGGCTACTAAACTAATCGGTCTTTCGAGACTTGATCTTTCTCATGATCATGCCAATGTTATGTAATAATGCACCGACTCTGGGTAACTAGGGTCGGGGCGTTACAGTTGGTATCAGAGGAAGTTTAGTACAAACCTTGGTAGCTAGATTTAGATAAACTCTGATTAGAGCACATAGACCTAAGATGAACTTTGAGGATTAGTATAAAAGAACTTCCTAGAATTTTGGTATTGTAGAGATTTTGTGAGTTTTCCGAGCAATACATCCCTGTCTGGATACGAGCAGGTAGAGGCGGCTCTGGCACAGATGTACCTAGGGGTGAAACCCGAAAACACCGCTTTGAGCTAGACTCGAACGGGAACTGGTGCACGACAACGGGCCTTGCTGCACTCTTGGTTACGACACTCCCGGGGGATATGCTTAGGATAATTTACATTTTCTTTACAAACCAATTTAAGTAATATATACATAAGATGAGAGTAAATGACCTTGGTTAATCCTAATATGTTTCAAATTGAGAATATGGTGACATTTTAATCTCTAAATGATTTTACGACTACTATTACTCACACAATGCTTTATGGTTTTAGTCAATGGCTGGATTCCAAGGAAGTCATAGTGACTTTGAGAATGATGTACAAGATGGGAACGGTGGTGGCAATGAGCAACAAAATGGAATGTTTATAGGCGTAAAAGATATCGTCTTTATGCCAAATAAGTTTTCCAAAAATATGATCAACAACATATATATTAACCAACTCCCAGACTCAACAAGGAAGAGAAAGGTGATAAATGATAAGAGCTCCAGCAATGGAGACCATGGAGAAAAGAACCCTCAATTTTCATCATGCAGGAAATGTGGAAAGAGACACCCAGGAAAGTGTCTCAATGGGACAACGAAATGTTTTACGTGCGGGAAGGAAGGACATAATGTAAAGAATTGCTGAAGAAAAATGAAGAGTACTATGGAAGAAGATAAAAATGGTCCCAAGAGTCCATTTACAGTCATTTGCCGTAAATGTAGGGGACCTGGCCATTACCCGAGTGAATGTCCTATTCTATAGGATATTTTCTTGGTCAAAGAAGAAGCTATGTGGGAATAAATGGTTGGAGAAATGTTTAAAAATTATTAGCACTCCTTGTTGATGGGTTTACTATGGAATAATTTTCTCTTGTATTTGTAACCCCGCAGTTTGCCATGTGAGAATGATATTTGAGGAAGAATTGTCTCTTCTCTTGTGGATATGGGTATAAATAACCATTTGGATTTATATGATCATTGGGGTTTGAGAGAATTATAAGTTATTCTAATTGGGGATGAAGATTCAAGGTATGATATAACATTTGTGGTTAAATTTATGATATAGTATTTTGAGGAATTTATCTCATTTTGGCAATATTATAAAATATAGTTTTTGAAAAAGGACAACACGTAGACCGTATGACAACCCGTCGCGTCGGACAAAGCTATGGGAATCGAACCCACAACCAAAGTGCGATTTGGATTTATCGCCTACCACTAGACTACGTGAAGTCCCTGGTCAGTATGACTTGTTTTTTTTAGTTAAATGATTTTATTGATCAATAATAAGTTGATTTGGGTTCTTATTTCATATCAAAAGAATACCCTTGGTATAGGAAAATGATTTGGTGATTAAGTGATAAATGTTATTTTGGAAGATGTTCGCTTTGTTGGGAACACTATATGCCCAAGGAAAATAGAATACTATGGGGTTTCATTTGTGGAGTAATGATAGATTTTTATCTACGTTTTTATTGTGGATTTATAGTGATTTGGGTTATTTATGGAAATGATTAACCTATAATAGAGAATATGTGATTAGGTTAATTACTTTTGAGTATGTGACTTTAAGAGTATCTGATGTCATTTGGAGATACAATTTAACATGGGAGACTACATAATCAAATTCTTCTATGTTTTGGGTTTCAATATTAGTTTGGATTATATTAAAGGATTTTAAGGACAATTGGTTATTGAATGGTATCTATTTGACTTTGGGGTATTATTGGTTTAATTTTAGAAATTAAGATTAGTGCATATTTATATCAATGAATATCCTTTTGGGGGATCATTAGATCATTCACTGACCAATTTGGTTTTGATTAATCTTCTAAGACAATGTAAATATATGGTTTATCCTTCATGGATCATGTGATTCTATAGAAGTTTATTCTATCTCTTCCAGAGTGACCAAGTCTTCTTGAATACTCATCGTTTAAAAAAAATGAGTTAGTGGTGGAAATTTATTAAAGAATGAAAATCTACTTAAAATGTAAGTATATCTCATAATGTTCTTAGTCAATATCATAAATGAATTACTCTTCCTTATGTAATGTAACTTAAAAAAAATGTTGTTCGTTTACTTTCCTACTAGGAGACTAATGGTCGTTTGTCCCAACACAAGTTTGTGGTTTTCTCATTGTTAAATTTCTCCTGATCATGATTTCTATCCCTCTCCATCAGAACTTGACACTTAGTTTATCATCCATATCCATGTTTTCTTACATGGAATCCTAGTATGGGTTATCTTGGATGACCCTTATACCTCTCTTTCTTTCTTTTAAAGTGATAGTTTTATTGACTCTTTTTCCAATGTGGGACTTTCCATTATATTCCCAAGCAAAATTTTAAAAATTGCGAGGACGAAATTTATTGAAGGAGGGGAGAATGTAACACCCCAAGCTTCCTCGGTATATTTCCTTTCGAATAATGCAATGACGTGCATTGTACGCAACTTCGAGATTTTAACACACCACAACCAATCAAACTAGCTGTTATGAATAGTAATACCTACTTTTTGAAATTATATATATTTTATATTTCAAAATGGACTTAATTTTTGGATTCGGAATATAGAATTTAGCCTAGGGTTAAATTTTGGTACTTTTCGGATAACTTTTGTTTTTTGATGAATAGTGAAAATTACTAAATTTTAATTAAAAACAACTTTTTTAATCAAAATAATTAATAGTGATAAATTGTGAATTTGAGTGGTTTTAAAGTATATTTAGAATATATTTTTACCATTTAATATAATGTTGGTCATTGGACATAATTTTACAATTAAACCGAACATAAACAAGTGTCAATCTTTTGATAGTTATTATCTCTTAAAAACACGCTTTTTGTTTTGACAGCGGGAATTAATTTTTAAATTAATTTCTGCCACTTATGTGTTTTGAATTTAGAAAAATGGATTCCATATTTGGAATCAGGATGTCCAAATTGTGTAAATAGGTAAATTTTATTTTTAGACATTTTGAATAATTACTGCGGTAAATATTTTATTTACCATGGTTAAGGGTAAATCCGGTAAATAAGGGTTAAAAAAATAATATTATAATAATACTAAATTACCCTAAAATGTGTCTTAACCCTATTGGTTGATACATGGTCGACCATGGGCTTGTTTGGGTCAATTTTGGGACCCCATGGATCCACTTGTAAGTGATAATGACACTTTATATTAATTAAGTTAAAATGAATACAAAAATGACACAAGCATATATCTTTTAGCAAAACAATTGTTACACAGGGTTATATATGTTGGATTTTAGATTATAAATATTCATTAGAAAGCTAAAAAGATTTAATACATAATGAGATTTTATTTATACTTTTTAGGCATCAAATAATGTAAAATATTAATGACACAATGATGATGCAGTAATTACTATAATGGTGAAAAATTAAAATAACTGATTTTATAAATACCCAAATAAATATAATATGACACTTTTAATGAATTAAACTAATTTTGTAGGATAATATAATATATTAGGATTGATTTAATTGACTTTTTTCTAAATAATCAATCTTTTATGAGTTTCACAAAAATCAACTAATGAATAGTGTCAAAATTGACATAAAAGAATTCTTAAAACAAATATTATATTATTAATTGATATTAAATTCCTAAAAATCTAAGGTTCGGCCAAGAGACTTATATAATGATAGGTTAAGCATTAATGGACCACTTGGGGGTATTTTGGATGTATATAGTAAGTTTATTAACCATATTATATAAAAATACAAAGAGACATTGTAAAAGTGAAACTAATTAACTTAGAGTTAATACTTAAAGATAAGGTTAATATAAGTACCCAAACCTGTCTAAATTCTATTGGATGAGTTGTTTTCGACCTATCCCCACCTCAACCTTTGAATAGTCAACTTTGGAGCCATTGAAAACCGAAAATGAATTTATTATAAATTAATATTTCTAGCTTTTCCAAAGGTGCCCCTCACCCCTCTTATAAAAGGGCACTCCTCCTTCTCATTTACTCACACCTCTAAATCCACTTGGCTCGTCCAAACTCTGCCCAACTAAGCTCCCCACATCCCTATCCTCCTCCTTGAAGCTTCCCCTTAGGCAGAAAGCATTTCAACAAGTCCTTTGGTTCCAACCAAAGTGAGTTACCTAAATTAAAGGTAACGATTTCTCTTAAATTATTTTCATTTATTTTGCTTCTTCAACCCCCAAACTCTTTTTATTTCCCTTCTTTTGTAACAGAACCAGTATCCTCAATATACTAGGATGTTGTTATAAGAAGTATTCAAACTACACATACACACAACTCCGTCTAATGGATGATGAACATAATGTTTCTGTGGATGGCAAACTAACGCCTCACGAAACGATGATTGTTCAAAAACATCTTACCGCCTCTCATGGTGGCAATTATGATGGCACTGTAATTAAATATGATATTAATGATATATATTTTATATATAAGCTTCTGTAATTCCATTTTAGTTCATACCATTATTCGTTTCATGTCGTATATACATACGATAATTTCATTTGAGGAAGTGCGGACTACCGCCCCCTTAAAATGATATGACTCGTTCATACCACACATGGAACGTATAAAGGATGGTGTTAATGAACTTAAGTAACATATATAAAATATTATATTATACTGGAATAGTAATATACCTATGTATCATTTGGATTCGATTCTTTTAAAATAAAAAATTAAATGGAAGTAGCGTTCGTGCGTACGTACGGACTACCGTCTCCACGAACGCGATGAGATTCATTATCCATCGTATCCATTCAAGTATAATTATCATTTAATGATTTAAAAATGATGTTTAAGGACTTTATATCATTATGGATATGAATAAGATACAACAAACATGACTTATGTAACAAAACATATAAAAGAAAATGAGTAAGTTAACACCCGAAACGGCGTTAATACTAAGATATTATTAACAAATCAATGTTAAAAGATCATATATGATATCATATTAAAGTAAATGATTCTTGTATTATTCAATAACAATTATTTCACCACTATACAGGAGGTAAACCTACCATCGACCAAGGAAAAAGTACAAAGTAAGGGATTCTCTTATCTCACTTTCAATTCCGTGAGATTTCCATTGTTCGCTACTAAATTATTGAAGGTGGTGTATTGTGTACTGCCATTTGATATATATTATCATGATTCACTTTATATTCATGTTATTCTGTAAATCATTTGGTGGTTATTAACTTTTGTCCATGCGACTCAGTTGATTAACGTGGTAAGGGTTTTCTTATCTCACTTTTAATTCCGTGAGAATTCCATTGATCACCACTTAATTATTGCATGTGGTGTATGTGTACTGCCCATGATCGTATTCATTGTGTAATATACTTTAATTTATGGGTATTTACATCATCATTGTATGATACTTCTTTCATGGGTGTATGTTTCGTAAGTTACCTAATCGATAAGGGAATTTGAGATTTCAATTTCCACTCATTTGGCTTTACACATATTTCATTGATTAGATTACCCCAAGATTATGTGTGGAATCACTATTCATTTGATTATGTCATAATTTCCACTCCCCTTCCTGTGGATAGAAGTTTGATACACATAATCACTCCATTGGTAATTCTCAAGTCATTGATATGAATTTGATAAGAGTAATTTTAACTCATCCTCCATTTGTTGAGTTAAACATCCAATTCGTTGGTATTGTTTTTTACAAGAATATGTGTGAATGTCCTTTGATTGTTTTACACTGAATATCCAATCATATTTAGTGTATTTATATTTGTCACACATAATTATGTCATTGATTTATCCTTAACCTAAGGATACAACCTTTTTGAGAAATTTCATCTCAATTTACATTCCATTGAGACTTCTTTGATGATATACACCAAATCACTTCTATGTGGTGTATATAATGTACTTTGACATAGTATATCATGAATTCCTTTATTCTCATGATATTACAATGTTTTGATTACCTCAATTATTTTTATTCAAGTGTCTCTCTTTTGGTTAGAAACTCTAACCAAAATACCATTTTAAAATGTTTTAAAGAATTATTCTTCTAAATCATGCTCATTAATGTCCATATTTTAAAAATGCTTTTAAGGATTTATTTATATGGACATTAAAGTTTTAAAATTAAAACTCCTTTTAAAAGTTTCAAAGTGGTATGGGACACTTTGATTCAAAAATATACTTTTAAATGGCTTCTTGACAAATAGTGTGACTTTTAAATGTTTTCAAGAAAAGGGGGATATTTCTCTCAAATAGTTTTGATGATTATTTTCATCTATGTCAACATCCTTCATTATTATTGATTGAGGTTAATGTGATACAATACAATCTTCCATATTGTATCGAATGAATTATGTTTGACTGTGGATGTGCTATTTTTATACCATTCATGGTTTGTGGTGAAAGTATTGACATTTCGTATGCTAGTTTAATACGAATGTTTACGTTATGTTTAAACCTTTTCATATGGGAATGCATTGGACTTAATAAGTGACGGGTGGAGCCCGCTATAGCTCCTCGATGCATCGGTAGGTCTCATGAGACAAACTAGTGTCTTGGCACAAGGCCTTGGCAAAATCTTATTTGTAGTCTTGGCACGAGGCCTTGGCTATGTGGTTATGATAGTCTGGCATTATGCATTACATCATTATGAAAGTGGTTATTGATATTGCATGTGATCATTCGACTAGTAGAATATCCATGTGAGTAAGTAAATGGCATTATTTCATTTTACTTTTGCCATACTATGTTGAAGTTAAAGTTTAAAAGGCTTTTGTTTTAGTTATAAATTGCCTTAAGTGTTTATGCTTATTTATGAAAGCTTCTGCTATAATGTTATCCTTACTGAGCATCCGAGCTCACCCCTTTCAATGTTTTATTTTTTCCCAGGATTATGAAGAAGTAATTTATGAATGACCTGCAGGGATAGTATGAGGGGATATGAAGACAAGATGTTTTTTTATGATGTAATGTAAAAATTTATGGATGTATCTAGTTATTCCAAGGCTACTAAACTTATCGGTCTTTCGAGACTTGATCTTTCTCATGATCATGCCAATGTTATGTAATAATGCACCGACTCTGGGTAACTAGGGTCGGGGCGTTACATATACTTGCTCACCACATATGAGTCATGAAAGTAAATCGCATGCCCTATTCTATTCTTCACCCAGGGTCCTCAATGGCCTACAAATACCCCCCGTGGACCCCCTATTTCGAGGATGAAAAATCCAAAAGTCAGATTTAAGATCACAATGCCCATGTCTCTACCTGAAGTCTTATGAAAACATATAAGGTAATTTATTACCTAGAATGGATGATATAATGTGGAGGAATATGGCCCGAGTGTTGGAATTCATCAATACTTGCGTGCCTAAATTTCCATCCCTTATAGGAAACAACCACACTTGGGAGCCACCTTATTCCTTCAACAGAACTTGCATGCCACACCTTTCAAAGCCATTGGACATAATACTAAAGGATTAAGGAAAGTCTTGCCCAAGTATTACCCAATGGGTTAACTATCACCCAAGTAAACATGTGTCACGAAAGTACCCTTGTGTGACCAAGACATGCTCACCCAGGTAGGACTTGTGCGCCTGCCTCTTTTTGGGAGCCCCTCATGCCTATATACCTCTTTTCTTCAAATCCACCAATATGTTTCAAGATTTAGCATTAAAAACCTTCTGAAAAGCCATTTTTTTCGTGGATCCTTTGTTGTAATCCTTATATGAAAGTAATTATGAGGAACATCTCACAACACCTCATGATTTACATAACATTATGTGACTAAGGTTAGATATTTCCTTCATTCAACCTCATAATTTAATATGAGAAGATCCTTAACCTGGGAGTCCTCTTTTGGAGTAAGCACCAAGTTCTCTAATCTGGGCATCCTCTTTAAGTGTAAGCCCCAGTCATAATTTCCCTTAACCTGGGAATCCTTCTCAGGAGTAAGTCCTAAGATAAAAATCTCCTTAAACATTGGGCTTCCTTTGGGGTCATCCCCAATCCTAATTTCCTTTAACCTGGGCATCCCCATTAGGAGTAATCTCCATGTTCCCAGTAAATGGGAATCCTCCGTTGGTGTAATCCCCAGTCATAATTTCCCATAACCCAGGCCTCCTTCTCAAGAGTAAGTCCCATGTTACAAATCTCCTTAAACATTGGGCCTCCTTAAGAGTAAGCCATAATCATAATTCCCTTTAAACAAGGAATCCTCCTAAGGATTAAGCCACAAGTTCCCTGTTCATGGTCATCCTGATTTGGAGTAAGCCCCAATCATAATTCCCCTAAACCTTGGCCTCCTTCATAAGAGTAAGCCCCAGTTCTCATGTCCCCTTAACCTGGGATTCCTTTTTAGGAGTACTCCCCAGTCTTAATTTCTTTTGATTTGGGCTTCCTTCTTAGGAATAAAACCCAATCAATAGTTCCCTATATGTCGGGAATCCTTCTCAGGATTAATTACTAAGTTAATTATCTAAATATCTACAAAGCACATATACCTTTAGGGACCAAATTCCTATGTTTCTTCCCTGAATTAAATCTCAATCCTCATCTCTCTTGGGAAATCATGCATATATAATCCCCGTGTCATTTCTTATGATTGCATCTTTCATAGCACAGTCATCAGGTTTTATTGATACCTCTTGTTTCTCACACCTAGCACGAGCCATTTGAATAGAGAGTGTAAAAGTAATTGTGACATATTTCTTTGGGCCATCAATCATGAATAAACTCTATACTTATTCAATAGAACTATGTGGGTTTTGTTTCCTTTTCTAATCAAGAATACCTAGGTATCCCATCTGCTGGTATGATCCCAAATCTAAAATAATCCTTGCCCTTCTAAATGACAATAAACTTCAAGTGCCCCACTCGGTGGCTTTAAAACCAGTATGGTTATGATAATGACCATGATATTTCTATATAATGTGTTTAAGGATACCATTAACTAGGAATCTCTAGTAAATATCGATGATTCTCTATCAATGAAGAACCTAAAACACATATAATAGATTCTCTAAATCTCATACATATCCATCATTTATTGCAAGATCTAAAGGAAGAACTCATATTCACGATTGATAAATTAATAAGGATTAATGAAAGTAACTCAAATATATAAGAGAGTCCCAGAGTAGACATCAATTCCCCCCAAAAAGATGTGATGAGTCTGACCTCCCATTCTCTCAACCAATAAAAATTCTTAAGCCTCATCGGTCCACAACTAATGAGAACATACCTCTAGAAAGTAGGTCCAAATGGATATAGAATCACTGGATGTTCCCAGTTCTATGAATAAAACCATTAGAAACCGATTGGAATGTTTTAACCATAAAAAAACAAGGTCAGACCCATTTCTAGAAGTAACAACAATGGTGAACCCAACATGAATCCTTAAAAAAGTTAAATGACGTTTTACTTATTTGTTAGGCACCTATTTAATTCAATGTGAGGGCCAAAAAATAAATCACTAATATATTTCCTCATCAAAAAAATGTAGTGGTCGTACTTATCTTGATTAGGTCTGTTATACCAAGCAGATTCATGTTTCCAAGATCTCTCTTCGTTATAGTAATGGCTTCTCTAAAGGTCAAACATGTGAAGGCGTCTGCTGCTACTCCTACTGGATCCTCATCCACTCTGAGGACTACATAAACTACTCAACATCTTCAATGCTGGGTCTCAAATGTACTAGTTATAGAATACCATCAACACGATACAATTCAGACTCTGGAGGCTTCTCGACAAGCCCTCCAAGTTAGTAATTCTCCCAGGTTGTCCGAAAAACGATGATCTGTGATCAAGAAACAGGTGGTTCAAACCACCGTATCCAACTATTTCGGGTCGTTATCCCCAGAACGCAATCACCAGTCCCTCTCATATTATGGGGAGGTGAATGAGATGGTCACTCAAGGCCTTAATTCACGGAGACAAGAGTCCTTCCTGAGGGCTCCCATCAACAATCACTGCCAGTCTCGTACGACAGTGCGCCCTCATCCTGATGACGATACCACCTTTAGGGGCTCGACTCAGGTTCCTTAGACCTAAGCATGTAAGAAGAACTTCCAGAGGTTAAATCCTGTCAATAGGGAGTAGGTTCTTACTTATTCCCCCTCTGGAGAAGTCCATCAAGACAACGTGATGGAAAATAATGAGCATGCATATACACCCGTCTGTCCTGATGTTACTACATAGAAGACTAGACTGGTAGTAACCTGCTAATGCCACCATGAAATTTTGTTAGCTTATTATAAGAATGCATAAAAACCTATGTATAACTCATCATCTAGTCAGCAATGTCGTCTGACTACAACCAAAGAATCTCTCCAAACGAATATAATGGCAACTGATAAGTAGAGAGATACACTTGTTTATAATCAAAATTTTTGTCAGCAGTATTGTCTGCCAGTATTGAAGGAAATTCATCAACCATACTTGATGAAGAATACACAGCAGGAACATACACCTGCCAATGTTCATCATGCCTTCCAACAGTATCATTTGGTAGCACCCGAAGAAGTCAGTCGGAAAACTATGACGACAAATTTCGAGCAGACTCAACTCTCTGCCCCTATACATGAGTACTGGAAAAATTCACTAATAGGAAAAGGAGGGCAGGAGGAAGAATACACACCTAATCCTAGCACTGAATGGACGTATATTCCTGTTCTGGTAGTTGAAATCACCATGCACATTCCGACAATGGTGAAAGAGTAGAAGCAAATCCATGCTCATATTCTAGATGCCTATCATAATATTATAACACCTTAAGTAGAATCACAGGGAAAGAAATACAAAACTATCCCTACTGGTGGAGTGAATCATCAACATATCACTCTGAAATAGATACATACCTCTTTCCCAGTCTATGAAGGTTTTTGGTCGTACTCCTCCATGAAATATGAACAATCAAGTCAGGCACATACACTTGATTTGATTGGAGATAATCAGCCTAACCTGACTATTTCATCTAAGCAAGCACAGACACCTGCCCATAATTACCACTTTCTCAACAAGTTGTTCCTATAGTGAGTAAGAAGGCGTTTAAGAAAAAGACCCTTCCATCACATTCATGAAATTGAGATCCAATCTGTAATAAGGCCTTGCTCGATGTTGGAGTTCTTGAAGACCTCAAAATATTATCTGTTGCAACTCAAGATTTTACTATATCATTTCCAAATAGTGGGAACGATAATTCAGAAGGTCTTCATCAGAAATTTCCTCATGAATACATGCTTCATGATTGTTTGGTCGATATCGAATTATCAAATTCAGGTGAGAGCCAAGATAACCCTCTGCCTGGCCAGAAGATAAAGGAGTAAAAGGATTCATCTTTGTAGTAACCCACCACGGTGGTCCTACCCATAATGATGAATTTTGATGTGAAAGTACTCTCTACAGTAGTAATTCACATTGCCTGGAAAATTATTCAAAGGAAAATGCACTAATAAGAAAGCCATCATATTTGAGTAACATGAAAATGTGAAACTAGTCATGTTTGATGCTTTACCGCTTACAGGTGAAATACATTCTCAATCATAAGATAGCCCGAGGTGTATGTCATTTTCAGAACCACCCCAGGATCATTTTCTATATAGTTTTAAAAATGAATTCTCTACCAATCTTGTTGAATCTGATGAAACAACAAAGAAGCACTGACTTTAGTCTAATCAGGTAGAAGAATATTCATCGAATGATAAGGAAGAAGTGCTGAATGTGAGGAATATACTTGCTAAAGGTGAAGTACCAATCATGTTTTTTCCTTTGGCTGACTCTTAGTATGATATTCTAGAAATGTTGATGGAAGATTTTATTCACGATATCTGTCTCAACATATAGAAAACTCATTGTCACTTGAAAAAGAAAATATTATCTTATGATAAATATGAAAATCACTTCATGTAATTAAAGAGTTACAACACCAAATTGTTTTAGAATCTCTCTCAGATCCCTGATATCCAATGGTTGAAAAGCACTAGAGATCCCTTCATCGATCATGCCTTAGCGCACTAAAAAGATTGTGCTAGTAAATTTCCAATCCCCCATCTGGAATTCATATCAGGGGATGGGGTGTTCATGGAGAACTGCATTTCACATTACACATTAGTCAACAAATCCCACTATCGGTGGTCTCATGAAATGTTATTTCCCTTGGCTGGCCACGTCTAGCTGGGATTGTGCATAATCAGTGTCTTTCCCAAGAACATGCCTCAACTAGTTCTTCTCAATGTTAGGAATATAAAGAACATGTTGTCAAATTAATCTTTCATCATGAATATGAGAATATCAAACATGATTCTCATTTAGAGCGTGAACATCATATGGTAACAGAAGTGTCATAAATCATCAAATGGTCATTTGAATGGGTTGATTTTAGTTGATGTAGGTTAATGCATCCATCCAATTTCTGGACAAAATTATGCATGATCTAGAGAGATTTTAAGAAAGTCTCAATTGTAGTAGATCAAGAGCCACCTCATATTTCCAAACTGGAGACTCTTTTAGCTCAACCCTTGGGACCAACAGATGGGATTCAAGGATTTTAGCAGGGAAAGCAGGAACAACCCCAATATACCAGACTGGGAACTTTTTTAAATCCTCAATATATTTCTCAACCAAGGTTCATCTTCTCTAGATTAGGAAAGAAACCACAAGTGGAACATAGGGACAAAATATCTGGAGACTCCCTCTAAATTACGGTTCATCAAGAAGATGCTGAGATATCAACTCAACAAAAGGTAATGTCTTATCGAGGACATGGGAGAAAACAATATTGCAAAAATGATGATAGAATGGATGTAATGCATTATGATTTGATAAATGTCAC
Source organism: Viscum album (assembly GCA_963277665.1). Lineage (NCBI taxonomy): Eukaryota > Viridiplantae > Streptophyta > Magnoliopsida > Santalales > Viscaceae > Viscum > Viscum album. Next base: position 549,203,596 of record OY728146.1, on the reverse strand, counting down.
CAATGCTATTTTTAATGATCCCCCAGAACATGAGGTTCACTAAGAGGAACTAGAGTAGGAAGTTCATGTTCATGAAGATGTACACATAGAGGCAAATGGAGAAGGTGTGTGTACATGAAATCAATGGATTACCCAGAATCTAGGTGTTTCTTCAAATAACCAACTTCCCCCTCCCCGAAAGGCATCCCACAAGGGGAAAGGAAAAATTTCAGGTTACATTCCACCCTTCCTCTGGAGAAGGACAATCACTCTCACTAGAGAAAATATTCGCACAACAGGAAGAAGAAGTGAAGGATTTAAGGAGGTTGAATGAAGAACCACTTAAATGTTGTCTTCCTCCGAAGCATGCTGGAGTCAGTCAGTCAAGGGATTTTTTTGCAGTTACTGAGATGGATCAAGAATATCCTCCTTTACCAGTACACCCTCACAGGTATAATCCTATGGGTAATGTGCAACAACAACTTGTAGTGCTACCAATAGTTGCAGTACTAGTCACAACACCCGTCCAAACTCCAGTTATTGCACCTACTCAGGTCCAAGCTCAAATATGTGTTTTTCAATAGTTAATAACTACCATTGAGACATTAATAGCTCGATTGGAATCCATTGAAGTAAATTGTTGAAAAATTCAACCAGAAAAGAGATCTTACCCTAAATGGGATGATTTAATTCCTCCCCCATCAAATTTTGCAATTACCACATTCCCATTGTTTATTGGTTCGAGAGATCCAGAACAAAATTTATCACATTTTTTTTCACATTGTGATCCTATGATAGGAAATCCACAATAACAAGAAGCAGTTAAGATCATGTGTTTTGTATTGTCATTATAAGGGCCTGCTTTTTTGGTATACAATCATTAAATCTTAGTCAATTACCGGGTGGAAAGATCTCCGCCAACTATTCCTTCTTCAATTTATCTCAACATTGCCAAAGACCATATATTATTATCTTATAAATTGTAAGTAAAGGGATAATAAAATATTTTCATATTTCATTGCACACTGGAAGGGGTTATCATATTCCTTATTCTTAGCTCTCCCTCAACAAAAATTGTTGCCAATATTTGTGGAAAATTTGCATAATGAATTACGCACACCATTGATCCATGTGAAATAAAAAAAAGGGTTATGAGACCTTTCTTCAATTAATCAACAGATTGAAGGCTCTCTTCTAAAGAATAAGGATAAATCACATGTAATTCTATCAATTCCAGGAAGGAGAATGGGTAGAGCAGAGACAACTACAGTTTCACTTAAATAAGCACATGTACATGCTTCTACATCAAAACATTTATCTTCCCATAGGGCCCTACCTCCTAAGAATCCCCAAAAGAGGCCATTTCCTCAATATGAACAACGAGATCAAAGACGAAATCAATTTTTTGAGTTGATGAAAAAATATTATTCTTTCTTAAATGAATAAGTTCCAGGTTTCTTATTTTTGGCTCTGGAAAATAAAATTGTTCAGTTGCCAAGGCCTAAAAGGCCAAACAAGGAAGGAGATGAAGGCCTTCCCCAATATTTCCCATTTCATCACATTTTGGGCCATCCCATTCACGATGTTTTCTTTCATTAAATACATCCTTAAAAAATGGTGGACTTGGGACATGTTAAACTAAAAGGTTCTTCAGCCCAGGTTGCATGTGTTACTACTACAAATCTAGAGGAAGAAGGCAGGTGGCTTGAAGTAAAAAAGAAAAAATCCACAAAAATATGATGATTGGATGGTCTGGAAAATGATCAACTGAACTCATTCCATTTTAAGAATGAAATTGAAGAAACCAATTTTTTCTTCTGCTATGAATGCCACAACAAAACCCTCTTCATCAGAGGGAAAATCCTCAATGAAGCGGCATAATTCGATGAAAGAGGGGTAGTTAGAAGAAGTTGAGATCATGTCAAAGCCCATGTTTTCTTTGAATATTGAAGATTTTATTCCATCTACTTCAAAAGCAAGGGAACCACCTCACCAAACACCACAATATAAACTGGATAATTTGGGAAAATATTTATCAGATGAAGAGTTGATCATTGTTTCTATTAACACGATTCACATAGCATATCCTTATGCCAGTAACAGTTTCAATCTTGATGAGACTGAGTTCCCTATATCAAATAGAGGAATTAGATGGAGTTCCAGAGTTTTATGAAAAAGGGGAAGACATGGATATTTCGGAAACCAATATTTCGATCCTACCCCTTCTAGAACTGTTTATGCTTTTGAAACTCATTGCAGAGCCCTCCTGCTGGATCAACAAGAACAAGAAAGTTATTCCACACATGGAAGATTCATTCCTTTCAAAATTATTTTGGAAAATCGGTTAGAGGTTACACCTTCTTCCTCTCATCAAATAAAAGGACCTAGTCGGTCTAATCTACCAAATATAAGAGTATTTACAACTCCTACCCTGATACATGATGCATTTTCTTCCAAAACATCAACTTCTAAGGAACCTATGAAACTGCATGTTCCTGCTGGGAAACATATATATGTGGAACAAATATATGATATATTGAATCATCTGGCCCATGTACCAGCCATGTTATCAATTCTAGTTGCCTTTAATCTATCAAAGGATCTTCGGGAGGCATGCATTGAGGCTTTGTCAAGTCCTCAAGAATTCAAAACTGAAATTGTTGCGGCTAAAGTCTACCATGTAGAGAATAATCATACATAATGTCATGAAGTAATATCTTTTACAGGTGAAGATGAAGATGATGTTGTTCATGGACATATTATACCTTTGTATTTATCTGGAAAGGTCAATGATATAGACATCTGACAAGTTTTCATTGATAATGGTTCAGGATTCAACCTCATCCCTATTCATACACTTCATCTATTGGGCCTCACCTAATCAGATTAATCTCATTCTACATTGATGTTTCAAGGATATTATAATAAATAAAAATAACCACTATGTGAGATTACACTCAGAACTCAGTTGGGGGACCTTATATCCAATTCAGATTTCGTTGTTGTTCATTATGACACAGCCTTCATCATTTTTCTTGGAAGGCCATGGCCACATCAACATGCAGTTATACCTTCATCATTCCATCAATGTCTCAAATATTAATTCAATGGTCAAATTGGGACATTTTATGGTGAAAAATCCTCATTCAAAACATGTGAATCTCAATACATTGAGGCAGAATTTTATCACATGGGAGAAAAGGAGCTATCTACAGCAAAGGAGGTTACCCAAATTAATGCTCCATATGGTTTGGAAACGATTCCAATAAATCCATTCATACAAGTGAGTACATATTATTTTTGTCTATCAGTAAAATTTACATGATAGACCAAAATCCAAATAATCTTATGAAAACATTTATAATGTCAGTTATAGCAATAAAGCCAGACATTATGGGAGAAATCGGTGATTCTCCAAGAAATGATGAAAGCTCAAATGGAGATGTCTTCATTTCATCTGCTGAAATCCAGCAATTCTATACATCATCAAACAGGCCAAAAAAATCTATAGAAATGTCAGAGATGAATGATGATGTCAATTATCAATCCATAATCTCCTCTTTATTACCCAAGGAAGACCCTTCATCATAAATAGGGTCAGAAATTATATCCTCGCCTTCAAGATGTTCAAATTATTAACATTTCTATGGATCATGGAAATTATACTTCATCATCTACTAGGAAAGTATAAATTGAAGAAATTACATGTGGTTAAGAAGAAGAGGAATATCTCAGTGATTCTCCTCCATCATTTTAAGAGTGTACCTCTACTACTGTGGATGAACTCAGAGAAATAAATCTGGGTACAAAAGAATATCCACGCCCCACTATAATTAGTAGGGCCATGAATCATGAAGAGAAAGAAATTTATGTTTTTTTAAAAAAAATTGAGATATATTTTCGTGGAATTATACAGAAATTCCAGGGCTTGATCCTGATGTTTCTACTCATCATTTGGGTTTTCTAGAAGAACATTGAGGATTCAAGAAAGCCGCAAGAAGAACACACCCAACTTATGCTTCCAAAATTGTTGCTTAAGTGGATAATCATATGAAAGATAACATTGTTAGAGAAGTTAAATATCCTAAATGGTTGGCTAAAATTTTCCCTATGAAAATAAATAATGGAAAAATTAGAGTTTTCATTGATTTAGGAGATCTTAATCTGGAGTGTCCCAAGGATGTTTTTCCAGTTCTGATCATAGAACTCTTAATTGATTCAACAGCTGGTTATGAAGCACTTTCCTTCATGGATGGTAATTTTGGTTATAATCAAATCTGAATGGCCTCCGATGATGAAGAATCTATAGCCTTCAGATCCCCTCAGGGTGTGTTGTTCTATTGGGTAATTCCCTTTGCACTGAAAAATGCAGGAGCAACATATCAATGTGACATGGACTGTATCTTCAAACCCTATTTAGAGAAGTTTGTTGAATGTTATCAAGAGGATTCGGTGGTTAAATACAGACAACGTTCTAATAACATGGCTATTTTAGAAATCATATTCTACAATATTCGACATACAATTTGAAGATGAACCCCTTGAAATGTGCTTTTTGGGTTACCTCAGGAAAATTTCTTGGCATTTTTGTATGCCATCGTGGTATCGAAGTCGATCCTAAGAAGGGAAAAGCAATCCTCGGAATGTCACATCCTCAAAATTTGAATGAATTGAGAGGAATTCAAGGACACATGGCCTATATTGGGCGTTTCATCACCAATATGGTAGGAAAATTTTTACCCTTCACCAAATTGATGAAGAAGAGATTCACTTACTAGTGGACTTAATAATGTCAAGAAGAATTCAATATTCGCAAGAATTATCTTTTGAGACCACAAGTATTAATGCCACCTGTTGAAGGAAGACCAATTATTCTTTATGTGACAGCTTTAGAGTGATCATTGGCTTCCTTCCTTACACAAAATAATGATGCTGGGAATGAAAAAAACCTTTATTATCTCAGTCAGTCTATGCTTGAACTAGAAACTCGAAATTCATGTATTTAAAAGTACTTCCTAGAATTAATCATTGCAGTTTAGAAATGGAGACACTACCTGCAACATCATGAGGTCCAATTGGTATCTCACAACAACCCGATAAAACTTATCCTTAGTCGTTCAATGCTTACCGGACGTTTGGAATGATGGGCAGTTATTTTGCAGCAATTTGATATCCAGTATGTGTCTCAAAAGGCAATAAAGGGACAAGCTCTGGCTGATTTCCATGCTGAACACCCTTCAGTAGAAGATTCATCTTTAGATATTGAACTTCCTAATGAGTAAGTCTTATTTATTCAAGATAATCTTCAAACATTGGAAATGAAGTTTGATAGTAATAATGAAGCAGAATGTCATGCACTCATTGCAGGATTGGAGTTGGCACTTCCGGCACTGGTGAATCACATAAAGGTGAAAGGTGATTCAGACCTTGTAATAATACATGTCAATGGGTATTATTCCATCAGAAAAGAAAAATTAATCCCTTTGTATGATTACGTCAGAGATTTAATGGCATAATTTCTTTCAGAGCCAACATTTTCTTATGTCCTGCAATCACAAAATTCTAAAACTAATGCACTTGCTAATGTAGCCACACCTCTAGCAGATCCAAATCAGGATGAGACAATCATCAGTATTTCCAACCATCGTACAGTTTCACCTTATGTTCAAATCAAAACAGATGTAATCAATAAATTAGTCCCATATCTGAACCATATGGTCATACTACAGGATAGATGACACTTATCAGGGAATACCTTCAAAATGGAACACTCCCACCAGATAGAGTCATCAAAGAACAAGTTAGATGATGTTTGATTAATTTTACTCTTTATGATTACCTAGATAACCTAGAAAATATTATCTATAAGTGAGGATTTGATTTAATTCCCATTAGATGTATTGATGGTGAAGAGACAATGGTTCTCATGAAGGAAGTACATGCATGAATCTGTGCTTCCCCCAAGTCTGGACATAGACTGTCTGATCAAATTATAAGGCTTGTATACTTCTGGCCTTTAATAATACAAAATTGAGTTGATTTCACTATGAAGTTTCATTCTTCCCAAGTATATTCCAACTTCATTCATCAAACCACAGAGTTTATTCATATAAATAAATACTCATGTTCATTTTCCACATGGGTAATGGATGTAGTAGGACCTTACCCTTCAGCGACATTCAAGCAGTTTGTGTATATTCTTACTGCTACTAACTTCATTTCCAAATAAGAAGAGGCAATATCTCTCAAATAAGTTAGTTATTAAATCATTGTTAGCTTCATCAAGTCTAACATCATTACAATATTTGGTGTCCCTCAGACCATATTGATGGAGAATGGCACCAACTTATGATCATATGAGGTAAAGAAGTTGTATATAGAATACAACATCCAATCCAACCATTCATCTTGGTATCATGCAGCAGCCAATGGAAAAATAGAAGCCTTCAATAATAATCATTCAAACATACTACAAAATATGGTGGATAAAGACAAGAAATCATGGAATGATAAACTTTTTCATACCTTATGGGCTTATCAGACCACCACCTGCATTGCTACGCGGTCAACTCCATATTCATTGGTATATGGAACAGAATAATTCTTGTCTATTGAGGTTCAATTACCTTTTCTCAGAGTAGCCATTTCTGATCATTCATCTATAGATGGACAATATCAAAAGCGATTGGATGAATTCAAATGATTTGATGAAAAAATATTGTGCACCCAACACCATTTGGAAGTCTATTAGAATCGGAGAGAACTTGCTTTCAACAAAAAATTAGTCTTTTTTAATTTATTTAGGGAAAATTGGTATTAGTTCTCAGAACTCAATTGATACCACGAACGAAAACTCCCAAGATTGAGCCAATGTGGGAAGGACCATAATAAATACATAAGGTCTAATCTAATGGTTCTTATTTTCAATCACAATGGATGATGAACACATCGCGACTCCAAAAAATGCAGGATTATTGAAGTATTTTCTGTAACACAAATACTCTTTCATCCAACATGACGTTAAACTTTGTTTCCGTCCAACATGACGTTAAAATGTGTTGTGCTATCTACATGACACTAAACTATGAATCATTGGTCCATAAATATGACCTTAATCTATTTATGGTCCTAACTGAAAGACTTTAAACTGTGACTTCCCCTATAGTCTTTTCTGAAAGACATTAAACTACCTAGTCACTTCATTGTCCAACAAGATGTTAAACTATGATCATTCCCTTCTACGTCCAACATGATGTTAACTGTGCAACGTTATGGTTTTATCTACCTCTTTATTCTCACACTGAGTTTTACTAACGTGAGATTAGAGTAAACATAAACCATAACACCCTCTATGGTCCATTAAACATGCGTACGTACCAACACCATTTTTAGGTCATTGTCCTCAACAACAACTTTGATCTCCAATTAATTATTCAATCGAACTACGCGGAATTTGATCCTTGCTTTATAGGCTGGGTATGTATGAATCCTACTGAGGTTCAAGCCCAATACCAACCTCTTCTCATCGGTTCACCTCTATCTCATACAATGTTGATCCGTGAAGCAGCCCAGAACCAAGATTTTTTACATTGGTTCACCATCTTCCTTGCTATATGATGTTAAAATATTCACACTTTTGTCCTGTACGACAATAAACTACAACTTTATTTGAAACAATTACATGAGTGGGAATCATTATTTATATTGATCTATAACCATGTTAAATTCCAAAGACTACGTGCATACATTTCAGTTCATGAACCTTTAATCTTGGGTCAAACCATAATTTCACTAAAGTCTCCTTTGACCCTTCACTTGTACAAACCAAATTTGTACAAAGGGTATTTGAGGAACTACATATGGCTCGATTCCCATATTTATGGGATACACAAGAACTTTTGAGTGTCACTCAAATACGGCCCCAAGTCTTTGGGCCTAACCCCAAATTCAACTTTCAGTCCCTTGGCTAAAAATTCCCCCTATGAAAACATGAATGTGTTATGAAAACCCTAGTATTCATTCACATTAGGTTTATAAAACACACAATGTGTATTCCTCTTTATGTTCCGATCTCTATGACACACAACTAATATCTCTTATACTCTCATCTCACATGACATTAAATTGTATATCAAGAACAATGTATGACTTGATTCCCATCCTTATGGGATATATAGTGAAGTCCAGTACGTTAATTCAGGACCCAGCCACAACATGATTATCGATATCATTGGTCCATGAATCTCCTTCATGAATTATACAATACTCATTTTCATGTGTCGTACACCAATCCTTAAAAATATCCAGATCTCTATAACCCTTTTCATGACATTTGGTCACAAAATTTCTAATACCCGAGAGTTATTTTGTCTGACAATTCAACACGTGCTCTTAGGTGGACTCGCATAGGTAGTCTACATAATAGACCTGTTTTCCAAAAGATGTTATTATATGACTATGTATCCAATTCCCTTAAACTTCCATACATAATTCTACCCCTTACCAGGTTTTTCAAATAGTGGTAACATTATTCTTTGGAGGAAAACCTCTTTTATCCTTATTTTTCTTAAAGACAATATGTCGGGATCCATAAAAATTAGCCATCCTTAAAATATTTTTCCCACACTCATTTTCATGAACTGAAAGTATTTATGTCTATGGTTTATATTTCCCTTCCCTGCGTTTGATTCAGACATTCACAGGAGTGACATTCATCCAATTATTTGACAATATTGATTGTGAATATCTTCTCCATATTCAATTACCTCTCCCCAAATAGAATACTCTATGCTTTGGAAAATTTGAATATCCACAAACACCCACTAGCATTTTAGCATTATATAAGTAAAAATTTTGAGAGTTATTTTGCATGAATATACAACTTGTGCCCCTAGGTGGCCTTGTATAAGTAGTCTACATAACAGACTTGTCTACCAAAAGATGCTATTATTTGTCCATTCAGCCAATTCCCTTAAGTGGCCCTACATAATTCAACCCCCTAACAGGTTTGTAAAATAATTGTAACTTCACTCTTAAGAAATACTTCCTCTAATTCCTTTTAACCCTTTTTTCATATCATTCTTCAGATTAAAAATTTCATAAGTTATAGTTTACAATATTTTCACCAATACATGAATGTGGTAATTTTTTTCAGATGATTATCATATAATTGAATCAATTTTAATCCATTCATTCAAAGGTACATGACCTTAAACATTATCCTTTTTATTTCTGACATGTATGAATTTAAACTACCCACAACAGTCAAGGTAACTCTAAAAAAAAGTATGTCCCAGCTCAATAAAAACACATTTTGTATTATTTAAGTAATATTAATCAATAAAAATATTTTGTGATTTTAGGGTTATTTATATAATCCTAGAAAAAAAAATCAAAACTTTTCATACTAGGACCACTGGCTTAGGTAAAAATTTAAAGGAGGTAGAAAGAGAATGTAGGCACAAATGATTGAATATGGAAATGTTTTTCATTGATGCACAATAGTTAGAAGGACATCCACATATTGGAGTCTATTCACTTTTTCAAGAATTACAAGAGGCTTTCAACATAACACTTAATTTGATTTTTGGCATCCCATGATTCATCAGGAACCACTTGTAATTCACTCATTCAACTAGATACAATAAGAGATGAATTCATACCATCTCTTATTGGAAAAATTGTAAAAGAATGTAACTGAGTGCGGTTTGAGAAAATTTTCTGCTGATCAAATAGTGACTCTATTTCAATCCCAAATAATCGGAAGATGGATATATGGATTTGAGAATGGATCATTAAAAGTAAAGATCCATTTTGATAGAGTACTCTTTTTATATATTTTTTTGATGTAATGATAGTATTCTCTCCACCAACCGGTAGCGGAAAACATATCATCCCATGGGTTTTCCCATTTCATATCTACAAGGAAACAGAATGGAGGAAAATTTTGAAATTTCACACCATTTTTACTGCTCCTAATGCACTACATAACCAAAATAGAGGGATAATAGTGTGGCTACATCTTAGGAAGTTAGTTCTTTCGCTCTGGAATGTTGTCTCCTTGCTGATGACCGTGGCCATACAAAGGCAGGTAGATTCTCTATGGAAAATTAAGATGATACATCTTCAAGAAAATGGCCAAAATTGGGAGAGTGATTTTGCAGATATTATATTAATTATTTATAATGACATTCATCATGTCATTAATCCAGTTGCTGGCTAGAGAATCAGTCATTCCAAATCTATTGGGATCCATTTAATATTCACAAACATTAGTTAATTAACTTTTATGTAAGTTAATTTTTTATAAAATTTGTGAATAAATTCTAAATATTGTCTAAAGAAATAAGGCATGCAAGCCCCATATTGGTGCGCAAGTCTAATCCAATCGCATAAGTTTGGGTGCAGAGATGTCACTGTGTGAGGCCAAATACCTGTGTAGAATCACGAAACAATTTAGAAGAAGCAATGTACAGTGGATAGCAGCACCTACGCGATGAGAGCTACTAGCGAACCGAGAGCTCAAGAGAGTTTGGAGCTAAGTTCTTTTCACAAAGTGGTGCCACATATTTATTGGCAAGGTCATACCCCTGTGCGCTGTACCCTGTGTGGATTACACCTGTGCACTGCTACTTGCACGCTTAAAACCTACGCGCCCGAAATTCCATGGTTTTATCATTTAGCACAGAGTCAAATCCTCTTTCCTTTTTCAGATCCAACTATGATGGGGGACTTTTTTTGATGCTCCTTTCCTTCATAGAGACTAACGAATGAAAAAGGGGAATACCTTGAGCACAGAGAGATTCATCATTTGAATAAAAATAAAAAATTGACAAAGGCATGAACCAGATACTCTTTAAGCATGGGTCGCGCAAGTATTATTATGGTTGCACAAGTATACTTGCGCCCCACATATGGGTCATGCAAGTCACATGCACACCCTATTCAATTTTTCTCCCAAGGTCCTCAATGGCCTATAAATATCCTCTATGGGCCCCCCGTTTCGAGGATGAAAAATCCAAAAGTCAGATTTAAGCTCTCAACGCCCTAGTATCTACTTGAAGTCTTCCAAACACTTCTAAGATAATATCTTACCTACAATGGAATATCTAAAGAGGTGGAATAAGGAATAAGTGTTGGAATTCATCAACCCTTGCATGCCAAAATGTGCATCCCTTAAGGGAAATGTCCACACTTGCGCGCCACCTTATCCCTTCAACAGAACTTGTGCGCCACCCTTTTGGAAGACATTAGGGATAATACTAAGGGCTTGAGCCAAGTCTCACCCATGTATTACCCTATGGATTAACTGTCTCCCCTGTACACACGTTTTGCGCAAGTATACTTGTGTGACCAGGACTTGGACGCCCAAACAGGACTTGTGAGTCTGCCTCTTTTTGGCTGCCCCACTTTCAAATTTAACACTTTTCTTCAAATCCCTCTCCCCGCTTCAATATTTATCCATCAAAACCTTCTTAAAATCCATTTTGGATGTGGTTCCATTGTTTTCTTCCTTATCTAAAAGGAATTATTTGGAAAATCTTTCAAAACCTCGGTATTTACATAACTTTATGTCTATAAGGATAGATATTCCCTTTATTCAACCCTGTCCTTTAAGATGAGAAGATATTTAACCTGGGAATCCTCTTTAAGAGTAATCCCCATGTTCCCTAATCTACAAATCCTCCTGATGAGTAATCCCTAGTCATAATTTCCCTTAACCTGGGACTCATTCTCCATAGTAAGTCCAAAGTTAAAATCTCTATAAACTTTGGGCCTCCTTTGGAGTAATCCCAAATCATAATTCCCTTTAACCTAGGAAACCTCCATAAGAGTAAGCCCCATTTTCCCTGTTCATGGGAATCCTCATTTGGAGTAATCCCCAATCATAATTTCCCTTATCCTGGGCCTCCCTCTCAAGAGTAAGCCCCATGTTTCAAATCTCTTTAATATTTGGGCCTCCTTTGAAGTAATCCCCAATCATAATTCCCTTTAACCTGGTAATCCTCCTTAGGAGTAATCCCCATGTTCCCAGTTCAACAGAATCCGCCTTTGGAGTAATCCCTATTAATAATTCCCCTTAACCTGGGACTCCTTATTTAGAGTAAACCCTAGTACTCAAGTCCCCTTTTCCTGGGCTTCCTTCATAGGAGTAAGCCCCAGTCATAATTTCATTTGATTTGAGCTTCCTTTTCTGGAATAAAACCCGATCATATGTCCCCTCTAATTTGGGAATCCTTCGTAGTATTGGGTCCTATGTTAGGTATACAAATATCCATAAGGCACATATACGTTTATGGGCCTTATTCCCGAGTTTCTTCTCTGAAGTAAATCCCAATCCTCATCTATCTTGGGCAGTCATACATACGTAAGCCCCAAATCATACCTTATGATTTCATCTTTTGTAGAACAATCATTAGGTTTTATAGATTCCTATTGATTCTCACACCGATCAGGACTCACGTGAGCTTAGAGTGTAAATAAATTATGAAATCATTCTTTGGGCCATCAATCATGCATAAACTCAAAACTTCTTCACTCGAACTACGTGCTATTTTATTGCTTTTATAAACAAGGATATGTAGGTATATCATATGTTGTTACAATCCCATCTCCGAAATAATCCCCATCCTTCTAAACAACAATAAACATAATGTGCCCCACTGAGTGGATTTAAAACCAGTATGGTTATCTTAATGACCAATAGTTTACTGTTTGATGTATTGTAGGATACCATTGAATAAGAATATCGACTAAATACAGATGATTCTACATTGATGAAGAACCTAAAATACATATAAAAGATTCTATAAATCTCATATATATCAATCATTTATTGCATAATCTAAAGGAAGAACACATTTTCATTCTTCGTAAATTAATATGGATTCACGAAGATAACTCAAATCTATAAGAGAGTCCCGGAGTAGACAATAATTCCCACAAAAAAGGTGTAATGAGTCCAAAATCCCATCCTCTCGACCAATGAAAATTCTTAAGACTCATTAGTCCATAACTAATGAGAACCTACCTTTGGAAAATGGGTCCAAACTAATATAGGAACATTGGATGTTTCCAGTTCTATGAATAAACCCGTTAGAAACCGATTGGTGTGTTTGAACATTAAACAAAAAAAGCATCCCCATTTATAGAAGAAAATATATATATATATATATATATATATATTGTAAATATATGATATATATGATATCTAAATCATAAATATAATTCTTGAGATAATGGAATTTTGACAGCATGGACAATTTGTAATTATAACATGTTCATTTTTATCTCAAGTTCCGAACATCAACAAAATGTCTAATATTCAATCAAATAAATAAATAAATGTCTTAGTAAGGTAATAATTGATATAAAAATAATAATAAACTTGAAATATTTTCTTAAGAAAATAGAAATTATCTTTATTTTATTATTCAGGGTATTAAATAACAATCGTGTCAGTTCGGACACGAGGTATTTGGTTTCTTATCTCACTTTTAATTCAATGAGATTTCCATTACTCAGCACTTATCTATTGCATGTAGTGTATTGTGCACTACAACTTGATATATTTTATCACAATTATATATATAATTAGGGTATTATTTTACTCATTTTATGTTTTTTTCATATGACTGGTTTGATTATAATGTGGTAAAGGGTTTTCATCTCACTTTTTATTTTCATGAGATTCAATGCTCTATTCACCACTATTTCCTTTTGTGTGGTGTATTTACATTAAAATATTGTATTTTTGTGTAAAAAAATTTAGTTTATAGGTGTTTACATCTTCATCATATGATCCTTCCTCCATGGTGTGAATGTTTCGTATGATACCAAATCGGTATGGGAAACATTCACCCTCTTCTTTTTAAAATAATTCATTCTATTATATCATTTAATTTGCATATTTTAATGTAGGGATATGTTCTTATATATCCTTATTACTGTAAATTATATGTCCAAGTGACTAGATAAACTTTTCTCTCTCATTAAATTTTCTTAATAATTTTAATATGACATCGTTAGGTTGTTGAATTTCTGTAAGGGAAATTATTCACCCAATTTCAATTCTTTGGGTTAAACTTCTACTCGTTGATCATGTCATGTTATTAATATGTGTGAATGAATTATGATTGTTTTTCACTGAATATCCAATCATATTGAGTATATTTATATTTTTCAGATATATTTATGTAATTGATTTATCCTTAATCTAAGGATACCATATTTTTAAGGGATTTCGTATCAAATGACATTCCATTGAGACATAACTTTAGTAAAGAAAAAAAATCACTTTTCTATGAAGTATATACTATCATTTGGAATATTATATCATTAATTTCTTTAGTCTCATTATTTTATAATGTTTTGATTGAATTTCATTCCTTAACTATTTGTATTCATGTATATGTCATTTTGTTAAGAACTCCTTAACTAAAATATTGTTTTAAATATTTTTTCATCTAAATATTTCTCATTAATGTCCTTGTATTAAATTTAGATTTAAAGATTTAATTATATGGATATTAATGTTTTGAAATGTTAATTCCTATAATAGATTCAAACTGGTATGAGACACTTTGATTCCTAAAATATCTTAATTAAATGTTTAACATGGTTTTGACGATGGTTTCATAAGGCATTATTTATTTCAATATCGTGATTTGATATATTATGATTAGAATGTGGAAATTTTATCATTCATTTATTCTAGTATTACGTGTTATGATTATTCTATGGTTAATGGGAATTTTTTATGTATATGGGTGGTTCGATGAAAATCCTAGGGAAGGTGAGCTCGAGATATCCCTACAATGAATTGGGTAACATGACATATATAAATGTTAATGTTACTCCTAAGAGATATAGGGAATATAATGTGATGGGATTTATAATCTAAATCCCTATGTATCTATGATAGCTACAATGTAAATATAATATATATGCCACAAGTTACATTTATGTTTTTTAAATTCTATGTGTTATTCATAAATCTTATGATTTCATGAGGTATGTTATGATTGAATAGTATGATTTCATTGGTTGGTATTTATTGATGGGATAATGTTTTATTTCCTTATTTTATAACCCTTACTGAGCTTTTTATTCTCATCCCATTTAATTGAAATGTTTTCCATAAGACATAAATATGTATAGGGTCAAGGATGGTATTAAGGAAAAGTAATGCTATCTAAAACATGGAACTAGATATGTTTATTTTTTAGTGTTTTAATTTTATGGAAAAATCTATAATGAGTTGTAGTGTCTACATGTAATTTTCATGTTGATATGTAATAGTTATGACCATATTCTCTAAAACTCTAAAGATGAAAAGATTATCAATGCGAATAACTCATTTAATTATAGATTATGTTAGGTTTTAAGGCTAGGACCTTATAGGAAACGTCATTATCTGTTGCTTATCTAGATACACCCCTAGTAGCTCTATTAAATTGAATTATGAGAGAGGAATAGTGAGAATAACTATTGGTGGGGAATGAAATGTTCAAATTGAGGATTTACCTATTGTAAAAGGATATGTTGATGTGTATATAGAAGATTTAATTGTAAATCATCCCAAATGGGAAATTTAGTTTTCCATTTATTTAATTCATCGGTGAAGTCTCATATCGAAGACCGCTTATATAATGGCCACTATAAAATTAGTGGTAATAATTAATAAATAAGAAGAATTGAGTAATAAAAGATTTATTGTCCTTAATGTTTCTCAAGGGGAATCCCTTGTTTTTTTATTAAGAATAATGATTGGAATATGAGGTTGTGGATTGACTACATGAAGATCAATGCTATTACAATAAATAACATGTACTGACTACTTATCCTTGATGATTTATTCGATCAACTTCATGGAGCTCAAAATTTTTCAATGATTGGCCTTCAATTTGGATATCATATGTTGTGTGTGAAGAGGTAAAACATTTGAAAAATATCATTTTGAACCAGGTACAGGCATTACAAGATTACATTAATGACAATTGGACTAACTAATGCACCGTCTGTTTTCATGGATCTAATTAATAGAATTTTCAAATAATATCTAGATGACATTGTTGTGTTTTTTATTGATGATTTCTCAGAATAGTCAAAACCAACGAAGATTATGAAAATCACTCGTGTACTATTCTAAATACCCAAATAGGAAATGAATTAAATGCGATGTTTTGAATTTGTGAATTATGGATTACAGAAATTTATTTTCATGGATATATTGTCTCTATGGATGTATTGTCTATTGATCAATTAAATACAAAGGAAATACATGAATTTCCAAAACCCACATGTATAACGAAGGTACACAGTTTTATTTGTTTAAAAGGTTGTTATGAGTGTTTCAACCATAAATTTTCATGATTGTGTTACCAATCAACCAAGAACACACTTAATGGGGATAAATTTGATTGGAAAAAAAGTGTGAAGAATCTCTTGAATAACATCAGAGAAGATTAGACGATGATCCTATATGAACTCTACCATTAGGGATTGATGTGTTTGTTAATTATAGAGATTATTGAAAGAAATTACATGGTTTGGTCCTTGTGCACAGTGATACTTATTTCTTATGAATCAAGATAGCTCAAAATTCATGAAAAAAACAATCCCAATGATGATATGGAGTTTTTAACTATATTCATTACTTTGATGATATGGATTCATTACCTCCATGTTAAAAAATTAGAGATATATAGCGATCAAAATAGTTTGAAGTATATTTTCTTACAGAAATAACTCAACATTAGGCAAAGACAATGGCTTTAACTAGTCAATGATTATGATTTCAATATAGACTACCACCTGGGGAAGCCAAATAAGGTGGAAGATTCTTTGAGAAGAAACCATCATGTAGTTATGAACAAGATGATACTTGAAAGGGATCATATGTTCATGGATCTAGAAAATATTGACATGGGAATAATCATGTAAGGTGAAACAACAAAACATTTTTGTATTTTTTCAAATACATCATTACTAGAATGTATTAAAATGTATCATACTAATGATGAAGAGTTTTGAAAAAAAAATCATGTAGTGAACGACATTTTATTGATCGACTTCATATATGAAGATGGGATTTCGAAATCTGGGAAGATACTTTTTGTTCTTAACATACCTGATATGAAAAATGAATATTTTGATGATCCTCATTTATCAAATATCTCTATGAGCCCTGGAATCACTATGATGTATAGAGATTATAAGTAACGTTTTCGGTGGGACAACCTGGTGATGGAGATTGCTGATTACGTGTCAAGTTGTATGGTCTATCATCAGGTTCAGGCAGAAAGACATCATCCTGGAAGAGTCATGCAACCTCTTCCAATACCTGAGTAGAAATGGGATGATATTACGTTGGACCATGTGAGGAGGAAACCAAAGCCTCGTATAATGAATGATGGAATATGGGTCATCAGATATCATATTACCATGTCAACACACTTTCTTACTATAAAAGAAGATTTACCACATGAATGTTTATAAATACTATACATTAATGATGTTGTAACACTTCACGGTGTACCATGTCTCTTTATTTTGGTCATGATCACCATTTTACATCAAAATTCTGGAAAAGTCTTCAAAAATCCCTAGATACTAAAATTCATTTGAGCACTGCCTAACACCCTAAAACTGAAAGACAATTGAACAGACTATTCAAACCATAGAAGACATATTGAGATCTTTCTCACATTACATTCAAGGTATGTGGGATCAATATTTACCTCCTGTATAATATTATTCTAACAATATCTTCCATTGAAAAATTAAAGTTGCTCCATATGAAGCATTATATAGATAGGGATGTCACACATCAACTTGTTGGGATGATGTTGGTGAAAGAAAAATCATAGGAACATAACACGTTGAGGAAAGAATGGAATAGGTTAAGATTATCCAAACCCACATCAATGCAGATCAAAGTAGGAAAAAGAGCTATGCTGATAACTAAAGGAAGGATTTGCAATTTCAAACCAATGATCATCTTTTCATAATGGTATCTCCAAGGAATCATTTTTACTAATCAGTAAGAAGGGTAAATTTTTTCTCAGGTACATCAGACCTTTCAAAATTCTAGAACAAATTAGATTTTTAGATTAACATTTGGTAATTCCACCGTGTCTCTCAAAAGATAATGACGTGTTCCATGTATCACTACTTAGAAATTACATGCATGAACTAATGCATGTACTCACTTATGAAGAAATAGAACTGGAAGCTGATATGTATTATTCTGAAGAGCTTGTCAGGATTCTTGATACTAGAGAAAAAGTACTAAGAATACATACAACTCTTCGGGTATAAGATATGTGGAGAAACCAGAAGGTATAAGGGGAAATGTGGGAACCCTATGAACATATGATTAAGAACCAGTTGAGTATTTTTATGAATTAGTATTCTAGAAATTTAGAGGGAGAAATTATTTGATGGAGGGAAGAATGTAACACCACATACTTCCATGGGACATTTCTATTTAAATAATTCAATAGCTTAAATTGTATACAAATTAAAGTTTTAGCACACCATGACCAATAAAACTAGATGTTTTGAATAGTAATGTCCACATTTTGAAATTTAATAAATTTTATTTTTTAATATGGACTTCATTTTTGGATTCATAATATCATAATTAATATATGGTGAATTTTTTTATTATAAAACATTGCTTTTTTGATGAATTTTGAAAAACACTATGTTAATATTAAAACCCGACTTTTTATTTAAATAATTAGTTATATTATTTAAATTTATTGTTGGTAAAAATAAATATAGAATAACTATATATGTTCAATGTATTTCATTAGAGTCATTTTATAAAAATATTAGATTGATAAAATATTATTTAATTTTTTATCGTCATAGACCCACCTTCTAGGAATGATAAAAAATTTCAATAAAACATAATTTTACCACTTCTTTGAATTGAATTTTGAAAATCCGAGAGATATATTTGACATCAGTATGGAAAATTTTGTTCAATGGAATGAAATTAAATATTGGTTAATAGTAACTTTTGAATTTTATTTACCATGGTTAAAAGTAAATAGTGTAATTAATGGTAAAAATGATATTATAATTACTCTTCACATGTCTTAATTCTACTAGTTAAGTGTATATATACAAAAAAAATAACCGTAGAAAAAATATATGATCCTTTTTCTCCAGTTTGACTAGATTAGGACATTTATTATTATTTTATTTAAAGAAGAGTTAAAACTATTAATATCAATTTTTAATAACAAAAACATATTTAATAAGGAGATATTAATAAGATAAATATGACTGTAAATATACATTAAAAAAAATATTTCCAACGTAATATAATTTTATTGAAAAAATTTTGTCATTAAATATTTTTATTTATTTATGTCCCAATTAAGATGCAGTAATTACGTTATTAATGAAATATTAAATTAGTTGATAATAAAAATATTACTATATTCGAAAATTGAGACTTCTGATGTATTACCCGAATTTTATATTTTAATTTTTCATGAATTGGTTGATTAAATAATTTTTTTTGAAGTGATAAAGTTGTTATGACTATCACAAAAACCAAATACAAAATATTCTACAAAATGTCATAAATGTGATTTTAAAAAAATACTATATTATTCATTGATATAATATAACTAAATATATAATGGTCATCAAAAGGACTAATATAATTATTATATATATTTCATTAATACATGGGGTTCTCTTGGAATTTTATATTATGTTTATTGACCATGTAATACAAAAATACTAGAAGAAAATGTAAAAGTTAAATTATTTAACTAAGAGTTAAATATAAACGATATTGTTAATATTATGACCTAAAACTATCTAAAACCTATTGGTTGAGGGTTTCTCAACACAGTTCCACCTTATCATCAAATTGAATCCTTTTGGATCTATTATAAATTGAATATTATTTGATAATAACATAATATTTCATGATTATCTAAAAGTTACCTGCACCTATCTTATAAATGGGTGCATCCCCTTATCTCAAAATCACACCTCCAAATCTTTTTTTCTCTTCCAAGCCCTATTCAAATATCCAACCAACTACTATCACTTCAATCTAGTGGCCTTACTTTGATCAGAAATCCATCATATGGAGCCCTTTTGATCGTCTTAAAAGGAAACACCCGAATAAGAGGTAATAATTTCAGCAGCTCTTTCAAAGAAATTTTCTACTTCCCCATTAACATTCTATGTTTTTCCATACCGAAATTATAACCCAAGTACCTTATACATACTGTGATGTTATTATAAAAATGGTACCACCATATTCATTATTCTATAAATCCTATGAATAACAAGTCACCATATGTGTGTGTGTATGAATTACCGTCTCCATGGACATGATGGTATTCATTATCCATCAAAAACATTAAATAATAATTTTCATTTTAAGATATAAAATAATTTTTAAGAACATAATATCATTCTAGATATGAATTAAATATGTCATATCCATTACAAACATGACTTACATTACAAGGTACCTAATGTAAAACGAATCCGTTAACACCCGAAACAGTGATACTTCTGAAATATTAATAACAATGCAATATTTGAGGATCATATATGATATCTTATTTATTTATATTATTATGGTATATTTTAATATATATTATTTAACTATTATAAAGGATGTTAACGTTCTCGTGACAAAGGAAATGTACAAGGTAAGTGTTATTTCAAAAATTTATACATTATCCAAGGCTACTTATAATTGAGTATCTACTAGGACCTCTTTATCATCCTCATCCTTGTTTCATAAAAATGAATTTCGATTTTTTTTTAATATTTTCAAGACTATGGGTTAAATTAATTTATACCCTTGTTTGAATTTTTATAAAATTTTTATAAAGGAATCTATCTGTAGTTTTCCAAACTAGGTCTTTGACGAACTTTTTGACATAATTAAGAAATCAATGTTTTTTTAACATATACGGAATGTTCGGGTTTTTTATACCGTTATAACACTTTCGAAGTTTACCATACAAGATTATAAAAATATATTGAAAATAAACGTTTTCTTTTATAATTATGTGAATTATAATTGATTTTAAAATAGAAATATTATTTTCTCTCAAACAGTTTTGATTTCATGTATATCAACTTCATTTGATGGATTTTTACTTGATTGAAATTGATTTATTATGATACAATCTTCAATATTATATTAAATTTTTTGTGATATGTTTGACTATGGATGTTATTTTTATACCATTAATGGTTTGTGTTTTATGTATTAACATTTAGTATACTAGTTTTAATACGTATGTTTACGTTATGATTCAACCAGTTCATATGAAAATTGAATTGGACATAGTGATGGGTAGAGACCACTATGTCTCCTCAATGCATCAGTAGGTCTCATTAGAAAAACTGGTGACTTTCCACAAGGCCTTGACAGAATCTTTTTTTAGTCTTGGAACGAGGCCATGACAATGTGGTTATGATGAATTTCATTACGCATTCCATCATTATGAAAATTTTTTATTGATTTTACATGTGATTATTTTTCTATTTGAATAACCATGTGAAAAAGTAAATGAAATTATTTTATTTATCTTTTCCATATTATACATTTGTGTATTTTTATAAGGATTTTGTTTTTGACAAATACATTTTTGAAAATGTTTATTCTTATTTTTGAAATCTTCCACTATATAGTTATTCTTACTAAGTATCTTAGCCCACCTAATTCTTTTATTATTATTCCAAGGATGTGAAGAAGTATATTATGACTGACTTGTAGGAATATGCTATTTAGATATGAGTGTGTCCCAAGGGGACAAAATTTTGTTGTTTTTCGTTTCATAATGTATTGTAAAACTTATGTTTGTAACTAGTACATAAAAGACTACTAATCTAATTGGTCTTTCTAGTCATTATTCCTTATATCATGAAAATGGTATGTAATAATTCACAAACATTTTGTAACTAGGTTCTGGTTGTTATAAATGGGTGATTTTTAATTGATTGAGATAGAACAATAATTTTGTGAACTAATTGGGGTAATTGAAATTCAAATGTTAGAAAAATTAAATGATTAAATAATTAATTGGAATTTTTTGATTGGGGATATAATAAAATAATTGTTAATTAGTTAATGAATGAAATGTGATTATTTAACTGATAAATAAAATAATGGGATTGATATTATTAATTAATTGATGAATTAATAAATTTTTGTAATGTCATTTTTTAATTATTCAATTAAATAACATGATTTTCAGGATTAAATAAATAATAAATTATTTAACATATGTAATGTGATAATTTAATTATCAAAATAAAAAAATGGGATTGATGGGTTTAATAAAATATTGACTCAATTAATGAAATTAATGTGATTAATTACGTTTTGAAGGAAACAATGGGATTGATGGGATTATTTAAATGAGTAATTAACTAATTCATGTAATTTGATTATTTGGTTGTTGAATTAAATAATGGGATTATTGGGAGTAATTAAATAATGAAATAAGTGATAGAAGTAATGTTATAATTTAAATATTGAAATAAATAATTGGAATGTTGGAATTAAATAATTGGTGAATTAATTAATTGAAATTATGTTATTTTTAAAATTTTGAATTAAATAATCTGATTGATGAGATTAATCAATTGATGTATTAATTAAAGGTCGTAATGTGATTAATTAATTAATGGATTAATTATTGTAATTTAATTGGTAAAATAATCAGTGAATTAATTATTGTTATCAAATTTTCTTAATAAATATTGGTGTTTATTAATAAAATTGTTGTGAATAATTAATTGGTAAATTAATTAAAGTATTTGAATTTGATTAGTTATTTACTGAATAAATTAATGGAATTTATTTGACAAAGTAATTAATTAATTCATTGATGGATGAGATGTTTTGATTGTTCATTTGTTTTAATTAATTGTTCAACTAATTAATGGATAATTTTGATAATGGAAATAGTGAATTAGGGATAATAAATTGTTGAATTAATTATTTAAATATTATGATTAACTAAAATGGGAAATTATTTATTTAATGAATTATTGGGATATCGTGATTATTTAATTGGGATAAATAATTGTTGAATTATTTATTGATATATATTTTTTAATTATTTGATATAATAAAATATTTCATTAATTATGATACATTGAGATTGTTGATTTGTGGTAAATAGTTAATGAGTTAATTATGAGATATTTAGATTTATGATTTTGGGATAATTAATTTTTGAGTTAATTATTGGAATATTAAATTATGAAATGAATAAAAAAACTAAAATTAATAATGGTATAATAAGTCTGTGAAACGAATTATTAATTGTTGAACATAAAATCGAGTATTTAGTTTTTGAATATAGATTAATTAATTTGGGGGTTAATAAAGGGACTTGATGTTCTTACTTAAATAGATAATTAATTAAATGGATTTATGTGATGAGATAATTGTTGAATTAGTAATGTGAATGAGATGATTAATTAATTGTTGAAATAATTAATTGGATGATTTTACTTTTAAATTGTTGAATTTGATTTATTAAAATGTTAATTATTTAATGTTTTGTGATATATAATAATGAAAAGTAACTTAGACATTAATATTTGTTATATAAAAATTAAGGGTAATATTGTTATTGTAATTGTGATAATAGAGGGTAACTGGGGCATTCATATGTGTTATTGAGCAAAGAATGGTAATAGTGGAATTCATGTGGTAATTCCGATAATGAATGGACAAATGGTAATTTATAGGTGTTATGGAACTGTTAACGATAACAGTGGAATTTATGTGATGATTATGAAAATGAATGGTTACAATTTTATTTTGAGATATGATATCCCCTGGGGATTGTTCGGTCATCAATATTAGCCAATAAAGGTATTGAGGTATGGGTGCCTTTGGGAACCAAATAGGTTTATGTGGTTAATTAATGATTAAATGATAATTTGATAATAATTTAAATATGTATTGTAATTTAATATTAATTCAACAACATACACTACTATATGAAATGATATTGTATTCAAAAACCATTACTGGTGTCCTACTCTGTCATACTGAATCCCTACTCAAGCTTTTAGATCTATATGCAAATAGATTTCATGGTTCCTCGATATGATATGGGAATAGTACTATTTCAATATATATGTGTTGGGATAGATCATGGATAAGGGAACATGATGATTTTTGGAACACGCTTTTAGAAAATTCAGTTTCATTAATTTTGTGTGTCACTTTAACACTTCCAACGTACACTAGCATGTCATATCTAGTGGGATTATACATATTATATTTTATGTTTCGTTCATATTTTTATATTGGTATTCTCTTGGATATGATTATATGTCATTTTATATTTAATATTTATTTCCATTATGGTATTTCCCTAAAAATGTTGGAATTGTCTCCACATTATTGGCATTAGACCCTCACTACTTGGTCTCAACTTGTAGCATACATGGATGAATGTTTGAGGTCACGTAGTGGAGCAGATCGGGGCACCAATATGTGGAACCCAACCCAGGATGTGACAAAAAATGTTTCAAACATAAATTAGATGGATATATATAGATCTTATCTATGATATAATCTATAATGGACCATTTAATATCATTTCTCCATGTGAAACATTAAGGCGTGCCTATTTCATTCAAAAAATTACAAGTGTGTTAGTCACCTCACATATAAAATAGATCCCCCAATCCTCTCATATAAACACATTAAAAACCCACTTTATTAAACAAAAACTACCCAAATCACCTCTTTACTAACCTTATCTCATCTTTTATACATATTTTTTCAATAAATCCATCCTAAGAAGTGTTTTGGTGCAATCTTAAAGATGTTTCCTAAAGAAGAGGTAATATAACCAATCAATCATTTATGTTATTTCTTCTAAAACAAATTTAAATTTATAATAAAAAATTAATATATGATAAAATCAGAGTATTTCATAAAAATATATTTTGTATATTCAATTTCATATCTTATTCCACTATCCTCTTACTCCAAAAGGGTCATAAAAATATAATTTATTTGTGTGGAAGAATACTTCCCCACAAATTGATATTATTCAATTTTGATCACCACCTCTCAAAGATAAATATAATTAATAATTTATAATTAATATATGATATTATTTAGCTTCATCAATAATTATATATCATATTAATTCCTAGCTTCCATCCACTTGGAATATGAGAACGTCGTTTGTGTATAATAGTTATTACCGCCAAATGAATCGATTTGATTTATATACGCTTTACATTGACATTAATAGGTAATGGATTAGAAAATAATATGTGATATTTGAATTAAATATCATTTATTATGTAATGGTAATATATTTATCTTTTTTTATTTAATATATCAATAAAATGGATTCATCATTCATGCCTATGTACGGCTTTTAATCTCCATGAATAAAATATTTCAATTTATACACATAATAAATATGGTTTATAATAAATAAATACATTTTGAATATATATTATATTTATATAGTTTTTTTAATTCATGATATTCTAGAACCATGATCAATGTAAGAGGAATAAATATAATAATATTAAAACAAACACCAAAAGCAACGAATTTATTACCCAAAACATGATTTTAACAATGAATTATTAATAAAGAAGAAATTGATTCCTATAATTGAGTCATATATTTAATGATACCTATAATTATATTTATTTATTATATTTATAAAATCATTTATATTTAATATAAAGGTGGTTTGAAGGTGATTGAAGGATGTTGATATGTAACGTATGAGATGTCATTATCAGTTTTATTTTTTATTTGAGACATGTTCTATATTCACCACATGTTTCTTTTATATGGTGTTTACACATCCCAGGAATTGATTTTTTTAATTACTATAATAAAATTTATATTTATTTAAATATCTATTTGATTATATTTTTCCCTTGGTGTTTGTAGTTATAATATTACCAATACGGTAAGAGTATTGGTCTCAAATTGAAAATTTTGGGACATAAGTTACGTTATGAATCTATAATAATCAATGGAATGTATATAAATCCCCATTTACATGTTATATCATGAATATAATAATTTTAATGATATTATAAGAATCATTCAATGTTCTTATTTCATGTTGATTATGATTTTAATTTTCAAATGTGGTATATTCATGATGTTAGAAACTTATTTTTTATCATGATTGTTCATGTTTATGAATCCAATGATGAAATATAATTAGCCATTTCTAATTAAACACATTAAATTTCTTCACATATTTTTATTTCATGATAATACATGGTTTTAATTAACTTTACAATTTTTATATATTTATGAACTCCAAAAAATGTTTTTAAGAAAACCCATCATTATTTCTCTCCTCCGCCAAAATACAATTTCATCCAAAATAAGTTATCCTAATTTTTTAAATTTGTATTTGAATTATTATAATTCTATATTTAAAAAATTACATCCATCTTTTTAATTTTTTAATTTATGTAATGGAATATTGATTTTGTTTTCAAAACAATTCATAATTTGATTTAAAGGAATATGTCAATGGAATATTTTATTAATGCATACGACATGAATACTATTCTATTATATAAAGACCAAATAATTATTTTGAACAATAAATTACTATTTTAAAATATTATTCTCTATTAAATATATATCCATAATATGTTATGGATTTTTATTTTGTAAATAGGACTTTTTCATTAAGGAAAAGATTTTTTCTGCAAAAAATGTTCCAAGTAATATTTCTAAATAAAATACCATGTAACACCCCAGGTAAATAAAAAATATGACCTTTTCATATTTATCCATATTTCTGAATAAAATATTAATATTAATTTAAAGGGGATGCTATGAACGATGGCATACCCAATACAAAACATTGAGTTTCTTGGCAATCTTGCGTTGCGCTCTAATAAAAAAATAATATTATTTAAAATGGTAGTTAAGGACTACCCATTGTAATGAAGGGAAAGAACAGAACTAACTAAAAAATTATTATATATGTTTTTCAAATATTTTTAATCTTTATAATAAATGTTATAGGATTAAAAATGCGAATGGATCCAATTTTATGCGTAAACATTCCAAAATTCTTTAAATGGTCGATTAACAGCCTTTTGATAAATAACCTCTTTTAAATACACTTTTTGACAATTTTATGTGTTATATTTGACAAAATGAAATTCTTCTTTAGAATCAGGACATCAAAATTTACTTTGTGTAAATTTTTGATATTTTTCCAAAAAAGTACAATTTTTAATGAATAGTGAAAAATGTTTTATTTTAATTCAAACCCTCTTTTTAATCTAATTTATTTATATGATTAGATTATCATTTGAATTTGTTTTAAAGTGAAATTAGAATATATTTTTACCATTTAATCCAATAGTGTTTATTGAAATTAATTTCACTTTGAAACCGGACATAAACTTGTGTCAATCTTTTGATACATTTTGTTACATAAAAACACGCTATTTGTTTTGATAGTGGAAATTAATTATTAAATTAATTAATGAAACATATATATTTTGAATTTTGTAAAATAGAAATCATTTTTGAATTCGGAATATCAGATATATCTTAGGGTGAATTTTTGGAAATTTTCAGAAAAACATATATTTTTGATGATTAGTGAAACCACAAAGTAGTAGTAGTAGTTCATTTTTTATTCAAATATAAATAATGAAAGGTATCAAGACCCCTCAAGGGGGGAGGAAATGGTGAAGCCCGAGCACATCCCCCAACACAAAGGAGGCACATTCTGCAGGGAGAGAGAGGGGAGAGTTATAGAGGATGAGAGGATCATCATTTCTACCCAAGCAGGCAAGGGAATCTGCTGCAAAATTAGCCTCCCTCCAGCTGTGAGACAGACGAACTCCAAGTGGGCTTCCCATTCTGCACTTTCTGATAAAGTATGTGAGTTCCCACGGAACCCAACACCACCCTTTCATAATCTTCACGAGGGTATCTGAGTCCGTTTCTATTTCGGACACGACCATCTTCTGCCTACTGCATACCAACAGACCCGAGACCAGGGCCTGCACTTCCGCACACAAGGAGTTGCCAGGCCCATAATATGCACTGAAGGAAACGATAACAGATCCAGTGGAATCCCGCAGCACGCCTCCCCCCTCATGAGCCCTCCCATGCATGACCCATCAACGTTAAGCTTATGTCCCTCAACCGGTGGATGCCATTTAACCCACTGACCACTCTTATTTTTTCGAAAATGGGGGCGATGAAGAAGGTTGTTAATCGTAGTAGTAGTCGCTCCGCCTCTTATATGAGAAGCAATCTCAAAAATGAGAGACTTGAGGCTAACCTGTAGAAACAGCAGCGTCCGACTCTCGCCTCTCCGTACCTGGTTACGTGCCTCCCAAAGAACCCAACACAGGGCCACAAGGATGATTGTTCCAACCAGCCGTTCCTGTTCAGAAGCCCCCGCACCAGAAAACCAGCACTCCACATAATCCTGTAGCGATAATTCTCCAACGCCTCTGCATGGGTTATACGTGAACAGGGACCAGAGATGCAGTACGCATTGACTCTGAAAGAACAGATGTTTCATCGTTTCGAACTTGTGATTGGTGCAACAGAAGCACCTCGAGGCCAAAGTAACACCCCGGAGTTGAATGCTATCCTCCATAGGTAGCGCTCTGTTTCTGATCCTCCATAGAAGGAAATTCATTCTAATAGGAATATCTTTGCACCAGAGCGCTGGAGCCCAAGCATTGGAGCTGCTACTTGCCTGGACGATACTCCTGAAACCTTGTGAGGAGAACCTCCCTGAGCTAGATGCCAAGAAGCAGCATTTGTCGGGTTCATCACTCATGACAATGTTCTCGAACACAGACATTTGGTTATCGTTCAAAGAGGTATTTATCAAGTCGAAATCCTCGCATGCAGTACTGAATTTATTATCCGGGGAAGGACATCCGGGGTAGTGCAGGGGGTCCCCGGACCAGTTCGTATCCCAAAAATTGATATTTCCAGCACCAATGACCCACCTTGCATGACCTGAAAAAGTGTTGATGAGGGAGAACATACTTCTTTCCTGCCTCGTGGAGCTGTAAAGACCCCTTGCTTCGAGCCCCGGGTAACGTGCTTTAAAGAATTTCGCCAACAGCGATTCCCCGACGATAATATCCCAAGCGAGACGTGCTTGCAAACTTTGGAGTGTACCCTATATATCACGTAAGCCAACACCTCCTGCATCCACTGATCTGGAAAGACGTCTCTATGAAGCCCAGTGAAAACTTCCCTCCTCCTTGGCGTCCCACAGGAAGGAGTTGAGGATGATTTCCATCCTCTCCACCGTACCCTTAGGAGGATGGATCACTGAAAACAAGTGCATGGGAATGGACGTGAGTACACTGTTAATCAACGTAATCCGTCTGCCAAAGGAGTGAAGCTTATTTTTTTAATTGTATATTCTGTCGAGTATACGATCAAGAATCGTAGAGAAATTAATCTTCTCAACGTGGCCACAGGAGATCGGAACCCCAAGATATAAAATGGGAAATGGCCGTCTATAACAACCCAGAGTTTTCTGGAAATCCCTTAAGCTTGAAGCTGGGCATTTATCAGAAGTGAAGAAGTGAATTTTAGCGGGGTTGACGCACTTCCCGCTCCATTTGCCTTAAGAGGAAATTGAGTCCATGAGAGACTTCAACGATCTCTTCCTGCCATTGATAAAAATCAGAATATCATCCGCAAACACAAGATGAGAAATGAAAACACCATTCCTCCCCCGGAAGGGAATCATGAGACCAGTGTCCATCCTGTGCTTCAAGTTTCTTGAGAGTGCATCTTGGGCGATAACAAAAAGAATCAGGGACAAGGGATCCCCTTGACGAACACCGCGAACAGTCTTGAAGAAACCAAATGTCTTTCCCATTAAAGCAATGGAAAGCCATGGGGAAGAGTAACATCTAAAGCAAATATCACAAAAAACATCACTGTCCCCAAAGCTCCGCATGCCCCGTATGATGAAGCTCCATTCTAGCGTGTCATACGACTTCTTCATATCAACTTGGAAGATGACATTATGACCAACCGATTTCCTGTTGATGTCTTGAACCAATTCATTAGCAGTGCCCACCGCACCCTGAATGTTCGTGCCCTTGATGAAGCCATGCTGTTCCATTGAGACTAGACGCGGGAGAACCTTATCCAGCCTACTAACAATAACAGAGACAAGAATTTTATAAGTGACGTTGCAAATACAGATAGGCCTATACTGGCTAATGAGAGTAGGATCCTTAATTTTTGGAATAAGAACCAGTCTGGATGCAGAAATGCCCCTAGTGAGCAAACCACCCTTGAAAAAGTCCTGGATCAACTCCACAACAAGCTGACCAACAATCTCCCATGTGAAACTGAAAAATCTGGATGGGAAACCATCAGGACAAGGTGCGCTGTCCTGGGGCATTTTCCTGACAACCATCCGGATCTCCTTAGCCAAAGGAATGGAGGAGAGAGTAGAGTTATCCTTCTGGATAACCGTTGAGGGAATAAGGATGAAAAAATCCTCCGAAGTTCGAAACCCCCTCTCGAAGGAAGCCGCAGACTCCCCTGCCAAGATCTTCTCAAGGTGATCCATAGCAATCATCCCTCCATAGTTCACATCTGTAGTGTAGTCTCCGTTTTCCATTCTCAGGTTGATCTTTGAACTTCTCCTCTCTTTAATGCAAGCATGGAATAAAGCACTGTTTCGATCCCCTTCCTTAAGCCATCGGATCCAAGACCTTTGTTTGAACTTCCTCTCCAAAGAAATAAGCCTCTCGCCCAAGAGATTCTTTTTATCCCACAGAACAATGAACGCATTCTCATCCCAACAGTTTTGGAGAGAATCTTCCAATCTGTCGACTTCGATCATGAGATTATCAATACCTTGGGCAACATCAGGTCTCGAGCTCACCCATCTTTGCAAGTCCAATATAAGACATCTGAGGCGATTCACCAGGCCACCCACAATCTAATATCATCACCTTTGGCCCAAGACTTCTTGATAATATCTAAAAAACCATCGTTCTTATGCCATGCAGACGAGTAGGAGAAGAAGGCCCTCGCAGCCTCCTCCCTCTTTATGTTGATTAAAATAGGACTTTGGTCAGAGATCACCCGTTGAAGATGAGAAACTGACGTCTTTGGAAATAAGTCCATCCCATGAAGGTTGGATAAACAACGGTCCAGCCGGCACAAAATGCGCTCTGCTCCCTTACGTTGGTTGCACCAGGTGAACTTGTGCCCAGAGAAACCCAAGTCCAAGAGCACTGCACTCATCATGACGTCATTGAAATCCATTATGCCACTAAAGTTAAAACCAACACCACACTTTTTCTCAGAGATGTCCGCAATGACGTTGAAGTCACCGCCAACGAACCAGGGAAGAGAGACCGTCTGTAGGTTCCCCAGGAGATGCCAAAGCTCCCTCCTCTTGGAAACCTTAGTTGCCGCATAGACAAAGGAAAATATCAAGACATGATTTGAGGTGTTGATCTTGGTGTTGATGCATTGAGACGAGAAACTCAAGATATCAACAGAAACATTACATTTCCAGCCAATCCAGATATGAGGGTTCTCCGCACCGCCCTGGAAGAAGTTGGGGAAGCCCATTTTCCTAAAAAGAGAAAGACCTTTGCTGGAAACCTGCTTGGGTTCAAAAATAACAATAACATGAACCAGATAAGACCTCGCCTCAGCAGCCAGCAAGGCACACTTTGCTGGAGCACCCAAGCCCCAAGCATTCCAGATAAGAATAGGGATCATCGCAGTAGGCCCTTCCAGGCACATGCAGGTGAGGACAAGGAAGAGGGGGCTGGATCAAAGCGCCCAAAGACTTTGGATCTGGAACGTGTGACAGGGCCAGAAACCACTGCTCTGGGGGACGCCGGTTTGGGAGTAAGGACCACCTTCTTGAACGAGAAGACCTCCTCTTCCACCGGAGCTTTCCCTTTAACAATAACATCACCAAAAGAGAACAATCCAACCTCTCTCTGGATAGAGGGGGAGAAAGGACGATGATGCGGAGAGAGCCGCGGGATCACCATATCTTTCGTCGTCCCAGAAGGGGGGAGAACCTCCTTAGCTAACCCCTCCACGTCCAGAATGAGACTACTCGCTAGAGTCTTTCGGATGATCTCTGGAGAGAGGAGGGAGGAGACCCGGAACTACGAGGATGGAGGAGAGATAGGCCTGGGCGGGCTCCCCAGAAGATCCAGAACAAAGCCGCACTCAAAACCTGTCCTTCGATCTTGTCGGGGAAGGATCTTGGTCCCAGTACAGGGAGACCAGGAGATCAGATACAGAGGCTCCGAGAGGGCCGACAACCGTTCTAACACCGGATACCGCACCCCCATGCAAACCTCTTCTGGCGCCCCGTCACACAAAGGAGAATTCAAATTTGAAAATGAAGCGGGCCGAACCGGGGACCCCTCGGGTCTACAGATGGGTGAACCCTGACCCGGTCTCGCTGGAGGCGGTTGACAGGATGAGCTCGCACTACCCTTCACCCTCCTACAGTCCGCAACCCGGTGCCCATGAAGTCCGCAATGCACACAGAACATTAAAGAATGATGAAACCTTACCCTTTGTCTCTAAGAGAAACCGTCGATGGCCTGTAAGATAACCGAGGAGGGCGGACACATAGCCCGGTCTAGTTCCACACAGATGCGGGGGGAGCCCGTGGATATGAGGGACAGGGTAGCCACGTCCATGCAGAGAAAGGATCCCAAAGAGTTTCCCAGAGACTGAAGGATGGCAGGATTCTGGAAAGGCAGCAGGAGTCCTAGGAAAAAAACCCAAACCGCATCCGAGGAGGACTCTCGGCCAAAATGACAATCCTAGGACCAGCAAGAAAGGGAGAAACTCCAGGAGCCACAAATTCTGCTAGCACTGGACCATGCCCTCACAATTTCAGGTCTGGAACCACAGTGAATGCTGAAGGCCGCACTGGAAAGCTCGGAGACCGCCGGAGGGCACGAGAGGCCCCAGGAGTTCACCACATCCCGAAAAAACTTCAGAGAGGGTTTGTTGCGACCGAAGCGAGACACCAGAGAGAGGTCAAGGAGGGAGGCCGCTTCCTGAAGTTCCTGAGTAGAAAGGTCCACCACCGGGCAACCCTCCACCAGTCAGATGGGCCGTGACTCCACCTGGACAGGAGCCAGGCGAGGACGGATCTCCGGGGCCAAAGAAGGGCCAGAAGCAACCACCGACGGGGGAGAGCCACAAAACACCGAATTGTAGGAAGCCTTCTCAAGAGGTTGAACAAGAGCAGAAGACAGGGCCGGCTCAAGGAAGGGCACCGGTGAAGGGACGGGAGCGTAAGCGGGAGAAGCCATGATCTCCTTTGTGAAACCACTAAGTGGTACTTATAAAAACTGATTTTTCCGTTTAAATGTTATTTTTCCATATTTGTGTTTTTTATTTCAAAAATACAACATAAATGGTTGTCATTAAGAAGAAAAATGTGGTTCAGTGGGATTAGAATAATTTTTTGGTGAATAGTAACTTATTAAGTTTTTTATCGCGATTAGAGATAATTAGTGTAGTTTAAGGTATGAATAATGTTTTAATAAAATTAAATGACCTAGACACATGTCCTACCCTCATTGGATGTGTCATTGCCGACCAATAAAATACATGGGTCAACTTGGGGACCCCATGGAGCCTCTTTGTTTGGAAAATGACATAAATACCTTTTTATTTAATTTTAAAGTAAAAATGACACAAACGTGAGATGTTTCACTAAAACAATTTTTACATGGGGTTATGCAGGTCACATTTTTGACTATAAATAGCCATTGGAACGATAAAAGGATTTCCTATATCATTGTAGTTTTTTTATAATTTTTGGACCATAAATAAATTAAATTATATATGACATCATGATGATGTAGTGATGACCTCATTATTTAACGATTTAAATAAAATGGAAAGATAATGTAAAATCTAAGACCTACACATGTCCATAACCTATTGGATGGGTGGATTTAGAACCCTTATCATAGTATCCTCTAAAAACATCAATGTGGGTCAATTAAAATCCGAAACTCATTCTATAATAAAGTAACATTTCATTACTTTCCAAGAGTTCCCCTCCTCTCCTCTTATAAAAGGCCTCCACCTCTACCTTCTTACCCACACTTCCAAAGCCTTAGGATAATCCAACCCCTACCCATTTTGTCTCTCCACATCCCTCTCTAACTCCTTGAAGCCTCACTTTGGGAATAAGTATTTTCAAGGAAGCCTTTGAGCTAAAACCAAAGGGAGTTATCCGATTTTAAGGTAATGTCTTCACTTGTGTCCTTTTGTTTATTTTGCTTCTCCAACCCCCTAAAATATTTTTATTCATTTATTTTGTTACAAATACAGTATATAAAATATACTAGGATGTTTTTATAATAAGTATTAGTTCTATACTTACACACACCTACATCTAATGGAAATAGAACATTCTGTTTCTGTGGATGGCGAATTTCTTCCCCACGAAATGATGATTGTTCAACATTCTTCTAACACCTTCAAAGGTGGCCATAAAGATTACACTATATTTATATATGATATATAATATGTTTATGTTTTACCTAAGCTTATTTATTTTTCATTTATGGAATACCTTTATGGTTTCCATTATGGGTAAACGCAATATCTTCATTTAAGAATGTGCGGACTACTGCCCCCTAAAAGTGATTTGATTCATTAATACCATATGTGGTACATATAAAGGATATATATAATGATATTATATATGATATCATACTGGAATCAAATTAATATTATGTATAATTATGTTTTAATTCCATTAAATATGATATAGAAATGGAAGTAGCGTTCATGCGTACGCACGGCTTACCGTCTCCAGGAACGGTACATTTCATTTCTTATCTCAAAATGTTTTGTACTATTATAAGTACATATATATAATGGATATATATGTAATATATTACAACTAAATGATGGATATAATTCTGGAATTATAACATATATATATCTCTCATTTTTTTTAATTCCATTAATATGAAAAAAAATGAAAGTAGCGTTCATGCGTACGTACGACCTACCGTCTCCATGAACGGTGCTTTTGATTTTTATCTCCAAATTCTATGTAATAGTATAAAATGAATATATACTAGATATATATGATATTTAAAACATAAATACTATTCTGGATATGATGTAACTATAACTACAGGGAAAATTATTATCCAACAAGATCAATTTTTGACTCATTTACCAAACATCGACAAAAATATATGATATGAAATCATATTATTTACCAATTATTATAACATTAAAATATGTGATATGAACTGAATAATAATCTTTATAGGATGTCCTTAATAAATTATAAATTGACCAAAGTTTATTATTCGGGAATATAAAAAAACGAACAAGATAAGTTGGACTTGAGGTAAGGGATCATACTCCTCTCTTTCTTTTTAAGTACACTCTTTTATGTCATTCCTCTTGAATATCATCTTTCTTGTTATTGGTATGTTAATTTATATTAATATTACTTTAATTTTTATGTTCATATGATGAGAGAACCTATTCTCTCTCATCAATCCATTTTGGAAGTTTAGAGTGGCGCCGTTAGGCTGCTGAATTTTTATAAGATATCTAATCTCTCTCATTCATTTTAAGTACTCTCCATTATGTAACATCTTTTAAGATATTCTTTGTTATGTTGGGGGATGTTATTTTATATTACTCATGCTGTACATTTTATTTTAATATGATGAGAGACCCTATTTTATCTCATCAGTCCATTTTTGGAAGTTTTATGTGGCGCCGTTAGGCTGCTGAGTTTTTGTAATGGATTTTTCATATCACTTTTATTCCCATGAGATTTATGCTACATTTTCCACAATTTCCTTTGAGTGGTGTATTTACATCCCATTATTTTACTCATTGTGTAATATAATTTCATTTATGAGTAATTACATCAATGTTTTATTGTCCTTCTTTTACGAGGTGTATGTTTCGAAAGATACCAATGTCGGTAAGGGAACCTTTCACCCTCCTCTTTTTAAAAGACTTATTCTGTTATGTCTTTTAATTCACATAATATTATATTGGGATATGTTTATATATATCATTATTGATTTAAATTTTATGTCCATGTGATGAGATACCCTTTTTATCTCTCATCAACTCATTTTATGAATTTTGTAGTGACGTCGTTAGGCTGTCAAATTTTTGCAAGGGAACTTCTTATCCCAAATTTGATTCTTTGGGATAAACTTGTACTCCTTGAATATGTCATTCTATGAATATGTGTAAATAAACTCTGATTGTTTTACACTTAATATCCACTTATATTTGGGGTATTTGTTTGTCACACATAATTATGTAATTGATTTATCCTTAAACCAAGGATATAGTCTTTTTAAGGGACTTCGTCTCAATATCCATTCATTGAGGCATATTCTATTTTATACACAACCTTCTTTTATATGGTGTATAAACCACTTTCAATTTTACGTTTAACTAAAAAAGAATCATTTTTATATGAAGTGTTTTACTAAACAACAAAAGGGAATGTTTTTTTTCGTACGTATGCGGTGACAACGACTTCTCCGCCATCATGACCATTATTTGAGTTTCGGCTTCCTCTACAATCCATACCTTCTTTTTAAAAGAAAAATAAATACCATGTTTTACTTTACTTTTAATTTGGTATTGAAAATGGTTTTCATAATGTTTTTTATATCAATGTGTTTTATTGATATCTTGTTATTGAAATGTGGAAATGTTATGTTTCATTTATGAATGTATTACGGGGTATGATTATGTTATGTTTCTTGGGAATTGTTATGAATACGGGTGGTTCCGTGATAAACTAAGGGCGGATGAGCTCGATATAGCTCTCCAATTCATTGGGTAATGCGAAGGAGTGAAACTTTAAGGTTTCTCCGAAGAGATTTAGGGAATATACTGTGGTGGGTATTCCAAACGTAACCAATAGGGTTACTCCTTGCGTAAGAATGTTATGAATGCCTCAAGTTAACTTTATGTCTTAGGATTTCTATGATTTATTCATGATTTGAAGAGGTATGTTAAAGTTATTATGTTTTATGAGTAAAGTATGATTTCATTTGTTCTTATGTGTACATGTACTCATGTTTCCTTTCCTTATATTTTTATATCCCTTAATGAGATTTTTATGCTCATCCCATGTTTTGAAATGTTTTTCACAGGTCAAGGGAAAGGTACATGATATGATGACAGTGTCAAGGAAGTGTCAAGAAAGAATCCATGTTTTATTTTAAATATGATTCCGTTGATGGAAAAAAATAATACTATCTTTTATGTAACACTTTGTTTAAATGTGGAATGTAATGCAATATTATGATCTAATTCTCTAAAACTCTAAACCTAAAAATATTCTCAATGTATAATCTTGTATTAACTCAATATCAAGTATGGTTTAAGGCTGAGTCCTTATAGTTGGTATCTGAGGGAGGTTTAGATAACTTTAGAGTTTAGGGTATCTTCTAAGCATAAGTGACATTACCATAATGGTGATGATTTCAGAAAGAGTCCTAATTTTAGATAAACTGAATAAGTAAGTATATATTAGTGGTTATCTTCCACATTATTACATGATGGTTTTGTTGATATAATCACACTGAAATTTCTTGTTTTAGTGAATGGATGGATCTAGCAGGCACCAAAGTGACAATAGGTTTGAAAGAAACTGTGGTGGTTCTCTGATTAAGAGACTGGATGAAATGGGGTATTCAATGAGGAAACTCATGGTTGTTCTAAACCAAATATCAAGGATTCATGATCATCCACTTGATCCTTGGTATGTTCTTTAATGCATCTTGTACGAGATGATCAATCGATGTGGAAGTTTAGGTAATAATTATAAAGGTAACCATTAGGGTTTATATGATCCTTACTTTTGAGGTAATTATGGGTTATTATATGTTATGATGGAAAATGAAAGGCATGAGATAAGCATGAGGTCATAATATTTTATGAATTTTTTTTGAAGATTTTATCTCGTTTTGGGGGAATGTTTTATGAATTATATAGTTTTGGAAAAAGGACAACAAGCGGACCGTGTGACAACCCGTCGTGCCATACAAAGCTGCAGGAATCGAACCCACAACCAAAGTCCGATTGGTATTTATTTCCAACCACTGGACTATGTGAAGTCCCTGGTTAGTTTGACTGATTCTTTTTAGTTAGTTGATTTTATGAATTAAGAGAATGTTCATTTTGTGTTATATATAGAAATTTATTAACCTATCATGGAATATATGTGATTAGGTTAATTACTTTTGAATACGAAACATTAGGAGCAATTGATGTTGTTTGGAGATAAATGTTACGATTTAACATGGAATAATATGTGACTAGATCATTCAAATATTTGGGTTTCAATCTTAGTTTGGTTTACATTGACATATTTTATGGACAATTTGTTTATTGAATAGTCTTTGTTGAACTTTGGGTATTGTTTGATAAATTTTGGAGATTAAGAATAAATTTGTTTTTTAAAGGATTATCCTTTTTGGGTATTATCTGATCTTGTACTAACCTTTTTGGTTTTGTTTTTCGTTAAGGTATAAAGATATGGGAAGTATATAGCTCTCTATTGTGGATTAGGTGATCCTCTAGAAGTTGATTAAAGTACTCTTAATGTGATGAAGTCTTCATAAATACTCGTCTTTTGGGAAAAGTATGAGTTTGTGTAAGAAATATAGTAAAAGTTGAAAGTCAACATGACAAGTAAGTTTGTTTCCTTATGATAAAAATTAAATTCCTCAATGAAGAGTAACTTAAAACAAAAATGTTGTCTGTTAACTTTTATTACTAGGGAATCGAATACCGTTTAACCCATCAGAAGCTTGTTATTTTCTTATGGTTAACTTTCTCTTAGACATGTTTACTATCACTCTCCATCAGAATATGGCCCTTTTTCCCCATTTCCATATTTTCATACTTGGAATCCTAGTATGGGTTAACTCGGGTGACTTTTGTACTTATCTTTCTTTATTTTAAAGTGACTGTTTTACTGACTCTTGTTCCAATGTGGGATTTTCAATGAAGTTTCCAAGCCCAATTTTAAAAATTGTGAGGATGCAATTCCCAAAAGGGGGGAAGGATGTAACACCCCAGGTAAATAAACAATATGAAATTTTCATATTTATCCATATTTGTGAATAAAATATTAATATTACTTTAAAGGGGACTCTATTCATGATGGCTTACCCAATACGCAAAATTGAGTTTCTCGGGAATCTTGTGTTGCACTCTAATAATAAAATAATATTATTTTAAATGGTAGTTAACGCCTAGTCGTTGTAATGGCGGGAATGTACAGAACTAACTAAAAAATTATTATATATGTTTTCCAAATATTATTAATCTTTACAATAAATGTTATAGGATTAAAAATGCGAATGAATCCAATTTTAAGCGTAAACATTCCAATATTCTTTAAAAGGCTGATTAACCACCTTTTTATGGAGAACCTCTTTTAAATCCACTTTTTGACAATATTATGTGTTATTTTTGAAAAAATAAAATTATTCTTTAGTATCAGGACATCAAACTTTACTTTGTGTAATGTTTTGATATTTTTCTGAAAAAGTTCAATTTTTAATGAATACTGAAAAATGTTGTATTTTAATTCAAAACCTTTTTTTAATATAATTTATTTATATTATTAGATTATATTATTAATTAGTTTTAAAGTTTAATTATAATATATTTTTACCATTTAATCCAATAGTGTTCGTTGGAATTAATTTCACTTTGAAATCAGACTTAAACTAGTGTCAATCTTTTGATACATTTTGTTTCATAAAAACAAGCTATTTGTTTTGATAGCGAGAATTCATTATTAAATTAGTTAATGAAACTTATATGTTTTGAATTTTTTAAAATAGACATCTTTTTTGAATTTGTAATATCAAATATAGATTAGGGTGATTTTTTGGTAATTTTCTGAAAACATAAATTTTTGATGAATAGTGAAACCACTAAGTGGTACTTATAAAAACAGATTTTTCTGTTTAAATGAAATTCTTCAATCATTGTGTTTTGAATTTCAAAAATCCTACATACATGGTTGTCATTACAAAGTATAATGTGGTTCAATGGGATTAGAATATTTTTTTGCGGAATAGTAACTTATTAAGTTTTTAATTGCGATTAGAGGTAATTAGTGTAGTTTAAGGAAAAAATAATGTTTTAATAAAAAGAAATGACCTAGACACATGTCCTACCTTCATTGTATGTGTCATTTCCGACCATGAAAATCCATGGGTCAACTTGGGGACCCCATGGAGCCACATTGGTTGGAAAATGACATAAATACCTTTTTATTTATTGTTAAAGTAAAAATGACACAAACATGAAATGTTTTACTAAAACAATTTTTACATGTGGTTATAGAGGTCATAGTTTTTACTATAAATATCCATTGAGAAGATAAGAAGATTTCCTACATCATAGTATTTTTTTATAATTTTTATACAATAAATAAATTAAATTATTTATGACATCATGATGATTCAGCGATGACCTCATTATTTAACGATTTAAATAAAATGGAATGATAATGTAAAATCTAAGACCTACACATGTCCAAAACCATTTTTATGGGCGGATTTCGAACCCTTATCACCTTATCCTTAAAAAACATCAATTTGGGACAACTAAAATCCGAAACACATTCTAAAATAATGTAACATTTCGTTACTTTCCAAGAGTGCCCCTCCTCTCCTCTTATAAAAGGCCCAAACCTCTACCTCCTTGCCCACCCATCCAAAGACTTTGACTTGGCCAAACCCTGCCTATTGTGTCTATCCACATCCCTCTATAACACCTTGAATCCTCACATTGGGCAGATGACTTTCCAAGGAAGCCTTTGAGCTCAAACCAAAGGGAGTTACCCGATTTTAAGGTAATGTCTTCACTTGTGTCCTTTTGTTTATTTTTCTTATCCAACCCCATAAACTCTTTTTATTTATTTATTTTGTAACAAATACAGTATAATTGATATACTAGGATGTTTTAATAATATGTATTTGAGATACACTTACACACACCTACATCTAATGGTTAAAGAACATACTGTTTCTGTGGATGGAAAATTTCTGCCTCACGAAAAGATGATTGTTCAAAATTATTCTAACACCTTCAAAGGTGGCCATTAAGATGACACTATATTTATATATGATATATAATATGTTTATTTTTTACTTAATCTTCTGTATTTTTCATTCATGTCATACCTTTATGGTTCCCATTATGGGAAAACGCGATATCTTCATTTAAGGAAGTGCAGACTACTGCCCCCTCAAAGTGATTTGATTCGTTAATACCATATGTGGTACGTATAAATGATATATTTAATGAAATTATATATTATACCATACTGGAATTAAAATAATATTATGTATAATTATGTTTTAGTTCCATTAAATATGAAATAGAAATGGAAGTAGTGTTTATGCGTACGTACGGCTTACCGTCTCCATGAACGGTACATTTCATTTCTTATCTCAAAATTTTATGATCTATTATAAGTAAATATATATAATGTATATAAATGTAATATATTACATCTAAATTATGGATATAATTCTGTAATTATAACATATATATATATCTCTCTCATTTTGTTTTAATTCCATTAATATGACAAAAAATGGAAGTAGCATTCATGCGTACGTACGGCCTACCGTCTCCATGAAGGTGCTTTTAATTTTTATCTCCAAATGCTATGGAATAGTATAAAATGAATATATACTGGATATATATGTTATTTAAAACATCAATACTATTCTGGATATGAGGTACCTATAACTACATGGAAAAATATTTTCCAAAAAGATCAATTTTTGACTCATGTACCAAAAATCGACAAAAACGTCTGATATGAAATCATATTATTATACAATTATTATAACATTAAATTATGTGATATCAACTGAATAATAATATTTATAGGAGGTACTTAAGAAATTATAAATTTACCAATGTTTATTATTATGTAATATAAAGAAACGAACAAGACAAGTTGGACTTGAGGTAAGGGATCCTACTCTTCTCTTTCTTTTTAAGTACACTATTTTATGTCATTCATTTTAAAGATCATATTTCTTTTTGTTGGGATGTTTATTTATATTACTCTTACTGTAATTGGTATGTTCATATGATGATATACCCTATTCTTTCCCATCAATCCATTTTGGATGTTTTGAGTGGCGTCGTTAGGCTGCCGAATTTTCGTAAGAGATCTAATCTATCTCTTTCTTTTTAAGTAGTCTCATTTATGTAAATTATTTTAAGCTCATATTTGTTATGTTGGGGGATGTTATTTTATATTCCTCTTGCATTAAATTTTATTTTAATATGATGAGATACCCTATTTTATCTCATCAATCCATTTTTGGATGTTTTAAGTGGCGTCTTTAGGCTGCCGAGTTTTTGTAAGGGATTTTTCATCTCACTTTTATTCTCGTGAGATTTATGATACATTTGCCACAATTTCCTTTGAGTGGTGTATTTAAATCCCATTATTTTAATAATTGTGTAATATAATTTAATTTATGGGTATTTATATCAATGTTGTATTGTCTTTCTTTCACGGGGCGTTTGTTTAGAATGATACCCATATCGGTAGGGGAACCTTTCACCCTCATATTTTTAAAAGACTTATTTTTTTATGTCTTTTAATTCACATAATATTATGTTGGGATATGTTCTTCTATATCCTTATTGATTTAAATTTTATGTCCATGTGATGAGATACCCTTTTTATCTCTCATCAACTCATTTTCGTAATTTTGTAGTGACGTCGTTAGGCTGTCAAATTTTTGCAAGGGAACTTCTTAACCCAAATTTGATTATTTGGGATAAACTTGTACTCCTTGAATATGTAGTTCTATGAATATGTGTGAATATACTCTGATTGTTTTACACTTAATATCCACGTATATTTGGTGTATTTGTTTGTCACACATAATTATGTAATTGATTTATCCTTAAACCAAGGATACCGTCTTCGTAAGGGACTTCGTCTCAATATCCATTCATTTAGGCATATATTGTTTTATACAAAACCTTCTTTTATACCATGTTAAAACCCCCTTTACTTTTACCTTTATCAAAAAGGAATCTTTTTATACAAAGCGTTTTACTAAACGACAAAAGGGAATGTTTTTGTCGTACGTATGTGGCGACAACGACTTCTCCGCCGCCATGACCATTATTTGAGTTTTAGCTTCCTCTACAAGCCATACCATCTTTTTAAAAGAAAAATAAATACCATTTTTTACTTTTCTTTTATTTTGGTATTGAAAATGGTTTTCATAATGTTTTTTATATTAATGTGTTTTATTGATATCTTGTGATTGAAATGTGGAAATGTTATGTTTTCTTTATGCATGTATTACGGGGTACGATTATGTTATGGTTCTTGGGCATTATTATGAAGACGGGTGGTTCCATGAAAAGCTAAGGGTGGGTGAGCCCGATATAGTTCTCCAACGCATTGGGTAACGTGAAGGAGTGAAACGTTAATATTTCTCCAAAGAGATTTAGGGAATATACTGTGGTGGGTATTCCAATCATAACCAAGAGGGTTACTCCCTATGTAAGAATGTTATGAATGCCTCAAGTTACCTTTATGTCTTAATATTTCTATGATTTATTCATGATTTGATGAGATATGTTAATGTGCTTATGTTTTATGAGTAAAGTATGATTTCATTGCTTCTTATGTGTAAATGTACTCGTATTTCCTTTCCTTATATTTTTATATCCCTTACTAATCTTTTTATGTTAATCCCAAGTTTTTGAAATGTTTTTCACAGGTCAATGGAAAGGTACATGAGATGATGATAGTGCCAAGGAAGTGTCATGAAAGAATCCATGTTTGATTTTAAATATGTTTCCCTTGATGGAAAAAAAAGAATACGATCTTTTATGTATCCACTTTGTTTAAATGTGGAATGTAATGCAAGTTTATGATCTAATTCTCTAAAACTCTAAACCTAAAAAGATCCTCTATGTGTAATCTTGTATTAACTCATGATTAAGTATGTTTTAAGGCTGTGGCCTTATATACCACCTAATACAACATTCATTAATGATATTTATGACTTAATAAGGATAATATTGACTAATATTATCCATATTATTTACCTTTATGGGTATTTTTTATATGAATTGAATGATTATGAAACCCATTTATTTTCCATGTGGTATGTTTTAGTGAAGTAATAAAAAATTTTAAAACAT
The DNA here is from genome assembly GCA_963277665.1 of Viscum album. Classification (NCBI taxonomy): domain Eukaryota; kingdom Viridiplantae; phylum Streptophyta; class Magnoliopsida; order Santalales; family Viscaceae; genus Viscum; species Viscum album. The sequence goes on along the minus strand of OY728146.1, from coordinate 549,159,330 downwards.
GTTTTCATTAAATGGGTTATAACATGATAATATTCTAAAGATATTATGATAATATAAAACATATAATTATATTATTCATTATGAGTTTAGGGTACATATAGCTCCCTCCAATTGATTTTGAAAATAATTATATCTAATATGACATCAATGGGTAACAATTCGATGATCTTGATCGACTTTGGGAAACATGTGATTGCAGATACACTATGGGAAACAAGATCATCATAATCCAATATGAGAAATATGAGAATCTTCATCACTACTGGGAAACATGTATTGAGTTCTGATCAATTATGTAGACTTTCATTTATGTTAACCTTTACATATGAAAAGTATTTCAATATTTATCATTGTGAGACACTTTTATCACATGAAATTATACATCCTGATATATTAATTATCATTTCACACTCATATGGGAGTTGTGTTTTGTAATGATAAATTGCATATTAAATGACATGTGTTTATGAACTATTAATGGTTGGGTTCAAAAATTAGAGGTTGTGTTTATGGTAACATACCCTTATTCGTATTGTGTTATTTCAAATGATCAAAAATTCATATCTCTAATATTTACAATTATTTAAAGTATGATATAAAAATTTATTTTTCTAAATTAGTATAGGTTACGATTGAAGGTGTAACACCCCGAGCTTCTATGATACGCTTCTCATTCAATAATGCAATAGCTTGCATTGTACGCAACATCGAGTTCTAACACACCGAAACTAATCAAAGTAGCCGTTATGAATAGTAATACCCACTTTTTGAAATTATATAAATTTTATATTTCAAAATGGACTTCATTTTTGTATTCGGAATATCGAAATTATCCTAATATGAGTTTTTTGTAATTTTCTGAGAACATTCAATTTTTTATGAATAGTGAAAAATACTTAAAACAGCATTTTTAAACAAAATAATTTATAGTGATAAATTATACTATTTAGTGGTTTTAAAGTATAATTATAATATATTTTTACCATCTTATCCAATGGTGGTCATTAGAATTAATTTAACATTGAAATTGGACATAAACAATTGTCAATCTTTTGATATAAATTGTTTCGTAAAAACACGCTATTTGTTGTGACATCAGGAATTAATTATAAAATTATTTAATGCAACTTATATTTTTGGAATTTTTTAAAATAGACCTCATTTTTGAATTCGGAATATCAATTGTAGCTTAGGGTGAAATTTTGGCATTGTTCTGAAAAACTTCATTTTTGATGAATAGTGAAACCCCTAAGTGGTAGTTAAATAACTGATTTTTCGTTTAAATGAAATATTACCACTTCTGTGTTTTGAATTTCAAAAATCTGACATACATGGTTGTCATTAAGAAGTAAAAAGCGGTTCAATGAGATTAAAATAATTTTTTGTGAATAGTATCTTTTAAGTTCTTAATCGCGATTAGAGGTAATTAGTGTAGTTTAAGGTAAAAATAATGTTTTAATAATATGAGATGAGATTGAAACATGTCCTACCCTCATTGGATGTGCCATGGCCGGACAAGACAATCCATGAGTCAACTTGGGGACCCCATGGAGCCAATTTAGTTGGAAAATGACATAAATACATTTTATTTAATGTTAATGTAAAAAATGACACAAACATGAAATGTTTTACTAAAAAAATTTTTACATGGGGTTATACAAGTCATATATTTGACTATAAATAGTCATTGGAAAGATAAAAAGATTTACAACATCATAGTATATTTTTATAATTTTTATACATTAAATAAATTAAATTATTTATGACATCATTATGATGCATCGATGACCTCATTATTTAACGATTTTAATAAAATGAAAAGATAATGTAAAATACAAGGCTTACAATTGTCCAATGACTATGGGATGGGTAGCTTTCGAACCCTTATCACTTTATCCACGATTTATATAATTTTGGGACCTTTAGAATCCGAAAATCATTGTATAATAATGTAAAATTTCCTTACATTCCAAGAGTGCCCCTCCTCTCCTCTTATAAAAGGCCCCCACCTCTACCACCTCATTCACACTTTCAAACCATTTGGATCGGCCAACATATGCCCAAATACTCTCCCAACTTCCACCCCTCCACCCCTTACTCCTATAAGCCTCACCTTGGGTAGAACTCTTCCCAAGGAAGCCTTTGGCTCAAATCAAAAAGAGTTACCCGATTTTGAGGTAATGTCTTCTCTAATGTTGTTTTGTTTTATTTTTCTTCTCCAACCCCTAAAAACTTTTTATTCATTTCTTTTGTAACAAAACCAGTATCCTAAATATACTAGGATGTTGTTATAAGAAGTATTATAGCTACACTTACACACACCTACATCTATTGGTTAAAGAACATACTCTTTTTGTGGATGGTGAATTTTTTCCTCACGAAACGATGATTGTTCAACACTCATATAACACCTATAATGGTGGCCATTATGATGACACTATTTTTATATATGATATATATTATGTTTTAGTTTCCCTTATGATTTTTTTTTTCATTTATGGCATACCTTTATGGTTTCCATTATGGGTAAACGCGATATGTTTGTTTTAGGAAATGTGGACTACCGCCCCCTCAAAGTGATTTTAATCATTAATACCATATGTGGGATTTATAAAGGATGGATTAAATGGTATTATATGCTATATTATACTGGAATTATATTATACATTTATATAATTATTATTTCATTCCATTAAATATGAAATAGAAATGAAATTAGCATTCATGCGTACGTACGGCTTACCGTCTCCATGAACGGTGCATTTAATTTCTTACCTCTAAATGTTACATAATATTATGAATGAATGTATATACTGGATATATATGATATATATGACATATAAATCCTGAATATAATTCTGGAGATAATGGATATTCTACCACATAAACAACTAGTATTTATAAGAAGTTTATTGTTGACTCAAGTACCAAAGATCGAAAAAACGACCGTTATTAACTTAAATAATTACATAATGTTCATAACATTGTAATAAGTGATATAAAAAGGATAATGAAATTGAAAATGGTTCTTAATAAAGTAGATATTAACTCTATTTTATTATTCAGGAGGTTAAAGAACGGTCGAATCAAGTCAGACACAAGGTAAGGGAATTTCATAACCCAATTTCCATTCTTTGGGTTAATCTCCTATTTTCAAATTATGTCACGATATTATTATATACTGTCTTGTGTTTGTACTTTATTTATGTGTACTTATAGTAAATACACATAATAGATCTATTTTACTTAAAAAATGAGCTTTGAAAGGGACTTCCTCTCAGTCTCTTTTCATTGAGGCATATTTGGTTTTATACACAACTCTCTTTTATATGGTGTATAAACCCCTTTGACTTTTATGTTTATTCAAAAGGAATCTTTTTTATACAAAGCGTTTTACTAAAAGAAAAAGGGAATGTTTTTCTTTTTGTACATATGCGGCGACAATGACTTCTCCACCACCATGACCATTATTTGAGTTTCGGCTTCCTCTACAAGCCATCATTTTTTGTATTGAAAAATAAATACAAAGTTTTAACTTTCTTTTATTTTGGTATTGAAAATGGTTTTGAAAGCGTTTTATAATATAAATGTGTTGTATTGAAATCTTGTGATTGAAATGTGGAAATGTTATGTTTCCTTTATGCATGTTTTATGTGATACGATTATGTTATGGTTTATGATATGTTTAAACTCATTCATATGAGGAATGAATTGGACTTAGTAAGTGACGGGTGGAGCCCGCTATAGCTCTTTGATGCATCGGCAGGTCTCATGAGACAAAATAGTGTCATGGCACAAGGCCTTGACAAAATCTTATTTGTGGTCTTGGCACGAGGCCTTGGCTACATGGTTATGATAGTCTGGAATTATGCATTCCATCATTATGAAAGTGGTTATTGATATTGCATGTGATTATTTGACCAGTAGAATATAAATGTGAATAAGTAAGTGACATTATCTCATTTTACTTTTGCCATATTATGTTGAAGTTCATGTTTAAATGGCTTTTGTTTTAGTTATACATTGCCTTAAATGTTAATGTTTATTTATGAAAGCTTCCGCAATATTGTTATCCTTACTGAGCATCTGAGCTCATCCCTTTCAATGTTTTAATATTTTTCAGGATGTGAAGAAGTATAATATGAATGACCTGCAGGGATAATATATGGGGACATGAAGAGAAGAAGTTGTAGGTTTGTTTTACTTTATGATGTAATGTAAGACTTATGAATGTATCTAGTGTTTCCAAGGCTACTAAACTAATCGGTCTTTCGAGACTTGATCTATTGTGATCATGCCAATGTTACGAAGTAACGCACCGGCTCGGGGTAGGTGGGGTTTGGGCGTTACAGTTAGTTTCAGAGGCAGTTTAGTACTAACCTTAGAAGCTAGATTTAGATAAACTCTGATTAGAGCACATAGCCCGAAGATAGACTTTAAGGATTTGTATAGAAGAACTTCCCATAATTTTGGTATTATAGAGATTTTGTGAGTTTTCCGAGCAATACATCCCTAGCTGGATACGAGCAGGTAGAGGCGGCTCTGGCACAGATGTACCTAGGGGTAAATCCTGAAAACACCGCTTTCATCTAGACTCGAACGGGAACTGATGCACGACAATGGGCCTTGCTGCACTCTTGGTTACGACACTACCGTGGGATATGCTTAGGATAATTCACATTTTCTTTACAAACCACTATGAAGGGTTATGAGTATATACTTCCTAAAAGAAAACATTTTTTATGATTATGGATTATATCCATAAATAGATCAATTTATTATAAGTGTTGTCAAGTTTGTTATTATGTATTTCGATTCATAAACTAACCTAGTTTATGGCATTGTATAGAAATGGCACCCAGTAGAAGGAATGTGAACTCCATCAATACGTATGATCCAAAGAGTAAGAAGGATCATATCATTCATGGTATTAAGCCAAAATTTAAAAGGGAAATATTCTCCCATGTGTAATCAACATATGAAGAAATAGTATCGTGTGTTAATAAGATAAGTAGAGAATTCTTTGAGTCGTATGGATTTGAAGGGATGAAAGAGAAGAAAAGGATGGAAGAGAGAATGATGGATAAAGGGACGAGGGAAAAGAAGAATTTTCCAATATGTGATGACTGTGGGAAGAAACAAATTGGAATTTTCCTGAAGGGAATGGGAGTTTGATACAATTGTGGAGATAAAGGACACTTAGTGTGTGACTACAAGGGTAAGAAAATGATTTCAAATGTACAATGCTTCATCTATAAGGAGTGGGGACACTACGCAAACCAATGTTCGAATCATCAGAGTATGCCCCAAATGATTTTATTGGATAATAATCATGTTATGATACTACCACAGATTATGAGGAATGATTAGAGTTCTTATGTTGTTATTAATGAAGTTTGTCATTTGAGTGTTGTATCAATGATGTACTGGTTATAATAATTATGGAGTATATAAGGATTGTACTGCAGTACTATTTCATCTAGGACTTGAGATTGTGTGGAACCAAGAAATGTGACTCCATAGTAGGTTAAATTTTTGGAAAATATATGGTTGAGAGAAAGATAAACCATAATATGGTTCTGATACCGAGATAGTGATTTTGGAATAAGACATGATTGATTCGGATAAATTATGTTGGATATTCTTAACATCCTAGAAACTGATTAATGATTTGTATACATTTTTTGATAGAAGGAGTATATCTAGTTTTCTATAAGGAATAAGGGATCTTGAATGTAATCAATAAGGATTTATGGTAATTCAGTATGTTGCAGTGTTTTAAAAGAATACATGATGAAGGTGTTCACTTGTTGTTACGCAGAAAAAAGGAGCTTCTTTATGTTTACCTTCCTCATAAAATCTGGACTGTGAGTCGGACAGAAGGATTTTTGATAACTATAAAGGTTGGAATGGAATATATTTTACATTGGATACTATTGATAAGGTTATTTTTGGATATTTATAAAAAGGACAACACGCAGACCGAGTGAAAACCCATCGCATCGGACAAAGCTGTGGGAATCGAACCCACAACAATAGTGCGATTGGGATTAACCACCAACCACTGGACTACGTGAAGTCCCTGGTTATTACAAAATAGTTTTTCTAATCTAAATGGTATGTGTTAATATTTGCAACCATATAAAATTAAGATAAATAGAATATTTTTGAGTTCTATTACCTTTTAGAGTGAAAGATGGGTTTTTGGTAAAAAATTATTAAAGAATGAATGTCTACATGACAAGTATGTATATTCCCTTACGTTCTTAGTAAATCTCCTAAATAAATTCTTTAACATTATAAAAGGTAACTTAAAAAAACGTTGCCGGTTAAGTTTTCCAACTGGGGATTCAATGACCGTTTAACCAATCACAAGTTTGTGATTTTCTTATGGTTAACCTTCTCCTAATCCAGTTTTCTACAACACTCCATCAGACCTTGATGGTTTGTTTTTCTTCCATATCCATATTTTCATAGAATCCTAGTATGGCGTATCTCGGGTGACCTTTGTACTTATCTTTCTTTCTTTTAAAGTTATATTTTTATTAACCTTATTTTCTATGTGGGTTTTCTACAAAGGTATTTTCTATTTTCAACCTTTTATTTTCCAAGAAAAATTTCAAATTACGAGGAAACAATTTATTGAAGGAGGGGAGAACGTAACACCCCGAGCTTCTATAATACGCTTCTCATTAAATAATGCAATAGTTTGCATTGTACGCAACTTCGAGTTCTAAAACACCGCAACTAATCAAAGTAGCCGTTTTGAATAGTAATACCTACTTTTTGAAATTATATTAATTTTATATTTCAAAATGGACTTCATTTTTGTATTCGGAATGTCGAAATTATCCTAAGTTGAGTTTTTTGTAACTTTCTGAGAAATTTCAATTTTCTATGAATAGTGGAAAATACTTAAAACAACTTTTTTTAATAAAAATAATTTATAGTTATAAATTATAATATTTAGTGGTTTCAAAGTATAATTATAATATATTTTTACCATCTTATCCAATGGTGGTCATTAGAATTAATTTAACACTGAAATTGGACATAAACAATTGTCAATCTTTTGATAGAAATTGTTTCTTAAAAACACGCTATTTGTTGTGACAGCAGGAATTAATTATAAAATTAATTAGATCAACTTATATGTTTGGAATTTTGTAAAATAGACATCATTTTTTAATTCAGAATATCAATTATATCTTAGGATGAAATTTTGGCATTGTTCTGAAAAACATCAATTTTTGATGAATAGTGAAACCCCTAAGTGGTAGTTAAATAACTGATTTTTCGTTTAAATGAAATATTACCACTTCTGTGTTTTGATTTTCAAAAATCCGACATACATGGTTGTCATTATGAAGTAAAATGTGGTTCAATGAGATTGAAATAATTTTTGGTGAATAGTAACTTTTAAGTTCTTAATCACGATTAGAGTTAATTAGGGTAGTTTAAGCTAAAAATAATGTTTTAATAATATGAGATGAGATTGACACATGTCCTACCCTCATTGGATGTTCCATGTCCGGACAAGACAATCCATTGGTCAACTTGGGGAACCCATGGAGCCACTTTAGTTGGAAAATAACATAAATACCTTTTATTTAATGTTAAAGTAAAAAATGACACAAACATGAGATGTTTTACTAAAACAATTTGTATATGGGGTTATACAAGTGATAATTTTGACTATAAATAGTCATTGGAAATCTAAAAAGATTTCCTACATCATAGTATTTTTTTTTAATTTTTAGACATTAAATAAATTAAATTATTTATGACATCATTATGATGTTGCGATGACCTCATTATTTAACGATTTTAATAAAATGTAAAGATAATGTAAAATGCAAGGCTTATACTTGTCCAAAGACTATTGGATGGGTATATTTAGAACCCTTATCACCTTATCCACGAATTATATAATTTTGGGACCTTTAGAATCCGAAAATCATTGTATAATAATGTAACATTTCCTTACTTTCCAAGAGTGTCCCTCCTCTCCTCTTATAAAAGGCCACCACCTCTACCAACTCATTCACACTTTCAAACCATTTGGCTCAGCCAAACTCTGCCCAAATACTCTCCCAACTTCCCCCCTTAATCCTAGAAACCTCCATTTGGGCAAAACCCTTCCCAAGGAAGCCTTTGGCTCAAATAAAAAAGAGTTACCCGATTTTGAGGTAATGTCTTCTCTAATGTTGTTTTGTTTTATTATTCTTCTCCAACCCCCTAAAAACTTTTTATTAATTTATTTTGTAACAACACCAGTATCCTCAATATACTAGGATGTTGTTATAAGAAGGATTCGAGCTACACTTACACACATCTACATCTAATGGTTAAAGAACATACTGTTTCTGTGGATGGCGAATTTTTGCCTCACGAAACGATGATTGTTCAACACTCATATAACACCACTAATGGTGGCCATTACGATGACACTATTTTTATATATTATATATATTATGTTCTCGTTTCCCTTATGATTTTGTATTTTTCATTTATGGCATACCTTTATGGTTTCCATTATGGGTAAACGTGATATTTTCATTTTAGGAAATGCGGACTACCGCCCCCTCAAAGTGATTTTAATCGTTAATACCATATGTGGGATGTATAAAGGATGGAGTAATTATACTGGAATTATATTATACATTTATATAATTATGATTTAATTCCATTAAATACGAAATAGAAATGAAAGTAGCGTTCATGCGTACGTACGGCTTACCGTCTCCCTGAACGGTGCATTTCATTTCTTACCTCTAAATGTAACGTAATATTATGATTGAATGTATATACTGGATATATATGATATATATGACATCTAAATCATTAATATAATTCTGTAGATAATGGATATTCTACCACATAAACAACTTGTAATTATAAGAAGTTTATTGTTACTCAAGTACCAACGATCGACAAAACGACCATTATTAACTTAAATAATTACATAATGTTCATAACATTGTAATAAGTGATATAAAAAGGATAATGAAATTGAAAATGGTTCTTAATTAAGTATATATTAACTCTAGTTTATTATTCAGGAGGGTAAAGAACGGTCAAATCATGTCAGACACAAGGTAAGGGAATTTCTTAATCCAATTTCCATTCTTTGGGTTAATCTCCTATTTTCAAATTATGTCATGATATTATTATGTACTGTCTTGTGTTTGTAATTTATTTATGTGTAATTATAGTAAATACACATAATAGATCTATTTTATTTAAAAAATGATCTTTAAAAGGGACTTCGTCTCAATCTCCTTTCATTGAGGCATATTTGGTTTTATACAAAACTCTCTTTTATATGGAGTATAAACCCCTTTGACTTTTACGTTTATTCAAAGGAATCTTTTTTATACGAAGCGTTTTACTAAACAACAAAAAGGGAATTTTTTATTTCCGTACATATGCGGCGACAATGACTTCTCCACTGCCGTGACCATTATTTGAGTTTCGGCTTCCTCTACAAGCCATCATTTTTTTAATGAAAAATAAATACAAAGTTTTAACATTATTTTATTTTGGAATTGAAAACGGTTTTGAAAGCGTTTTTATTATATCAATGTGTTGTATTGAAATCTTGTGATTGAAGTGTGGAAATGTTATGTTTCCTTTGTTCATGTTTTAGGTGATACGATTATGTTATGGTTTATGATATGTTTAAACCCATTCATATGAGGAATGCATTGGACTTAGTTAGTGACGGGTGGAGCCCGCTATAACTCCTCGATGCATCAGCAGGTCTAATGAGACAAACTAGTGTCTTGGCACGAGGCCTTGACAAAATCTTATTTTTGGTCTTGTCACGATGCCTTGGCTACGTGGTTATGATAGTTTGGCATTATACATTCCATCATTATGAAAGTGGTTATTGATATTGCATGTAATTATTCGTCCAGTAGAATATCCATGTGAATAAGTAAATGACATTATCTCATTTTACTTTTTCCATATTATGTTGAAGTTCATGTTTAAAAGGCTTTTGTTTTAGTTATACATTGCCTTAAATGTTAATGTTTATTTATGAAAGCTTCCGCAATATTGTTATCCTTACTGAGCATCTGAGCTCACCCCTTTCAATGTTTTAATATTTTTCAGGATGTGAAGAAGTATAATATGAATGACCTACAGGGATAAGATAAGGGGATATGAAGAGAAGATGTTTTAGTTTTGTTTTACTTTATGATGTAATGTAAGACTTATGATTGTATCTAGTGTTTCCAAGGCTACTAAACTAATCGGTCTTTCGAGACTTTATCTTTTGTGATCATGCCAATGTTACGAAGTAACGCACTGGCTCAGGGTAGCTGGGGTCAGGGCGTTACAGAAGGTATTATATATTATATTTATAAGAAGGGTTGCAATTATATTGAACATAGAGTGAGATAACATAGCTAACTTACAGAATAGTTGATTATGCGTCCATTTTTTCAAATGAAATGTTTCTAATTGGTTCTTGGATGGATATTTAGGTTATGTGATGAATTATCATATATTAAGATGACATATTAATGTAGGAGTTCATTGGATCACAACTACGGTAATTAGATAATGATTTAGTAAAAATATGGTGTCTATGATGAAAAATTATTAGTGAGATCTCTAGGGATATTTCAAAGAGTATTCCAAGGTATTTTTCAAAGGATAAGTACAAGGTTGATTAAATGTGTACAAAAGTTTATTGTCATTTATGTAAAGTAACGAGAGAGTGGTTTCTATGAAATTAAATTATTTTGTAATACTATACGTTTATGTTTCATTCGAAAATAGGATCCCAGGGGTAGTAACACTGAAATTGGCCCTTCTATCCAGACTCAATCATCACCTGGTGCATGACAATGAGCCCATTTTCACAATTAGTTTTCACTCTAGTATGATGTGAGTTGGGAATTAAAAAATGCATTACAATCCATAATATAGGATTTAAATAATAACTTTTAATGGCCAAGGATATGCCTAAGGATATAGATATAGTTAAGAAAGTGTAAAGTCATATTCATTGAATAATCTTTTTCTCAGGATTATGTGGATTCCCACTATGAATATTGTTACTCAAAGTAATTTTTTTATTTAGTGAATGACATGTACTCAAAAAATTTGGTTAATATTAAAATTGATGGACAATGTATTTATGAGGAAACAAATGGGGTGATCTATAGAGTGAATTTTATTGTGATTATTTATCATAATTTTCTATGATAAATGATTAAAAAGATTATCCTTAACCAAATATCAGACTCATTAAAACACCCCTATATTTTATGAGATATATTCTTTTTAATTTCACTGATGTCTTATATTGTAAACAACACAAAGATTATCTTTTTCTATTTCAAACATTGTATTAGCTTGCAGTATACACAACACTATTCTCAGCTACTGTTACACACAATTTCATATTCATTTTGTGTAAATTATTCTACACAATATTAATTATAGATTTTGTTTAATGTATAAATGAAATAAGTTTTGATTGTGTTATATGAATCACAAATGGGATCTTGAACTACACCCATCCCTGACTTGGCTTTCATTACACACAATCGCGACCTTCCTCGATAGCGTGTGTAGAACGCAATACCAGGTTTCAGTAAACATTGATATGTTATTAAAATATTTTATCAACTTGCCGTTATGAATATTAATTCCGAATTTTTGAAATCTTATAAATTTTATCATTCAAAATGAACTTTATTTTTGGATTCTGAATATCAAAATTATCCTATGGAGATTTTTTTGGTATTTTCAGAAAACATACAATTTTTTATGAATAGTGAAAATACTGAGTTATTTGTTAAAACCGATAATTTATTTAAATAATAATTTATTTTATTTAAATATTTATTAGGTAAAAATAGGTACATAATACCTATATAAGTTCAATATAATTCATTGTAGTCTTTTTATAATAATTTTAGAAATATAAAAAGTTATTGAACTTTTCACTGTCTTTTACCCATCTCCTAAAAGAATTTGAAAATTCATATAAAACATAATTTTACCGCTTCTGTGAGTGAAATTTTGAAACATAGATAGAAATGTTTAATATCAAGGAGTAAAATTTGGTTCGATAAGATAAAAAAAATTTGTTGAATAATAAATTTTAACTTTTATTTACCACGATTAAAAGGAAATAGGGTAATTAATGGTAAAAATTATATTATTATTACCCTAACACATGACCTAATTCGATAGGATAAGTGTAAGTAGACTAGAATAAAACATTAGAATAAAATATTACCCATTAGGTCTAATTGTATTAGATTAGGATTTTTATTATTATTTTACTTAAAGAAGAGTTAAAATAGTTAAAATCAAAGTTAAAAAACGTTTATATAGGTTTAAAAATAAAATAAATTCGACTAAAAATATTAATTAGAAAGAAAAATATATTTCCTACATAATGGTATTTTATTTATATTTTTTTAGATATTAAATTATTTATTTTATTTATGACACAAAGACGATGCAGTAATTAACATATTAATGAAATATTAACATAATTGATATTATAAATAAAAAAATAAATTTATGTTGTGACTTTTTATGAATTAAAATATTTTTCTATGTTAATATAACATATTAGGTTTTGTTAGATAATTTTTTTTCTAAGTAATAATTCTGTAATGAATTTATAAAAAAACAAAATACCAAATAGTGTCAAAATTGACATAAAAGAGTTTTTAAAAAATATATTATATTATTAATTGATATAATGGTCCTAAAAATATATGGATTGAAACAAAGACTTATATAATAATATATATGACATTACTGAAACAATTGGGTTTTTATTGGTAGTTTATATTATGTTTCTTAACCATATAGTGTAAGAATAGAAGAAGACACGCAAAAGGTTAAATTATTTAACTTAGAGTAATATATAAATGATATGATTAAAATGGTAACCTAAACTTGTTTAAAACCTATTTTTTAGAGGACATCGACCAATAACCACCCTAGACCCGGAATAATTCACTCTAGAGACATTATAAACTGAATATGAATGTATTATAAAATAACATTTAAATGTTTTCCTAAGGTGCCCCTCAACCCATTTTATAAAAGGGCACTCCCCCTTCTCTCTAATTTACATCTCCAAAGCCATTTGGCTCATCCAAACCATACCCAAATACCCAATCCACTGTCCTAACTTAATCCTAGAGGCCTTCCTTTAGTCATAAAGCCAACCAATGGATCCATTTTGATCAAATCAAAAGGAAGAACCCAAAGCAGAGGTAAATATCTCACCACCTATTTCAAGTTACGTTCTTCTTCCACATCCTCCTTCTTTATTGTTTCTATTATAAAACAATAAATCCAGTATCTTCTATATACAGTGATGTTATTATAAAAATGTACAACCATATTAGTTATTTTATCCATCCTTTGAATGAAAAAGTCATCAAACGTGCGTGTGTATGGCTTACCATCTCTACGTAGTGGTGTAGTTTGTTATTCAAATGTTTCATCATTTGTATGGGTATAATAATTATTATAAATGATATAAATAATAAATATAAAATTATTACTATTCTTTATATATATTATATACCATCAAAATATATACAATTTAATATCAAATGAAAGATATTGTCGCTCATGCGTACGTATAGACTATTGTCTCCACGAACACAATGAGATTCGTTTTCCATGATTAAGCATTCAAGTAAGATTATAAAGCATATATAATAAATAATAATTAAAGATAATACATAATAATGATACTGGATTGTTGTAAATATTTGTTTCATTTAATTAATTCCATTCAATTCACTAGGGAAATGAAATAGCATTCATGCGTACGTACGACCTACCGTATCAATGAATGGTGTATTTCATTCCATTTATCGATCTATAATATATATTTATATTCAGAATAAATATTATATTTAAATCATGTTTTATATTCTAGAATTATGTAAATCATGATATAATTAATAATATCATGAACAACATGTCAATAAACGTACAATAAATTAAACGATTTTACACAAAATGCTGCTTTAACATGGAATTGACAAAAGAACAGGTAATATAAAGTACTATGTTATTAAAATATGATATAATAAATATTATTATGGTTCTGTTACAAGTTAATAATATGTTTATACTTACTATACACTAGTATTAGCACATATGGAAGAAACTGGCCCTATGGTAAGGGATTATTTCGTCTAACTTTTATCTCTGTGAGTCATATGCCTTAATCACCAACTATTTCATTTGTATGGTGTTTAATCTTATCATGAGTGTTTTGTTATTTTTATTATGAAAGATATGATATTAAAATATGCATGTAATTTTCCAGTGATTATAAATGCTATGGGATAAGTTTGAAGTCCCATTTTTATCTGAGATTTCTTATACGTAAGTATTTACTGGGGTTATATTTAACATCCATTTCCATGTTTTATAAAAAAGTTTTCATAAAGTATTTGATGTTATTCCATGTAAGTTTAAATTCATTTTACCCGTTTTTGACTTTTACCACATGGTTTGGAAGAAATCTTTCCTTTATTTACCATATAAGGTAGTTTTTGACTTTTCTGGAAAAATTACGAGGAAAATGTTTTTTTAAATTTTACGACATGAAAAGATTTTTACGGTTTCATAACGATTTATCATCATGAAACATAATCTAGATGATTTCATGATTATTTTCAACAAAATCATTTTCTTTTAAAATATAATGGAATTTTTTAAAAATAATATGATTTTGAAGAAAAGGGATATTTTCCTCACGAATTCATTTCAAGTGTTTTGTCAAAACTATTTTCCATCTAAGATGACATTATTTAGTATGAATATGATTCACATATAATTTCTCTATAATTTACAGGGTTTTATTCTTTTTATGATGAAATTATATCCATTTTTTATATAGATTACGTTATGATAGGATGATGATTATGAAATCCATTTTATTCATTTGGTTATGATGATTGATTTATGTTTATTTTGTGGAACAAGTCAGAATGATTTCATTATGAGATGGGTGGGACCTATATCTCCATTTAATGATTTGGGTAATGATTTATCTCTCATGATAAAGATATGTATGGAACGAAAAGTTAATCTGGTTAAGTGAAACTGGACTAGAAAGAGGAGTGAACTCGATTCAGTAAGGGACTTTGTCCACTATAATGGTCTTGGACACAATGCCTTTGACACTATGGAAATAATATCATATGATTAATGGTTTTCTATAATTACATGTTTTCTTTTATCATGATTAATGTTCCTTTCTGATCTATGATTTATGAACTTCCAGAATTTATGTCATTTCTCAATATTTATATGTTTTATGTTCATGTTTTTATGTCCAAAGGTTTGTGGATTGTTTTTAAGTTCTCCATGATTACCATTACTAAGCATTTGAGATCACCCTTTTTATGTTTTATTTTCCTTAAGATATAAGGAAAGATTTTAGGTAATAAAACCAAAGGGGAAGATGTTGAAGAACATTCACCATGATTAGAAGATTATGTTATGAGTTTCCAAAGTCAATAAACTAATATGGTCTTGGGGCATCTGTTATTGTCATGTATTATATATTCCAAAAAAGTAATGTAATGTATATGTATGCCAATCTATGAGTCCTTATAGTTGGTATCAGATTCAATTTTTAGTTAACCTTTGAAAACTAGGATACGAAAACTATAGTGAGATCCCTAGAGATATTTCTAAGATAGGTTTAGGGATGTCCGTTTGGTTTAATATAATTATAGGTTACAGTCCTAGAACTATGTTGACGATCTCGAATAACCTAGGATGAACATAGGGTGTCATGGATTAATGATTGTGTGATATGTTAGAAGCCCCATAAGTGACTTTTTAGGATTATGTGGTTCCTTGTTATTTTAATTGTTTCTTACACCATGGTTTATGTTTTTAGTCAATGGAGGGAACCATGCGGAATTGGGTCAACATCGAATCCAATGGACAAATTGGTGAATATAGGGAACGAAATTGTGTAATGTCTAGAAAGAAAGAATTTGTGATTATATGGAATCATTCATCACGATATATGATTAACAAGGTAAAATAATAGTGGTAATATTAATTCATCAAATAAGAGGAAGTTTCTCTTTCATGGTCCGTCAAATGGTGAGGAGAAAAGAGAAAGGAAGATTCAGATTTCTAAAGAGGTGATGAAATTCCTTGATGAATATATCAAATGGAGGTGGAGATGTTATCTATGTGGATAGAGGCGTTATATAGTGACAAACTGTAATAGATTTCAATTTTTTATCTATGGAGAACATAAGAATTAACTAACTCAATGCCCTAACCTAAGAGGTAACATCTAAATCAAGGAAAGACTTATTCCGTGACAATCATTGAAGAGGATGGATTGAAGTGTCTATGTATTGGTATTCAATAATAATGTTGTGGAGGTACTTTTATGGTATATTGGAATATCTATGTATTAGCCCATTGTGGTTTTCCAAATGAATATTGTACCAATAACCATGAAAAGTGACTGAAATATTTTTTGGAAAGCAGATGATATGCGAATAATGAAGGGATAAATAGAGAATAATATGTTTGGTAGTATTAATGAGATCATGAATAATATAAGGAAAAAGTGTTATCATTGTTTGATTATATAGAAATTTTGGGATTCTGGTATGAGGAAAGAGTTATCTTTTGATAGCATTCTTGTTTTTACTAATGATAAATGGGTATTCATTTTTCAAAAGAATACATGATTAAGGTATTCACATGTTTGGAATGCTACCAATAGGATATATACTATTATTAATTACAGTATTCACTTGTTTGGTCGATGAAATTTCTAGTAATCTTCTTATTATACTATGATATTAGATAGAAGTATTTTGGATAATCCTAAAGATTTTAAAAGGATTGTGTTAGACATAAGATAATATTGTTTATGGATAGAACAATTTTTTCGATATTATTTCATGAATGTTATAATAGTGTAGTTTTAGAAAAATAATTACCTGAAGGACGAGAGACAACCCATCGCATCAGACAATGATGTGGTAATTGAACCCACAACTAAACTACGACATGCATTTATCGCTTACAACTGGCCTACATGAAGTCCTCGGTTAGTATAAATTAGTTTTAATTTATTATGTGGTATGATATATGAAGTATGAGTCTATTTTTGGAGTCCTATACAATTAAACTCAGCATAGATGGACTTATGTAAATTTAATAACTTTTTATAACCATTTTTTTGAGATATATGTAATGACCTATCATTCTATCACATGATCTGCTAACATTTCAAGAAGTAAAAATTCATCTTCACTTCATTAAATAAGAGATGAAGTGGAAATTGTTCGTGGAATGACCAACAATGATATTATAGTGAAATCTTATATGTATTTCTCATTGGGAAAAAATTTATCAACATTAGTGAAATGATCTTAAAAACCAAAAAAGTTTTCATAGTACGATCATATTCGATGAATCAGATGGTACCATAGATCATCAATAATTTATAGCATTGCAATTGTTGGATTTTTCATAGCCATGTTCTCTTACACTCTTCATCAGAAAAGGATGGTTATATTTCTCATCCATATCCATATTTTAAACATTGTATTTTATTGGTGGAAACCTAGTGAAGAGTTAATTTGTG
Organism: Viscum album; assembly: GCA_963277665.1. NCBI lineage: Eukaryota > Viridiplantae > Streptophyta > Magnoliopsida > Santalales > Viscaceae > Viscum > Viscum album. Next base: position 549,141,689 of record OY728146.1, on the reverse strand, counting down.
TAACCGTTACATTTCATACTTCACTTTTTTTAAAATTACATTTTAGTATTCATTTTTAGGAAGTGTTTTTCAATGAATAAAACTTTCTAGTAGTAAATGATTTATAACCCTAATGAATTTTGAGGGTGAATTCATTTTATTGTGGGTAGAATGTAACACCCCAAGATTTTATGAGATATATTATTTTTAATTTCATTTTTTTCATATATTGTACACTACACCAAGATTATATTGTACTATACACAACACCGTATTATCATGCAGCATATGGAACACTATTCTTTACTCGTGTTACACACAATGTCATGTTCGTTTTGTGGAAATTATTCTACAGGACATTAAGAATTGATTTTGTTTAATTTATAAATTAAATTAGTTTTGATTATGTTATATGAAACACCAAAGAGAGCTTTCATTACATGCAACCCTGGCTTGACATTCATTACACGAAATTGCGACCTTCCTCGATAGCGTGTGTAGTACGCAATACCTGGTTTCACTAAAAAACGATGTGTTATTAAAATATTATATAAATAGGCCATTCTGAATAGTAATACCAACCATTCAAAATTTTATAAATTTTATCTTTTAAAATGGACTTCATTTTTGAATTCCGAATATCGAAATTTGCATACAGTGAATTTTTATTATTTTTCTGAAAACTTTTAATTTTTGATGAATAGTGACAACACTGAGTGATTGGTTAAAACCGACTATTTTTTAAATAATCATTTATTTTATTTATATTTATTTTAGGGAAAAATAGATACATAATACCTATATATGTTCAATGTAAATCATTGGAGTAATTTTATATTAATTTTAGATATAAAAAATTTTTATTGAACTTTTTACGGTCTTTTACCCATCTCCTAGGAGAATTTAAAAATTCACATAAAACTTAATTTTTCCACTTCTGTGAGTATAATTTCAATAATCCAAGCAACACTATTAATTTCAAGGAGTAAAATGTTGTTCAATATGATAAAAATAATTTTTGGTGAATAGTAACTTTTAACTTTTATTTACCACTGTTTAATGTGGATAGGGTAATTAAGGGTGAAAATGATATTATGATTACCCTAAAACATTTCATGATTATACTTAATATGTGTAATTTGACCATAAACAACCTTAGAAATAAAATATTACCCTTTAGTTCCACTTGGATTAAATAAGGATATTTAATATTATTTAATTTAAAGAAGAGTTAAATAGTTAGAATAAATGTATAACAACTAAAACATTTTTAATAAAGGTTTATAGAAATGATAAATTCAACTATAATTATTTATTTTAATTATAATATGATTTCCAACATAAAGGTATTTTATTTATATTTTTTAGACATTAAATAATTTAATTTATTTATGACACAATGAAGATTCAGTAATTACCTTATTAATGAAATATTAACATAATTAATATTATAAATACCCAAATAAATATAATTTAATACTTTTTATGAATTAAACTAATTTTGTAGGTTAATATAACATATTAGGGTTGGTTAGAAGAATTGTTTTCGAAGTAAAACTGCTATTATGAATTTATGAAAAAACAAAATACCAAATAGTGTAAAAATTGACCTAAGAGAGTTTAAAAACAAATATTATATTATTAATTGATACAATGGTCTAAAAAATATAAGGATTGGAAAAAATAATTATATAATAATATATATGACATTAATGGACCAATTGGTGTTCTATTTGTAGTTTATTGTTTGTGTATTAACTATATAGTGTGAGAATACAAGAAGACAGAGTAAAAGTTAAATTATTTAACATGGAGTTAAATATAAATGATAAGGATACAATGTTAACCTAAACATGTTTAAACCTATTGGTTGAAAGGATTTAGACCCATACCCATGATAGTATTCAAATAGGTCACATTGGAGGCATTATAAACCACATATGAATTTATTGTACAATAATATTTTATGTTTTTCCTAAGATTCCCCTCACCCCTCTTATACAAAGGCACTCCCCATTCTAACAAATTATCACCTCCAAAGCCATTAAGATCGACCAAAACATTCCCAAATACCATTTAAAATATACTACATTCATCCTAGATGATTTCATTTAGTCATAAAGCCAACTTATGGAGACCGTTTGATTAATTCAAAAGAAAGAAACCAAAGAAGAGGTAAATATCTCACAACCTAATTCAAGTTATTTTCTTCTTCCACTTCCTCCTTCTTCGTTGTTTGCATTCTAAAATAACAAATCCAGTATCTTCTATATACTGTCATGTTATTATAAAATTTTTACAACCATATTAGATATTATATCCATCCATTAAATTAAAAAGTCACCACACGTGCATACGTACGGCTTATCGTCTCCACATCGTGGTGTAGTTCATTATTCATTAATTTCATCTTTTGTGTCGGTATAATAATTAGTATAAATCATATAAATAATAAATATAATATTATTATGATTATTTATATATTATATACCATCCAATTATAGAAAATTTTAATATCAAAATAATGATATTGTCGCTCGTGCATACATACGGACTACCATCTCCACGAACGCGATGAGATTCATTTTCAATGATTAACCATTTAAGTAAGATTATAATGTTTATATAATAAAAAATAAAGAAATATATTAAATAATAATGATACTGGATTTATGTACATATATGTTTCATTTACTTAATTCCATTCAATTAAATAAGTAAATGAAAACAGTGTTCATGCGTACGTACGACCTATCGTCTCCATGAACGGTGTATTTAATTCAATTTAGCGATCTATCATATATATTTATATTCTGATATATATTATATATAAATCCTGGTTTACATTCTTTAATTTTGCAAATCTAGATATATGTAATAATATCAAAAACAACAAGTCAAAACACGCATGATAAATGAAACGATTTTACCCAAAACGCTACTTTAACATGGAATTGATAAAAGAACAGGTAATATAATATACTATGTGAATCATATATGATATAATAAATATTATTATGTTTCTTTTACAATTTAATAATATTTTTAAACCCTCTATACATGAGTTTTGGACACATATCTAAGAATTTGGACCTAAGGTAAGGGATTATTTCGTCTCAATTTTAGTTATGTGAGACATATGCCTTAAGCACCAACTATTTCATTTGTAAGGTATTTTAGCTTCCCATGAGTGTTTTATAATTTTTCTTATGAAGGATATGATATTTAAATATGCATTTAATTTTCCACCAATTATAAATGGTAAGGGATAATTTTGCAATGTCATGTTTTTCTGATATTTCTTATACGTAAGTATTTACTAGGGTTATATTTAACATCCACTTCCATGTTTTATAAAATGTTATCATAATTTATTTTTTATTATTCCATGTATTTTTAAAGTAAATTTTACCCTTTGTTGACTTTTACCGCTTTTTAAGGAAATAATCTTTCCTTTTTTTACCATATAAGGTACTTTTTGACTTTTACGGAAAAAGTACGAGGATGATGTTTTTTTAACATATATGGCATGAACAGATTATTACGATTTCATAACAATTTATTTTCATTAAGAATGCTCTACAAGATTTCATGATTATTTTCAAAAAAATCCATTTCTTTTAAAATTGAATTTAATTTTGTGAAAATAAAAAGATTTTAAATAAGAATATATATTTTCCTCAAGAATTCATTTCAAGTGTTTTGTCAAAACTATTTTCTATCTAAGATGACATTATTTAGTATGATTATGATTCAAGTATAATTTCTCAATTATTAACATGGTTTGATTCTTCTTATTTTGAAATGATATATATTTTTTGATATGGATTACAATATTAAGGGATGATGTTTATGATACCCATTTTATTCTTTAGGTTATGATGAATGATTTATGTTTATTTTTTGGCACACATAAGAATTATTTCATTATGAGATGGGTGGGACCTATATAACCCCCCAATGAAATGGGTAATGTTTTATATATCATTAGATTGAAATGTCTAGAAAGGAAAGCTAATCTGGTTCGGTGATACAAGACTAGAACAAGGAGTGAACTCTATTCAGTAAGAGACTTTGTCAACTATGATGGTCTTGGAACCAATGCATTGGCTACTATGGAAACCATATCATGTACTTAATGGTTTTCCACAATTAGATGTTTTATTTTATCATGATTAATGTTCCATTATGATCTATGACTTATTTAAATCCAATATTTCTGTCATTACTGAAGATAATGATGTTTTATGTTCATGTTTTTACGTCCAAATGTTTATGGATTGTTTTTATGTTCTTCATGTTTACAGTTACTGAGAATTTGATCTCAGCCTTTTTATATTTTATTTTCCCTAAGATATAAATAGAGGTTTTATGTAAGAGAAACAAAGGGGAAGAACTTTATGTGATATGTTGAAGATATTTCACCATGATTAGAAGATTATGTTCTGAGTTTCCAAAGACACTAAAATAAAACAGTCATTAGGAATATATTTTTGTCTTGCATTAAGTATTCCGCAACAGTAATGTAATGTCTATGTATGTCATGTTCTGGGTTTCTACACTCACCAAAGAATAGAATTATAGGATTGAATTAGGGTTTGGTCAGTGAATACTATATAAGAAAGAAGTTTCAATTTGGTTTACATAAATAAAAGTTAGAGAAATTAATCTATGAAATAAAAAATAATAATTCTGAGAGTTTTATGTGTCGATAAGAATGTAATATAGAAATTAATTTTTGATGAGAAATGAAAATGTTAGTTAACAATGTAGATGGGAATATTAGTATTCCTAAAGTATTTTGAATGGATAAATGTTTTAAATGTAATAATAATGGGTATTATTCAAATAAATATCATAGTGGTTATGATCATAAAGAAAATCAATGTGGTGGTATGAGTAATGAATATTCTACTGATAACTCTAAGGTCGTGAAAGGAAAATTTATAGAAATAATTATTATGAAATAAGATGAAAAAGCCCAGTTATTGGATTAAGGATTTTGTTTAAATAATGATTTTTTGTATTGTAATTTAGGACTTATTTTACATGAATAATGATAGATATAATTATTATCCAGTATATGATCTTTTTTTTGGTTTTTTTAATATATAAAATGGTTATGATGAAATAGAAAATTGGATTAATGGAAATGTGATATTTTATGGGAAAAACATCATTAATGGTATATACACATTAATATGATCCTAAATTAAAGATAAATATGATGGGATAAATACATTATAGATGTGAGTAAATGAATTGTATATTAATGATTACCATTGTATCGATTAATTATTTTTTGAAATGTGTTTTATGTTATCATTGATGAATTTTATAGATTTTTTTTTGAAATTAACAATATAATCTGATATTTTGTTTTCAATTTAATGATTATGGAATTATTATTTTTTTCAATGTAATTATTTAAATTTTTGTTATAACCATGTTTCTAGAGAATAAACAATGATTTTATTAATGGGTTAGATATGAGAAAATTAAGAGTTAATTCATGTTATTTTTGAATATTAATGATATGTAATGTTTTTATGTTTATTCATCATATATATACTTTTTTAGATTTTAATATATTTGAAGGGACACAATGTTAAACATTTATAATCTAGTAAATGTTGAGATCTATATGAGGATTTTTAGATTGAAATATTAATTCACAATATGAGGATATATGCACATTGGATAACCACTGATAACTATTTTGATAAAAAGTTATATAAGGAATGTATTATAATTTTATTATAGATCATGTGATCATTTTGTGAATTCGATATAAAAACTCCCTATTAATTTCTCAGTGTAAGAGATGATGTAGAAATATATTTAATAACAAACAATAGATGAAACTACTCCTATGATAAAATATAATTATATGCACAGGGTATATAGGTCTATATAAAATTATTGATTATATCATCATGGTAGTTTATTTATTGGTTCTTCAATTTAACCTATCTCAGGTTCAGCATGTGGTGCACGTATTTATCCTAAGGAACTAAATACCTGTTGTTGGGAAAAAGTCCCTCAAGGTAACATTGCAGTATTTTTGGGTTGATTGTGTTTGTTGACAAAGCAGGTTTTCATGGATATTTGTCGAGTTCCCGAGAAGTTGTTGACAATCCATGTTGACAAAGAATGATGACAAAGGAAAGGGCGATCTGGAGGCGGTACAAAAAGAGAAGTACAAGGTGGCTCCATTTCCCAGTGTTTGCCAAATTTTTGGGGTCCAAAATTTGGAGTTTGGTGAGCATCGCGAAATGTAGATTTCCATGAAGAGCATGATTTCATATGGAAAAGGCATGAATTTCGTGAAGATAGGATGCATGTTTTGGAAATCGCGAAGACCAGAAGAATGGAGGCGGTGATGCTTCGCGATTACGTCATGTTTCGCGAACGGCAGAGGCTGAAGGGCATCGCGACAGAGAAGGGCTTAGCGAGAGAGCTTCGCGGCGAAGGCGCGAGCCGCGAAGGTAAGTTGACGGTGATTCATCGCGACTATGTCAAGCTCCGCGAAATGAAAGATTGCCGTGGAGCTTCACGATTTCGACAGAATTCCGGCAGAAACTTTGGAGCTTCGCGATTTGAGATGATGTGTTTTTGACTTCACGCGGAATGTTCGAGGGTCGGTGGAATCGCCTATAAATAGAGGCCGACCCCTTCGGGCGAAGTAGAGAGAATTTTCAGAGAAAATACTTTTCTCTCGATTTGCGAAGGTGGTTCGCAGAGCCAGTGTGCTTCGCGAAAGAAGGTGCTTCGCGGCGGCTTTTGTAGCTCCGCGAAACCTGCGTGCTCTGGGTTGGCTTACATTGCTTCGCAAGGGTCGTTGCTTTGCGACGGCTTGAGCATCGCAAGCGTGCTTCACGAGAGAGCTTCGCGAGTGAGCTTTGCAAAAGGCAGGAGCTTCACGAAGGCTTGTTGAGCTTCGCGAAATTGGGAGCCTCGCATTGTATGGTACTTTGCGAAGGTGTTTCCAAAAGGAATTGCCCAGTGTTCAGAGGCAAAGAGGTATTCATCAGTGGATGAGAGTTGGACTTCAACAGGGCAACTATATACAGTTAAGGATGCATTACATCATGCAAATGAAGAGACCTATGGGTCTATAAACTCTGAGTTGATTCCCTTCCAAGAGCAGTGAGCTTAGGAAGAGGAAGAAGGTGATCCTCTCCACCGGTAGTGAGCCAGAGAGAGAGAAACAGGGAGTGACCCTTGCGAAAGCAGTGAGCTGAACCTAAACATTGTAAAGGCTGTGAGCCTGGGCATAGAAGTGATATAGCCTGAACCTTGTAATCCACAGCTAGTGAAGATTAGTGGAATTTGGTACGACCGGAAACCTGTCGGTGTATGCTCCTTGGACGTAGCCCTTAGCGGTGAACCAAGTAAAATTGATGTGTCCTGCACTTTCTTTACTTTCTGTTTATATTGTGTAGCAGGAAAGAGAGAGAAGAGTGTTTTGCTTAACAGCGAAACAAGATCAGACCGGGAATTAATTTTTAATTAGTCATACCATGATTAACCCCCCCCCCCCTTAGGGTATTCAGCCTAGTGGACCTAACACCTGTAACATCACATATAATAGACTCATAGGTTATACTTTCAAAAAATTAAATTTAGTATTAAAATAAATGGTATATATTTTGGATAGAATATTTAACATTCTATGAAATTAATCCCCAACCTTGTTAAATGTATTTTGGAGAAACCACCAATATGAATATTTTGTTTGGGAAATTAGTTATGTAATGTGTTATATTTATAACCAATTTTTATGATCAAAGTGATGGATTTCTATGAAAATATTCACATTAATGTGGATATAATGTATCCCCCGATATGTTCTAAAATATATATATTACAAATAATATTAATAGCCTCAATAATTTTTGTTACACACAAAGAAGCTGACTCAGGGGGAGAAGAAGTGGCAGAAGCTGACTCAGAAGAAGATAATGATGATGAAGATGAAAGTGTCAAGTCGGTGTCTGTGAGAAAGACAAAGAGTCGAGCTGAAATTGATAGGCAGAATATCATTGGTGATCAAACAGCTCCAGTTCAGACTCGAAGAATGAAATCATCACAGCAAGCATCGTGTTTGTCTCAAGTGGAGCCGAAATGTTTTTCTGATGCAGCTGAAGATTAAAACTGGGTTCAGGCCATGAACGAAGAGCTTGATCAGATTGAGAAGAACCAGACATGGGAGATTGTTTCGAGGCCAGAAGACAAGAATGTCATCGGGACTAAATGGGTCTATCACAACAAGATGAATGAAGATGGCACAGTGATTCGGAACAAAGCACGACTAGTGTGCAAGGGATACTCCCAGATAGAGGGAATAGATGTTGATGAGAAATTTGCACCGGTTGCAAGGCTAGAGACAATCAGATTTTTTTTGGCCATAGCATTGCAAAGAAAGCTCAAAGTGTTCCAGATGGATGTCAAATCCGCATTCTTGAATGGGGTTCTAGAAGAAGAGGTGTATATTGAGCAGCCAGATGGTTTTCTCATTCATGAGGATGAGAACAAATTTTGCAGGATGAAGAAGGCGTTGTATGGGCTGAAACAAGCACCAAGGGCATGGTACTCAAGGCTTGATCAGTACTTGAAGAAGATTGGTTTCCAGCGTGGAGGAGTTGACTACAACCTATATTTCAGCAATGACAGTAATCAATGTATGATGGTGCTAGTGTATGTCGATGACATAATTTTTGGCGGATCAGATGAAGCTCAGTGCAGACAGTTTCCCGAATTCATGAAACATGAGTTTGAAATGTCAATGATTGGAGAGCTAACGTTTTTCCTTGGTCTACAGGTGACACAAGGAAGAAATGGAACTTTCATTTCTCAATAAAAATATGCCAAGGAGGTTCTAAGAAGGTTTGGAATGGATAATTCCAAGGAAATGAAGACTCTGGTTGCTAGCCGGATGAAATTATCAAAAGATGAGGATGGAAAGGCAGTTAATATCACAGAATACAGGCAAATCATTGGAAGTCCGCGGTACTTAACCGCAATAAGGACTGATATTGTTTTCGCCACATGCCAAGCAGCGAGATATCAGAGTAATCCCAAGGAAAGTCACATGCTTGCAGTGAAAAGAATACTTCGGTATATCAAGGGCACGATGGACTTCGGCTTGACATACAACGACAAATCTCAGACAGAGTTATTGGGATATACTGATGCAGACTGGTCCGGTTCAGCAAATGATAGAAAATGAACGTCAGGTGGTACATTTTATCTTAGCGGACTATGTATTGCTTGGTTAAGCAAGAAGAAGGATTTCATTTCATTAAGCACCGCAGAAGCTGAGTATATTGCGGCCACTCAAGAATGCACACAGTTATTGTGGATGAAGCAGCTTGAAGATATTGGAGTTGAAGTGAAGTCTCCGATCGGAATCCAGGGCGACAACTCAAGTGCTATAAATCTTAGCAAAAATCCCGTCCATCATTCGAGGACAAAGAAAATTGAGATTAAGTATCATTTTATCAAGGAGAAGGTTGAGCAGGGAATCGTGAAGTTGTAGTACGTGCCTACAGAGCTACAGGTTGCAGACATTCTGACAAAAGCCTTACCCAAGGAAGCTTTTGAGAGGCATCGACTGGCTCTGGGAGTTCAGTCGATTACCCGCACTTGAAATAGTGTGGATTCCCCCCCCCCCCCTCTCCCCGAGGTATGATGTGTTTTTCCCTCATATGCTGATATGTGTCCTCTACTATGTTACAGACTACAAAGGAGTGTCCTTTGGGTTCGTTGACAAAGGGGGAGAAAAGTGTTTGTTAAAGGAGGAGAAAATAGTGATTGTTCAAGGGGGAGACAGTGCGGAGATTTGATAAATCATAATTGATACGGGGAGAAGCTGATAGGTGGAGCAGCCCTAAAGGGGGAGAAATGAGAAAGGGGGAGTGTATTAAATCTGACGATGCTAGAAGTGATCAATCAAAGCATAGAAATCACGACAGCTGAGGATCGTGATAAAAGCAGAACAGTGGTGTTGGGATGGTGTGAGACGGTGTCCAGCTATCAACAATTGGTATCAACTTAATAATTCACCAATTGGTATCAGTGTGGTTCAACAACTGGTTTTATTTTAAAGAATTGGTATCAGGGTGGAATTGACAACTGGGGTCTGACATGAAGTGACTCATTGATGAACATTTCATACCACTCTTGTTTCTCACGTCGAGCGTTGCTCATGTGGGCTTAGAGTACATGTTAAGTGAATCCTTGAATGCTATCAGAATCGCAAGGGGCGAACAGTGGTAGCGGCTGGAAGAAGACTCAGTGAGGTATCAAAGTGCAGAAAATCATCCTGAGCAAAATTGTGAAGAGTTGTCAACAAACCCAAAGGGGGAGATTTTTGGGCAAAAGTCCCTCAAGGTAACATTGCAGTATTTTTGGGTTGATTGTGTTTGTTGACAAAGCAGGTTTTCATGGATATTTGTCGAGTTCCCGAGAAGTTGTTGACAATCCATGTTGACAAAAAACGATGACAAAGGAAAGGGCGATCTGGAGGCGGTACAAAAAGAGCAGTACAAGGTGGCACCATTTCCCAGTGTTTGCCAAATTTTTGGGGTCCAAAATTTGGAGTTTGGTGAGCATCGCGAAATGTGGATTTCCATGAAGAGCATGATTTCATATGGAAAAGGCATGAATTTCACGAAGATAGGATGCATGTTTTTGAAATCGCGAAGACCAGAAGAATGGAGGCGGTGATGCTTCGCGATTACGTCATGCTTCGCGAACGGCAGAGGCTGAAGCGCATCGCGGTGGAGAAGGGCTTTGCGAGAGAGCTTCGCGGCGAAGGTGCGAGCCGCAAAGGTAAGTTGACGGTGATTCATCGCGACTACGTCAAGCTCCGCGAAACGAAAGATTGCCGTGGAGCTTCGCGATTTGGATATAATTCCAGAAGAAACTTTGGAGCTTCGCGATTTGAGATGATGTGGCGTTGACTTCGCGCGGAAAGTTCGAGGGTCGGTGGAATCTCCTATATATAGAGGCCGACCCCTTCGGGTGAAGTAGAGAGAATTTTCAGAGAAAATACTTTGCTCTCGATTTGCGAAGGTGGTTCGCAGAGCCAGTGTGCTTCGCGAAAGAAGGTGCTTCGCGGCGGCTTTTGTAGCTCCGCGAAACCTGTGAGCTCTGCATTGGCTTACTTTGCTTCGCGAGGGTCGTTGCTTTGGGACGGCTTGATCATCGCGAGCGTGCTTCGCGAGGGAGCTTCGCGAGTGAGCTTCGCAAAAAGGCAGGAGCTTCACGAAGGCTTGTTGAGCCTCGCGAAATTGGGATCCTCGCATTGTATGGTACTTTGTGAAGGATTTTCCAAAAGAAATTGCCCAGTGTTCAGAGGCAAAGAGGTATTCATCAGTGGATGAGAGTTGGACTTCAACAGAGAATCTATATACAGTTAAGGATGCATTACTTCATGCAAATGAAGAGACCTACAGGTCTATAAACTGTGAGCTGATTCCCTTCCAAGAGCAGTGAGCTTAGGAAGAGGAAGTAGGTGATCCTCTCCACCGGCAGTGAGCCTGAGAGAGAGAAACAGGGAGTGACCCTTGGGAATGCAGTGAGCTGACCCTAAACATTGTAAAGGCAGTGAGCCTAGGCATAGAAGTGATCTAGCTCGAACCTTGTAATCCACAACTAGTGAAGATTAGTGGAATTTGGTACGACTGGCAACCTGTCGGCGTATGCTCCTTGGACGTAGCCCTTAGCGGTGAACCAAGTAAAATTGATGTGTCCTGCGCTTGCTTTAATTTCTGTTTATATTGTGTAGCAGGAAAGAGAGAGAAGAGTGTTTTTCTTAACAGCGAAACAAGATCAGAACGGGCATTAATTTTTAATTAGTCATACCCTGATTCACCGCCCCCCCTCTTATGGTATTCAGCCTAGTGGACATAACACCTGTCACATCACATATAATAGACTCATAGGTTATACTTTCAAAAAATTAAATTTAGTATTAAAATAAATGGTAGAGATTCTGGATAGAATAGTTAAAATTCTATGAAATTAATCCACAACCTTGTTAAATGTATTTTGGAGAAACCACCAACATGAATATTTTGTTTGGGAAACTAGTTATGTAATGTGTTATATTTATAACCAATTTTTATGATCAAAGTGATGGATTTCTATGAAAATATTCACTTTAATGTGGATATAATGTATCCCCAGAGATGTTCTAAAATATACATATTACAAATAATATTAATAGCCTCAATAATTTTTGTTACACACAAAGAATGTTTTTCTTGAATTACATGGAACACGAAATCTAAATGTCTTCCAAGGAACATCTATTTTCAATAAAACATGAATATTGTTAACCAAATATACCTTAATTTATATTTGTCTTCTTATTGAAAATAATGGGATGTCTAATCCTCATTGACTTATAAATTATATACACACATTTTTAATGAATTTTAATGATATAAAATGTAAAACATTGGGGTTTAATTTTTTTGGATAAATTAAGAACTAAAATACTTAACTAAAATTAATTTATGATAATGGATGAATCTTGTTATATTGGAAATGTTATATTGGATGAATTTCATTTTTAATTATTTCAATTTCAACAATATGTGAATGATCCATTCAATAAAATCAAGATAACCTCATCATATACAGGTTACAACCCATAAAATATACATGATAAGAAACTATAAAGTTAGATGATCATTTTCACTTGAACTCTATGGTAATTGATCTTATTGACACATTATAAGTGATGTGAAAAAATTAAACAATTACATGAATGGGAGAAAATAATTTGAATAAAGAATATAATAAAGGAAATTACTAAACACTTACAAAATTAGAAATAAATTCCAACATAACCCCTTGATAATAAATTTTATCAAACCATTAGATTTTTTCCCACTATTTATTGGATGATCTTAATGATATATGATGGTTGTCTATTGAGGGAAGCATTAATGATCAAAAAACAGTGAAATAATAAACACTCCACTAGACACCTTGAAGAAACTGTATAAATATGAGTAAAATAAGAACATAGTAAGTGTAAATAAATTACTTTTATTAAGAATAAAATATTTATTAGAGCTATATACAAGATAAGAAAAAAAATTAGTCAATAAAAAATAACTACATATCATTAAATTTGAAGTAAACAAAATCAACTCAAAACTCCATCACCATGACATCCTTAAATAGTAATCTCATGAGTCTTGTGAAGATTCCATAGTATTCCATGTCTATTTATAATATTTTTGCATTCTTATGGAGGTGGATGGTGTTTAGAATGTGTAATTGTTATCATTTGACCATATAAGGGATCCATCATGAATTCCACTGATAAATGTCCCTAAACAATTATTTTAAAGTTAAAATTTTAGTGGTGCATAGAACAAAAAATTGAATCCTAGTTTATCATTAAATTATTTAAATTTTTATCCCTATATTATTTTTTTATTTGAGTTATAAAAAATTTGGTTGGCTATTATTTTGGAGCACAAAACAAATCCCATAACTTCACCTTCAAATTGGGCCTCCATGAACTCCTTCAAGCCTATTAATTAGATATTGAAACCATGGAATGAAATATTAACCTTGTAGTATGCTATATTTATTTAAAATTTACTCTTCATAAGGAATCTATAAGGTATGAAACTATTATTTTATGGTTTAAAATCCAATTCACATTACCAAGACTATTCTATGATAAAGGGTATATATGAGTATCATTCCATGTGAATATCCATCTTATCATGGTGAAATAAATGTTCAAAATTAAATTGAAACCTGAAAATAAATATTAAAATCAAATCAATATAATTTTGTAGTAAATAGTTAGTGCTAAAATATAACATGTAATAGTGAAAATTTATCATGTATTACAAATCAATTAGTGAAATAATGATCTAAATTTATAATTCACTATAAATGGTATCAATAAATAATGAATCATTATAATATATACAATGAATATTTTAATCTTTTAGTGGATAATGGTGACATATTACTAAAATATTATTATTTAAAATGATATCTATAAGATAGTTGGTAGATAGTGTGTATGAATATGAAAACTAAAAAATTAAAATTTTGGGTTTTCCCTTGTATAAAAAATTAATTCATTGGTAACCAAATAATTAAAAAAATAAAATAACATTACAAAAATAAAATTTTTTTTATAAAAAACAATATAAATGAAAAAATACATTTTAAAAACAAATTTTTTATAAAAAATTTTTGTATCTTTTTCAAGAAATATTTCTAAACATTAATGATTAAAATTATATAAAACGTATTTGAAAAAATAATGTTAAATTTGAATGAAATATTTAAAAAGATTATAACGATTATTTTTTGAGAATTTGTGGAGAAGGTAATTTTCTCAATGCTTACAGATAATAATTATAATTTTATGTAATTATTTTATAAACATCAAAATGGCGTTGATAATGTTTGAATATAAAAATTTGTTCAATTATGTATTTATTAATACAATTCAAATCATTGGAATCATTTTCATATTGACTTTTGATATAAATCCTTTTTTATCTATAATACATTTTTCTATATGAAAACCCACATTGTCATCATGTTTGTCGAATTGATTTTAAAAAAATTGTTCCAATTTTAATAATGGAATTTTAAAATATATATATAGTATTTTTAATTATTATAACATAAATTATACAAGATATTCAACATCATTTTTTTACACATTGAATATTAAAAAAACAATAAAGTATATTCATCGATTGTTTTATTAATGGGTTTACCAGGTGGTAAAAATAAATTGATAAGAACTAAAATTATACAAAAAATTTCCAAAAATATTTTTAAATCCATATTTATTACTTATTTATTTTACGATAATTAAGGTACAATTTTGAATTCTTGTGTAATGTAAAAAATAAAGGTACACCATTTTATTTTAAAAAATTATAACTATTACAGTCTAAAAGCTTATGAAAGTCCTTCCCGTATTCCCCCAAACAATCACATTAAAACTAAAATAGATCAAAAAATAAAAACCAAATCCACTTCTATACTATTCATATCTCATATTATATTTCTATTTTTTATTATATAGAAAACCGATTTGGTCGTAATGAATGGAAGTTTCCCAAAGAAGATGTAACATTCATATTAAACAGTTTTACTATATTTGTTCCTCCACATAATGATATTTTAATTAAAACATTATATTATTATAATTTAATTATCTTACATATAATGAAATTTTATTATGAGAATTTCATATACTAAATTCTTCTCCCCTTCAAAAAAATAGTTATTGAATCCCCATTCAATTGTATGAAGAACTCTTAGCTAAAAAATATTTTTTATTCATTTTCCACCTCCAAATATAATAGCGTGATATAAGTATGGATTTTTAATAACTGATATTTATTATATTAATATTTCTTATTATGGAAACATGGAATCACATATTACATCTTAATTTCTTATCATTTTAAATTCAATAGTGCCATTTGTGTGTATGTTAGGAAACTGCCTCGAGAAGTGATGTAGTTCATCTACACATGAGTTGAAGGTAATAAGGATCTGAATATGAAAAATACATGATATATATGACATAAAAATTATAATATATATTTATTATATATTTAACATTATTTCTCCCAATCCATCGGGAAAATAGAAATAATGATCATGTGCATATACAACAATCTGTCTCGATGAATGATGTATTTTAGGTTCTTCCTAAAACTTTTATGGATTACAATAAATAAATACATAATTAATACATCTTATATAAATTTCATGATTATCATTCTGGATATTATAAATCCATGGAAAATGTAATTGGACACAATATAATAAATTAAAATGAATATGAAGAAATAGAGTTATTATATGATATGTTATTGTAACCCATATTTGTTGACCATGGGGTAATTAAAATTCATATGTAAATAATATATGATATGATACATATGGGTATGGTTATTCAACAAATTTATAGTTTAATTCTATTTACTATACTAGTGGTTTGAACTTGTAAAACATAATTCTGTACATAATGGACGAGATTTCTATCTCACTTATATTTTTTTGTGAGACCCTTCCCATATTCACCACTTATTAATTTTAAATTATGTAATTTATTCCAAATAAATTTTTAATGATTATTATAATTATATTTGGTGATTTATATTTCAGTTTTAGGATCTGTAATTGATGGGTATTTGTTTGCAAAATTAACAAAAGTGGTAGTGGAATTTTGTATCCATTTGCCTTCATTGGGGAATATGTTATATTGTATATCAATATTCTTATATGAGGTTTATATAAATATCCATTGAAATTTTATATCATGAATTTCTATATTTAAATTACATTATAATTTTCATTTATTAATATTATTTTATGGGTATTATTATTTAAATTTAACAATGTTGTAATGTTTTTTTCAATATATTGGTTTATCGGGATTTTTTGTATTTATGATTCAAATTATGGAAACTATTGATCCAAATCTCAGAGAAATACATGATTTTGTATCCTATTGTTACATAATGATAATACATGTTTTAAATTTGTTTTACTCTCATTAATATATCATGCATTGATAAATAAAATTTATGAAATGTTTGAAATTATTAATCTTTCTAGTCAGACAACATTTGATTATAAAACATGTTTAAAAAAAGAATTAAAATTTATTCAAATAAAATATTAAATAAATTTCATTATTTTGATTTTTTTTAAATTCTTCTTATTATAATAAACATATTTTTTTTCAAGCTTACCCTGTATGGATTTTACAGAAAATATTACATGAATATTTGTTTTATCATTTATGGTATGAAAGATAATTTTTTTATCATTTACGGTATGAAATCCTATTTTTTAATGATTTAATGTTTATGAAACCCTATTATTTTTCCTTCATTATATTATGGTGAATTACTAAAATGTTTATGAACCCATTTGTTCTTTAAGAGGTTTATAATGTGATTATATAATTAATGATTTATTATTTTATGGGTAAGATTAGAATGTTTCTCATTATGATATGGGTGTGAAATATATATCACTTGAATTTATTAGGTAATGTAATATATCTAAAGAGATAAAAATGGTAAACATGTTTATGTTCTTGATCCATTGTGGTGAACATGTAAGCCATAGTCCCCTATAAGAAATATCTGTGTCCCCGATACACTATTGGAAAACGGTGTATCCTGATACACAATAAGAAGGAGGTGATGATTTAGAATATACATTGTTTATGTTCTTTGTAGTTAACCATGACATAAGAAATTATTTTAACTATTTATCAATGTGAAATACTTTTATGTTATGATATTATGGTTCGTGATTTATTTATGATGATTTCTTACTCTTCTAGTTAATTTTTTCAGAAATAATAATGTTATATGAAATGAATAACTTTTTTGATATGCGATATGAAAGTTATTAAATTAAGAAATTCTTTTAATGATCAGAAAACATTAATCTTGTTTTATACTTTTATATGTTCATAGATTTATATCTCATATATTTACCCTTATTTAGGATTTTAGCTCCACCATTCATAAGTATCATTTTCATAGGTTATGATGAAAGGTATAATGTGTGATATGTATATAAAGGGTGTTATTAATGAAGTATATAATGGGATATTAAATAGATACCTTTTGGACTAGTAGATTTTGTGTCCTTGTTTCTAATGTCACGATACCTAAAATATTATGTTCCTGATAATTTTTTTATTTAACAAATATTACAGGATTCTGATTTATCATACATATATAAGAATTTGTGTCACTTAAATAAAAAATAGTAGGTTGATAAAGAGGAAAATATTCTCTAATTTTAATTAAATGTGATTACCTTATATCGTGATTGAATAAAAATAAAATAATATAATGTTATTTAGATGTTTTGGGGAGTCCAATAACGAAATCTATTGCAATGTTATTCATAAATTTAATTATTGTATTATTAATAGTTATATCACCACATTAAAATTCCATATATCATCCTTAACAAAAAAACACCAGGCATTGAGATTCAAGATCTTCAATTTCCCTTTGATTTTATCCCAATAGAAATATTACTTTAGATAACTATATAACATTATACATCATAGAAGGATAGATAATGAGGAGTTATGAGATTCATCCATCATTCCATTCATTAACTATATTTATGAACAATGTCATACAATTTTTCTGAACAATATCCTTCTATAATGATCATGGTTGAACATTGTCACTTTTCCCACATTCTTCTATATTTATACATATTCCATTTATTCTGTTGTCCCCTAATTGATGTACAGTAAAACATTCATATTTTAAAGACCATAAATGAACCATTTCATATATATTTCATTTCCAATCTTCTTAAAGTCCTTAAATATTGGATCCATTTCAATACTCATTATGTAAAAACTTGAAAGGAATTTTTGACATACATTATAATATATATATTTCACATTATTAGGATGGTAATTTATTAATTTTGTATAATCATTTATTAAATTCAACCATATTACCCAGTGTTTATTCAACGCATTCTATGAAAATATTTACATTAAATTTCATGATCAACAAATATATCATAAATTTTATCGTATAGAAAATTTATCCATATATTCAAAGAAAAATTTATCACTTCTAAGACCAAATCATGATATGTGTAGTTATACCCATTAATTTTTTAATTAATGAGGGGTAGAACCTATTATTATAACATTATACACGAGGAACCATTAATTTAACTTCATTGATGTGTCTCTATATATCGAAATAAATTCCCCATTTTATGGTAGTATTATCATGTGACCACTAAAAACATTTTAATTTTTAAAAAAATCCTAAAATTAATTTCCCCGGATGAATATAGATTCCTCCTTTTCCAATATAGTTTCTAGAATATATAGTCAAAAAAATATCTGAAAAAATATTTGTATTATCGATATAGCCTATGAATGAAATGAATCACGATTACCATGGTTTTCCATTATCATTTCCGAATAAATTCATTCATTAAGGATCCACAGATATACTGTCACATAAAATTATATGATCGAAGAATGATACTTTTTTGTAGCCCAAATTAATATTTTAAAAACATAGAACATTGATTATCTTTCTTTAGGGTGATCAAAACAATAATAGAATGATTATACCTCATATGGAAGGATATATAGGGTATATATTCTTTATTGAACCTTAATTGATGATTGAAAAATTGAATATCAATCCATGAACATTTTTGAGGTGTTCGAGTTTCCATCTAGTCATGGAAACATTCGATCAAATGAAGGTCCTGGCAGATATCCCTTAACATGGCTCACCTAGGCGATGGAAGGGTTTAGATTACCTTGATATTAATAAGAGGTGATTTTTCTGTGGACATGAATTAGAACATTATATTGAGATGGAGGTCTCTTTCTAGAAAAATATAAGGTGTGAGTGTTCCCTAGAGCCCTAAAACTGTGGCCTGACGACATGTCGGTAACTGAGTATTGGTCTTGATATACTGAACATCCCATGTTCTCGATAATTACTGTGTGTTCAGTGATTTATGGATCGGACCTTCATGCAGGGTGTTTTATGGGACATCCGATCCAGTACTATTATTCAATGTACTCCTAAATTATTGGGTTATAGAGATAACCATTGTGGATGAATGTTCCTTAGATGAGGGGATATATCCAATTAATGTTATCCATTGGAGAGCAGTTAACTGACGTATGTCTCAGTGATACAGGTGTGTAAAATGATTCAGGAAGAGGAATATATAGGAAAAAATGAATCTACAGGGCATGAGACGTGGATGTGAAGTTAGGAGTGTAGCATGAGGTGGTGTACATTTCGGTATGTTACTACCACCCCCTAATGTGGTCCCCACCTAGTTCAGAGAGTTGGAGGACATGTGAAAGGAGTAGAAAAATGTAGTCATGGAGTGTGACTCATGGTCTTTTTGAATGATTCTAGGTCTAGTCAGTGGATACTACTAGATGCCTTATTAATAGACATAAGTACCTATCATTCCTTCATTCCAATAATCTTTTTCATGACCTATAGTTTCTAGACAATCCAAGGAATTGACCCTTTCGTCTGGTGAAACCTTTTGGAGGAGACATGAAAATAAAACTTATACTGATGGTGTGATATGAACTTTTATGGGATATTTTAAATTTGAACTTTTTGGTGGATGCATCGAGGCCTTGTGACATTAGTTTTGTGATGGAATTTACATCCACCATTCATAATTAGATTGATTGTTTTAGGAAGAAAGTATGTATTTTATCTAAAGAATTGAAATTGTATTTTCAATGGTCTATGAAAAAAAGGAAAACCTAGGAAGAACAGGGTAAACTAAAGCACAGGAGGGTGAAACCTATCAATTTTGAGTCGGCCAGCCAACCCTCGTGGCAGAAGGGCTTTTGAGATTCAGTTCCCTATAGCCATGACAGGGTGTGGGTATATCATTCAAAAGATGATTCCTAGATTACCCTTTGAATAGAGAGGGAAATATTCTATGACTGGGTACTTCCAGATATTTGTACTTGACTTCAACCGGGTAGAGACAGACTCTTCAGCTTTAAAAATCATGGGGGAGCCTTTCAGGAGGACAAAGAAGTGTCAATAGGGCTTTTAGGAGCTGAGACAGAGACTGGTGAGTGCCCCCATCTTGAGACTACCATAATAGGGTGTGTACAATATAGTCTGTTGTGATTTATCACGGACCAAACTAGGTTGTTTCTAGATGCAGGACCGTGTAGAGGATGCATATGGCTCACGAGAGCTGAGAAAACACGAATATAACTATTCTAACCATGAATTTTAGTTAACCGGAGTGTGCTTCATGGTAAAGATGTTGTGTCACTATTTGATGGGTGAATGGTTTATTTTTTTCTCTAATAATAATTTCAATGGTATATCTTCTCACAGAAAGATGTAAACCTGAGACAACAACGATCTCTAGAGTTCCTCCATTGCTATGACACTGAGATAGTCTATAGTCCTTGGAAATAGAATGTGGTCGAATATGCAATAAGCAATAGGTCTTGTTTACAGATGCTAAATATGGCATCAGTGAATATAGTCTCACCACATATATCCTTCATGAATAAATATGGATTAGCATAAATATATTATATGACTGTCACTTCCCCACTTATCAGCGAGTTCGGGAGGTACGACTGGGGGATGTTGACTACAAGGCCTGATGTGCTCAGATATCATCAGGAAAATCTCCTGAATTATATTATGAAGGTGGGGAGCATGTAGTTCTCTTAAAGGGATGCACTGTGGAACCAATGATTCTTCAAGGGGAGTTGAAAATGGAGTTCAATGAATCCCATTTAATGGTACATCCTATTATGGAAAATTTTTGCAAGGACCTCCGGTGTTAGTACTAGAGTTAAATGATGAAGGATGAAGTTTCAGAATTTATACCACGAAGCCTGACTTATTAGAAAGTGACGAATTCACAGATTTGGCATATGTATTATGCTGACTGTGGACATAGACCCTTGATGTCCGAGGAAGGATGCCATGTCTTGCAATAGGTCCAACCCTGATGAGGATGGAATAGTTTTGTCCAGGGAAACAAGTTATCTCTGAGGACCATTAGATCATTATAGATTCATAGAAGTGTAGGCGCGGTGGCGTACCATTGATATCTTCCATTGTAGATGCTCCAGGTGCATAATGTTTCCCATGTGCCGAAACTTAGGAGATTCATGCATAATCTATTGCACTCTAATGACTGGCCGAGTTGGACTGGAAGATGAGGAGTCTTTTTCTGAGTTCCCCATGGGGATAAAGAATAAAAAGTAGATATTCTTTTATTGATGGTGGATACCACTGGTGCAAGTTTGGTGGCTTCCCATGAACCTCAATGAGAGAACATTTGAGAGGGGGCTTAGATTCATTCTCAGTGCCCTCATTTGTATTGTTTGACTTGTTTGGTCACCCGGGAACGTAAAGCCCTATGGTGGGGAGAATGTAATTTCCCAAAATTTCTGTATAATGTTTTTATTAATATGGTATTATTAAGGGACCATGAAATCTGACGGTACATAAATCCGAGTCCTGGAGTGCCCAGAATGATCTGTAAAAAATTGTTAAGTTTAAAAAATAGAGCTCCTAAGTGGTTTTCCTGAAAAAATTAGATTAAATCTTAAAGTGTTCCTAGATCAGAAATATAATGGCACAGTTTCATTCATGATGGAATCTTTACCCTATGCGCTTCTTAAGTTTAGTCGACGCAGGGCTCCGACTGGAAAACCTATAAATGTCATAACCGTAAATAAAATAATTAAATAATATTATCTTATTTTTAAAATTCTTATAACTCTCGAATGGAAACTAAAATTTAATATATGAGAGAACTACTGAGCTCTAGAGAGTATGCTTTCCTTTGGATGATTCTAACATTGGCTAACAAGGGCCACTAGTGACTGTTAGTTTTTGACTGTAAATAAAATAATTAAGTGACAATTATATTATTATAAAATCCATAACTTATAAAAAGTAAGTAGGAATTAAAATACGAGAGTATAGTTGAGTTTCCTAGGGTGTGGTTCCATTAGTAAGAGCCTATCCTCAATCGGCATGGGTCTATGGTAAGTATTAATAATTTTCTGATCATTTTTTTGGTTACATACAGTAAACATGCAGGTGACATTTTCTATCATTTTAGTCATTGCTCGGAATGAAAATCTGATAGTACCATTGAATCTGTAGATCCAGGAATTTCTTAAGGGAGGCTTCACAATGACTGTAGTAGGGCTATAGAAAACCTTAGATTTTGGAATTTATAAAAAAATAATAAATAAATTATTTATTTTATTTCATTCATTCTTTTCTCCAATGGACAAGTGGCATAGGCGTGACCAATGACGTGTCAAGAAATTATATGGAATGACTCCTCAAATCCATTGATACAGTGCCATTAGAATTAAGAAGGTTCCTATAAAATGAATCCTCATTAACTCCACATGCAATAATCTTCCTCCCCCTCTCCTATTTATATGTTTCTTTGGGAGAGGTATTGGCACGACTTCACCAAGCGATAATGTTCTGATAAAGTGATGTGATGCCAACTCCTTGGAGGATGGTACCGGTTCTAGTGAGCGGTGATGCGTGACATCAAATCACGAAAAGAATTAATATTATGGGGAGACATTGTTAGTGGCTTGTTGTGGGGATGAAGAACACTGAATCTTTCCCAATTACTAAAATGATGACACTGACATACCATGTTGGAAGCGGCGTGCCATCACGTGTCGCAGTAGGAAGCTATGACATGATGCTGAAGTGGTTTGAAGAGCTGCCGGGATAAGCTAGTAGTGTAGGAGTTGTGGCATGCCATCGTGTGTTGGAGGAGGGCAAGGTATGTGACCAATCCTATGGAAAGTGAAGAAGGCGGTTGGCCCAAGCTGGCTGTATAATGTGGATGTGGAGCGATGCGCCATCGCGTGACCCTGGATGAGGCTGCAGCTAATGGCCGCGGCAGTAGGAGAGTGGAGTGGCAATCATGTCGTGTCAGGATAACGGAACCCCGTTATCTCGAAACGGGTGACAGTAACGCGGTGGGGAAGCACCCCACCGGCCGGCCAAAATGACCCCGCATCCGTGGGGCCATTATGGATGACCGGTCCACCTTAGGGCTAATCGGCCCAGATACAGACTGGCTTAGCAGACTGGAACCTCCCAGCGGACTGGGCCCACCCATTGTTCCTGACCCGCCGGTGGACCTGGCCGAAATCATAGCCCATTGGGTCATTGCGGGTGGTCCGAGTCCCACCTAATGGGATAGAACAGTCACAACCCAAGACCTCAAACTGATCCAGGCCAACACCGATGTCGCGTACCTAATAAAGCAGGTCCAACTCAAGCTAGGTCAAGTAGACCCCCGGACCCGTTGCATTGGGTCAGTCTCACCGAGTCTGACCTGAACCAAAACTCAAACAGACCACGAATAAAGAAACGCCCAAGACTGAAAAATTGACAGTCAAATTGAAGTGATGTCAGCTATGTTGGGACCCCTTTTTGATGAAGCGGTCCCTTGTAAAATCCTAGAGGGCCAGACCGAGCCGGGCCGTACCGAGGTGTGATCACCCCTATTTCACAGAATGTTGTGTATCTAAAATACTGAGCATCTAATTGACACGTAGTCCTTGGAATAATGACCCTTTTGACAAGGTGGTCCTTTTGAGATAATCTTCTTGAGTTTTGGTGAATGTTGGTGTATGGTCGGGTTGTATCACACATGAATCCAACCGACACCTCAGCACTAAAATGCCTATAACTCATAGACCAAGCATCTTATTAACACAATGCCTCTCACATAAGAACCCTGATGACAAGGATGTTCTTTTGGAAACATCTTCATGATGATTCATGGAGGTTGAGGTATGACTGATGGCATGAAGATCAGTTCTCCCAAAATCATTTGTATTTTGAGTGATAATTTAGTGGCAGGCAGTGAGGAAGTGGTTGGGGATAGATCATACGGTGGTTCGTACCGAGTGATCATGTGTGTGTCAGCACTGATCCTATGTGGGTCATGTCATGTATGGGTAATCGCTCAGTGATCCTATGTGGGTCAGCACATTCTGATTCTTCATGTATCAAATCCTTTCTTGGTCATCTCTTAGAAATCCTCTATGGGTCAACGCATAACGATCTAGTGTGGGTAAGATCCTGCGTGGGTTATTTGGGTGGTTAGTACCTATTGACATTCGGCCAGTCGGATCCTGTATGGATCATTTCATGGGATAGTACCTATCGATCCTGTGTTGTCCAGACTATGTATAATCAATAGCAGTAACTTTCAATAGAATAAGATTACCGAGCTTCTGATCAAATCATTTGTACTTCTATTCCTAACTTATATATCTCGGTGTGAGTTGCGTCTTTTAACAATGTGGTGATACCAGTGTGTTACTTTTACCTTCGTTGTTATATATTCATGGTGATAGCTATGTGGTAATTTTACCTTCGTGGTGATATCTTCATGTGGTTACTTGTGCGGAACTTTTACCTTTCTAATGTTAGCTTTATGGTGTTACCTATGTGGTACTTTTACCTTCGTGTTGTTACATCTGTAGTGTTACATTTGTGATTTTCTTCCTTCATGTTTGAGAAGAGTATATTTTGATAACTTAGGATATATATGGGAAAATACCTAAGTAGTGCTTAATACTACTTCATCAATTGTGACTGAGGTCTTTCATTGTGGGTTTTCCCTTGGTGGAACTCTAGGAGACCTTCGAGGTTCATGGGGCCCTTAATCAGTATTTTTATTCTCACCCTTGCACGAGCTTAGCCTAACCTTTGTTGTGTCTTGTGCAGATGGAAAACATCATTTATCGAGGCATAAATATTCAGTACTAGATGGTGGTAATAGGTGGACCATTTGAGGTGGTGTGACTCAGGATTACTAATTCTCTGACGTATAAACCCTTTAGGTTGGATCCTCGATGGATGATCCAATAGCTATTTTTTCTTTTCAATTGACATGTACTTTACATTTGGTATTGTATTCAAGGTCCATTACATTCAGAAAACTTTTTACAAAAATAGTTTACATCATGGCTGCCTCTTATTATACTCGATGATTTGTGTTTTTTACAGGTTTAATGGAAATTCCTTCCTCTTATAGGGACACGACGTTCTTGTGCTAGTCTCCAGACCCTGACCTAGGGAAGGTGACATGGGGTTGTCACAACATGGGCCGCAAATAACGATTCTTGACAGAATTGATCATGTTGAAGTTATGTGTGGTCAGTAGATCTCTATATTGCTTATTTGATTCAATAGGTATCTTGAGACGTGAATGAATTTCAATAAAATATTGTCTGCTAGCCTATTAATATAAGGAGTATTTGTAGTGTATGTTACAATTTTATCACGATTTCCATGAATGGGTAACTGATAACAAGATTATGAGGTCCTGGATCACGAATTAAGATGCATGACATTACACGTTCTATCATTCAAAAATAATTTATTTTTTTCCATTGGATTATTTACATTGTGATCACTGTATATATTTCATTCCCATGTTAGTTATTATTTTCCATATTTTTTTATTATTCGAAATGTTATATTATTTACACCTTCTGAATTTATTGTAGATTACATTATATAGTTACACTTACTAACCACCTTATCTCACACTATATTATACATCTACTTCTCAAGGTTATGACAAAGAATAATCCATTTGATATATCTTGAAGGGTATTAAGTATAAATAATTTTTACAGAGATGGCAAATAATTATTAAGGAATAAGAAAATATTCATATAGTTTGGGAAATGTACATTTGGTGAGAATGATTTGGGTTATTTTATGCTATTTTTTACAAATTTATTAATTAAATACAAAGAAAAGAACATAGATATATGAATGTTAATCTATCAATACATATATATTTTGTATAAGGATATCTAAAATTAGGGTTCATTATTTATTATTTAATATAGTATAAAAGGATGATGTTTTTATCACTCATTGTGTATTGATACGGGATATTATATAGGTCCCCAAAGTGTAATAATAACACAGAATTATATCATAGGATCCTAATAATTAAATAAGTAAATGGGGAAATATCACCACTAAGAGGGATTATTTTTCCTCGATGTCATCATACTCACATCATGGGATCATTATATTAATAAAAAATCCACAGTCACATCACTCTAAGGAGATGACATAATTAACATATAAAATCCCAAGTCATAGGTTAGTCCACTCCCCCATACCTTTATCAATTCCTACTGAAGTCATTCCCACCCATTAACTAACATCAATGGGATGATAAAAAGTCACCAATAATATTTTGACACCATGTAAAAGGATTCCAAGGCATCTCAGCCATATCATTTCTTTATCAGGTGAATGATACCAATTTTATCACATCCCTCTACTCAGTTTTCTGATAACACATATATTATGTGTAAT
Organism: Viscum album; assembly: GCA_963277665.1. Classification (NCBI taxonomy): domain Eukaryota; kingdom Viridiplantae; phylum Streptophyta; class Magnoliopsida; order Santalales; family Viscaceae; genus Viscum; species Viscum album. The sequence continues at coordinate 549,114,744 of OY728146.1, read as the reverse complement.
GAATTAACATGGGTTGAACTGACCCATCTCTTGATTAAACCTGACAAATGGCCTTCTGTGGTTTCCGGATTACCAAAGGCAGCTGACATACAATGTGTATTTCCAACAACCTCTTGGGAATGCTTTCACCCACGGTGATCCTGTTTAACCCATCTATAAAATGGGAATGCCACACAAATAAAATTGTATTAGAAAATATATAATCATAGGTAAAGAGTAACACAAAATATGAAAATAAGAATCAATAAATAATCCTAATTATTATATAAAATCATGCTCAAAAGTCCAAAAATATGGTGTATCTTGTTATATATAAAAACATAATATAAAGGTAGATATATAAATGAGTAAAGAACATATTTTCCAACTATTGAATAATACTATAATGTATCAACATTATCCAATCCAAATAATATCAAATATCATACACAAAATGATGGAAAATGGTTATCAATAAGTGTCACCCATGTACATGTTTTCCTTGCTGTAACCTATGCCCAATAAAAAATATACATCCAGCCAAAAGAATGTGTAGGGTGTGAATAAAATATCCAAATTGAATACCTACTTGAAATTATATGGGGTTATTACCCATTTATAATAATATACTAGTTTGAAACCCAATTTCAAAAACTAAAAAGCATTGAAAATGTAATTTTTTTTAATAAACCTATGAAAACCTAGAGTTTTTCTATTTCAAACAAAACATGTTTTCCAAAAGAATTCTTAAAATGTATCAATTAAATAAAAAAGTTCAATTTCATAAAATTCATTACATATCCTACATGGGTAGATAAGTGTGGCATAACAATCATTGATATATAAAAATTTTAAATGATATTTTGTAGAACCCATCTCATCACATCAAACATGGAACTAATAAGATATAATAAGATAATAAATAAATATAGAATTAATAATGAGACACTAGGAATCTATCCTCAAGGGTATAATGCTATCGAGTCTAAACAATGTATTCTATACAATTAATAATGTGGATGCTCTTACGGTCTTATCAGGAACCAACTCAATGAGTGCTGGAAGCCCTCATGGTCTTACAACCTGATTGCTCTCATTGTTTCTTGGAATCCATAATGAAATATTTCAGGGCATCCCCTTCCATACGTCCCTCAAGTTCTGTTTGAAAACCACCTCTCTCACATTGGTTAAAAAAATTTCAACTCTATTGTAACACAATGAGAACTTTGTTTCAATCAATGAAATTCCATTTGACTATAAAATTTAATAAATAATATAGCAAATTTCATTAGATCAAAGATCCGATGGGAAATAAATTTCTTAAATAATTATGGAATCAGTTTAGATGAAAAAAAACTTCTTTGATTTATTTCATCAATCATTTAGTGTACATAAAATGAACACATATTTAAAAAAGACATTAAAATTCTATATGGTCAAAACTACACATACATTACATAAAAAATTGAATTGAAAATAATAATAAAAAGTTTCATCAAAATTTAAACAATAGATTCCAACGATAATTAGAAATATAATGGTAATCTAGGGGAAACAACTTTTAATTTTGATAGTCTGCTTAAAAATTGATCCCACTACATTACCATTAAATATAACTAGAGGAAATAGGATGACATATTCCTTACACAACTAACACATAATGGAAAAAACAAATACCCCATTATACCAATGTTTCATTCACCACCAAAAACAAGGGTTATACAGTTATATCTAAATTAAATAACAATGATTAGATGGAGGAAATAAATAACAAGTGAAAACATAATTTCATTACATCAATCCTAATCATCAATAATCCATGAGAAATACACCACGGTAGTAGAGGAGAAATATTCAACCTAAGGAGGTGGGCCCACACATGATGGGGGAAGGAATGGGGGGACAACTAGAAATGAAATATATAGTTGAAATTGTTTAAAATTTATTTTTTTATGATTTTGAAAGGCAGAATTTTTTTCCAACATCGTTAGGTATGCCATGGTCTAATTTTGAGGAGCATATATATAACAAATCATTGAGAAATTTAATTTCCCCTAGGAGATATCATGGAATGGAAAAAAAATATCAATCCATTTAATATACCTATATCCCATGCTATATCAACTTCACACATTTGGAACCATGATTAGAAAGCCCATAACGTAACTATTCTTCTAGGCCTCCCCTACTAAAAAATGGTGGTTTTTCCCCATGAACCTAATAGTACCCAATGAAAACCAAAATATTGATAAAACAAAAAGTTTAAAATAAAAATGAATGGGTGGGTCTCAAAAACATCCCACCATACCACTTCCAACCCTACAAATTTCTCATGTATTTCTTAAAGAAAATAGGTGAGGCCACTAATCCCACACAAACTATTATCATCACATGTCTCATCGTTATCACAACCAAACTACTATATCACTAGGACCAACGAGAAACATATACCCTTGAGATATTTTTTCTAATAAAACACAAGATTATTAGGTTACTCTTTAATGGTGTAATTATTTTCATACTCTAAATCATCACAAACCCACATGTGATATGGGTCTAAATGATAATTCATAAATTGGAAAAAATGGTTAATATCACGGACCAAGGTCATCCTCTATAGACAATCCCACCTAATGTAAATGTTTATTCAATCTAGTGGTTGTTTACTTCTTACATGACTCATCATGTTGCCAAAATTAGTTTTATTATCATTTTTCATAAATTATCAAATTTCACTATTGAATAAAAAATCCAGTATTTCAGAAATATCCAAAAAAATAAATCGAATCATTTTTGAGTTTGTAGAATTTAAAAATTTACACCATTATTTCAAAATAATTTTCTATATAAGAGAAAATTAGTTTTTTCATAAAATTATTATTTACATGAAAGATATTGATTTAAATTTACTAAAGAAATTATAATACATTTAAAAATTAACTATGGTATTATTAAAATATCCTAAAATGGAATGACTAAAAATATTTATTTAAGAATAAATATTATGAAAATTATTTTTCTTTTAAATCAATTTATTAAATATTTATTACTCAAAAATTACAAACACATAATTATAAATTTATGAATTAATTAATTATATTTATAAGGTCTCTAATTTTATTTAATACATTCATGGGTGTGGTTTTTATTCATAAGGGTCATATTACTATTCATAATGGTACATTACTATTCATAAATATCATGGTACTATTCATAAGAATTTTTTGTTTATTTTTATAGACTGTAAATAACTTATTGAATGCAACTTTGTATGTCAGTTTTTTGAAATTCAAGTTAGAGAGGCGGAAAAATTTTGTTTACTGGATAGGTTATAACAATGTGGGGTTTTGTATAGGGTTATTGTTTCAAAAATTCAATATTAAATATAATTTTAAAATAATTGGGTGTTACATTCTCCCATACATACATAAATTTTATCCTCAAAATTCATAGAATCTTACATCATAAAATGAATTGGTTATGTCGTAATTATATGATCCTTAGGCTCCCATCTTTCATCCTTGATTTTATGATTTTTCCAAAGTATCGTTTCTGTATTAGTTGTATGATTCCCCAACACCTATTCTCTAGTATCCAAAATCTTTATATGCTATTGACTGTATGATAATAAAGGCTCTAATTCTATTCTATCAAAATTGAGGACATGTGTTGGGTCTAGCATGTACTTTATCAACAACAAGACATGGGACTCATTATATACTTTATAAAAAACTAAGAGGAATATCCAATCTATATTAAATATCTCCAATTAAACCTATATATTTCCAAATTTTCTATGTACCAAGGGCTTAATTTCACTTTTATCCCAAATCTTACAACACCCTTCCATAGAGATACCATCAAGAAAACATGATCTCTTAATCGAATTTCAAATCCTTAATTCTATTATTATCATATCCCCTTTCCCTTATTTGAGATACATTGATATATGATTGAATATTCATTACCTTTGTTGTGTTTTCCTATACAAGATTTGGTCCCACCAAATTCCTTTTATCAAATTCATCTCAACATATCGGTGAATGACATCTCATCCTGTTCAATGCTTCATATGGTTCCATTTGAATATTTTAACAAAAAATATAGTTGTATTAAAATTACACAAAGGTTAAATACTAATACAAAATAGCATGAATTTAAATTTAACATGATCTCAATATGTCTTAAATGGTCTAGATTGACCTCTCTAATTTCACATTAGGTTAATAGTGATACACTTTACTCAATCAATGGTCTATATCTAACTCATTTTGAAGTATTTTATAAACATTCTATGTAAACCATGGATCTTGATCAAGAAAAATTGAGAGAGGTTCTTCACGAGGTCTCAAAATTCCATTGATATAGTGTTTTGTTAGGTGCTCTAGTGGGAAATCATTTCTTTTAGCATGGAAATGTACAGATTTAATAGGTCAATCAACAATTAACCAAATCACATAATTATTTATAGGAGTTTTTTAAATCCCAAAAAAAAAATCCACGGTTATGTAATCCCATTTCTATGTAGGAAAAGTTATTGGTTACATCAAGACTCCATGATGTTGCCTTTCAGTCATTATCTGTAGAAAAACTGGACATCTTGATACAGAATCTGTAATTTTCCGCTTCATGTTGTCCCACTAGAAAATTTCCGTCCAATCTCAATACATCTTAGATCTATGAGAATGTTTTGAGAAATGAATACAATTAGAATAATACAATAAATCTCTATTTAGATTGGTTATATCTGGAAGACAAATTCTTTTCCCAAATTTCATAATTCCAAATTCACACATGATGTTAGCCCATATCCCATCATTCAGAAAGTTAATTTTCTTTTGAATATTCTCATCATCAAAAATATAAAAGTAGGGATTTTTTTACCTTATTTGATAATTTCCATATCCATATTTACCAGATCAATAATCATAGGATCCATTTCAATCATCATTTTGTTTAAGACTCCATGATCCTTCGCACTCAATACATCACGTACTTTATCTTCCTTTCTTAGGTAGTGGAGTATGGATCAATCAAGACCCTTGAGTATTTTTTGTCATATCATTCACATCATGTCAATTTCATTCTCTATGAAGATATATTTCAATATCATAGGATCTATATGTATCTCATATTATTCTCCTTAGAGATAATGTCATGTTATCTTTATGGAGAATAGTGTAGATGCTAACTCAAGATCACGAGTCAGATAAATTTACTTTCAGAATGTATATCTTTCTTAATATATAGGCAATACCTTTATCATTCTGCATAAGGACACAACAATGTACTTTATTTGATGAATAAATATAGCTCAAAATTCTACCATTACCTAAAGGTAGAGTCATGGTTGAATCATTCCTTAATTTTCTTTTAACTTCTTCAATAAATTCCCCGCATTCTTCTGTCCATACGAACATAACCCCTTTATATGTATACATGGTCATTGGGTTAGCTAAACCGGTGATGTTCATAACGAAACTCTGATAATAACCTATTAGACCAATAAAACTATGAACATAATTTATGTTAATTAGAGAGGGCCATTCTAGAAAAAACGTTTTTTCATAGGATGAAAAAATATTCCTTCCATATTGATAACGTGGCCTAGAAAAGAATCTTGTTGAAGCCAAAATTCAGTTTTTCTAAATATCCCAAATCATTATAAGAACATAAATAGATTTTAGAAGCTTCTTTCATTCCCTTGAAATAATAAGAATTATTTCTTTTTTCCCCACACTTGTTACAAACAATCATTGCCTTTAGGAACAGAGTATGGTGTTTATTCCCTCAATTACTATAGGGTTAATAGTGAAATATTCCTTTATTCACAATTTCCATATTTTAATTTCCAATGTTTTAAGAAACCCGCTTCTTCTCTTGCTTTACATTGATGTCATATGACATTGATAATTACTCTTCTGTCTTGATTTCTCATGAGACTATATCAACATATGATATGAATTTCTAGGAGGCTAGTTCCCTTCGGAGTAATGGTTTTACACCATCAATTAATCAATAAATCATGCTTCTTGGATTACGTATATAGTCTACAACATGCCTTTATTAACATGTAATGTTTTCATAAAACATTGGGACATTTTCATCCTTTTTTCCTTTGATTCAAGAATTTCTATTCCATATCAAAACATTGTTCATGGGGAAAATACATTTCTAGAAATATTTCCTTAAAAATAATCCATTCCATATTTTCAATCTCTTCCACATCCTTTTATTTTGAATCAATGAACACTATTTAAAATCATCTTTCAATATATGATACACCACAATGACATCCTTTTTCCTTTATTTTCATCCCAAAGCGATAAATATATTCTCTAAAGTATATATACACTACTCCATTATGAATGTTTTTGTATTCCCATTTAATGGTGGAGGATATTGTAACATAATGAAATCAAACATATCTACCCCACATTGTGGATAAGGACTATCCATATGGGTATGTTTATTGTTCATAACCCAAGTTTGATGTTCTGGTAGTGTTATATGTATCTCAACTCCAATCAGAGATCCATATCCGAAAGTTTAATCATGTATGTGAGGAAAATCCCAACAAGGGGTACATGCATTAATGATGTTTCCATTCCATCAACTAGGATAAATTTCTATATAATTTAATACACAAGAGTAGGTTATGAATCATAATATATAATATCAACATAGCATAATACATTGCATAAAATGAAATTACATCCCTGGATAATCTCATAATCATATTTTCAACGAGGAAAAAATATATTTAATTCTATCATAATTGTTTGTAATGAAAATTTGAATTATACTAATCATATCCCATGGGAGTGTCAAACTAGGCGCACAATAATGTCTGTTGACATGTACCAAGATACCCCTATCATGCCCCAAATAGCTTGTCAAAGTTTTCATTCCGTGGTACATCTATTCCAGAACAGCATCCACATGTAGTATTCAGATAAGAATGTATTTTCTATAATGATACAAATTATCAATTCCTTATTAAAATTCCAGGTTATTATTTTATTCTTTTCCTCAAATACTATCATATAATTTTTTCTCTAATATGCATTTTCTAAATGTAGTTGTGACATTTTATACTAACCGTTTTTTGACACCAACTGTAAATAACTGACCTAGTTTCCTAGAGTAAGTGCCTTATTTTATTATATAGTATTATATAAAAGGATTATACATCTAGATGGACCACTTAGATTAGCATATTTGGAAACAATATACACACATAAGTTCAATATTACAACATAGAATGAAATACAACAAAAACACCTTTGAAAACATCCATTTCTCCAAGGTTATCTATACAGTACATTCAAAATATAATTATTCACATCCTAAAAATAATAATACATAAGAATGGTGTGAGCTCAAACACATTTTATGGGTAAAACATTTAGTGTAAGATATTGTAAACATAAACACTAGGCTCAGTGTATAACTAGAAAAAAATGCTTTTACAAATAATATTCATAATAATATGACTTGATTAATAGCTGAATAAATAATTCCATAATAAAGAATATTAATAGGAATTATACTAGTTGAAAAACCATGTGGGAAATAAATTAATAGTTTCATAATGAGTTAATTCATAATGTGGGACATCATAAGCATACCATCAAGACCTCGGGCTAGGACCCTAATATAATCATTTTTTCATGGCCTTGGGCCAAGTCCTAGTTTCTCTCATGAGACTCGCCATTGCACTGAGGGAGTATATCGTGCTACATACAACCCGTAATAATTCAAACAAATTTCACATATGAGCTAGTACAAAAATAAATAACATATACATTCATTTTGAAAATATCATAATTGATGTAAATAACATTCCTTGAACATTAAGCGTAAAAACTAACCCTTCATAGAAACATGGTTAATGGTTTTAAGATAGCACTTCCACAATATAAAAAAACATAAAAAATATATTAAAAATGGTAGATGATGTCCTAAAATACAAATCCCATAATATTTAAGAATAAAAAATCTGTTGAAACAGATGATGATACTCAAAAAATATTATCGAGTAATTCATTAGACAAATACTCTTCTACAATGAAAAGAAGTGTTCTTTTGAAAAATAAATTTTATAAAACCAGAAGTGATGTGAGTAATTTTTTTAATATTAAAAATTTTTAAAATTAAAAATATAATAGTTTATAAAATTAAATTTTATTGTTCACTTTAAAATTGTTAAGGATAATTGAAATTCCCATGGACTGGGCTTGTATTTCCTGAATGATTTTAGGATGATTTTTTTTAAAAATATAACTCCCAATAAATGAATATAGGATTATTTTTGGTAGATATATATATAATATTCACAACTAATTTATAAGGGTAACATATTAAAAAATAACAATTTGATTCAGGTATGTAGAGAAAAATAGTTACCCGAATTAAAATGGTGGTTTAGGTAGAAAACACTTACATTATATTTGGATATGCTCAGATCTTGATCATATAATACTAGACAATGAAATTATACTTATTAATAACATATTTCATAACATATTGTACATTTATTTTATATATTATAATTTTATTATATAAAAAAATGATCATTTTTATGTGTTAATAGATTTAATATCATCTCTTGTGAGTGATCATTTCATTAGTTATTATGATCATAAAGATTGTATAAGAATATAGAAGTTAACGTAAAATGGAAATTAAAAATCATAATTTAATAAATGTGTTATTAATTATAATAAATATTTTAAATGATCATAAAAATATTTTTATTATTTTGGAAGAGGTTGAATCAATAGATAAAATCTTAATGATAAATTCATGGATTAATTATAAGGTTTTCTGATCACCACTAACTAATTTTATTTTATAATATAATATATTGTGTAAGACATTGTAAAATAACCTTGAATAAGTTATAATACATATGTTATTGACTGGTTCAAGCATTAAAATGGTATCATGAACATAATTATACATTGTAATAGATATTGAAAACCTGTTGTCTTTGAATGTGATAGATTAAGAAATATCTGATGATGTTTTTATTTCTAGGATAAATGAAGAAGAAATGAGGTATGATGATGAATTATTCCATTATAATAAAAACAATATAGTACTTTTATGGTAATAGAGTTATCACAACATTGGGATGAATAGAGGTGAGGAAATAAAAAGAATAGAATTGAACTTGAAATAAAAAATTTGAAAAGTGGAATTTACCTCTTGAAGTAATTTTCCTTGAGAGCCCCTTGAGGGGAGATGTTTGGTATATTAATGAGACCATCGAATGATGGAAATATGGGAGGAGATTGGGTGGATATATGAGACAAATTTATTCAAGTAAAAAATATTCACATGAGTTAAGAGAAGAGGATGTGGGGGGGGGGGTATAGTGGAAGAGTGGAGTGATTTTGGAATAATTTATTCATTATTTTATTATTTTTAGAAGACAAGAAATTGTTTTGATTCCTGTGACAAATAACATAAATAAGAGTATATGAATTCCAAAAAAAATTCCATTTACGTTATACACGACTCAACCATGACACAAAAATTCAATTAATTATAATTTTTGTAAGATGTCAAATTTCAATATTCACAAAGAAAATTAGAGTATTTTAGAAAATTACCAAAAATTGAAACATACCATTTTTCAACATTAAAGAATAAAAATAGACTTCATTTTACTAAAATAATTTTCTAAATTAGATAAATTAAATTTTTAAATAATATAATTATTTACAAGAAAAATATATATTTAAATTTATGAATAATTTCATAATAAATTAAAAAATTAACAAAGGAATTATTAAGTTAACTAAAAATACTAGTAAAACCAAATATTTATATAGGAAATTGATTTTATTTTTGAGTCAATTAAATAATTTAAAATTGTAGTTTAATATATATTACTCACAATATATAGACAAGTAATTATTAATTTCTGAAACAATCTATTATATTTACATGTTTTATAAATTTTATCTATACATTCATGTGTGTGGTTACTATTAATAAGTATCATTTTAGTATAAATAGGTTTATGTTACTATTAATATTGGAAAAATTTATATTCACCAAAAATATTAGTTGATCTTATCTGACTATAAATGGTATACTGAATGAAATGTGTATGTCATTTTTTTAAATTAAAATCAATGAGTTGGTAAAATTATTTTTACTTGGTAGGTTATATCAATGTGGTGTTTTTATGAGATTAATAGTTTCATGAATTCTATATTAATTTTATTTTCCATATAATGGGGTGTTACAATTAATTCCATTTTTTCCATGGTTAAACACCTTTCTCATCCACACATAGACCATTATCATTTCATAACATGCTTTGAATCATTACAATACTCAAAAATAACATTTTAGGGTAGAAATTAAAGTCCCATAAGAAACAATTATTCATATTCTGTTAAAAACCCATATTCAACACATTTTCACCTCTATTGGAATTGAAAACACATTTGAAACATTTCACATAATCATAAAATAATTCCATGATGCACCATAATGAAGCGTAGAAAACAATATTTGTTACATTGAAAGAATGATTTTAATCACATATGAATGTTATTCTCTTTAGAAAACATATTTTTCAATACACAAGATATTCATTGACACATTTATAGTTCCAAAAAATGAGATGAAAATCATAAAATATTTTTAGTTTATGAAACCACATACCTCAACCATGGAAACTATTGGAAAATTGTTCAAAACCACTACTACAATACTATGAGACTATATAAAGGAAATATTAGACAACAATAATTATCGTCTCCCTAAAATATAGAAGATATACCCCCCATTTTAGGGAAAAAAACTTTTTTGGAATACAGGGACTCAAGAAAGAGTAAAAAAAACCCATGAATGTGGGAGTAAGTCAAGGTAGAAATCAAATATTTGATGAATACTGTAATTCATACGGTCCAATCAACTAAAGGAATGATGCCCAAATAGGTCCAAATAATATTTAATGGAGATCCAATGGATTAGAATCATGTATAGGGGATAATGGGGAGGGATAGTGTTATAGAAATGGATTGTTAAAAATTTTAATAACCTAGAAGTATTTGATAGTTTTCCCACATGGTTTTCCAAACTGTGCAGAAACAATGTACCCCACACTATCCAATATGTACCATGATACATAGTTATTCTTAATGGATTCAAACTATGTTTCATCCATGACATTTTCCTAGTTCCAAAATATTCTATAATCTAAATGGTTTCCAAGTAATTAATGAACTATTTGAGATATAATACTCCAACTATGTGCCTCTTTCGGTCAATGAAAACTCCCTTATTTCTCACCAAATACTCTCATGAAAGTGAGGGTTAAAATTGGAAACAAAATTAAACATCATATATACCTGAAAATGAAGAAATTACTGTAATAAAAAAATAAATCCTAATTTTAATTATATTGAATAAAATGTTTTATTTAATTAAATTTCATAACCAGGTTAAATATCTACTTTTTTTGTCATTTAAAATTTTATTTTTGGCTTTAACCACATGGTTTTTTGTGACCTTAACTATAGTAACACCAATTTTAGTAAACCAATTTAATAATATTATAATAAATGAACATCTTAATCCTAAATAAGGAATGTACTATGTGTTCAATCATGTTCTATTCAAATATCCATTGAAAATATTTTAATGAATTTTAAATAATATAATAATATATTTTTTAATATAATATCTATAATGTAAATGTGAATATTATTCATTAAATGTAAATTGAAATATATCAAAACTGAAGCATAATTAAAATATAAATAGTTAACCGTTATGTAAAATTTCATATTGAATTGAACAATTTCTTGGACATAAAATAAAATTTAAATTATTTCTATTTTTTAGATAAATATAATCTATTTTTTTAATCTGTTAATTAAATTAAAATTTTATTAGTGTTTCATAATCATATTTTGTAATTGTGATATTTATAAAAATTATAATTATATTTTGATCTTGAAAATAATTTCATTTCAGTCATATTAGACATTTAGTAGAATTTTTATCTTTACATAGTCCTTACGTGGAAAAAATGGCCCCATTACTTAGTTATAGCCAAGACTAACAGAATTTACCCATTACTGAGGTGATAAATTCAACCACAGCTTATATTTATATTATCAAAAATAAAAGGATTTAATTTACCAAATAATAACAACAATATTTCAATTTGGGAATATATTTTCCTTAATTTAAAATCAACAAGTTTAGAATGTTACTTTAAGATAAGTGCACAAAAATTAAAGACAATCTCTTAAAATATGAATGAATTTTTTAATCAAAATAATATTTATTTACACTTGATGATTTAAAAAAATATTATAATAATTTTAAAATAATTAGTGGAATATATATTATATATTCTATTCATTAAAATAATTAAAAATATTTATCATGATAAAAACACATTTTCCATCTAAAAACAATTTTTCCAGGGTTTTTTTTCATGAAGAACTTTTAACCAAATTTAAACATATAATTACAAACAATGTGAATAATTCGATTATTCATAATATAATGCACCACTATTATTTTCATTGAATCCATTTTAAAAAATATTTAATATTATGAAATGGCTGAAATAAAAGAAATTTATATTTTTCATTATTTAATGGAAAATCAGTCCTTTTGAAAAAAAATATTAAAATCTCACACTATAAAGATTTTCATATGAAAATATCAAATAATTTATTAGTTTTATAAAATAATTTTTTTTAGACATTTAAGAAATTAAGAATCATATTTTCTCACAAACACTAATAAAAATATATTCTAAGAAAAAGTATTTATGAAGAAAAAAATAACATTATTGAATATTTAGTATATATTACCATAAAATTAATCAATGAATTTTTATTGAGTAGGTCCTATATAGATGTATTTCATAGTTAAGTTAATAGTATTCATGAATTCCTATTCATATTCTGGTTGCTGATTTTTACATTATAAAATATTATTTGTATGGTATATTGGGGTTCATATAGTCTTGGTGTTTCATGTTTTATACAATTTCAAACAAGGTATTCTTATTTTACATTATTTGGATGTTATATTCATCCCTATCCCAGAAAAAAATTAATTTTGTTTTCAATATTTTAAAATGAACATTAGAATAAATGGTTTCAAATTTTTGGACCAACATCATTTTAATGGGACAATAAAAAATATAATTAAGAGAGGAAGATTGAAGTAATACGATCACCATAAATATCGTCTTATAAATAGAATAAAATTTTGGGGAAGTGAAAATATGGACCTGGAAGAGAAACATAACAGCCAACTAAATATTTAATATTAAATAGAACATGTTCATGAAAAATTTAACCTTCATAAGATCATAAATATGAGATGGATTAAAATAAAATTTCATTCTCAATAGGAAAAGTAAACAGATAAACTTTTGATTTAAATTTAATTTTACTAATGTTTTTGACTTATTTTAATAACTAGATAAATAACTCCTGAAAATAAGTGTACATGATTTCTACCAATTTCATAAAAGTATTCTCATTATTTGGTTTCTGTTTGGACAATTTCCATTTCATCTCTTATATCCAAATATGTTTATTTGAGATGATTTATATTTTCCTAACGAATTTTCTTTAATTTATAAGATCTGTATGCACATCCATCAGCCTCATAATATTTAACAAATCCCTAAGGGTTAGAATAGGTTATCTAATATGATAAATCACAATATAACAATAAATTTTACAAATATGGTAATGGTTAATTTCATAATATCATCAGTCCATAGCTTTTTTAATTCTCCATTGGTGGAATTATTTGATATTTCTCCCCCAAAACCATTATATTTTCCTCCACTATATTTATTCATGATCATTTTCAATCAATAATAACCTTTTTGTTTTATCTAGTTGTAAAGAACATTAGAATAATAGCCTAGAGTCAGTTGATAATTTGTAACATTAGAACCAAATACAATCACTCAAGTCCTAATAGAACAAATATGTAACATCCCCGACCTGTGTTCTACTAGATTGGAGACCTGAGATGGGTCATCCCATGAAGTAATGTATGTATTACTATTTTCTAGAGGATTTAAAATTAGAAAAATGGTCCAATACGTCTTTATGGGAGCCTATACCATATTCACCAGGGTAATCCACAACATAATAATTTATAAATAGTACCAATAAAAAAGAAAAAATGAAAAAATTCATAGATAAGCATCTCCCAAACTGGGTAATGTCCACAAAAAATAGTAAATATGTAATGTCAAGCTACAATGCCATGTGCCATGAAATCAAAAATGAAGAAAAATGGCATAATCCCCAAAAAGGATCTGATTTGATATGTAGAACCTCATTCATGTGTGTCCAATGTCGAAATAAAATCATTAAAATATGATCCATTCCCCGGTCATAACCTATAATCATGAAATCCTCTTGGGTATAAAACAACGGCTCATAATGGGTTTGATTACAAATCTGTAGGCCACGACTAACAATGTCTATAAATATCTAGTCTTAAAAATAGTGCATGAATATATAAATGAACAACAAAAAATGAAAAATAATTAGTGACAACTAGTTAAAAATATATACTTATCTAAACATACCTAGGTCCCAATTAATTACATATATTTCATTAAATGATCATCACCAATCACCCAAGTTTCATGGAAAAGTCATTTGAATAAGGTGATAAGTAAGTCCCCAACTCTCTAGGGATAAAATATAACAACATAACAATAGTCCCACCTCAATGCCTCAGTCTAGGTGGAGTACAACTGTTAAGGTAATAGAGTCCATCAACTTCTCTAACCTACGCATTGTGGGTGGAGTTATAGCATTCGTCCAACTCGACTCATGGGATGAGCCGCAATATTTTATCTCACACCTCAAAAAATGTGTACATGTATATCCATCCATTAGCCACACACAACACAATCCACAACCAAATACAACCAATATATATATAAATTCAATCCCATAATAAGAAACAATGTAAATCATATTATTCCATAATCAATTTTCCCATTTTCTATTTACATTCCTTATCTGCATAAGTCTGATTCCCATTTTCAATCATATATTACTATATATATTCAATTATTATATTATGAACTTCCATTTAATTTATTTTCCCATTTCACAAACCATTATCAATTAAGCATAATCAACACATCACATGCTCTATCTGACATAGGCATATCTAACACATTTTATAAACCTCTTACCCAAAAAAATAACAACCCATACCACACATGGAATTAAATTATCAATGTCAACATAATCATTGATGGATATATATGATCACACAACAACATTGAACATACGTAGAAAATTCTTGGTCATTAAAGTATCAGTTCACCCCATCGGTTGCCTTATAAAGGTTAGTAATCATCAATATCTCCCATGGTGTCCATGTTCGTTTCCATTCAACATTTAGACCTTCATATACCAATACTCATGAAGGTATCAAAACCACAATAAATGGTGACAAAAAAATTAACCCATTCATGCACAAAAATCAATTGAGACTATGGGATATAACTTGTAGACCTCCTATATATAATATATTTACAAACACTAGATCAATTCAATCCTTAGAACCCTATTCAACCAACCAGTGATTCCTCAAACTAGATATCACCAGAAAAAGAGGGCTTCAGAGCATCATAAGGAGATGTGGGAAAGATAAAAATCCTAATTGATAATGAGGACGTTAAGTGAAGATAATACATACCTAGAGATTTAATTTGTAATTGACGATACTATAATGGACGTAATAATGAAGGAAAAACATGATAGGAATATATCGAGTGATTTGGTTTTTAACTAGGGATTATGGGAGATGAAAGGATTAAAATACTAAGTGATAATTAAAATCCAAGTGAGGAAATTTATTAAATTTCCCAAATTTACAGGGCTGCATTTTTTACCAACAAAATTTTCCAAACCATGCACATACTGTATGATAACTATTGTCCCCAAATAACTCCTTTATATGGTTTCCAAGGAATTATCCATAGTTTGCATAATCATGTGATAACCATGTGAAATCATCTATTCAAGGCTGCATGGTTATATGGGATGATCATAATAGTTTTCACCAACCATGAGGAAATCATGAAACAAGCCAAAAAATTCCTTTTTTCCACCTCTTTCATTCCTTAATCACATGTACCAACCCCAAGCCTTATTAGAATCTTTTGTCAATAGTTAATTTTCAAAAATAATTGAAACAAAAACCTAAATATAAACAAAACCATACCATATATGAAGAACCCCATATAGAATAAAATTCCCACCTAAGTATAGATCATATTCATTCCACTATTCCTGTCAATCATTGTGATTGAGAAGAAATAATATCTGGCCACTGAGCCTATATATCAGAATATTGATACCATTATTATTGTAGAAAAATTCAATGCTGCGATTAAACTCAAGATAGAGGATCAATCATAACATCAAATAAATTCCCAATATGATCCAAAAACCTCACTGGATGCTATTAGAAATATGCATCAGCCTCCACCTAAACATTATATATTTTTATCACATGATTTGGGTTATGTTGATACTGGTGGAGTTCTGAAACATAAAAAACATCATTCCTTCTAGTATACCATTTTGGAAGAACCTACCGATAATCCATAGGTCTGATCGACTCCACAAACTCAAATAGCCCCACAGACCTGGGTTCCAACAATCCCTACTTCAAAATTCGATGATGATGCATTTATGGAGACACATAAAGAAAAACACTATCACCTATCATGAACTCAAGGGGTCTATGTTGCAGATCTTTGTAAGAGCTCTGCCTACTCATTGACATTTCCATCATCTTTTAAATCAACTGATCCTTCATTGAATTCTCAAGGATGAGACTCAATTGTAATAGCTCAGACTCCCCAACTTTTAACAATCAAAACAAAGATCTACATGGCCTCCCATAGAGATAAACAAAAATATCTAGAAGAATTGTAGTCTATAAACTATTGTTAAAAGAAATATCAAAAAGTGGAATGTTCTTTTCTCATGAACCACCAAAATATACAACAAAATATCTCAACATGTCTTCCAATTATAGAATTTGACACTCTAACATCCCATCCTTCTATTGGGGATGATCCATACTCAAAAACACTTGTGTACCAAGATCTTTCTGTTTCCCCTTCATGAACCGCAATCTAAAATGTCGATCATGATTTTAAACTATGGTTTTCTTAACACCTTGTAGTCAAAATATATAACAAACATATAAATCTTAGAAATATTCGAATTTATAATTTTCCTAGGTCAACATGAATGAACCAATTTAGTCAACTGATCCCTAATGACCTATTTTTCATAATTATTTCATAGAGGCCTAAAAATATCCTCTACAAAGTCCATCTTTACACCATTCCACATCTATTCTGGAATGGGAAATGTAGTTAAAAACACACAGGGATGTTGAGGCTTAGAATGCACCTATTAACAGGTAACTAATCATGCTGCAAAAAATACAACCTCTATATTCCTTCCCAGTCTCCAATACTATTGACAATGAACAGTAGACATTTTAGGCAAGATGTGATGTATTGTAATCATTGATGCATGGAACTCACACATAAAATCTTCATGATAACCATATAATACCACAACAAGAACTGTATAATAGATTACTCCATCATCACTATCATCACAACTAGATGATGAATTCCCATCTTTATGGCATTCGATCATTGCCACTCAATCAAGATCCTCTAGGTGACTCTCCTTGTCCCGACACAAATGTGTAGACTCAAACTTTATTGATGAAAGTGTCATTTTATCATGACCATATTTCACCTAAAGGTGATTCTAAAACAAGCTATCAACCTCAACTCACATATTGATTCCTAATCCACATGATTCTATGTCTTCCACCTTAGAGCTTCTATAACACTATTCCATTTTTCTATTGTGTAATCCAACACATAATAGATGTATTGTAGGTACTCGACCCACCTTCATTGAAAAAGATTAAAATCCAACATAAAGAAAATGTATGTAAGACCTTTATGTTCAGTAAACACCATAAATATCTCTCTTAGAATGTATTTCCTCCAACACTTCTAGGAAAATCCACATTATCTAGCTCGAGGTCATGGGTAGGGTAAATTCTCTCCTATGTCCTAAATAGTTTGAAAAAAATTCTGAAACCCAATCATCCAACATCAATACTACCATAACTCAAAAATCAGGTTCATTTTAGATCTAGGTATACTTCTTAATAGGATTCGGTTGGATCAATTTTTTTTTGGCATTAAACTACTTCTTTAATTCATGAAAATATGTCCTTCATGCCTCTACCCACTCATATGTAGAAAACTTATCTAATAATGCTGATGGAGGTGCTTCCAAATGATATAAATGTATAATGAGACTCCGGTAATAACCGAACAGACCCAAAAAACCCTGATCATCGAAAACATTATTTGGATGATACCAAGACTCCCTATCCATCACCTTCTCCAGATCAATCAAATCATCTGACTAAGAAATTATGTTCCTTATTAAATTCCTTATATCAATACAGAACTAATATTTTTATATCTAAGAATAAAGCATATTCTCTTTTATTATACTCAAGATGATTTCAATATGTTTGGAATTATTTTCATGAGTTCATGAGTACAAAAATATCTCACCCACAATGTAAATCATGAACTGATCCCAATAATGGTGAAATATTTGATTCAATAACACTACAAAATATGATGTGCATTAGTCAAACCAAGAATCCTTATGAATTATTCATACAACACATACAAGATCCATAATTCTTTCAGTGTTACGTTAAGAGCTCACACCATCAACTGATGTTATCTCAATCTGAAATCAATCCTGGAGAACACTAAGGTACACCTCAGTTCGTCAAACAGTACATCAATTCCTGGAGGTGGGTATCCATACATAACCAACATCTGATCAGCATCCTAAAATTAATTCATAAATTACGGACCCATCGACCTTCTCAAAAAACACAATAGGTGATCCCCAGGGATAATTACTATGTCGAATGAAACTCATTCACTCCTACACTTTCTTGTGAGCCTTAAGCTCTTTGGGTGCTGTCAGATCCATTTGATATGGTGGAATAGAAATTGGTTCTTCCATTTACAGCAACTCAATTGGGGACTATAAATCCCTCTCAAGTCGAAGTCCCAACAAATCCGTTGTAAACACCTCTTGAAACCTATCGACCAAACGAGGAAATACTTGTTGATCCTCATATCCATAATCAAGAATATGGAATGAATCCTCAGTTTTGAGTTCCCCCAAATTCGGAAAAAATACCTCGTCGTAGCCTGCTCAAACATACCACTCAACACGAATGATATTTGTGTCTCCATTAGGAGACATGAACCTTACCCTATGACAGAAACAATCATTAAGCGCACAATATAACACTTGCCTATCCATACCCATGATTCTATCAAAACACAAAATCTTGATGAAAGGAAGGTACCATAGATTATGATAAACACCAACCACTAAAGAAAAACCGCTACACCATCTGATATCATCCACTCTCTCTTCCAATAGAGTATCAGTTATCATAACCCCACAAACATGTTCCATGGCTAGGCACAACAAAACCAAAAATTGCGAAGATATAATAAACTGTGTGTATAATGTTTCAAATAAATCATTATCGAGTGTGGAAGATAAATGAATCATACCCCAAATCGGAGATGATCTAGCCTCACCACCTCCAGTTGTTGAATGAACTATGTAAATATGGATTATCACTCTACCCTATGATCTATCCTGGGTACCCTGCACTTGACATCCCTACTTGTACAAATGGTCTCTTCAAATAATTCCACTTCCACCCCACCCACTATGGCTTGTTTTTATCCATATATATTCTGGATATGGGGAAATTTATCCCCTGTGGATACTGATTATGTTTAATTTACTCCAATCTATGTCCAGTTGTTGAGGGTTATTGCAGAACATTTGTATATGCACCCTACTACCACATTATCAATACTAAAATTGTGGTTGAGAACACTGACACTCAATGTGACCCATTCTACCACACTAATAACAAAATACATGACCACCGCCAGGAAAATCTTCCCACATAATTTGACTATTTAGTGAACATTCGCCTTTCTGGGAACTTTGAAAACAACGATTTCATTTTCATATATGTTGTACCACATATACACCATGTTGACATCAAAATTCTAACTCCGAAAGTTCCCTTGAGGTTCCCTTCTCAGATATGGGCATGGAATGCTACCTCTCCAAAGCTCATTGGAAGGAAGATGTTCACATGGGACCTAATCTCATTCCAAAGCCAAACATGGACGTGTTTTCCATAGTATCCTCATCTCCGTTCATCATTGAGAAGAATCAATTCAATTTAGTGAAATGGCTATAATAATCCACCACTAATGCATCCCCCTGAGACATATTATAATATTCTTTATCCTTCTAAAACATGATGGTTTTTGGGTAGTAATGTTCATGAAATTTTTCCAGGAAATCTTTCAACACCATTCCTTCTTTTTTCATCATCTGAACCATAATTTCCCACCAATCCATGGGATACCTTCATAAAATGTAGGATTCTAATTAGAAACGATATTAAAGAGGAGTATCTATATCATAATGAATAGTACAGACAAACACTATCCAAAACAGTAATTCCTCTAGCCCACCCACTCTGTTAAAGGCTGGAGGGTGTTGTAGCTGAATCCTCCTGTACATCTTGAACATAATAGATACTACTAACCATGGGTCCAGCTCCACCATCTATATAAAAAAATATTTTTTCTCATGGAACTTATCTTCCAAATTAACGTTATCCACTGGATCCTCTTACCCCACTATTGATGGAGAATTTATAGAAATGTCCTCCTATCACCCAAAATGAACACAAATTCATGGAGCCCTTTCTCCACAACAAATTCTTGATATTTAGGACACAAAACACAAATCCTTAAAAAGTCAAATAGAAGAATATTCACTAGCAAACAAAAAACCATTTCAAGTATAAAACTTTTGTCCAGTATAATTCCTTATTTTCTGTATGACTATTTTTTCCACTTTTAACCAGTTTGAAATGTTTTGTTAGACAAAATTTCCACCTCCTTTAAGAAAGTCAAATGAGTTCTGCACTATATTCCCCACACACCCATTATTTGAATGTGTGCATACTCTGATGCATGTAAATTATATAAATATTTTCCTAGAATGATGCAAGAATTCACAACCTAATGTCATTATATCCATGAGTAAAATATAATAAAATTTCACACCACACCACTTCAACACCACCTATTGGTGAAATATGATAAAATGTAGCAACAGAAAACAAAAACAACAATTCCCTCTCTATGTGACTTGGTTTTTCCTCGTACATGGGATGGAAACTTGTAGAAATGAGCTTATTACCAATGATTGAAACTTTCCAAATCTCCAGCCTACCATCCCAATATAGTATGGAAGAGAAAAGAAATAATCTTATGTCAATTAGTAATGTCTCGGACACATCTTCCACTAAATTGGTTCCCCCAACTTATTTATCACATGACCTCAAGTGCTCCTCTCTATATGACATTGGTTTTTGACTATCAGCTAGGGTCGTGGAGTCACTATACCCGCTTTACTAGAGTTAGACACATTAGAATACATTATAATTAGGCGAAATAATAGGAAACAACAAATAACATTAATAGTCAAATATTTCCCAAACATGGTATAGTCTAAATACTTGGGAAAATAACTAATTTCATGCTACAATTCCTACCGATCAAAACCCAATATGAATAAAAATTGACGAATCCAAAAAATGGTCCAGAATCCACATATGAATCCTCACTCATGCATATCCCATGTCCAACTCAACTCCCAAACATAAGACCCTTACCCTTGTTCTAAAATGCAACAATGAAATCTTCTCTGGTACCCAATGAAGATGTGAGCTAGGTGGGTGTACAACTAAATAAGACACCAATAATGGTTTGTACAAATATCCAATCGAAAAAAATCTCATGCAATTATAAATGGATAACAAGAAACCGAAAATGAAATAGAGGTAAAATAGTTTACAATATCGACATAGATATATTAACTAAAGTTCCAAATTCATTAGGTCACTTTCATTACATATTCATCATAAATCACACATGTTTCATTGAATAATAATTTAATAAAGGTAAAAAGAATGTCCCCAAATCAGTAGTTATAAAATGTCACAACATCATTGTTTTCACACCTCAAAACCACAGTCTTTGTGAAATAGAACTGTTATGGGAATATAACTCCTTCCCCTTACCCAACCAGTGCATTTTGGTTGGAGTAAGAGCATTAGTCCAACTCCCCCCGTGGAAGGATCCTCAGTTCGTTATCCCACTTCTCAATCCTTGTGCACATTATTATCTACCCATTAATTAAACACAAACCATATCACAAACAAATATAATCAATACATATAACAATATTATCCCATAACAAGAAACATTGAATTCATATTGTGTCATAATACACTCTCACATTTTCCCATTATATAACTTATAATGATCAAAAAAATTCAAATTCTAAATCTTTTCTCACTAGGAATATTCGATAATACCCTTTCGAAATACCCTTTAACATATTTTCCAACATCACATACCCTTATAAAAATAGAATATTAACCACTTCACATGCACAACCATTATTTGGAAGATGTAACATATTTTAAAAGCCTCTTATCCAACGCAAAAATAACTAATACCTCACTTGGTCATCCATTATGAATATAAATATATTGAACAAGGGATCTACAGGATCACACAAACTCCTAGATCATACATAGCTATGTATAGGTATTGAATGAATCATCACACCACAATAGTAGGCCTAAAAAGGTCATGTCATCCTATATGTACCCCTGGAGACCATGATGGATTCCAATCATCTTTTAGACATTCATTATACCAATACCGATGAATGGATAAAAATAAGAACACAGAATAACTAATATATTAACTCCAGTACGCACAAATCTCAAAAATAAAACAATAGGATATAACATGTATACCACCAATGTTGAATCTATCAACAAAAACTCCCCCAAGTTAAACCTTTTCTCAGATTCAACAATCCTATGAATCCTCGTCCTATATATCATCATATAAATAGGTTTATAGAGTGTTTTAAGGAGATGTAAGAAATTTACAAACCCCATTACAGAAGAGGAAGCAAGGAAGAGATTAGACATAACCAAATGCTCAATCCTCAACTGACTGAATTCCAAATAAACTTGGAATGATGAGGGATCACCCTTTAAAGAAATTGAACCATTGGATCATCACTAGGTTTTAAGGGAGAGGAAAATAGAAAAACCTCATTTCAGCATTAGAATTCCAGAGTGACGTTTTTTTAATATATCAAATTTTCCGGGTTTCATGGTTTACCCACATATTTTTATAAATTCTGCACTAACCATGAATAAGACAATATCTCAAACTCACTCATTCACACAATTTTTGAGGAATTCTGCAATGTTATCATAACCATGTGATAACCAATTTAATTCCTCTTTCCTAGTTTGTATGGATTCCTTTGATTATCTGCAGGGTTTTCACTAACAAAGAAAAAACCATGAAACATGCCATCAAATTCCTTTTTTGCATCATCATTCATACCCCCAAACCCTCAAAACACCCCATTGACTTCTCATGATATTTGGAAAACAATTATTTGACCAAAAAATAATTAAAAAAACATAAATAAAAACATACCGCATTAAAAAAGAGAACAAAACATGTGAAAAATTAATTTAGTATCCTCGTTAGACAAGATACGTAACTAAAATTCACATTAAAAATTTAAAACCTAAAATACAGATATGTTTTTTAATTATAAAACAATTTTTACCCTTATAATTTCTATTATTATCAATCAAAAACAGTTACTGTAATCTTGAAAAGAACATTAGAATGTGGAAAACTCATATCTTTGATAAGAGCATATGTAAAACTTAATATATCATGTATAAATAAGAATACAAATGTGTAATGATAAATAAATAAATAATATTCCATTTAAACAATAACCACAATATTATATGTTTTGAATAAAGTATTTTCTAATAATCCATTTAAGGAATCACATGTTCTAGAAAAAAATAATTGTGTGTTTTAACTAAAAATGTAGTCTCATGGACATAAATACATTTCATCATAATGTTGTAATTTGAAATGCTTGAAATTTAAAACATACATTAAATTCATTTGAGAAGACAAATGGAAATCTTGTCAAAGACATGCTCCATAAAATCAATTTAAATAACTATTTCCTCAACAAAATACCTAGCTAGTTTGTCATGTGAGACATACCTATGCATCAAGGGGATATATTGATCCCCACCCTTCAAGTAATAAGTCAAACACACTCCATATATGAATAAAAAATTAATCTAAATAATCACTCCATAATAATGAATAACATTCTACATTTGTCGAACTACAATAAAAATTGTCATCGATTTTTCCAAATAATATAAATACAAACCATCATAATAAATATGAGATGAAATATAATTATTTTTTATACTCAATATAAGACTGAAAATAAAAATTTAACATTGTTGATAATTCAATAAAATGATCACAAATAAATTTCATAATGAAAATGATCATTAAACATTGAAAATAACTATTGAAATCTAAAAAAAATATAAATGTGATTAATAAATTATGTAACATGAAAAATAAATTATAATATTTTAATTTATGATTCAAATTATTATGTATTCATGATGTTTTAAAATTTTGATTATTTTAATAAAGTGAAAAAAACCTTTCACAATTTTGTGAGAAAAGTAAAAAGGCCTGTCATTTGAAAATGAAAAGAAGATTAATTTTAAAAATATTAGTTAACTGTAAATCATGGGTAAATTGTATTTAAAAAAACATTTTATAATAATAATTTTTTAGAAACCATTTACATTGAAGAGAAATATTATCTAATGTACACTTATATATATACAATATCAAATGATGATGGGATGGTGAAATAAATCCATGAACACTGTGGTATCTTTTAAATCATAAGAACCCTTAATGAAATAATATTATGTGGATATTTATGTCCAATAACATTAATATATAATATCATTAATAACTATCCCTATTATTATACACAACTCAAAAAATAAACTGGTGTATAATTCATGTATCCCACATAGGTATATGTTAGATCAAAAAACATATCCATAGGTTCAACATTTCATGAATGTTATACAACCTCTTGATTAATAAATTTAATTTAATTATGTATACATAAAATTTATAAAATTATAATAAATGATATCATATATCATTCATTCATAACATTTTATCTCCTATTTATTAATAATTGATTATTATTTTTATTGTTTTAGGCAAGAACTTCATTGTTTTCCAAGTATGATTTGATTTGGTAGTACACATACTTGGTCATTAATTTGGTTTCACTATATCCGTAATGATATTGAATATATAAAAATAATATATAAATTTATTCAATATATATATTTTTAAGTTAAACAATAATATATATAGATATAAAAATTATATTTAGAGCTCATGGGGATGCTAGGATATACTTACACTAGAATAATATTTTCACTATTGGACAAAAATAAAAAATGTTCTATAATAATTCATCATTAAAATAATTATTATATCATATATATCATATATATTAATTAATTACACCCATTTAACCATCCTTTTAAAATTTAAATAAAAAACATATCACACGACATTGTCGATGTGGTAGTGCACACATTTCCATGAACGGCGTCATAATTTTTTACTTGATTAGATGATAAAGAGGAATATATATGATAATATAGAACCATAGTAATTATTTTTCCTTAATATGATAAATAATAAATATTTTTATCCTTAATAATATCCATGAAATATTTAGATAAATATTGAACTACATTTCAACTGGGGAATTATAAGCCCTATTTATGCTCAAGTGATATTTTAAATTTTCGTACGATGGAGAAGAAATAGAATATGGGTTTACCGAAATCATAATAATATATATATATATATATATACTGATTATGAAGGTTTTATTATTTATGGATGTATAAAAACTTTTAAGTGTTTATTAATGAAGAAATAATCTTAGAGGACTCGATAAGGACAATAACCTCTTATTTGGTAGAAGCCCTCAAGATCTATAATTATGGGACCACATGTCGATATTGTTTGAAAAAAAGACATAATTAACTAAGGATGTTAAAAATACTAAATTTTAGGTTTAATTAAATATATATTCCTCAATGTTTTATAAATATTTGAAGGATGGTATTACCTTTTATAGTTGAGGTGTAGAGTATATGGGAATTACCAAATAACCAAAAATATTATAGAAAAAAATTCATCCAAAGGCACAAGAATTGTAATAAAAATATTATCAAGTTAGAATAACATATAAAAATTAAATTTAAACATGTTTTCATATATTTTTATTCTCTATCATTTTTTATTAACCCTTTGGTTTAATATTGTAGACCTTAATCGTAGTGACAATTATTTTATAAAAAAAGTGTAATTAATTTAATTATAAATGTATATGTGACTCATAATTATAAATATGAAGAATTTTTAAACCATTTTACATCTATATGTCTATATATAAAAATTTCATATCAATTTTATATCTTTAAATAATTTTTTTGTATTAAAATATCATTGTGGTCAATTTTTATATTATTCACTTAATTTGAATTTCAATACATCTAGATAATATGTATATTAAAATATATCCATCAAACCAAACCTTAAATTTTATATAGATATATAAAATTAGGGGGGATATTATATCATTAAAATTATATAAAATAAAATATTTTTCAAATCATTTAATTTATATTTATGTTAATTAAATAAATATTGAATTTGTGATACACAATAATTTCAGTTAATTATATAATTTATATAAAATAAAAATTAATTTCTATCTTGAAAATAAATTCATTAAAATCAAAATATACATTTCCATTCATCCATATTTTT
The DNA here is from genome assembly GCA_963277665.1 of Viscum album. Lineage (NCBI taxonomy): Eukaryota > Viridiplantae > Streptophyta > Magnoliopsida > Santalales > Viscaceae > Viscum > Viscum album. The sequence continues at coordinate 549,087,719 of OY728146.1, read as the reverse complement.
TGGTTCCAGAAATGGACACATAATAGATATTTAATACAAAAAAAATGACATTCTGTAATTTTCATTGATTTAAATTTTATATGGTTCATTTAAATGGCCATGTGTCCATATAAAAATTTAATTTCTATTTTATGGTGATTGTTGTATAATTTTAACCATAAAATACAAATTAAGAATAAATATTATGGTTTTTAATTTTGTTTTATCCTAAATTTTCTAAATTTACCCTTTATCAGGGTAATGAAATTTCCAATGGTTACTTTTCATATTGAATTAAAATAAATAGTTAGTTTAACCAAATATAAACCATGATATTCTGAATATAAAATATATTTTATAACATTAAATTCTAATAATTTGAAGTTTAAAATTTTTGAATAAGTGTGCAAAATGTGATACAATTATATTTTTATAAAAATGTAGTTATAAAGCATATGATTAATTTTTTATAAACTCATGAAAAGTAAAAAATATTATATGAAAGATAAATTTTCTTAATTAATATATTATATATAAATATAATTAAAATAATTCATTAATAATTGTGATGATAAAAAAATAACATTCACATAAAATTGATTCTATTTGAGAAAATCATATTTTATGTATTAAAATGAGATTATACAAATTTTAAACATATAATTGAATCTAATGAAAAAAGGATTATTAAAAATATAATACAAATATTTCTTGATATAGATGCCATTTGTTAATAAATATTATTTTTCAAAATTCATGAAATAATGTAATATATGTATCTATATTTTCATTGGAAGATTAATCTTCTTAAAAAAATATCATTTTTACTAATTCTTTTTATTGCTGATTTGAAAAATTATATAATTTTTATAAAATTTATTTTTTAAATGCTTCATTAATTAAATATAATATTTTTAGAAATAAAGAAATAAAAATATATATTTGATGTATGATTATTTATACAGAATAATGTATTTTTACTAATTAATGATTACCCATTTCAAAAAAATCAATAAAGGAATTTTTATATGGTAGTTCCTACATATATTCAAAATTGGTTAATTATATTCAAACCTTAAAATTAAACAACAATCTAATAATTTTTAAAATAAATAACATTATTTTGATATCTAATTTGGGATAGTATAGACATAGTGGTGTGTGTTGTGTAGGCTATCGAACATAGTAATCTTTTTTAAATATAGGGTGTTAAATTTTAGCTCCTTTAAAAATATTTCTTATATAATATTGAGTTCTTCTTAGTAATATATGTTATTACATTTGATATTTGACATCATAAAATAGGTTAATGGAAGATCATATTGAAAAGGGTAAAAGGGAAATAAGAAGGCGCCCAACAAATATGTTTTCTAAATTGGATGAAATATGTTGGCAGTGAAAATATGGATAGGGATGAGAAAAAAAAACCTATGGATTAACAATGATTGATATATAATAGGATAATGAGAAAGATAACATTCAAAAAAAATTATAGATTTGAAGGGATAAAATATAATTGATCACACTACAAGAAAAATAAATGGATAAGGTTGTTATTTCATGGTCATTTCCCTAATTTCAATGTATACTTTTACTAACAACATAATGAATTCAAGAAATTAAACATATTTTATTTTTTATTACTTTTCATGAAATACCTCATCATCTAGTTTTGAAATGATCAATTTCCTATATATCAATTGCACTATGAAATGGATATTGGAGATGATTTTTTTATTTCTAAATAACTATTAATGAATCATAAGATCCATCACTAACTACATCAACCCAAAATATTTAAAATATCCAAAATGGTTAAAATATGTTATCAAAAATATTATATCACAATTTAACCCATACAATCAAAAAAATTATTCAACATTTAAAATTCAAAAAGTAGTAAAATATATGGATACCGCAAAATCTTATAGACCCTATTAAAAAAACAAAAAATTGATTACATATTTATACATATACCACATAAAGAATTTAATAATTTCACATTCCAAACCAGAGCATAGCTTGGTCACATATACTAATAATTGGAATGACCATTTACATTTTCTTTATTCGATATACTCGATATAACAAATATAAAAAATAATATTGATTTTTTAACATCAATGTTTATATGAAAATATTAAGATTACCCTCAAAAAATTAAATAACATTCATCCTATATTTCCAATTATGAAAAATATAGTGGTTTTAAAACATTAATAATGTATAGTGTCAATTTTAATATCATTAATTTTATTCAAAATGAAAATATTTCTAAAACATTTATTCATAAAATATTCTTCCAAAAATAAATGCATAATTTACATATCAAATCATTTATGAAAAAAAAAATCATACTAACCAACCCTCAGAGAGGCCGATGGTATGCTCCACACCATTATCCCCCTTTGTTCATGGGTTCAAGCACCTTAACAATTGAAGATGTGATTTATTATACCCAAATATATAGGCCTCCACTTCTCTAAAAAAATAACTTTCCAAAAAATATGATGAACATAATTCGAAATAACATTACTCATCATATTAGATTATTAACTACTATGTTTTTTTAAATGATACATTCACAAAACTTACTAACTTACTTTTCCCAATAATACATAAATAAATCATCCTCAAAATCATATTAACTTAAAATATTTTTAATAAAATTAAATTTATGTAAAAAATGTATAAAACAATTACATCCCAAAATACCTATAAAGTAACATGAATACTAGACTAATGGGTTGTATTATCATAAAATGACTCTCAAAATAACATGTTAATGTCTCAGCACATAAAACAAAAAAGGGGAATATAAGTATATGAAACTATAATAAATCATTTCATTTTCAGCCAAAGGCACTTCATGTTTACCAAAATATCAAACATATATTAAAGGGTTATACATTCTTCAATTATATGATTCACAAAAATATTACATTGTTTGTAAAATAATTTACTGGTTATTGGTATCATTTAAAATATACATAAAAACATTAAATGATGAACTATAGAGTAGTAATCCTTTGATGTTTAATAATTATATTTACCATAACACCATTGATAAATTACATATATATTTCAAATACATAAATATATTCACCTATATTTTTTTTGTTTATTATATCATTATTTGGTAAAGTAAGTATCCATTATTTTTTGGAATGGACTCATATAATGATGAATATACCCACAAAAAAACATTAACTTCCTTTGAAATTTGATACTCTATTCTTATTATATCAACATAAAAAACAAATTCATTTCCATTGGATAATTTATTCAAGGTGATTCTCTTGACAGTCTTAATAAAAAAAAGGTTTAATTTTATTACATTCATGATCAAGGACAATTAAACATTGATAAAATAAAATTTACCACTTATTGATGTGTCAAGAATATCATTTATTCTTACGTTATTAATAATATATTTTGATGGAATATTTTTAATAATCACAATGTAATTCTCTCCATTCATTTCAAAATCTATAAAATGCTATCATATAAATTTACTTATCATCAATTTCATTCATAGGATTATATTTTATAATCTAGGTTATTCTAAATATTTTTCAATTGGATTTCACATAGCATTCTCTAATACTATCTATAATGACCTCCAAACCACCAAATATAGAGCTTTAAATTACCATTCTTTATTGGAAAAATATATAATAAATTTCATCCCAAATTAATGTGTACTTTAGTTGTAATTGAAAATAAAATTACACATCAATAACATGAAATGAAAAAAGTTTTTTCGTTGTGAATTTCGTTAGCACCCTTGTAACATTCATTCATATAAATCAATAAAATTTATTGTATCATGGGGGATATATAAAAATATAGTGAGACTTGTTGCTCTGTAAGGGTATTCAAAGAATGAAATATGAGATAAATAAATAATAATAATCAATGTTTCATGGAAAATAACTGAAAGAAATTCCATTTTGAATATAACGTTATTAAAATTTTATTGTAATAATGCAATATCAAATAATCCTTATAAACAATCACATTATCTCAAAACCAAACAATGGATACTATAAAAAATTGAATAATCACATGGACAATAATAAATTATTTCATAATGATTTAATGATAAATTTTAATCTTATTAGGCATACCATGAAAGTCTGATCCATGAAATTTTAAAATAGCATCAAGGAATTTTTTCAGGAAGTTAATATAAATTGATTAAAACATATCATAAATCCAAGATAAATATTCTTAATTGACCTACCAACGAAACTATGGGAGTTAAAATGCCATTTCCGTCAATTTATAAGTCCAATTAATGACTCATAGGAATAAATAATACAATTTATCTACCAGACATAAAAATTAATTACACTCCCTAGTGGATGTACTATCAGACAATGTGTAAATTCATTACCTTGTGAAAATGAGCAATGACTATACAAATTAATAGTGTTTATAATATTGTTAGAGTTTATAATCAATATGATATTCAAACAAATTTTTTGAAATTGGATATTATATGTTAATATTTTACAATGATAATTTCATTAGAAAAAATCTCTTTCCAAATTGAAAATCAATAATTAAAATAAAAAAAATTATCTATGTAATAAATAAATAATTTAAAATGAAAATATCCTCTTAAAAATGTAATGTATGATTCAATTCATGAGGCATTAGGATGATATAAAATTCAATTATTTTCACATTAGTTAAAAATAATCTTATTACGCTTTTTAAATAAATGTTAAAAAATCCATCATTTAGAAACAATCCCCATTAACGATCAGATTTAAAAATTAAATTATTAAGAGTTTGGAAACATTTTAAACATAATAACCTTGAAATAAATATCCAAATATGGATATGTATATCTCATAATTTTTATAAAAATTATAAAACACATCCGTGTTCAGTAATTATTCCAAAAAAGAAACATGTGATATATAATGCATGTGTCTGATAGAGGAAAATATGAGATGAAAATATCTGACCTTGATTCAGATAAGTAACGTAACTAATATAACCACTAGTATAATAAATTATTATTTATTATTAAATAATAAAATATACATATTCTTAAATGTGGTGTCATATTTGATCCATTTATAAAATTTTATCTCATGTTTTTCAACAATGATTAATATTATCATTGTACTGGGTGTTATATACATTTTTCAAGTATGTTTTGAATAAATATTTCTAGTAATTGGACATATATTTGTATCTAATGATCTATATAATGTTATAAATTGTATAAATATGTTACGTATTCATTATACTTATATTAATTATCATGCAAAAAATACAGATATATAAAAAACAATTACATTATTAATTGATAGAGAAATTCATATAAACACGTGAACGTTGTTTTTACATTTAAATAGATTTTAAAAAAGGTAAATTATATATAATAATTCTAGAATAAGTATTGTAGTTTTAAAAAATATATTCATTAAATCCATACCTATTATTATCTAGGTAAAAGTTAAATGAAAAAAAGATCACAATACATTATAGAAGTCATATTACACACCTAGTTATGAATTGAATTATCATTTTTTATGGTTTTGAGGATAAGGATATATATATATATATATATATTTGATATTAAAATTCCAAAATCATATTAATATGATAATTATCACAAATAATCATTAGTTACATATTTATAACTATAATAGAAATGTGATGGTGAGTAAAATTTCACTACTTCATGGGGATGTGGAATCATACATATAGATACAAATGTTTTTTACTTTTTATAGGATAGAAAAGATATAAAATATGGTTGTAAAATAATAAAAATAAAATATTCACATATTTATGATACCTTTTTTATTATTTTAGGATAGGAACACCACATTAATATTTTTTATGAGAAGAAATTAAAAATAAGGAATTGTTAAAGAAGACTACATTCTCTACTGTAGAATTCCACTAAATATATCCCCATTGTACCCAAGCTAGGTGTTTTTTTAAACATGCACCATAAAAACTAAATTAAATATTTTAGAAATAATAATTTTCAGTATTTTTTCTTCATATATTTCTCATTGTGGTGTAATGAATTTATTAAAGGGATGCCCTTTTGTAATTGAGGTGAGGGGGAATTTTTTAATTTATTTTCAAATTAAAATTATTATAATGATATTCTATATAAAGATGACTCTAAATGGACATGATTTGATTTAAAAGTTTTTATTGTTTAAATAGGATAACCAAATTTAATTTATACATTACTTCATGAAATTTCAATCCTTATCTATTTTATTAAACCATTTGTTAATTGTTATTTTACATAAAAATTGCTAAATAATATTTTAATTATAATGGGTATATAATTTTATTAATAATTATAAAGTGAATAATAAATAGATAATGTATAAATTTTTCAACCATTTATACTTCCCATTTCCATTCAAAATATTTTTATATATTATAAATAATATAAAAAATATAATTTTGAAAAATATCAATAATGTTAATTTTGAAATAATTAATCTTGTGTGACATTAAATACATCAAAAAAATGATAATTCAAATATAATCCCTTAAAAACCCACCAAATGTAATATTTATTGTAAACATCCTTGGGGAACATTATCGAATTTACATTTTATTATTCTTAATAATAAATAAATTATTTATTTCATTTTGTAGCTAATTAAATTAATATACTATTTGGGATGCAAAAGGATTTAATTTAATTTAATAATTTATAAAAATTAAAAATAAATTAATATTATAAATATAATATCATTAAGATCAATATAGGGATTTTGGTTCACTAAAATCCAAATGTTGTCCATATGTGGACACATAATAGTCATTTAAAACATAAAGATTGTCTTCTGGTAAGATTATTTTATTTAAATATTATAAGGGTCATTTTTATGAAAATGTGTGAAATAAACAATACCATTTGATGACTAAGGTGAAAAGGGTCGAATTATATTTATCATATAAAACATAGAAGTAAAATTATGTTTTTAACACTTAGATTTAATCTATATTAACGAAATTTATCTTTTAGGAAGATAATAAACAAGCCTATAGAAATTGATCATATGAAAATAAAACAAAAGAAAATTTTTATAAAATTTGGACAACTAGAATCAAAATATAGAATCCATTTTATAAAATTATATTCCAATAAATTACTGAATATTGTTTTAAAATAAATTCAAAAAAGTTATTAAATTGTTTTTTACAAAATAATTTATTTTTTAAAAATAATTGGATTTACAATTTTTCCATGAAGTGTAATAATATTTTTTAAATTTTAAAATATATTATTTTAATATATAATATATTAATTTCACCAAAATAAATCATTAAAATTTATCAATACAAAAAAAACATTGTGAACAGATATTTTTCCTAAAAATGATTTCTCTATATAGAAATGTGTGTATATAAAATTTTATAATATAATTGATGATAATTATAATTATAGAATTATTAATAATATTTTTTAAATAGTTTTTCAAGTGAAACAAATTTAAATATATATGTTTATTTGAAATTTTTTGAAATAACAATATATTGTTTTCATCAAAATTCAATGGAAATTTAATATTTTCTAAAATATATGAAATTTTTACTTGAACTAACTTTTGTTATGATGATTTCACAATTGATATTATGTTTATGAACTAAAATTTATAAAAGTTTTATATGTTATTTATAATATTTTTTCAATAAAACCAATAGAAATTTATTTTCTAAGAAATCATATTTCTGGAGGACAAAATAGCCTTAATAAAAACTAGGTTATCAATTACATTTAATTAATAAATTTAATTTTATTGATTACGTCATATATATATATATATATTTATATGTGTCATAATTTTGTTAAAAACTATTCATCCCATGTAATTCAACTACTATATGATAATTGAAATATTTCATAATTATGTTCTATTAGTGTATTTGGATGTGTTTAAAAAAGGCAATTCATGTTTTACAAAACATCAAATATAGTGTCTGTATTTTAAGTTATCATAGAGTAACATTGATAACTAAAATAATATAGAAATTATTTTTTGGAAATTCATACATTATTTCTCGGTTATGTCAAAACTCCCTTTTCATCCAAATCCTAATTTTTTGTAAATGATTTCTTTTTTTAAAACATTGAAAAAAAATTTCTTAAAAACATTATATAGATTTTTATATTTTAAAAAATGAATAAAAGAATTTTCATTTTGTTTTCTATTATATGATTTATTTCTCCTTTTTACAAAAGTGTGAATCGAATTTATTTGTAACTAATAAGTCGTGTATTGAATTTCCAACCATAATGACCACTCTTTGTTTTTAATTTTTCTAAATATGTATTGATGTTTATTTTCATTGAAAATGGGTTTCAAAATATTTTCTGAACATTATGTTTTAGAAACAATTTTTCATTTTTAAGATATTTATTCAATAATAATTTATTTAATTACATATTATTTTTTTTATTCATCAATGAAATCAAAAATATATAATAGTTATGAAACATCCGGTGGATTTTGTATTAATACCACCCATATTATTACTCTTGTTTGATTGTGATCAATTATTCCTAGAATGTACAATTTTATTACCATTCATTATATTACTCTTTATAGTTTATTATTATATTTATTTATATTTGTATGTATTAATATTTTATATGATAGATTCTCAGCAACTATGTATTTTATTATGTTCCACCGATTTTATATAAGTAATGCAATGGATGTATTTTGTGGATGGTAGGGCTCAAAATTACTTCACCCCTTGGTGCATCAGTAGGTAACATGAAGAAAATCCATTGGAAAAATTAAATTACTTTTTATAAATAGTTTTATACTATATTGTTAAGGTTCTAAATAGTTTGTTTACAATTCCTGAAATTTTAAATTCCCTCAATATGATGTCATCTACTGAAGAACACATGACAATTATATTATTTAAATGAACCATGGATATGTTTCAATATCATGTGATTATATATATACCCTAATATGATCATATATTATTTTTATAATATTTTTATCACATTTTTATTTAATTGGAATGAGGTTTATTAATTTACCATTCATTACTAATTATAGATTTTTAATTATTATATATTCTATTTTACGCATACCCTTACAATTAATATTAGTTCACCCATGTAATATTATTTATTTTTTCTTGTATAAAAATAACTATTTTATAAATTATATATATTGAAATACAATGGGGAATAATATATTTCTCATTATAAACAAATTGTCTATTTTATTTTTTAAAAATTATTTTTGAATTTCAAGGATGTGTCTAGTTAACAAAAAATATTATACTAATGGGTTATTTATGATGAAATTTATTATGTATACTACCAATGTAATTAAGTAACAATAGGTTATTAGAAAATAGGTATTGGGAATTAGTGTTTGTATATTTTAATGTTTAGTATAATCCATAAGATCTAGGGTTACGAAAATAGATATTAGGGAATATAATGATATGAAATATTTTTGGATAATTATATGTATATAATCACATTATTTGTTTAGGTAAGGTTTACATAATTTGGTTTTCCTTAAAATACATCACTTTCAGGAAAATCTATGTTGATAGGGTTCTTGAAAAGAAGTTTATATGGGTAATAACTATGAAAAAATAAACGTTTGGCTTGATATAAGCATTATCATGTAAGTTAATATAGCCCTTACAGTACATCTGTTTTGAAATTATAGAGGTAAATGAATGGATAAATACATATATTCATTAGAAGGCGTTATGAAGGATTTGAAAATACATTTATGATTTGAAAACAATCCCAAAGGGGACATTTTTTAGATCAGGATATTAAATGTGTGAGAAATATTAAATTATTGCCAACTATTTCACAAAGTTTTTGTATAATATATTATGATTCATAATTTATGATATAATTTAGTCTATGAAATTTTATAAATATGCTGCATTGTGGACGAAATTTATACCATAGCAATTCACGTAGCCCATATAGTGATTCCCATCCTGAGAATTCTAATTATGTTCGAGAGAAAACTATAGATGTAACTAATTAATTTTTAACTATATTTTAGAATCCTATATAGGTTATAATCAATAATATATCTTGTATAGAATATACTTATAATCCAACATGAATTGTAATTATGTTATATAATTTTATGCAATATACACATTCATTAATTAATTGTAGTGAAATTCTATTAGTATATTCAGAATAAATACGATTCATAGTGTTGAAATTTCCCTCTTCATAAATAAATTTAAAAGAGTAAATTTTCAATAAATATAAAAATTTCACTATAGATAAAGGAAAGTGATATTCATTTATTAAAAACACTAAATATTAAAAAGAAATTTATAATATAAAATTGAACGATTTTTACATACTACGCATGGGAATTTTTTTTCCACATGAACAATAAGACTTTATGGAATATAATTCTGTAGTCTGTGAAAAATGGAAAATGAAAATGATTCAATATATAAATACCAATTTATAAGGATAGAATATAATTTTATGGAATATGTATATAAACCAATGCGTATGATTGAACATTTTTCATATGGGTTAAAGAATGAACATCATTGTGAACTATGCACCCAATCATTATCATCACATGAGGACAAAATATCATGTTATTCCAAGATTGAGAAAGAACTATTCATTTTTTATCAAAGGGATGAATGAGAAGACTAAAGAGAATGTTAAAAATATGGGTATTGTGAATAATTGAATGACGGATTTTCCCCATCTAATAAGAGTATAAGGAAACAACCTGGTACTTGCTACATGTTAATGGGTGTTTTCTACAAATATGAGGAGAAGGTTCACCATGTTCATTATTTTATGGGATGGAAATAATTTTCCAAAGATATATGAATCAACTATATTGTAATTATGTACATCCCAAATGAATTCCCAATTGTATAGGGAACATACCTACAATGAAACTAAACGATCAAGGTAAAATTTATTTTATTGAGAAAATAGAGGATCATTGATTAAAATGATTATGTATTATAACTATGGAATTATGTCACAAAACACATTTACCAATGATATTATCATTATATTAATATTGATATGTGTAAGGATTATGGTATATTAGTATTAAATTAAGTATTAAAAAGTATATGTTGAATGGTACTAACAAAAGTGATTTAGTAGAAAGTTAACAATATTGGAAAAAACATCATTGAATGAAGATAACCCTTAATATGTGATTCATATAGAGATAATAATTATAATGAGATTATTATGAGTTCTTATTAGAGAACATTATATTTTTTTACTGATTTTCCGATTAATGTTTTCTTTATTAGTGTGTAGTACGATTTTGGATTTATGTAAACTGGTTGGAAGTAGTGGATTTTATTTCTGTACGATTGTATTTTTTTGTTAAGGTTTTATAGTAATCAATATATTTACCTATTTGTAATGTAACATTAAGAACCCCATTATATTATTTGAGGAATATTATTTATATCTATGTACCGACATTATAAATTTCAGACAATTATTTTGGTTAGACATATTATTGATGAGTTTTAAGATGAACTATTTATGTGATTGATTACATTGAACATTAGGAGTTCCTACCAAGGTATTATATAATAATGTACTATTGGATAAATTGTGCTATATTATTTTTTATTTGTAAATATATAGTCATAGGAAGACTATATATTATATTTTTATGAATCGAATGATCTATTTAAAATAAATTAATGTTCTTTGGGAATACAAATTCATTTTTGATATTCACAATTTAAACTAAAAAATTATATGGAATTTTTTCAATAAAAAATAAACTGATGAAATTATATATGTCTCGTTGGTATATTTCCTTATGATTATAGTGAAATTGGTAATGAAATTCCAAAACTCTAGGAAAAGTATCATAAAAAAATTGATACCCTAGTACCATATTTTCTAATGAAACTATTGTACATTCACTAATTATATATTTATAGAATTGTGGTGATTATATTTTATAGATCATTAAAATTATTATAATGAATACTATGTATCACTCAATATAATTATTTTATATTTTCTCCCTTGTTTATGTTGTCACATACCATAAATGGTTTTCTATATAGAAACTAATAATCTGTTATTATAGATAATGTTCATTCATCCCTTTTATTTTATCAATTGTATTTTTTATTAATGCTTCTTATAATATAGGACTCAAAAAAATGTATTTTCAAATGTTAAACCATTGATATTCAGGATAAAGAAAAATTGTGAGGGAACAATTTAATTAAGGGGGTATAATGTACCCCCTCACAATTATAAAATTTTAATGTCATGTTTTCTAGCATATATGACATGAAATAATAAACATAAATGAGAGTATACAACCATGATACTTTATATTATATTTCTTTTTAAATAAATTCAATTTATTCAGAATCTCGTGGTATGAAAAACACATGGTTTAAATGCAACATTGCAGTCTATTAAGATATTATTATTTAAACATGAAAATATTAACCTAGCCATTAAATTTTTGTGTATGAATATGAATTATTAAATTATTAAAATTTTATTGTTTCAAAATTATTAAGATATATTAAATTGTAACCTATTTATTAGAAGTAATATATTAATCATTAGAATGAAGATGATTTTTTGGAAAAAATATAATTTTATTTATAGAATTATCATTGCACTTTGTGGTCAAGCATTAAAAATAAGTTTTTATAATATTAAAAAAATTATTATAAAAATTTAAAAATAATTTTGAAATAATAATTCAAATGTTATCATAGAGTTAATCTTTGATAATATTTTAATGGATTATTATTTTGATGAATACTTAACAATAATTTTTTATATTGATAAATTCCTCTTCGTTTAAATCATTTAGTTTTCCATTTTTATTAAAATTCATTTTATGTAAAATTATTCAAGTAATGTTATAATTAATAAATAATAATTCAATGTAAAAAATTTCATATTTAATTTCAATATTAAAATATTCTATAAAAATGTGAATTTTATATTAAATATATATATTTTTCATCACATATGTGTGTTTAATATGAAATTTAATTCATACACACATGTGACTGATATTATATAAATTGAATTAAATATATTAAAAAATTATAAATAATATTAATCAATTGGATAAATTGTTTTGGAAAAAATAATTATTAAAATCATAATGAAATTAATTAACATTGTTAATCATAAATCCTGAGTTTGCACATTATAAGTGAATGTGTTTAAATTATTCTTCAACACAGAATGAATTTTTATTTGATAAATTAGATATATTTTTTGGACTATTGGTTCAAAATTATAAACAAAAGGATTGTTTTATCGAATTATTATTTTAATAATTACCTAGGATAAAAAAACCAATTACCATATTGAACACTAAAATGTTAAAGTGAGTAAATATAAAAGATAAAGAATAAAGTGTCTTCATGTTTCTAATTTTATTTTATAATTATTTTAGTATACTATACATTCCTTCAAATTCATTAATTACCAAAGCTAGGGTCATGTTGGGACAGATTGACAACCCATTACTAATTTGTTTTGGGTATTTAAAGAAATGATACTCAACCTCTAATGTAAAAAAGGGATTCCCTAACCTATATTAATCACACATATAAGGTCATTTATAATAATATAATGTTAGATAAATACCTTCGAAAAAATATAATTTAATTTTGGAAATAGTGATCTACCCAAATGACTTACCCTATATCCCTTTAGAAGGAATCCCCTAGATGATTACATATTAGAAGGTAATTGTCTTCACTCAGCTAATTTTTATTTTGTCATTGATAATATCTAATAATTTAATAAAAATATATAATAAAAAAATTACTACATCCTAATATATGTTTTTTTGACATTGAAATAATATTTATCCATCCCCACTTTCATAAAATTGGAAATGAAAATTTCAATAGTGTGTGGTGAACTACTGCCTCACGAACCAATGAAAGTCGTTTTATAACAAAAAATTTCAATGATGGATATAATTATCAATTTAATATATATATATATATATATATTATTGTTTATTCCAGAATTATTATTGAGTTATAAAATCACATATAACTTCATCCACTCCATATCATTTAAAATATAATAACATGACATGTGGGTACATTAGACTACGGCCTCAAAAAGAAATGACATTTTTTTGTCACATAAATACTAAATGGAATATAATAATGATTATTAAATAATATATTTGGATTATATGAAATTATATTTATTCAGAAAAATTAATTTATCATTTTATTCCTTACATTTTCACTCTTTCTGGAATTTATATCGTTACATGGGTTTCCGTATGACATTACATCTCTATTAAGAGATATGATTTAATTTTTATGTCCATTATTAAAAAATTTATTGATGGTGGAATAAAATGAAGTAATTAAAATTTATTAAAATAATATCAATTAGTAAATTATGTAATATATCCCATAAACTATAAATATTAAATTTATAGAAAACATCGTAAGATAAAACAAGTAAATAACTATTCAAAATAACAACAATAATGAAACATTATTAATGAATCTGTGGTAAAATGTTATAGAGGGTTAATATATTGTAGGAGATATATTATTGAGGATCTGAAACATATTTAGAAACTACATAAATTTATTATTAATGAGTATCGAACACATACGAAGGAGGTTTAACATATGTATTGTCTTTCTTTTCACACTTTTACTTCTACGAGACAAATGTAATATTCACCACTTATTCAATTTTTGGAGTATATAAATACCTATTTGATATGTTATCACTACTGGAATACTAACTTATACCAATGGTTTTGAACTGTTGGTATAGGCCTCCAAACCATTGTTATAGCCTATACCAACGGTTTGGATAACCGTAGGCAAGTAAGCCGTTGGGATAGGTCTATACCGATGGTTTTTGGAAAACCGTGGGTATAGACCTATACAAATGGTTTTGAAAACCGTTGGTATAATTAATATGAAAATATATACCAACGATTCCATAAAACAGTTGGTATATGTATTTCCAAAAAAAATATTCACTGGGATTTGATCCCACGACCTCCAGTTTATCATTCAATGACCTAACCACTAACCTAACATGACTTTTGTAAACATAATTTCATAAATATATATATATATATATGTATTATCATAATTATTTTCAATTTTTATTTATAGAATGTTCTGGTTAAGAGGATCCGATAAAAAATCAAAGGACCTATACCAAAGGTTGTCAAAACCGTTGGTATAGACCTATACCAACGGTATTGACAAAGGTTGGTATAGGTCCCTAGAATTTTGGAAGCTATGTTGAAATATTGGGGACCTTTTCCAACGTTTTTCCAAAACAGTTGGGAAATGGTAGGATTTCCCAAAGTTTTGGGAAAACCGTTGGGAAATGGTAGGCTTTCCCAACAGTTTGGCCAAACCGTTGGGAAAAGTTGAAAAAAATTGGACTTTTCCCAACGGTTTTCCAAAACCATTGGGAAAGGGTAGGCTTTCCCAACGGTTTGGCCAAACCGTTGGGAAAAGTGGCAAAAAATTGGACCTTTCCCAATAGTTTGGCTAATCATTGGGAAAGCCTACCCTTTCCCAATAGTTTTGGAAAACCATTGGGAAAAGTGGCCACATGGTGGGCTTTCCCAACGGTTTGGCCAAACCGTTGGGATAGGGGGTATAGAAGTGTTGGGAAAGAACACATTTCCAGTAGTGTATATTATGAATCATTTTTTTTAATAATATAATTTTCTGATTCAACTAAATTAATTTTGTTTAGGGGTTATATGAATCAAACACTATCAAATTTATAATTGTGTATTTTACAACCTTTTCACTATTTGTATTGGTTATTTTGAAGTAGTTCATGGGTGAAATATTTAAAATTTATATATAAAATAAATATATTAACTTATCTATTAGCCATTTTTTATATTTTTTCTGTAATTGATTCCCTTTTCCTTTGCTCAGGTACATAAAAAAATAATTTACAAAATTCCTCTAAGACTATATGACTTTTTTTATATATTAAATCGAAAATCAATTTTCTTCAAAATCCATGTTTAAAAAAATATTATTTCAAATGTATTTTTTTTATTCTAAAAATAATTTTTAGAATAAATATTTTACCAATGTATTATATTTTAAAATATAATTTTAAATGAATCATCTTTTATTTTTCCAAATGGAGCACGTTTCCCATTTTAATTAAAATTTTGAAAGTAATGTTTATTATGATTTTTGTAATGTATGTATTTTCTTACCATCATGAGGAATCAGTGTTTTAAATATTTAATTATAATATTCAAATGAAACATTTATTGAAAAAGAAATTTGAAATATTTTTAGAACATTCAGATTTTGGAAAAATTATATTCAAACTGAAATTGTTGTTTTTGGAACAAACATTTAATGCCATTTTTTGGTATTTCAATTCATCAAAAACAAATAATATTTATTGAAAATATTATATAAATAGGATTTTTTGTTTTGGTATAATCCTTATTATATATCCATATGTGTAATGATCAATTTAAATATAGACACATAATCTTAGTGTTATTCACTATTTTTATATTTATGGGTTTTTATTAAGTCTATTGAAGGGAGTAATTATTGAAATTATCTATTTTAGTATTTCAATATGAAAATTTTATGTCATATATGTTTCAATCCTTTAATACATGGAATGAATTTGAGATAATATGTCACAGGTGGAGCACCTTATCATATAGCCCCATAATTTATCAGTATGTTTAATGTTACAAATAAGATGGAAAAATTAAATGAGTTATTACCCATAGTGTTAAAAAGTCTCTTGAAAGGTCCTCATAGTATGTTTTTGAGGTGATAATTTTTTTATTCAATTTTTATAATATCATTGATTGATTTTCATATATTATTTGAGTATTTATCATATCTCTAGACAACTTTGTAACTCATTTAATTATTTATTTATATTTTTTGGGTCATATTTCTTTCCTAGAATAATAAGATAAAGTTATTATTTTATGGGAATATGTTTTAGTTATTTTTCATTTAATATAGATTATTCATATTTATTTATTATAACTTCCACTCTATACATACCCTTACCAACCATTAGAGATCACAATTTTCTTTTGTTTTATTTCTACCAGGATACCTGAAATTGTTTTTTGCTATATATATATATCTAGTTTACCATGAATAATAAGCTATATTTTCCTTTTTAATGAAATATCATGTTTCTAGTGAAAAATTAATAATTTTATCAACAAATCTTGTATAATAGGTTTAGGAATTTACATTTAGGAGTTTAATAAATATTATATCAAGGATGATTGAAATAAAAATATTTTTAGAGAAGAGAAGAAAATCGTGTGCATGAGGACTGATATTGATTTGGAGAATAGAATATTTTTTATCAGATTAATAGTATGTCATTATTATTGTAGAAATATTTTCATTGGCTAGATGAGAATTTTATTAGACTACTATTGGTGGTCACATCATCATATCGATAGAATTTGATGTATATATGAAAGAAGATCGAAAGTATATGGGGAAAACAGTGGAGATTTAGATTCATGAAAAATAACAACATGGAATGTTTCTACCTTTGTTATAACTAAAATAATCAAGATATAATGTACGTAATAATTATATAAACTCTTTATAAAAATATTATATTTTATTTTAGTAGTGTAATAATGAAGATAAATGTTGAGTTTGAAAATTCTAATTAATCATCTTTGAATTTGTCCAAAGAATGAAATTTTTACTAAGATTATTAGAGTTTGATTCATTTGATGAAAAATAATATTTTATCATATTTTAAGAATCATATCTATGTGAAGTAACATTTTAACCATAAGTTTAATGATGTATTAGTGATTGTATTGTATTTGATCGCAAGATGATAAAACCTTGATGAATATTAACCAATACATTATCCATGTAGATCCCAAGACAACTTTGTTCCTCATTTGAATTTTGATGATCAGAAGAAAATACAAGATTATCATAGAATAAAGGAGAATAATATACGGGAACTATTGAAAATGAATTTATGGAATTCATGGATACAATGAACTAGTATTCTGTAGGGATATTGTTATGATCATGAATAATTTTCTCATAATGATGTATGTTTATCAAAATGGGGAAAATTTGAAAAACTCGTATCCTTATAAAATATATGGACAATTGATTTTGTGGTTGTCAATGTTGTAAGTGGATTATTATTTTTTTCAACTCAATTTTTTCTCAACATGATTTTTTTATCCAATAGATGTTTATATGTTTCTTATTTTACTAAAATTGGACTATAATAATTTTCGTAAATATGTTGCATAGATAGAATTGAAATTATTGAGGAATGTGCAACACTTTTAATTTACTTACAAGGGTGGTTAGAATGAGGAAATATAAATTGATTCATTAGTTTCATATTGTAACATATAGTTAATCATGAGTCTATTAAGTCAAGTTTATAGAAAAAAAATGGTGGGACCACCTATATATATGTAGTGGGATCACATTACTATGTAATAACTATTTTACATGAATGTGATCTAAATTTGTGAAATGTCAATAGATACTGTAATATTTATTATTTCCATTTAAATGATGGAATGTGATGCATTCATTGTGTATACAGAATGTAATTTAATACCACTAATAAAAACATTGGTATTTATTTTTATAGTATGTATTTTTCATATAATTTTTTACATTTTAGGTTTGTCTGATTTGGAGTAAAATATTTTTTAGTTAAATTTGATGTTTTGATTAAGTAAAATATATTATCCCTATTTCTAGTACATTAGATCTATGCAGATTCCATACAGAGTTTTGTTTTCATCAGTATGATTATAGAGTGAATAAATTTCACTGAGTGATGTATTTTAAAATATTATTTAACTAAATAAATGAGTGCTTAAACATTATTTTTAGAGGTAATGTTGATTTACCCATCATATAATATACTATACAACATTATATCATGATTTTTAAAAATTGATTTTTAATTTTTAAATTGAGTGGGTTTTTATCATGACACCCAATTCAACCTAAATTCTATAGATGTTAAGTCTATTAGAGATATGTGAATTCCCTATAATGTAATTTAATTGCTGATATATATCAATTGATTTAATAGGTATAATTAAGTTGTGTAACATCCTAATATATTTGAAAATAATAAAAACCTCATTAAAAATTATTTTTGAGTATTTTTAAGTGATAAATGTATCTTAAAAATATAGAAATCTTATTAAATGATTAGAATGAATTATGTATGTGTAAAAGCTCATTTCACAATTTGTTATATTATATATCATATTTTCATATCTAGGCATTCAGTAAGTAGGGAATTTCATATCCAATAGATTCTCATTATTGTTTTAAAAAATTATTAAATAATATATATTATATGAGAATGTTTTTTAAAGAATGTAGGATTTTTCCGGGACATAATATAAGATTTTTTAATATATGGAATTTCGTTAAAACTCACAAAAGGGTAAGAATTATTAATATTATAATTGTTTTTTAAATTATATTGAAGTAACATTTTTAATTAAATTAGATTAATTTATAAGTGACATATCATTGTGGGTGAGTATTTAATTAGTGGTTAGGTTATAAAAGTGATACAATTACCTTTTTATAAATAAATGATTTTAGTTATTAATTATGTTTTTTAATGTTAATTGTAATTCGATGAGATAGATTAAATAACAGTAATAATAATAATTACTATTATTATTATAAAATTGATAATACAATAATGGTTTATAATAATATGAAATATTTGTACATATGTGCGGGTTATATATAAATTAATATATATATATATGTGTGTGTTTGATATGATTTATATATAAATATTTGTACTTATTGTAACACCCCAGGTAAATAAAGAGTATGACATTTTCCCATTTATCAATATTTGTGAATAAAATATTAATATGACTTTAAAGGGGATGCTATGTACGATGGTGTACCCAACACGCAACAACGAGTTTCTTGGGAATCATACGTTGCACTCTAATAATAAAATAATATTATTTTGAATAGTTGTTAACTCCTAGCCGTTGTAATGGTGGGAATGAACAAAACTAACTACATAATTATTATATATGTTTGTCAAATATTTATTCTTTTTACAATAAATGTTAGAGGATTAAAAATGTGAATGAATCCTTTTTTAGCGTAAACATTCTAATATTCTTTAAAAGGTCGATTAACCGCCTTTTGATGGAGAACCTCTTTTAAATCCACTTTTTGACAATTTAATGTGTTATATTTGACAAAATAAAATTCTTCTTTAGAATCGGGACATCAAAATTTACTTTTTGTAAATTTTTGGTATTTTTCCGAAAAAGTTCAATTTTTAATGATTAGTGAAAAATGTTGTACTTTAATTCAAAACCTCTTTATAATATAATTTATTTATATGATTATATTATATTTTTAATTGGTTTTAACGTGAAACTGGAATATATTTTTACCATTTAATCCAATAGTGGTCGTTGGAATTAATTTCACTTTGAAATCGGACTTAAACTAGTGTCAATCTTTTGAAACATTTTGTTTCATATAAACACACTATTTGTTTTGACAGTGGGAATTAATTATTAAATTAATTAATTCAAATTATATTTTTTGAATTTTTTAAAATAGACATCATTTTTGAATTCTGAATATCAAATATAGCCTAGGGTGAATTTTTGTAAATTTTCTGAAAAACTTTATTTTTGGATGAATAGTGAAACCACTAAGTGGTACGTATAAAAACTGATTTTCCGTTTAAATAAAATTTTTCCACCTTTGTGTTTGAATTTCAAAAATACGACATACATGGTTGTCATTAAGAAGTAAAATGTGGTTCATTGGGATTAAAATAATTTTTTGATGAATAGTTACTTATTAAGTTTTTAATAGCGATTAGAGGTAATTAGTGTAGGATAAAGTAATAATAATGTTTTAATAAAATTAAATGACCTATACACATGTACTAACCTCATTGTATGTGTCTTGTACGACCAAGACAATCCATGGGTCATCTTGGGGACCCCATGGAGCCACATTGGTTGGAAAATGACATAAATACCTTTTTATTTAATGTTAATGTAAAAATGACACAAAGATGAAATGTTTTACTAAAACAATTTTTTACATGGGGATATACAAGTTAGATTTTTGACTATAAATAGTCATTTGAAAGATAAAAAAATAAACTACATAATAGTAATTTTTTTATAATTTTTGGACATTAAATAAATTAAATTAATTGTGACATCATGATGATGCATCGATGACCTCATTATTTAACAATTTAAATAAAATTGAATGATAATGTAATATCTAAGACCTACACATGTCCAAAACATATTGTATGGGTTTATTTCAAACCATTATCACCTTATCCTCGAAAAACATCAATTTGGGTCCATAAAAATCCGAAACCCATTCTAAACTAAATTAACATTTCTTTAATTCCAAGAGTACCCCACCTCTCCTCTTATAAAAGGCCCCCACCTCTACCACCTTACCCACAACTCTCAAGCCTTTGGATAGGCCAAAACATACCCATTTCATCTCTCCACATCCCTCTCTAACTCCTTGAAGCATCACTTTGGGCAGAATCCTTTCCATGGAAGCCTTTGATCTCAAATCAAAGGAAGTTACCCGATTTAAAGGTAATGACTTTACTTGTGTCCTTTTGTTTTATTTTGCTTCTCAAACCCCCTAAACACTTTTTATTAATTTATTTTGTAACAATTACAGTATCTTAAATATACTATGATGTTTTTATAATACGTATTCGAGCTACACATACACACACCTACATCTAATGGTAAAATAATATACTGTTTCCGTGGATGGCGAATTTCTGCCTCCTGAAACGATGATTGTTCAACATTCTTTTAACACCTTCAAAGGTTTCCATTAAGATTCCACTATATTTATCTATGATATATAATATGTTTATGTTTTCCTTAAGCTTCTGTATTTTTAATTTATGCAATACCTTTATGGTCTCCATTATGGGTAAACGCGATATCTTCATTTTAGGAAGTGCGGACTACCACCCCCTCATAGTGATTTGATTCGTTAATGCCATATGTGGGACATATAAAGGATGGAATTAATGGTATTACATATGTTATCCTACAGGAATTATAATATACATTTATATCTTTATTATTTCATTCAATTGAATACAAAAAAAAAGAAATGAAAGTAGCAGTCATGCGTACGTACGGCTTACCGTCTCCATGAATGGTACATTTCATTTCTTATCTCCAAATGTTATGTACTATTATAAGTACATATATATAATGGATATATATGTAATATATTACATATAAATGTTGGTTATAATTCTGGAATTATAATATATATATCTATCATTATGTTTTAATTCCATTAATATGGCAAAAAAAATGAAAGTATTGTTCATGCGTACGTACGACCTACCGTCTCCATGAAAGGTGCTTTGAATTTTTTATCTCCAAATGTTATGGAATAGTATAAAACGAATATATACTGGATATATATGATATTTAAAACATAAATACTATTTTGTAGATGATTTACCTATAACTACATGGAAATTTTTTTTCCAACAAGGTCAATTTTTACTCATGTACTGAACATCGACAAAACGTCTGATACGAACTCACTTTATTAACCAATTATTATAAAATTATAATATGTGATATGAACTGAATAATAATATTTAAAGGATGTACTTATGAAATTATAAATTGACCAAGTTTTATTATTCAGGATATTAAAGAACGATCGAGTCATGTCGGACACAAGGTAAGGGATCCTACACCTCTCTTTATTTTTAAGTACACTCTTATGTCATTCCTTTTAAGATCATATTTATTATGATTGGGATGTTATTTTATATTACTCCTAATTTACTTTTTATGGTCATATGGTGAGAGACCCTATTTTCTCTCATTAATCCATTTTGTAAGTTTTGAGTGGCGCCGTTAGGCTGTTGAATTTTCGTAAGAGATCTAACCTCTCTATTTTATTAAGTACTCTCATTTATGTATCTTCTTTTAAGATCCAATTTTTTATGATGGGGGATGTTGTTTTATAATCCTATTTCTATATATTTTATTGTAATATGATGGTATACTCTATTTGATCTCCTCAATTCATTTTTGGATGTTTTAAGTGGCGCTATTAGGCTGCCGAGTTTTCGTAAGGAATTTTTCATCTCACTTTTATTCCTGTGAGATGTATGCTACATTTTCCACCATTTCCTTTGAGTGGTGTATGTAATTCCCATTATTATACTCTTTTTGTAATATAATTTCATTTATCCGTACTTAAATATTCATTGTATGACCCTTCTTCAATGGGGTGTATGTTTTGAAAGTTACCCAAGTCGGTAATGGAACCTTTCACCCTCCTCTTTTTAAAAGAATTATTTTGTTATGTCTTTTAATTCACATACTATTATGTTGGGATATGTTATTATATATCCTTATTAATGTAAATTTAATGTCCAAGTGATGAGATACCCTTTTTATCTCTCATCAAATCATTTTATATGTTTTGAAGTGACGTCGTTAGGCTGTCGAATTTCTCTAAGGGAACTTCTTAACCCACTTTCAATTTTTTGGGTTAAACCACTAATTCTTGATTTTATTATGAAAAGATTATGTGTGGAATCTCTATGTTTTAGTTTCCACAATCCTTTGTGTGGATATAATATTTTTACACCTAATCATCTCATTGATAAATTCTTATGTCATTTAGACGGAATTGTATCAGAAATCATAACTCAATCTCATTTCATTAAGTTAAATATCTATGTCATTGGTTTTTTTCATGATTATGTGTGAATGACCTCTGATTGTTTTACACTTAATATCCACTCATATTTTTTGTATTCTTATTTGTCACACATAGTCATATAATCGATTTATCCTTATTCTAAGGATACAGCCTTTGTAAGGGACTTCATCTCAATCTCCTTTCATTGAGGAATATTTAGTTTTACACACAACTTTAATTTTACAGTGTATAAACCCCTTTGACTTTTAATTTTATTCAAAAGGAATCGTTTTATACGAAGCGTTTTACAAAACGAAATAAAGGAATGTTTCTTTTAACGTACGCGGTGACAATGAACTTTTCCTCCGCTTTGAGTATTATTTGGTCTTTGGCGTCCTCAACTAGCTGTAATGGTTTTTAAAATAATATAAATACCATATACTCTTTTATGTATATTGGTATTGAAAATGGATTTCATAAAGGATTTTATATGTTGATATATTTAAGTGATGTATTGTGATCGAAATGTGGAAATGTTTTCTTTCCATTATATTTGTTTAATGTCTTATGATTTTATAATGGTACTTGGACATTATGACAGGTGGTGCTGTGAATACCAGGATGGGTGGTTACGTTATAACCTTCTATGCATTGGTTATGGAAGTCGGCCGTATGGCTATTCAATTAAGTATGTCTGGAAGTCGGCCATATGGATATTCCATTAAGTATATGTGGACGTCGACCGTATGGTTATTCCACTTAAGTATGTTTATGTCCCAAGTTACCTTTATATGTTATGTGATCTTTATATGGGTTTTATAGTAATATTTTGGATATAGAAGGGTAAGTAATGAACTTTTATTCAGGGAAGAGTTTTTACATCTTCGAAAAGGTGAAAAGTATTACTTTGATAAAGTAAACATGGTTTACTTGTTGTTTTAAAAAACTAACAGTTTTCATTCTTTTTGTATCCATTACTGAGCTTTTTTATCCTCATCCTAGGTTTTTGAATTTTTTTTCATAGGACTTAACGTGGAATAGGGTCAAGGATGGGATCAAGGGAAAGTCATTCTACCTAAAACATGGAACTATACATGTTTCTTTTTAAGAGTTTTTATTTTATGAAAACCTAGTAGAAGTTTCTACTTTGTAATCTTTTGAGATGTAATAGTTATGTCCTAATTCTCTAACACACTAAACCTGAAAATATCATCAATGTGAATTATTCATTAAATTCAATATTAAGTAAGGTTTATGGCTGGGGTCTTATAGTTGGTATCAAAAGTCGGTTTAGATAACTTTAGAGGTTAGGGTATCCTCTAAGCATAAGTGACATTACCATAATGGTTAGGATTTCAGAAAGAGTACTAGTTTTAGATAACGTGAATGAGTAAGTATATATTAGTGTTTATCTTCTTCATTAGTACATGATGGTTTTGTTTATATACTCACAATGAAATTTCTATTTTTAGTGAATGGATGGATCTAGCAGGCACTAAAGAGACAACAGGTTTGAAGGAAACTGTGGTGGTTCTCTGATTATGATACTAGATAAAATGGGGGATTCATGAGGAAACTCTTGGTTGTACTAAACCTACTATCAAGGAGTCATGATCAACCACTTGAACCTTGGTATGTTCTGTAATGCATCAAGTATGAGATGACCAATCGATGTGGAAGTTCAGGTAATAATTACAAAGGTAACCATTAGAGTTTATATGATCCTTACTTTTGAAGTAATTATGGGTTATTATATGATATGCTAGAAAATGAATGGCATGAGATAAACTTGAGGTTAAAATATTTTATGATTATTTTTGATGATTTTATCTCGTTTTGGGTAATGTTTTAAAGTTATATAGTTTCTGAAAAAGGACAACACACAGACCGTGTGACAACCCGTCGCGTCGAACAAAGTTGTGGGAATCGAACCCACTACCAAAGTGCGACTGGTATTTATCGCCTACAACTGGACTACATGAAGTCCCTGGTTAGTTTGACTAATTCTTTTTAGTTAGATGATTTTAGGAATCAAGAGAAAGTTTATTTTGGGTTATCAATAGAAATGATTAACCTATCATGGAGGATATGTGATTAATTTAATTACTTTTCAATATGAGACTTTAAGAGTAATTGATGTTATTTGGAGATAGGTGTTAATTTGTACCTTGGAAGACTATGTGATTAAACCCTTCAAATATTTGGGTTTCAATATTAGTTTGGTTTACTTTAAAGTATTTTATGGACAATTTTTTTATTGAATGGTCTTTGTTGACATTTGGGTATTGTTTGATAAATTTTGGAGATTAAGAATAGATTTGTTAAAAAAACGATTATCCTTTTTGGGTATTATCTTATATTGTACTAACCTTTTTGGTTTTGGTTTTAGTTAAGGTCTAAATATATGGGAAATATATAGTTCTCTTTTGTGGATTATGTGATTCTCTAGAAGTTGATAATAGTACTCTTAATGTGAATAAGTCTTCCTAAATACTCGTCTTTTGGGGAAAGTATGAGTTTGTGTAAGAAATATAGTAAAAGTTGAAAGTCAACATGACAAGTAAGTATGTTTCCTCAAGATAAAAAATAAATTCCTCAATGAATAGTAACTTAAAACAAAAGTGTTTTCTGTTAACTTTTCCTACTGGGGAATCGAATATCGTTTAACCCATCACAATTTTGTGATTCTCTTATGGTTAATTTTCTCCTAGACATGTTTACTATCACTCTCCATCAGAACATGACCCTTTGTTTTTTTACTCCATGTCCATATTTTAATACTTTGAATCCTAGTATGGGTTAACTCGGGTGACCGTTGTACTTATCGTTCTTTATTTTAAAGTGATTGTTTTACTGAATCTTGTTCCGATGTGGGATTTTCAATGATGTTTCCAAGCCCAATTTTAAAATTGCGAGGACGCAATTCCCAAAAGGAGGGAAGGATGTAACACCCCAGGTATATAAAGAGTATGACATTTTCACATTTATACATATTTTTGAATAAAATATTAATATGAATTTAAAGGTGACGCTATGCTCGATGTCGTACCCAACACACAACAACGAGTTTCTTGGGAATCTTATGTTGCACTCTAATAATAAAATAATATTATTTTAAATAGTTGTTAACACCTAGCCATTGTAATGTAGGGAATGAACAGAACTAACTAAAAAATGATTATATATGTTTGTCAAATATTTTTACTTTTTACAATAAATGTTAGAGGATTAAAAATGCGAATAAATCTTATTTTAAGCGTAAACTTTATAATATTGTTTAAAAGGTCGATTAACTGCCTTTTGATGGAGAACCTCTTTTAAATCCACTTTTTGAAAATTTTATGTGTTATATTTGACAAAATAAAATTATTCTTTAGAATCGGGACATCAATATTTAGATTGTGTAAATTTTTTCTATTTTTCCGAAAAAGTTCAATTTTTAATGAATAGTGAAAATGGTTTATTTTAATTCAAAACCACTTTTTAATCTAATTTATTTATATTATTAGATTATATTTTTAATTGGTTTCAAAGTGAAACTAGAAAATATTTTTACCATTTAATCCAATAGTGGTCGTTGGAATTAATTTCACTTTGAAATCGGACTTAAACTAGTGTCAATCTTTTGATACATTTTGTTTTATAAAAACACTCTATTTGTTTTGACAGCGGGAATTAATTATTAAATTAATTAATTAAAATTTTATGTTTTTAATTATGTAAAATAGACATCATTTTTGAATTTGGAATATCAAATATAGCTTAGGGTGAATTTATGGTAATTTTCTGAAAAACATCAATTTTTGATGTGAAACCACTAAGTGGTACTTATGAAAATTGATTTTTCGTTTAAATAAAAAATTTTCCACCTTTGTGTTTTGAATTTCAAAAAATCCGACATACATGGTTGTCATTAAGAAGTAATATGTTGTTCAATGGGATTAAAATAATTTTTTGGTGAATAGTAACTTCTTATGTTTGTAATCGCGATTAGAGGTAATTAGTGTAGTTTAATGTAAGAATAGTTTTTTAATAAATTGAAATGACCTAGACCGATGTCCTACCATAATTGGATGTTTCATGGCCGACCATGAAAATCCATGTTTCAACATAGAGACCCCATGGAGCCACATTGGTTGGAAAATGACATAAATACCTTTTTATTTAATGTTAAAGTAAAAATGACACAAGCATTAGATGGTTTACTAAAACAATTTTTTACATGGGGTTATACAAGTCATATTTTTGACAATAAGTAGTCATTGGAAATATAAAAAGATTTCATACATCATAGTATTTTTTTATAATATTTAGACATTATATAAATTAAATTAATTATGACATCATCATGATGCAGCGATGACCTCATTATTTAACGATTTAAACAAAATTGAAAGATAATGTAATATCTAAGACCCACACATGTCCAAAACCTATTGGATGGGTGTATTTCGAACCCTTATCAGTTTATCCTCTAAAAAAATCAATGTGGGACGATTAAAATCCGAAAATTATTCTAAAATATATTAACATTTCTTTACATTCCAAGAGTGCCCCTCCTCTCCTCTTATAAAAGGCCCCCACCTCTACCTCCTTACCCACACCTCTCAAGACTTTGTCTCGGCCAAACCCTATCCATTTCATCTTTACACATCCCTCTTTAACTTATTGAATCCTCACACTGGGCAGAATCATTTCCAAGGAATCTTTTGAGCTCAAATCAAAGGAAGTTACTCGATTTAAAGGTAATCTCTTCACTTGTGTCCTTTTGTTTTATTTTGCTTCTCCAACCCACTAAACTCTTTTTATTCATTTATTTTTTAACAAATCAAGTATATTAAATTTACTAGGATGTTTTTATAATAAGGATCAGAGCTACATTTACACACACCTACATCTAATGGTTAAAGAACATACTGTTTCCTTGGGTGGGGAATTTCTGCCTCCCGAAACGATGATTGTTCAACATTATTTTAACAGCTTAATTGGTTGCCATTAAGATGTCACTATATTTATATATGATATATAATAGGTTTATTTTTTCCTTAAGCTTCTTTATTTTTAATTTATGGCATACCTGTATGGTTTCATTATGGGTAAATGTGATATCTTCATTTTAGGAAGTGCGGACTACCGCCCCCTCAAAGTGATTTGATTCGTTAATTCCATATGTGGGATATATAAAGGATGGAATTAATGGTATTACATATCTTATCCTACTGTAATTATAATATAACTTTATATATTTATTATTTCGTTAAATTGAACAAAAAAAATTAATGAAAGTAGCGTTCATGTGTACGTACGACTTACCGTCTCCATGAACGGTACATTTCATTTCTTATCTCCAAATGTTATGTACTATTATAAGTACATATATATAATGGATATATATGTAATATACTACATCTAAATGATGGGTATCATTCTAGAATTATAATATATATATCTCTTATTTTGTTTTAATTCCATTAATATGGCAAAAAAATGAAAGTAGCGTTCATGCGTACGTACGGCCTACTGTCTCCATGAACGGTGCTTTTAATTTTTTATCACCAAATGAGATGGAATAGTATAAAACCAATATATAATGGATATATATTATATTTAAAACATAAATACTATTCTGGAGATGATGTAACTATAACTACATGGAAAATTATTTTCCAACTAGGTCAAATTTTTACTCATGTACTGAACATCGACAAAAACGTCTGATACGAACTCACTTTATTAACCAATTATTATAACATTATAATATGTGATATGAACTGAATAATAATATTTAATGTAGGTCCTAATACAATTATAAATTGACCAAATTTTATTATTTAGGGGATTAAAGAACGATTGAGTCATGTGGGACACGAGGTAAGGGATCCTACACCTCTCTTTCTTTTTAAGTACACTCTTTTATGTCATTAATTTTAAGATCATCTTTATTATGATTGGGATGTTATTTTATATTAATCCTAATGTAATTTTTATGTTTATATGGTGGGAGAAACTATTTTCTCTAATCAATCAATTTTTGATGTTTAGAGTGGCGCTGTTAGGCTGCCGAATTTTCGTAAGAGATCTAACCTCTCTCTTTTTTTAAGTACTCTCATTTAGGTCACTTCTTTTATGCTCCACTTTTTTTATTATGGGGGATGTTCATTTATATTCTTATTTCTTTAAATTTTATGGTAATATTATGGGATACTCTATTTGATCTCATCAATCCATTTTTGGATGTTTTAAGTGGTGCCGTTAGGCTGCCGAGTTTTGATAATGAATTTTTCATCTCACTTTTATTCCCATGATATTTATGCTACATTTGCCAACATTTCCTATGAGTGGTACATGTAATTCCCATTATTATACTATTTTTGTAATATAATTTCATTTATGGGTACTTACATATTTATTGTATGACACTTCTTCAATGGGGTGTACGTTTCAAAAGTTACCTAAGTCGGTAAGGGAACCTTTCACCCTCCACTTTTTAAAAGACTTATTTTGTTATGTCTTTTAATTCACAAACTATTATGTTGGGATATGTTCTTATATATCCTTATTAATGTAAATTTTATGTCCAAGTGATGAGATACCCTTTGTATCACTCATCAACTCATTTTATAAGTTTTGAAGTGACGCCGTTAGGCTGTTGAATTTCTACAAGGGAAATTCTTAACCAACCTTCAATTCTTTGGGATAAACCTATAATTCATGATTTTATTATGCCAAAATTATGTGTGAAATCCTTATGATGTAGTTTCCACAAACCATTTTGTTGATATACTATTTCTACACATAATCATCTCATTGATAAATTCTTATGTCATTTAGACGGACTTGTATCAGAAATCATAACTCAATCTCATTTCATTAAGTTAAATATCTATGTCAATGGTTTTGTTTTTTCCATGATTATGTATGAATGACCTTTGATTGTTTTACACTTAATATCCACTCATATTTTTTGTATTCGTATTTGTCACACATAGTCATATAATTGATTTATCCTTAATCTAAGGATACCGACTTTGTAAGGGACTTCGTCTCAGTCTCCTTTCATTGAGGCATATTTAGTTTTACACACAACTTTCTTTTATACGGTGTATAAACCCTTTGACATTTAATTTTATTCAAATGTAATCTTTTTATACGAAGTATTTTACTAAACAACAGAAAGGAATGTTTCTTTTAACGTATGCGGTGACAACGACCTTTTCCGCCGCCGCGAGTATTATTTGGTCTTTTGATTCCTCAACAAGACGTAAAGGTTTTTAAAATGAAATAAATACCATATACACTTTTATGTATGTTGGTATTGAAAATGGTTTTTAAAAGGATTTGTTATGTCGATATATTTAAGTTATATATTGTGATTGAAATGTGGAAATTTTTTCTTTCCATTATATTTGTTTAATGTCTTATGATTTTATAATCGTACATGGACATTATGACGGATGGTTCCATGAATACCAGGATGGGTGGTTATGTTATATCCTCCAATGCATTGGGTATGGAAGTCGGCCATATGGCTATTCCATTAAGTATGTGTGGAAGTTGGTCGTATGTCTATTCCATTAAGTATGTGTGGAAGTCGACCGTATGGTTATTCCACTTAAGTATGTTTGTGTCCCAAGTTACCTTTATATGTTATGTGATCCTTATATGGGTTTTATGGTAATATTTTCGTTACATAAGGGTAAGTAAGGAACTTTTATTCAGTGAAGAGTTTTTACTACTTCGAAAAGGTGAAAAGTATTACTTTGATAAAGTATACATGGTTTAATTGTTGTTTTAAAAAACTAACAGTTTTCATTCTTTGTGTAACCCTTAATGAGCTTTTTTATGCTCATCCCAGGTTTTTGGATTGTTTTTCACAGTACATAACTTGGAATAGGGTCAAGGATTGGATCAAGGGAAAGTCATGCTACCTAAAACATGGAACAAGACATGTTTCTTTTTAAGAGTTTTTATGTAATGGAAACTTAGTACAAGTTTCTACTTTGTAATCTTTTGAGATGTAATAGTTATGTCCTAATTCTCGAAAACTCTAAATATGAAAAGATCTTCAATGTGAATTATTCATTAAATTCAATATTAGGTATGTTTTAAGGCTAGGGTCTTATACTTATGTATAACATTTATATATTAACATTAATTATATATGTATATATATAAATGTGAGTGGGTGTATATATTTATTAATACTTCTTAACATATATATATATATAAATGAGGATTGGATTTAATATGATATTTAACAAAATAAATTAAAAAAACGAGATAATTAAGAAAAAACATGATGAAATATATAATTACAGGATAAAAATGTCTGTTTGGGGGGTGAAATAGGGGAATTTGGAGAAAATTATTGTTTCTTGTGTGTGAATCTTTATAAGAGAGACAATTTATTAATTTTTTAATTAATGTTTTTAAATAAATATAATGGGTGTACATGAAACTAGAGTAATCTACCTCATTCTTATTAATGAAACACTATTAAGCCTCCCTATGTCATTATCTAGTTCTTTAATTTTAATTAAATTTATTTTATTTTTCAAAACATCTCTCATATATATCTTCCACAATACTCATCGGATTGAATAATTATCAATGCCAATAGGTTTACCTCAATGATTATAATCTATATCCATTTTTTGATGGAAAATGTTATTTAAAATAGTATTTTCCAACAATATAATTGTAAAATTTAAAATATATTATCAAAAGATAAATAAATTTTTTTATTTTTAGAAATAAATATAACATAATAATAATAAAAAATTTAAAAATAATTATCAATGGAATTTTATTTTTGTGAAGAAAAATTTATAATTCATTTATTAGAAAACATGATAATTATCAATGGAATTTTTATTTTTTGTATGGTTTTCTCCTTCTTAATAAAAAAAAAATTAACTTATGATGATGATCAAGGAGTTATAATGTATTATGTCTCTTAATATATAATTTCTTCTAAACAATCTACAAATTTTGGAGCCTATGGAGTGTTATCATATTATTGGTTGGTGTGCGAATTCTATTTGGGGGATGAAACATTTGAATGACCATTCATGGTCAACATCAAGAATAATCTTGGAAGATATATAGTTTTTTTCCACTTGTTTAAACGAGTTTCTATGTTATAATTTATGTGTATATTGAATTTATTAACATTCTTAATTATTATCACAGGTGGGTGTGCATATGTGGAATTGTGTAATGTATCCTTTGATACATTTTAATTTTTATTTATAATGGATATTATGTTAAACAATTTGTGCTACAAACCATGAGTTCATGTTTTTTCATTAATATTAATTATTAATTAATTAATTAACTGGTCTTTAGTCTTAATTAATAAAATAAAAAATGTTATATAAACATACAATGATCCATGGGCCATAATTAACTTTGTGTGATGACTTGATGTCAGTCCCCTGATGGGTGCTTCAGGGTCACCTATGTGTGTGACAGACTATATAGACAACACGGGGTGTGTTGTTTTAATACAGACCTAGAACCATGCGACCATGTCCTTTTTATTTATTTCATGATTATGTTATGATTAAATAATAGGCTCTTTATTATTTGGATCCCATGTGTAGACATGATAACTCAATCGTTTTTCTTCATTTTCAACTATACATGAAATCTCATCTTGATGTGAAAAATTTATTAGCATAACATGTTGTCTATATTCGACAGTGAACAGAAGATAGTGTGTGTGTAGCCATGTTTCACTCTATGATGTTAGTTCAATGAAAATAATATTGTAACAAGTTATTCCCTATCTGATGGTTATCAAATGTGAATATTTATTTTTACTAATAATTGTAAATTTTTTTGATACTATTATTTCTAAGTATACTATACCTTATTGTATGTTACCCTTCCATTCGAGGCATCATTGATAAAAATTAGAACATGGCGACCATCATGAATGGTTAATCCCATAGATAGAGAATTTGAATGAATTTTTTTTACTGTGTTGATATAATAGAGGATATAGTAAATATAGAATGATTTTGAAGACTTCCTACACAGAGGACACACTTGATGCATTCAGGAAAATTATCATGTTACTCAATGTCTAGTGAGCTGTCGAGTATCACATTCAATACTAAGTGTTATATTGAGTATCTTTTTATTCATTTCCCATTAAACTGTTGAATAGAATTCTTGATTCATGGTGTTATGTCATGTGTCATTTCATTTGATACCTTCAGAATAGTCTATAGTCTATTCAATTCTTTGTGTTATTCTAAGTTGCATGTTGTACTTGATTATTATGGAATGTCGAGTTTCATGTACTCATGATTCCATAAGGATCATATGTAACATATCCACTAGCCCAATTTATTTTTTGGTTACTCTTACATCAATATTTGTTTCCTTTAAGTATGGTGGTGAAACATTTACAATCAGGGTTTAGGGGTTGCTTTCATAGTACATGACCACTCAAATTAATATTTTATGTTTATTGTCATGTTACAAATTTTTTTAAAATGAAACACAATTGTGAAATTTGGAGAGCATGATTTTGTAATATGTTGTTATTTAATATTAATATTTTTACTAGAATTCAACCCATGAATTTATAGGTGTTTTTATATTTCATGAGGGATAATGAAAAAGGGAGGGGATCAATGATGAATAGATGAGAAGAGGACCAAAGAGCTAGTAAGTGACCAATAGTGAATTTTGAGGATATTCTTTTTAATTATTTACTTTATCTACTTATTTGTACACTAGACTAGGTTTCAAATATTGGAGCCATTTATTACTATAACAATTAAATTTATAGGTTCAATATATGTATATATATATACTATTGTGTGTAAATATAAATGATGTTTTTTAGTATTTATATATATTGAATGTTTTATGGTTTTAATAGGCTAAAAGAATACATAAATTTAAATAAATGAGATAATTAAAAAATATTAGTTATATTTAATTAATATAAGGGAAGGATTGTTTGGGTTTCATATGGTAGAATTATAGAGAAATTTACAGTGTCTTATGAGTAAATCTATAGAGGAGTGAAAAATTCATAAAAATTTAAAATTAAATAAATTTATAAAAAGGTATTGAAACATACTAGGTGTAGAGACCCGTATCTTGACGTACATGGACATTACATTACATTTGAGGAATACTTAGTACATAACAAAAACACACACACAAGGACCGTAATAGTTTAGTGTCTTTGGAAACTCGGAATATAATCTTCTAATCGTGGTGAAAGATCTTCAACATCTCCCATAAAGATCTTCTTTTTTTTTATACCTAAAACCTTTCTTTATATCCTTGGGAAAAGAAAACATAAAAGGGTGAGCTCAAATGCTCAGTAAGGGTAAACAAAAGAAATATCAATCACATCATATACATAAGCACATAACTTTTGGAAATCTTAACCTGCAAAAGAGATCATAATTTCATAACATGGGGTAAATCATGGCAGTGAAATGTAATCACAATAATCATAACATAAAACATGAAACTTTGTGGCATTCACACATAATCATAGAGAATCATTTCTTGTTAGTCAAGACTCATTTCCAAGACTATCTTAGTGGACAAAGTCCCTTTCTGAATCGAGTAACCCTCGTTTCAGTCCTGTTTCACTGAACCGGTATAACCTACCATTCCAGCCATGTCTATCTCATGAGATATAAAATCATTACCCAATGCATTGGAGGGAGATAATAGTCCCACCCATCTCATAATGATACCATTCTTATGTGTTCCACAAAATCATAAATCATACATCATTTCATAACCCATGTAATAAAATGGGATTCTTAAACATCATGCCATCATAATCCATAAACAATTTATATCATTTCATCACAAGAAAACTAAAACCATTTAAATCATAGAGACATTTTACTTGAAACATACATATCAAATAACGTCATCTTAGATGGAAAAATAGTTTTAAAAAAAAACACTTGAAATAAATTCTTGAGGAAAATATCCTTTCTTCTTTAAAAACATTTTTCCTTTCTTAACATGTCATAAAACTTTAAACTAAAAGAAGTTGATTAAAAATAAACTTGAAAAATTTTAAAGTAAGATTCTTGGAAATAATTTTTTAAAAATCCATTCATGCCGTATACGTTAAAAAAAACATTCTTCGTACTTTTGTCGGAAAAGTCAAAAAAATCACCTCGTACGAAAAAGCGACAAAAGATTCCTTTCATATTCTTTACTAAAAACTCACCGAAGGGTAAAAATGGATTTAAACAATTTTAGTTGGATGGAAATAATATTAAATATTTATGAAACATGGATGTGGATGATAAAATACACCCCAGTAAATACTTACGAATAAACAATCTCGGATAAAAATGAGATTGTGATATTTCCCTTACCGTAGTTCCGATTTGCTTCGTATGTGTCTGAACCTCCTGAATAATGATTTAAATAATGTCATTGACTTATTATAGAATCATATTCATTGTTATGATATCATATATGGTTCACTTATGACATTATATTACCCGTTCTTTTGTAAATTCCATGTTAAAGAAGCGTTTTGGGTAAAATCGTTTCATTTATCGTAGGTGTTTTGACTTGTTGTTCTTGACATTATTATTACATATATCATGATTTAATTACTTCCAGAATATAAAATTTGATTTATATATCATATATATTCATTATATATATATATAATAGATAGATAAATAAAATGAAAAACACCGTTCATGGAGACGGTAGTCCGTACGTACGCATGAACACTGTTTTCCATTCCTTATTGTCTTGAAATGGAAGTAAGTAGATGACATACATATATATATATACATAATCCAGTAGCTTTATAATGTCATTAATTTCATTATTATTTCTTATATATACTTTATAATCATTCTTAAATGGTTAACATGGAGAATGAATCTCATCGCGTCGTGGAGACGGTATTCCGTACGTACGCACGCGCGGTGATTTCTTTTTCCGTAGGATAGATAAATGGTGAAATAGGGTTGTTTCATACTTATTATAACATATCAGTATATGAGTGATACTGATGTTATTACTTCATAATGAAACAACCTATGAAGAAGAAGTGGAAGAAGAAATAAAGATGAAAGAATTGGTAACGGTAATTACCTCTTCTTTGAAGCGCCTCTTTGAGACCTCCTCTTAGGGCACTAAAATTGGTCTTTGAGGAAGACCATAACCTCTAGTATGTTTCTAGGGAAGTGGAGAAGAGATTTTGCCAGGGGTTGGCCGATCTTGAGTGCTCAAATTGGAGTGAGGAGGAGGGGGAGGAGGTGTCCTTTTATAAGGGAGGAGAGGGGCACCTTAGGAATATCTCAAAATATTATTTTATATTAAAGTAAAAATCGGTTTATAATGGTTTCAAAGGGTCTTATTTCGAAGCTAAAGTGGGGATGGGTCGAAATCCTATCAACCAATAGGATTTCGACAAGTTTAGTTTATTATTTTAACCTTGTCAATTAGATTTAACTCTAAGTTAAATAATTTGACTTTTACCGTGTCTTTTTGTTTTCTTTCACTATATGGTTAATAAACTTACTATAACAAGCCAAACGAACCCCAAATTGTTTATTATTAATATATATATCCTTATATAAGTCATTTGGATGAACCTTAGATTTTTAGGAATAAAATAACAATTAATAATATAATATTTGATTTAAAAACTATTTTGTGTCAATTTTGACACTATTTGATATATAATTTTTTTGAAAGTCATAACAGAATTATATGTTCGAACCAAGTTGATTAAATCAACACTAATATATCATAGTAACCTAGAAAATTAGTGGAATTCATAAAAAGTCTCAAATTACATTCATTTGAGTATTTATAACATCAATTATGTTAATATTTCCTTAAAAGGGTAATTACTGCATCATCGTTGTGTCATAAATAAATTAATTTATTTAAAGTCTAAAAATTATAAATAAAATATCATTATGTAGGAAATATTTTTACATTTCTAATGAATATTTATAGTCGAATTTATCTTATGTATAACCCCATATTAAAAATGTTTTAGTGAATAAACTTTGATTTTAACTCTTTTAACTCTTCTTTGAATTAAATAATAATAAATGTCCTAATCTAATCCAAGTGGTCCTAAATGATAATATTTTACACTTAAGGTTGTTTTTGGTCGAGATACACTTGTCCAATAGAATTAGGACATGTGTTAGGGTAATATTAATATCATTCTTACCCTTAATTACCCTATTTACTTTTAACCGCGGTAAATAAAAGTAAAAAGTTACTATTCACCAAAAATTATTTTCATCTCATTGAACCACATTTTACTTACTGACATCAACCGTGTCTCTCGGATTTTTGAAATTCCATTCACAGAAGCGGTAAAATTAAGTTTTATGAAAAATTCTGTTTTTTAACTACCACTTAGTAGTTTCACTATTCATCAAAAAATGAAGGTTTTCAGAAAAATGCCAAAATTTCATCCTAAGCTATATTTCATAAAAATGAAGTCTATTTTACCAAATTCATAACATAGAAGTTTCATTAATTAATTTTATAATTAAATCCCGCTGTTAAAACAAATAGCGTGTTTTTAAGAAATAATATCTATCAAAAGATTGACACTTGTTTATGTCTGGTTTAAATGTGCAATTACATCCAATGACCAACATTGTATTAAATTGTAAAAATATATTCTAAATATACTTTAAAACTACTCCAATTAATAATTTATCACTATTAATTATTTAGATTAAAAAAGTTGTTTTTTAATTATAATTTAGTAATTTTCACTATTCATCAGAATATGAAAGTTATCCGAAATGTACCAAAATTTCACCTTAGGATAAATTCGATACTCCGAATCCAAAAATGAAGTTCATTTTGAAAAATAAGATTTACAGAATTTTAAAAAGTGGTTATTACTATTCATACCGGCTAGTTTTAATAATATTTTAATAGCATATCGTTGTTTAGTGAAACTCGGTATTGCGTATTACACACGCTATCGAGGAAGGTCGCGATTGCGTGTAATGCAAGGCAAGTCAAGGATGCGTGTTGTGCAAGCTCCTTTTGGTGTAGCGTACAACACAAGACATTAATAAAATTAAAAAGAATATTTTTTATAAAATCTTGGGCTGTTACATTCTACCCCCCTTAAAATGAATTTCGCCCTCGAAATTCATCGGGGTTATAAATGGTTTACTATTTGAAAGTTTCTTTAATAGAAACCCACATCGTAAAAAGGAATATCAAAACCAATCTTTAAAAACAAAAGTATGAAATGTAACGGTTACCCAAATAAACTAATCATTGGGTTTCCACATAGGTGATAATATGGATATGGAAGAGAAATCTAACCATCATGTTCTGATGGAGAGTGGTAGAGAACATGGCTATGGAAAAGCCAATAATCATAAATCCATAAATTTGTGACGATCTAAGGTACCATCCGATTCATCAGGTATAAGATCACTAGGACAACATTTTTGGTTTTCAAGATCATTTCCCTAATGTTGAAAATTTGAATTGGAATAAATACTTTCTTTATTTTGGTACAATCTCACTATTGTTCGTTCCTAGAACAATTTCCACTTCATCTTTTAAATAAATGAAGTTGAATTTGTTATTCGTGAAGTGTTAGCAGATCATGTGATAGAATGACGGGTCATTCCATCTGTCTCAAACAAAAGGTTAGCAAAAATTATATACATATGTCGATCTATAGTGAGATTAATCATATATAGTTCCTAAAATGGACTTATACTTCATATATCATACTGCTTAATATAATAAAACTAGTTTCTACTAAACAGGGACTTCCTGTAGGCCAGTGGTAGGTGATAAAGGCCAGTCGCACTTCGATTGCGGGTTCGATTCCCACAGCCTTTTCCGAAGTGATGGGTTGTCGCCCGTCCTGCAGGTTGTCCTTTTTCCAAAACTATATAGCATCCCATCAATAATATCGAAAAAAGAAAACAATACTAACTTATGTCCAACATAATCCATTCCAATCTTTTATGCTTATCCATAATACTGCAGTCGACTCTCATAATATAGTGAAAATGATTACCAGAGATTTAACACCATCATCGATCCCCATATATCATAAGATATGTTTTGTTGGTCACATTCCAAACATTCAAAGTCCTTAATCGTGTATTCTCTTGAATACCTTAGTGAAAACATGAATGCAGTTAAAAGTTAACACTTTTCACATACCAAAATCCTCAAAATTCTATATACTCAAACTTAGTCCTTATATCAATCATGAGCTCATGAATACTGTTAAACATTTCATTTTCTCGTTTTCCCTTCATTATGCGCATAATATCTCAATCACTTTTTAATACCAAATTAGACCAATACATAAATATTCCAATATTACAACATTATTTTGGAATCCCATTACATAAACACTTAATCATTCCACCACATCGTTGTCATATTCAACATTTCCAATAGTGATCGCATGTGACTTCCCTTTGTCCTTTGCCTTAAGAGGTTGCTCATGTCGATCATCACTAACCCTTGGATTAGGGCATTTATTATCATAATGCCCCATTTCCTTGCACTTTAAGCATTGAAGTGTTGGTTGTACGTTCTCTGCAGTGTTTGCTTTATTCACTTCATTAGAATCCCATTTTCCATTACTTCGACACTCAGCTGCTCGATGACCTTCTTTTCCACACTTAAAACATTTTCTAGTCCCTTTAAGACAATCTCCACCATGTTTCTTTCCACACTTTGTGCATAAGGAAACATTCATATTCTTTTCACCATTATTCTGAGATTTCTCCTTGAACTCCATCTTTCGTTTCTTGTCAAAACAATGAGATGGATATGTAACACCAACTTCCATTTCTACCTTGATAGCACAACGCACAATTTCTTCATAGCTACTGAAGTCTCTTATAGCTAATGCCCTTCGATGACTTGGTTTTAAGCCACTGAAAAATAAATCAACTTTACTTTCAGGTTGGATGATAATGCCAGATGCATACCTTGCAAGTCTTGTAAAATTCGCTTCTTATATACCAACAGATTCATCATCCTTTTGCTTTAGTTCAAGAAACTCCTTCTCCATCTTCGTTCGAAGAATACGAGGGAAGTACTTACTGAAAAACAATTTCTTGAACTCGTCCCATTCCATGGAATCAATTTCATCTCTTTGCCTCGTATTCTTGATAAGTTTCCACCATTGATCAGCTTCACCTTCCAAACGATATACTTCTAAGATGACTTTATCATGTTCAGAACATTGAAGAACTGAAAATATGTTTTCAGTAGTACTAATCCATTGTTCAGCAACTAATGGATCAGTAGACCCACTAAAAGAAGGCGGACGCTGCCTCATGAAGGATTCACCAGAATGTTGCTCCTTCCTTTGCTCGTTTGGAAGTCCTGCATGATTCATAGCTTGTGAAAGTTGTGTGAGCATGGCTACAAGATTTTGCATTCCAGCTCCAATATCGTTTGGTTTCTCCGGGGGATAATCATTGCATTGTCCATTGCATTGATCAACATGGTTCCTTCGGGTTCCATCCATCGTCTAAAACCCCAAAAGAATAGTGTGAGAGGAAAAAATCATGCTAGGGAAAAAAACATAATAAAGGGGTAGTACCCTCAATATCTAACATCTTAGGTTAAATTCTAAGATCGTTAGAGCAATTCTAGGACTATAACCTATACGTATACTTAACCATAGAGACATCCCTAGACATTCCATAGAAATATCTCTAGGGATCTCACTAACGTTTTCGCATCCTAGTTTCCAAAGGTTGACTAACCCTTTCCTCTGATACCAACTGTAGAGACCCGTATCTTGACGTACATGGACATTACATTACATTTGCGGAATACTTAGTACATAACAAAAACACACACACAAGGACCGTAATAGTTTAGTGTCTTTGGAAACTCGGAATATAATCTTCTAATCGTGGTGAATGATCTTCAACATCTCCCATAAAGATCTTCTTTTTTTATACCTAAAACCTTTCTTTATATCCTTGGGAAAAGAAAACATAAAAGGGTGATCTCAAATGCTCAGTAAGGGTAAACAAAAGAAATATCAATCACATCATATACATAAGAACATAACTTTTGGAAATCTTAACCTGAAAAAGAGATCATAATTTCATAACATGGGGTAAATCATGGCAGTGAAATGTAATCACAATAATCATAACATAAAACATGAAACTTTGTGGCATTCACACATAATCATATAGAATCATTTCTTGTTAGTCAAGACTCATTGCCAAGACTATCTTAGTGGACAAAGTCCCTTTCTGAATCGAGTAACCCTCGTTTCAGTCCTCTTTCACTGAACCGGTATAACCTACCATTCCAGACATGTCTATCTCATGAGATATAAAATCATTACCCAATGCATTGGAGGGAGATATAGGTCCCACCCATCTCATAATGATACCATTATTATGTGTTCCACAAAATCATAAATCATACATCATTTCATAACCCATGTAATAAAATGGGATTCTTAAACATCATGCCATCATAATCCATAAACAATGTATATCATTTCATCATAAGAAAACTGAAACCATTTAAATCATAGAGACATTTTACTTGAAACATACATATCAAATAACGTCATCTTAGATGGAAAAATAGTTTTAAAAAAAACACTTGAAATGAATTCTTGAGGAAAATATCCTTTCTTCTTTAAAAACATTTTTCCTTTCTAAACATGTCATAAAACTTTAAAATAAAAGAAGTTGATTAAAAATAAACTTGAAAACTTGTAAAGTAAGATTTTTGGAAATAATGTTTTCAAAATCCATTCATGCCGTATACGTTAAAAAAAACATTCTTCGTACTTTTGTCGGAAAAGTCAAAAAAATCACCTCGTACGAAAAAGCGACAAAAGATTCCTTTCATATTCTTTACTAAAAACTCACCGAAGGGTAAAAATGGATTTAAACAATTGTAGGTGGATGGAAATAATATTACATATTGATGAAACATGGATGTGGATGATAAAATACACCCCAGTAAATACTTACGAATAAACAATCTCGGATAAAAATGAGATTGTGATATTTCCCTTACCTTAGGTCCGATTTGCTTCGTATGTGTCCGAACCTCCTGTATAATGATTTAAATAATGTCATTGACTTATTATAGAATCATATTCATTGTTATTATATCATATATGGTTCACTTATGACATTATATTACCCGTTCTTTTGTAAATTCCATGTT
Organism: Viscum album; assembly: GCA_963277665.1. Classification (NCBI taxonomy): domain Eukaryota; kingdom Viridiplantae; phylum Streptophyta; class Magnoliopsida; order Santalales; family Viscaceae; genus Viscum; species Viscum album. Next base: position 549,044,744 of record OY728146.1, on the reverse strand, counting down.
AAAGAAGCGTTTTGGGTAAAATCGTTTCATTTATCGTAGGTGTTTTGACTCGTTGTTCTTGACATTATTATTACTTATATCATGATTTACTTACTTCCAGAATATAAAATTTGATTTATATATCATATATATTCAGTATATATATATATATAATAGATAGATAAATAAAATGAAAAACACCGTTCATGGAGACGGTAGTCCGTACGTACGCATGAACGCTGTTTTCCATTCCTTATTGTCTTGAAATGGAAGTAAGTAGATGACATACATATATATATATACATAATCCATTAGATTTATAATGTCATATATTTCATTATTATTTCTTATATATACTTTATAATCATTCTTAAATGGTTAACATGGAGAATGAATCTCATCGCGTCGTGGAGACGGTATTCCGTACGTACGCACGCGCGGTGATTTCTTTTTCCGTAGGATAGATAGATGGTGAAATAGGGTTGTTTCATAATTATAATAACATATCAGTATATTAGTGATACTGATGTTATTACTTCATAATGAAACAACCTAAGAAGAAGAAGTGGAAGAAGAAATAAAGATGAAAGAATTGGTAACGGTAATTACCTCTTCTTTGAAGCGCCTCTTTGAGACCTCCTCTTAGGGAACTAAAATTGGTCTTTGAGGAAGACCAGAACCTCTAGAATGTTTCTAGGGAAGTGGAGAAGAGATTTTGGTAGGGTTTGGCCGAGCTTGAGTGCTCAAATTGGTGTGAGGAGGAGGGGGAGGAGGTGTCCTTTTATAAGGGAGGAGAGGGGCACCTTAGGAATATCTCAAAATATTATTTTATATTAAAGTAAAAATCGGTTTATAATGGTTCCAAAGGGTCTTATTTCGAAGCTAACGTGGGGATGGGTCGAAATCCTATCAACCAATAGGATTTAGACAAGTTTAGGTTATTATTTTAACCTTATCAATTAGATTTAACTCTAAGTTAAATAATTTGACTTTTACCGTGTCTTTTTGTTTTCTTTCACTATATGGTTAATACACTTACTATAAAATGCCAAAAGAACCCCAAATTGTCTATTATTAATATATATATCATTATCTAAGTCATTTGGCCGAACCTTAGATTTTTATGAATAAATTAACAATTAATAATATAATATTTGATTTAAAAACTATTTTGTGTCAATTTTGACACTATTTGATATATGATTTTTGTGAAAGTCATAACAGAATTATATGTTCTAAACAAGTTGATTAAATAAACACTAATATATCATAGTAACCTAGAAATTAGTGGAATTCATAAAAAGTCTCAAATTACATTCATTTGAGTATTTATAACATCAATTATGTTAATATTTCCTTAAAAGGGTAATTACTTCATCATCGTTGTGTCATAAATAAATTAATTTATTTAAAGTCTAAAAATTATAAATAAAATATCATTATATAGGAAATCTTTTTAGATTTCTAATTAATATTTATAGTCGAATTTATCTTATGTATAACCCCATATTAAAAATGTTTTAGTGAATAAACTTTGATTTTAACTCTTTTAACTCTTCTTTGAATTAAATAATAATAAATGTCCTAATCTAATCCATGTGGGCCTAAATGATAATATTTTACACTTAAGGATGTTTTTGGTCGAGATACACTTGTCCAATAGAATTAGGACATGTGTTAGGGTAATATTAATATCATTCTTACCCTTAATTACCCTATTTACTTTTAACCGTGGAAAATAAAAGTAAAAAGTTACTATTCACCAAAAATTATTTTCATCTCATTGAACCACATTTTACTTACTGACATCAACCGTGTCTCTCGGATTTTTGAAATTCCATTCACAGAAGCGGTAAAATTATGTTTTATGAAAAATTCAGTTTTTTAACTACCACTTAGTAGTTTCACTATTCATCAAAAAATGAAGGTTTTCAGAAAAATGCCAAAATTTCATCCTAAGCTATATTTCATAAAAATGAAGTCTATTTTACCAAATTCATAACATAGAAGTTGTATTAATTAATTTTATAATTAAATCCCGCTGTTAAAACAAATAGCGTATTTTTAAGAAACAATATCTATCAAAATATTGACACTTGTTTATGTCTGGTTTAAATGTGCAATTACATCCAATGACCAACATTGTATTAAATTGTAAAAATATATTCTAAATATACTTTAAAACTACTCCAATTAATAATTTATCACTATTAATTATTTCGATTAAAAAAGTTGTTTTTTATTTATAATTTACTAATTTTTACTATTCATCAGAATATGAAAGTTATCCGAAATGTACCAAAATTTCACCTTAGGCTAAATTCGATACTCCGAATCCAAAAATGAAGTTCATTTTGAAAAATAAGATTTACAGAATTTTAAAAAGTGGTTATTACTATTCATACTGGCTAGTTTTAATAATATTTTAATAGCATATCGTTGTTTAGTGAAACTCGGTATTGCGTATTACACACGCTATCGAGGAAAGTCGCGATTGCGTGTAATGCAAGGCAAGTCAAGGATGCGTGTTGTGCAAGCTCCTTTTGGTGTAGCGTACAACACAATACATTAATAAAATTAAAAAGAATATTTTTTATAAAATCTTGGGCTGTTACACTAGGGTATTTCACAACATTATCTTATATCACCAATTCTTAAACCCTTCTCTCCCAATTTCACACTAAATTTATTAATTTTATATATTATTTATTTTTAAAAATTCACTCTTAGATTAATTATTAATGATGATCAAATTGATGGGTTTTTATATTGTATTGGGTCATGTCCTGAGAAGAAGCTAAGTATTAATTTTTTCTTAAAGGCATCATTGTTTTTTCAATAGTATATTTTTAAAATTTTAAATGGATGATGCAATATAAATTTTAAAAAGAAGAATATAAATGCAAAATTTATAAAAATATTAAAATATTATTATAAAATGATAATTTATAAAAACTTATCCCATGATAAGTATTCATTAGCAGAATAATTTATAACACATGCATTAATTTAAAATTATAATTTGTAAATTATCTATAAAAGAGAGTATTATCACATGAAATTATATTTTATTTTTAAAATATATATTCCATTTTTATTTTTAGGAGTACTTTTACTAAAATCATATTTATTCATGATGTTTAAAAACAATTCATGTGATAAAAACATTGATTAACCTTCCGCTGACATCAATGAAATTAGGATGGGTTGTTGAAACGTCCCGATTTTGCATGCCACCCAGATACGCCCTATACCTAGTCAGTCACGTGGCCTCACGCACATATCCCATAACGTTAGAGGTTGCAGACTAGAATAATGGGCCTTGGGTGTGATATTGAAGATACTAGGCCCTCATTGGAAGAGTAACACAATAGAAGGATTCAATTTTACAATAGCAGAAGTAGTAATAGTGTCATACAATAGTAAACAACAAATGACTGGAAGGAATAAGAAGTTGAAGCACATATATAATGATGCATGATACCTATGTCTATGAAATCAACCAAAAAAGTGAAAATTCTGAAATATAGTACTAAAACAAAGTACATGAAAAATAGTAATCAAATCCATGGTATCACAAGCCAATGGCCAATTCTCTCCAACTCTAAAGTAGTCATGTACATAAGGTAGAAGGGTGCCTTCCCTTATCTATATCTGCAACAATAAAATTTGTTTGGGACCAAAAGCATAGCCCATAGAGGGTGTGAGACTAAATCCTAGTAGGGAACCACCAAGAGATATGTGCCTATCAATCAGTGAATATATGTGTCTAGAAATTAACAAAAGTAGCGTAAAAAAGGAATTATTCAACAGTAAAAATTCCACAATTTCAATGAATTTAGTTCCACATAGAATGTAAATAGTTAATAATAAACAATTAACCCTCTGGGATGTTCTCACAACCTATTCCCCTGTGGTCATACTGAGAAATCACAAGTATCCCTATGGAAAATACTCAGAGTCTAACCCCTCTAGTTCAACTTTAGTATAGACTCTCGGGGGAATCACTCACCATCAATTCCCCCTAGAGTCTCATATCATTAACTAAAATGCGCTCTGAGGATGAACATATGCCACATCCCCCATGTGGCCTACTTCAAAGATTTACAGACACTCTGAGGAAGCACTTAGGTCAATTCCCCCTACGGTCTCACATTGTAACAAAAATAACAGACACTCTGGAGAATCCCTTACGTCTATTCTATTGATGGTCCACTACACTAGGTTCTCATAGCCCTGTGTAAGTCAAACCACCAAAGCAATGCAATGCGGCCAATGTAAACCTCAAGAACTACTTGGATAACCATTCTATGACATTAATGAAGACAGATAAGAATCACTCCTTCATATAATACTAGTCAAGGAATGTAAATAGCAGCCAAACCAGCAAAGCTATATCAAACAGTCAAAACAAGAAAACATGCATGGGAAAAACACTTCGAAGGAATAAAAATTAACCCTATTCACATTCAATTAACCTCTAATAAATTATATAATCATATCATTCAAATAATAGGTCTAAAACCAAAAACATTCAATACCCCAATCAATGGTATTGGGATGTTTTGAAGATAAAATTCAATGGCTATATAAAGAAAAGAACAAACCACCTACCTCGGTGTTGTAGGATCGTTATACATGGACCTCAAGCCTTGAATCTACCAAGAACTCCATAGATCTACAAAAACACTAAAAATTATCAACCAATGATTACATGAGAATGAGGAAGAATTAGAAAACTAAGCTCTAGGAGATGGAAGAGCATACTGAGGTGATCCCAACAAAATAGACATTGATCCCATCTAAGAATAGACTCTCGATCGGGGGCTCAGAGAAGGATCGCGGCCGTACTCTCGCCCTAGGATGAACCAAACCTAGAAAGAGGAATTTTCCAATTAAAATTTACCCCTGTGTGTTTAATGAATGAAAATAAAGTACACACCCAATACATATTAATTACAAGTCATGTAATTTCATTCATTATCTCCCACATTAGGTAGTCTCCAGGTCACTAAACGCATCCATGTGCATGGCCACTACACGACCACCACCTTGCTAGCCACGATAAACGACTACACTATGTGTACTTATAAAGTACAAAACGTGTAATTTAAAAATTTCCAAATAACTCCTCCATTTCACCTAAACACCAAAGAATGATAAACATACCTGAAAAAATGATCCGGGTTGTTACAGTGGTTTCATTCAATTTTGAGTTATCATTAACAAATGTTTCGATTTTATAATTTATGTTTAGGTAAAATTGGTAAATGTTATTGAATATGATCTTATTTTTCTATGTATATGTGGTGTCATGTTCTCTAACAATATTTTATGCACATTTATCTTCATGAGATATCAGGTTCAACAATATGCCATAATGACCTTATGTTCATTTAGTGTGTTGAATAACATTAAATCATAATTAATGTCTGCAAATTCAGTCTTAATTATTTATATGAACAACTGATAATAAATTATCATTTCTTTAAGGACATTTTTAGATCATTTGTGTTAGATTTTTTTTTTGTCGGTGAAGGTTTGTGTTTATTATTATGTGCATGTTAGACTACATGGACAACTTGATGATAGATGTTTTGATACTTTATATATATATTCAAGATACCGTTAATTTTTTTTATTTCTATAAGTATGCTTAGATAACTTAGTAGGCCATGTATTATTTAGATCACATGTTGAACATCTTTAACTAATAATGTTTTTCATGCTATGTTTATGTGTGAACACTTATAATAATGTGATTACTGAATTAGAATAGCGTATTGAACATAACTGACCGTAGTCACATGTAGGTTGAAGTGTAGACGTTAGTACTTCTATGATAATATATCCCTCATATACAAGTGAATATTTTTATTCTATGCTCAATGAAGATCACAAGGGATTGATAATTTCTACTACTACTCAAGATGTTTTGTCATGAAATTATTTCACTATATTCCATACATTGGATTATTATACATTATTTCAAAGACTTACTTATTGGTTCCTAGAATAGGTGGATCATTATGATAGTTTTACCCCATAGAGTGAGTATATGCATGAAATGTGGTTATTTTTAAGATATACAAGATCCTATAGTAAATATACAATAATATCATTGACATGATTTTTTAGACACACATGATGACACAATTTCCTTTTCCATGTTCATCAAAAATCTATGAACTACTAAGAAGCACATATAACTATTCATGTTAATCTATGTAAAATTTTATTTGATGAAAAATCGACTACTAAGTTGTGAACTCAATTCATGGTGTTCTACAGATTATCGATTTATTCAGTTCTAAATGAACATCCATGTAGTGCACTCGATGCATGGTGTCTTTCTATGTAAGAGTTTGTACATATGTAGAAAGAATGAAAAGATTCATGTATACATAATTCCATGATTGTCCCATGTGACTAATTCACAGGCCTAATTACTATTATGTTACACATAATATAGATTACTATTTATCATTCTAAAATAGAGAATAATTTCCTACATATGGGGTTGTGGTAGTTTTATGAAATTTTAATGCCCCATTATATATATTTTTTATCTGAGGTACTAGTAAATACACCATTGCATATTGGATATGGATGATGGGCTTCATTCTTGATATTGATTTTAAATTAGGTGATGTAAATACATTGTCATGTCATAAACACTATATTTTAAAAATATAAACACTTTTTAAATAATTAAAGAAGATGAGTCAAATTTTATTTTTGTGGTATACAAAATTTTCCAAATAATAAACCATCACACCCTTTGGATAACCAATAAATAATAAATATTAGTATTTTAATAAGAAAACGGAAAATATATGATTATATAACTTCTATATATCACTGTAAATATATAATATGAATATTATAAAACATATATCATATGTTATAAATTAAATTATTTTGAATAATAATACCTTTAGTGGAAAAAATATCAAAACAGAAAAATAATAATATTCAATTGAACATTATAAAAACATTTATTATTTTAGAAGATAAATTTACTCTGGGAATAATTATTCCCAACAATTATCTTATCAATATATCTTAATTATCATACAAAAGTGTGGTATACACTTTTTTTCAACACATTGAAAATTTGTCGATTCAAATAATTTTAAATACAACTATAATATGTTCTAAATATACCACATATGTCAATGTATAATATATTCAATAAATTAAAATTTCATTCATCTTTTCATTAAATTGAGACATACATTATAATAATCTGCACATTAAAAATATTAAAGGATGTAAAATCAAGAACTCCAAATCATCCAACACATGTATTTTTTTGTAATTCTATTTTAATTGACTAAATCCTTATGAATGTGTTTTTTATAAAAATAAAAAAATGATATTATAATTTTATATGTAATAAAAAAACTATCCAGGTTAATAATATATTTTTTAAATCATCGTTCAAATCCTTTAATTATATATATATTAAAAAATTTTTCTATTATAGATTGAAATATGACCCCATTAAAAAAGAAATTTAATTTAGGTTTATAATCATTATATAATAATAAATTAAAATTTGATAAATAATCCATCCAGTAACTGTAAATCCAATTTCTCCACCATCAAGGAAAACATCCACTACATCTTTAAGAACAAGTTATGTTCCCCTTGAATCGTTGACATAGTAAAATGGTCGGGGTAAATTTATTATATAATAGTATTAAAAATATTTTACTTTTAAATTTCCCCCCGTTGTATTTAGATGACTTCGTTCATTATGATTAAAGTATATTATATGTAAATCCAAAAATTCGCATCACCTGTAACAGAAAAAATAAATTCATAATAATTTTTGATATTATTATAAAGATTACAGACAATGTAGGTTAACCAATCCATGATGTATTTTTTCTAATCTATGAAAACAATTTCACTATAAAAAACAATGATAAAAAGATCATTCATATGATATAATTAAAAACCTAACAGCTATCCCAAAAAAATTTGATACTATCTCTTGATAGTTTAATATTCACATAACTAGTTCATTATAATGTGTCACCATTTTTACCATGTTAATCAATCAACACTTATGAATTGTATATTTAATATTCTTTAGTTCTCTCTAGATCATACTATAATATATTCATCAATAATTATAGGAATATTTTATCTAATTAATGATTAAATTTATTTACATTCATATTGAACCATTTTCTTAATAAATTTAATGTTCATCTCAATATATTATAATTTTTATGAAATTTTATTTTTCTGAATCATTAAAAATATTTATGAGGTGTAACTTTTAATTAGTATAATATTATTTATTATATCCTTACCTTTAAACATTATACTGGATACAAAATCATTCCTTGCATAATAATGGTATTATTTTTAATTTTGAATTCTCAATTTTATAATGTAATTCATCATCTATGACTAATGAAGAATGGAGCACAATGATAGTTTCTCTTATTGATAAAAACATTCCAATCATCCAAAATATTCATTACATTGAAATTATGAATCATATGTCAGTGATGAACATTTTATTTATAAAAAATTATGAATTTAATTTATAGGTTGGCTTCATAACTTCTGTGGTGTTTTTAGTTCATGTAACTCTTTATACAACTATTTCACATAAATTTCCATTAATAAAATGTATTTTTGCAATATATATATTTTTCACATATTTTTCGGACTGAAACATCAACAAGTGATTTTTTTTTCATTAAACATAGTTAATATGTTTTTGTTTAAAGGGATTTTTACATTGTCTTGTTTTATGTCTACATATATGTTTTAACCAAGTTAGGCACCCATTTTCAATTTAATGATGATACTTTTGGACATGTATATGTCTACAGGTTGGGAGGTCAAGATTATACAAATAGTCTGAGGTGGAATTTTTCTCTTTAGTTGAACTATAAAATTGATATAATATGTATTAAGAAATGCCCCATAATAAAAATACGAACTAGATACCCCTGTATTGTCGATTTGCAGCATCTATCGATGTGAATCATTATTACATATTTGTGTTATATCATTAATGTGAAGACATATATTTAAAAAATTTATAATTCAGTATCATAAAATTTTTTTAGCTAGGTTTTTATATTTTTTCTTATTACTTAAGTATGGATTTTATTTATTGACATAGTTAGAATATAAGGTATAATAAAAATAAAGGAAATCATAAGTGGTTTTTGTTGTAGAGATAAAATCTTTGATAAGGACTTCATATAGACGCATATGAGGGGAATTATAACACATACAGTTCGGTGTCACATATTCGAACATGTAATAATAATTACGTTCATTTCAAGAGAAATATCAGGGTTCCATTTTTGGTCATGAATCGATGATTGTTTCCCTAATGTTTAGAGTTAGGTATTGAAAAAATATATATGAATGTTTCCATGAAATAATTAGTAAGGGTATGATGATTTAATGACACATTACTACTTTACTAAAATATAATATGTCTAATATGTATGAATCTGCTCCATCGTACATATTTATTCATTAAATATATAGTTGGTATTATGAATGGTGATATGAACCACTATGTGTCATATAGAATCATTAAGAATATGGCCTAATGAGAAAGGAATGATCGGAATATAGACCTTGTGAATGGTTTTATAATCTCATAATTAATGTTATACGATGTGTAATTGGGTTTTTTGTTCTTTTTGTAGAATATAGCCACAAAATTGGAGTTACCAAAAAATATAGACCAATTAAATGTAAATCATTGACTTGAAAAGAATATTTCACGATGATTAGATATTTCTAGGATAATAATATTTTCGGGAGAATAAGAATGAAATCAGATATTGTGATTTTGGGGTTTAACATCAATGATTAGTCATATAAATCCTACTAAAAAATAATCAAATCCCATGATCTATATATTAGGATTAGTAATGTGGGGAGATAATACTGTACCATGAAATTTAATGAAATGATGTATGGATGTTGAAATTGAGTTTTTTCATTATATATTAGAAGTTCATTTCATTAATAGGGTGAAAATATAATATCGAGTTGGGATTATGAATATTGGTACCTCCTTTTAGGTTTTCCTCATAGGGAATAACTCATGGTACATATGAGAATAATGAAGGTAAGGTCCCCATGAAAAAAACATATGGCTTATGTATTATTTTATACTAACCATATTTTGTTGTACCGATATCATTTATGAAAAATTGTTAGGAAATAATAAATTGTAATATTACTATACATTGCACTAGAGCAGGAGGCCCATGCAATCAATTATCATTGATTTCAATAATGCATTCTGGAAGAACTCTCAGGGATTGGGATCAGACTGTAATCAACCATGTTGAAATGAATGAGTTATAGAAATCTAAGCCAATTTAATTATGATAAAAAACCATATTATCAGTGGGATACATGTTTGTAATTCCCCCAGTTAATATACTAGTTTGTGATGAAAAGAAAAAGGGTATTTTAATAGTTGGATGACTTGATGGAAATAATTCACATTGTTGTGGATTACATTATCCTAAATGACATGTGGATTTTTTGGATTCATTGATAGTTCAATTTCAATTGTGAAAACCTAGGTGGATAGGTTTCATCACGTCAAGGAAGTTATTTTTCTTATACAATGGTGTGGGGGGAAAAGATGGTTTACCCACATATAGGAATTAAAGTAGTATATTATATAGTGGAGAATAATAATGTTGTTAACCCTTGTAAGGGAAGAATAAAAGGTTTCTTCATAATTATTATTGGTATATGTTGTGACCATGTGTTATAAGGGGAAGTGGTATCGTTTTAATAATAGGGATTAGTTGATCCCTTGTGATTTTATGGGGAGGAAGCAATATTATGTAAACTGGGAGACATAGAATGCTGGTGATACTCGATAGAAGAGGCACAATAGTGAAGGCTAGTGGGACATGATTCACTATAAATATTAGGGGGATTAATGGATTTTATTTATATTGACATCTATTATATCCCCTATAATCTCTCCTTAACAATATTATTTGACAAATAGGGATAATTATGATTCATGTGAACATTTTAATTTTATTGATATTTAGAAAACCAAATTTTCATATATTATTTTAATTTTGATTCGTTATGATCATAATTTTTGATACATATATGGAATTGGGTCTTTTAAATGTTAATTGATAAAGTGTATCTTCTATCAATATATTATTTCATCCAAAATATCAATATGAGGATCCCATGGGTCATATTTAGTGTCATATATAATAAAACTTGTAGATGATGGTTTTGAAGGAATATGGGTTACAAAACATGTCTTAGAAACATAGGTAGGGTAAAAATCATATGTTTTATGAAAAATAATTATGATTCCTTGTTAGTTTTTCTTCATTCCTTTCTTATAATAATCTATATTCGATGTATTCGTCAATTTCGAAAGATAGAGTACTATAAAATTCTCCCCCATATGAATTGTATTTAATATTTTTACAGATTAATAATTTATAAGGTGAATGTAAAAATAGAGTGGATATATTATCAATGAAGGATAAACTTTAATGATGAAGGATAAATTATATAAGTTTAGTTTTATGAAATATTTGTGCCCACAATTATTTTTTTCCATCATGCATGCTCTCACACACTATAATAAACCTATAAATAGTGATCCACCACATACATCACTTTTTTCATGACTCAAGTAATAGAATAAAGAGATGTTTCAACACTAGTGACCTTTAATTTATAAGACACAACTGTTTCAATGATTATTTTTCTTTCCATAGGTTTAATGGTGCTATTAGTATAATGTTTTCTACGCCCATTCACATTAAAGAACTAACATCAATGAACGATCTAGGAAATGATTCAATCCAATACCAATGTGTGATGGTTCTGGATAACTTACATTCATGAAGGACAATAGTTAATTAATATGGTGAAGGAACATGGAAAAACTATTTCTTCTTAATCAAAATTTCACCCACTAGTTCATGCTATTAACTATAATTTCCTATGTGAATTAAATAAAATTATTGATTTATCTAACTGATAAAAAATAAATTTATATTGGTTGAAATCAATGTATTATAATATGGTAATATATTATTATTTTTAGGACTCTTATATTCCAAATGAATTGACTGTAGAGTAAATCATTTTTATAAAAATTCATATTATATCATGGTATCTTTTCATATGAATAATTGTTTTGTTTCACACATATATGATTGAATTCAAAAAAAATTCGGATTAAAAATAAAAGTATTTTTATATCTATCATTCCCTGAAGGATTTGAGGTATGTCCAAGGATATATAAAACATTATTATGGTGAGTCACATTGTTTTACAATATATACTACTCAATATATAGTGGATTATATTCTTGTTTTGATTGTTTAGCCTATAACTATCAATGGATAGGGATGTAGTTAAGGTAATCAAATAAAGGCACTAGAAGTGTTTTTAAGATATGATTGAACCATATTCCTCTTAAAATGTCTTGATTGGATATTTGTGTCTATGTTGAGGATTGATGATATTTTTTCAATCCTCAATACGCAGAACTCCCCAAAATTACCAATAATAACTAAAAATTATATATATTGATGTATATTTCCAAGATTTGTTTATACAACCTTATATATGATTTTTCTTTTTAAGTATAATTTTTGTGAAGAATCTATTATTTTATAAACACTAGAATGATCAAACCAAATAGTCCTTCCGAATGAAGATTAATAATGTTCATCCAGTCTCTCACCCCACCTGACAATTTTTTCCAATCATGCTATAGAGGAAGTCATCATGGAGTGTGGTGTGGACATAATGGCAGATGTTCCTAACCTCATGGATTCTATAGTCAGTATCACATTGAAAAATTTCTCTTCCTTTTCTAATGATGGGATGAGGGCTATTTTATATGAAATCAATGTGCCACCACTAAATAATGTAACATCGGATGTGGGGAAAAATTTATTAATTGGTGTATAATGGTATGGCATAAAACATTATAAAATCATGAGTTTAAAATCAAGAATTATTTTTATTAAATTCAGTGAGATATTTTTTGGTTTACATTCTAATATAATAAGACCATCGACCATATAGAAATAATTATTACCTCACAATGTGGAGGCTACCACATATTATCAATTTTTCCATGTTATACCATTTTCAGAATAAGCATGTTTTCTTTTCTAGATATACCTTCGAAAAATTTAACATAAAGTCATAAATATCCTAAATCAACCATAAAACCATATAAATAACATATGATGACATGTTATGTTAAAAAAGTACTATATTTGAAAAATAAAAAAAATGATATATTTTAGTTCATGAAAACAAAAAAAACCCATTTTCCAAAATTTTATTTGTGATCTAAATGAAAATATTCCTATATGAAGAGTAAAATTAAATAAGAAAATAATTTGATATAAAATTTCATAATAAATATTAAATGATAAATAAATAAAATAAGGTTTACTTTTTAATAATGAATATAAAATCAATAAAACATTTACAAAAATTGTTATACATTATATAATTAATAAGTAGAATATATATTCCATTAATGTATATATAATTTCTCATCAAGATGAGGGAAATCATCATAAGAGACACCTTAAATATAAGATAAATTACTTAGGAATATAGAAACTTTAAGATATTTAATTCCCTCCAAAGGGTTTGGAGGGACAACATGCATCTTTCACTCATCAAATATGGAGATAATATCCTTGATGAAAGGTAGTCTCTTTCAAATCACATTTTATCATTATTTAATAATCACTTTCGTGGTCCACCAATGGTCTTGTGTATCAAGGAGAGTATCCTCCCAAAAGACACCAAATGTGGATAACTCATTTATTATCTTTATTTCTACGGATTTTGATATCAAGGAATCAATATTTGCCCCCAAAAATAATTTGCACCTAGACAAGATAGATTCACAAATCACTTGACCCAATTTTATTTGGATTTGATTCACAAGGACGGAACAACATGGTTAATAACATTTTAATGGTCACACATTCACCAAATGATTCAATTCCTATATTATTTCCTTTATTATAAATATCGATAATACCAGTGAAAAATCTTAATTTATTCATGTTTATATTGTTAAAAATATTCATATATGGATCATAAAATATATTTCCAATAGTATTTGTAGTATCTTAGATATAATCATCTCTTGGAACTACTTCAGATTTGTTAATGGGAGAAAAATCAAGAATTTATTACTCACTGACTATGAATGTGATAATATCCAAAAAAATACCATTAAAAGATGCAATGTTGCTCTCAATCATGAGATCAGTAATGCCATTAATGTAGTTTTCATGATCTTTATAGGTGATGTTCTTTATAACTTTGGATTTAAAATAATATTTATTTAGTGCGTCAAAAATAACATGGTCTTGTTAATATATATTCACATAAACGGGTCCATGAAAAGCGACCTAATGTTCACTAGGGTGTGAGGAAAATTGATCCTCATTAATCTTTCATATTTTCCATTATAGAAGACCATCTCAATAGGCTTTTCCTCCACACGGTGGACAAGATGGATATATAAACTATCAAAGAAACTAGAAGTTTCCCTATCCATCAAATATGTTTTTTCTTATGATATATTTATATTTAATCAGGTACTCAAGAACATCAACAACAATAATAGTGCACTCTTGATATATGAAAATGTATCGGATCAATTTTTTTTGGTTCATGTCATTCATGTATTTTGGCAAGATAATCTAGATCCAAGAGAATTATCCATCATCAATGATTTAAGAATTTTAGTAGGTTCTCACACATATTCCTATCTTTGAGAACCATTATTCTTTATAAATTTTTAGGCATCCAAATTAAAAAACAATTTGAGTCAATTAGGAAGAACTCATGCATCATAGAATGGAAAATATTTATGAATCATAGGAAGAGTTTATCGTGTTTGACCATGGTGGTAAAAATATGGTCTACTTAATTATGGTTTATAATTGGGATACATATATGATTATTTACATCAAATTAATGATGAGGAAAAACTTTCAGGAGTGGTAGTATCCTGGAAGGGAAATTCATTACGGTTCTTTTGAAAAAATAAAGCAATTCTAAATGTTTTGGTGGCCATAACACCAAAAAATCTGGATTTTTTGATGTATTCCTTTCTTTCAAAATTTTTATAGAGTTTAATCAAAATCATTTATAAATCAGTTAATTTAATTAGATGTAGATTTCTAAATATAATATTTTGCAGGAATCCTGAGATGCATGGATTACTCCATTTTTCCAAGTTTATGTAATATTTTTTACAAATATTCCTACTCAGTCACAATATTTTTTTAATAGAAATGTCATCTTGAGATTATGAACATACAATTTGATGAGATCTACTTGTATTGAAAAGATTATACCCTTTGATAATAATATTGATCACAACATTTCAATCAAGGAACTTATATCCATCTTGGTCAACCTTCTTAATGAATTTGCAATGGATGTTTTCACATATGACTTCCTCAAAGAAGGAAAGATTCCCATTTGGTAAAAATATCTTAATGTATGTTTGGATTCTAATAACATCAATATTCATTTTCATGATTTATTTCACTAGTGGATTGGTAGTTTCAATAGAATGTGGATTTTTCTATCCATTTTTGCACTTCTCTGGAGAATGTCTCTCAATAAGGGCCCTATTAGTTCTACTCATTTGAATATAAGAATATCTATTTAATTAATGTGTTTCCTAATTAATTATAATATGGAGGATTTTCACCATATATTCTTGTATTGTAACAAAACATACTCCCTCTAGATAAATAAATTTAAAATCACTAATGTTTAAACCCTACATATTTCAACCCATTAGTAGTTTCTATACACTATTCTGAATTTTCAGTTCTCTAAACATGTCACAATTCTATATTTTGTTTCCACTGTGTAAATGCTTCATTTAATTTAGAGACATCAATATAAGTCTATTCATGGGTAGATAAAATTCAATGTGAAATATCTTATTGCAGAAACCATTGATTTTGTTTGAGATTATAATATGTGGCATGATGTACAATGAAACAAAAAATTGAGGGACCTATGAATTCATAGATGAAATATAATTTTCAGGATCTTTACCAATACTTGTGGCACAATTAATGGCTTTTGGTCTCCACCCATACATGGCTAGAATAAATGAAACATTAATGGGGAATCAATGGGAAATCCATGACCTTCAAGATATGAGGCCATTTTTATAAATCAAAATGGTTATGTGGTGGAAGTCCTCCATGGTCCATGTTTTCAGGACAATACTCTCGAAACTATAATTATTTTAATTATAAAATATATTTTTTTGATGGAAATTAATCCTAATCATATTATGACTAGAGTGTGACTCTACTACTATTGTAATAGATTGTTTTATGGGAGTGGTGCATCATTCATGGAAGCTGATAGCGGGATAGGAAAACAACATGTTTATTCTCACTTTTGTGAGTTTTTATTATCACATACACATTCCATTATGAAAATTACCTTGTGGATGGTATTGAAAAAAATTGAGTGACATTTGTTGTGTTCTATTATTCAAAATCTCTTCCTAATGATATGCATTAAATCTTTTAATGGAAATAATTTATAATCCCCTCTTTCAGACAATTGTAATTTTTTAGTTTTATATAAGATTTGGTGTGCTCATTTTAATCATAAAATAGATAAATTATAACGCCCCAGCCTTAAAACTTACTTAATCTTGAGTTATTACAAGATTACACAATGAGGATCTTTTTGGGTTTAGAGTTTTAGAGAATTAGATCATAAAACTTGCATTACATTCCACATGTAAACAAAGTGGTTACATAAAGATAGTATTCTTCATTCTCATAAATGGAAACACATTTAAAATAAAACATGGATTATTTCTTGACATTTCCTTGACACTATCATCATATCATGTACCTTTTCCTTGACCTGTGAAAAACATTTCAAAAAAACTTGGGATGAGCATAAAAAGCTCAGTATGGGATATTAAAATATGGAAAGGAAACATGGGTACATATATAAATAATAATGAAATCATACTTTACCCATAAAACATATTCACTTTAACATAACTCATCAAATCATGAATACATCATAGAAATCATAAGACATAAAGGTAACTTGAGGCATTCATAACATTCTTACGTAGGGAGTAACCCTCTTGGTTACGTTTGGAATACCCATCACAGTATATTCCCTAAATCTCTTCGGAGAAACCTTAACGTTTCACTCCTTTGCGTTACCCAATGTATTGGAGAGCTATATCGGGCTCACCCGCCCTTAGTTTATCATCCACCCGTCTTCATAATAATGCCCAAGAACCTCAACATAATCATATCACATAAAACATGCATAAAGGAAACATAACATTTCCACCTTTCAATCATAAGATATCAATACAACACATTGATATAAAAACATTATGAAAACCATTTTCAATACCAAAATAAAAGAAATGTAAAACATGGTATTTATTTTTCTTTTAAAAAAAAGATATGGCTTGTAGAGAAAGCCGAAACTCAAATAATGGTCATGGCGGCGGAGAAGTCATTGTCGCCCCATACGTATGACAAAAACATTCCCTTTTGTCGTTTAGTAAACTCTTCGTATAAAAAATATTCCTTTTGGATAAACGTAAAAGTCAAAGGGTTTTATACACCATATAAAAGAATGTTGTGTATAAAATAAAATATTCCTCAATGAAAGGACATTGAGACGAAGTCCCATACCTTAGGTCCGACTTGACTTGATCGTTCTTTAATGTCCTAAATAATAAACATGAGTTAATTTTATACATTCTTAAGAACCTTTTTCAAGTTCATTATTCCTTTTATATCACTTATTTCCTTGTCATGAACACTATGTTATTATTTAAGTTAATAACGGTCGTTTAACGATCATTGGTACTTGTGTCAAAATAAGCCCTTTATAATTACATGTTGTTCATGTATCCATTATATCAAGAATGGTATTCATGATTTAGATATCATATATGTCATATATATCCGGTACATGCATGCATTTATAATATTACATAATCATTTAGAGGTAAGAAATGAAATGCACCGTTCATGGGGACGGTAAGCCGTACGTACGCATGAACGCTACATTCATTTCTATTTAGTATTTTATATAATGGAATCATGATGATATAAAGTTATATTATAATTACATTATAATATCATATATAATATAATAGTTCCATCCTTTATACATCCCACATATGGTATTTAACGAATCAAATCACTTTGAGGGGGCGGTAGTCTGCACTTCCTTAAATGAAGATATCACGTTTACCCATAATGGAACCCATAAAGGTATGCCCAAAATGAAAAATACATAAGCATAAGGAAAACATAAAAATGTTATATATCATATATAAATATAGTGTCATCTTAATGGCCACCTTTGAAGGTGTTAAATGAATGTTGAACAATTGTTTCGGGAGGCATAAATTCACCATCCACGGAAACAGTATGTTCGTTAACCATTAGATTTAGGTGTGTGTAAGTGTATCTCAAATCCTTATTATAACAAAATCCTAGTATATTTAGGATACTTTATTTGTTTCAAAAGAAAAGAATAAAATCAGTTTAGGGTGTTGGAGAAGCAAAATAAAACAAAAGGACTCAAAAGAAGACAATACCTTAAAATCGGGTAACTTCCTTTGGTTTGAGCTCAAAGGCTTCCTTGGGCAGTCTTCTACCCAAAGTGAGGCTTCAAGGAGTAATAGAGGGAAGTTTAGAGACAAAATGATCAGGGTTTGGCCGAGCCAAAGGCTTTGGGAGTGTGGGTAAGGAGGTAGGGGTGGGGGCCTTTTATAAGAGCAGAGGAGGGGCACTCTTGGAAAGTAAAGATAATTTACTTTATTTTAAAATGATTTTCGGATTCAAAAGTTCCCAAATTGATATAATTCTAGGATAAGGTGATAAGGGTTCTAAATCAACTAATCCAATAGTTTTTAGACATGTGTAGGACTTAGATATTACATTATCCTTCCATTTTATTTATATCGTTAAATAATGAGGTCATCGCTGCATCAACATGATGTCATAAATACATTTATTTATTTAATTTAAAAAAATTATAAAAAACGACTATTATGTAGGAAATCGTTTTATCTTTCCAATGAATATTTATAGTAAAAAATATGACTTGTATAACCCCATATAAAAATTGTTTTCGTAAAATAACTCATGTTTGTGTCATTTTTACTTTAACATTAAATAAAAAGTTATTTATGTCATTTCCCAACCAATGTGGCTCCATGGGGTCCCCATGTTGACCCATGGCTTGTCATGGTCTGCCATGACACAAACAATGAGGGTAGGACATGTGTCAAGCTCATCTCATTTTATTAAAGCATTATTTTTACCTTAAACTACAATAATTACCACTAATCGCGATTAAAAACTTAATAAGTTACTATTAACCAAATAATTATTTTAATTTCATTGAACCACATTTTACTTTTTAATGACAACCATTTATGTCAGATTTTTGAAATTCAAAACAAAAAATTGGCAAAGTTTCATTTAAACAAAAAAATCAGTTTCTTTAACTACCACTTACTGGTTTCACTATTTATCAAAAATTGAAGTTGTTCAGAAAATTTCCAAAAATTCAGCCTAAGCTATATATGATATTACGAATTCAAAAATGAAGTCTATTTTAAAAAATTCAAAACAAATAATTAACATTAATTAATTTTATAATTAATTCCCGTTGTTATGACAAATAGCGTGTTTTTATGAAACAATATGTATCAAAAGATTGACACCAGTTTAAGTCCAATTTCAAAGTGAAATTGATTCCAATGACCACCATTGGATTAAATGGTAAAAATATATTATAATTTCACTTTAAAACCATTAGAAAAGATAATATAATCATATAAATAAATTACATTAAAAAGCATTTTTGATGTAAAATGCAGTATTTTTCACTATTCATAAAAAAAGAACATTGTTAGAAAAATACCAAAAGTTCACACAAAGTAAATTTTGATGTCCCAATCATAAAGGTTAAGTTTATTTTTACAAACATAGCTTATAAAATTTTCAAAAGATAGATTTAAAAATGGTTTGCCATCAAAAGCAGTATAACAATCTTTTAAAAATATTAGTGTATTCCATGCTTAAGATTGGATTTATTTACATTTTAAGCCTCTAAAACACTATCTAGTTCATTAATAGACATAGATAAAAATATATATTATTCATTACTTACATGGGATGTTACATCCTTCCCCTATTTAGAAAATTGTGTCCATGCAATTTATTTACTTATCGAATAAATGGGGGTACTTATCCCTCATTGCATTTTCAGATTCACATGTTGCCTCTTCAATCATGTGGTTTTTCCACAAAACCTTTACCTGGTGAATCACCTTATTCTGTAACACTTGATCCCTGTGGTCAAGAATATGGATCGGTTGTTCCTCATAAGATAGGATCTCTTCCAGTTGAACTACCTCTCGACTCAAAACATGAGATTGATCTGGCATGTACTTTCTCAACATCGAAATGTGAAAAACATTGTGTACCTGAGATAAACTCGGAGGTAAATCCACTAGATAAGCAACTGGTCCAAATCTCTCTAGAATTTCATATGGTCCAATAATCCATGGACTCAGCTTACCATTCTTACAAAATCGCATCACACTATTTCATGGTGAGACATTGAGAAAAACATGATCACCTACCTCGAAAGATAGATTCTTCCTCCGATTATCTGCATAACTCTTCTGCATGCTCTATGTTGTTCTCATGTGCTTCTGAATCAGCTGAAATTTTTCTGCCATCTCTTCTACCAATTATGGTCCCATCAACATCCTTTCACCCACTTCATCCCAGAAAGCTGGAGTTCAACACCGCTTCCCATATAATGCCTGAAATGGTGCCATCTGTATACTAGAATGAAAACTGTTATTATATGAAAATTCAACCAAAGAAAGATGTTGGCCCCAACTTCCCTGATAATCCATCGAACAAGCTCGTAGCATATCTTCCAAGGTCTGAATTGTTCGTTCTGACTACCCATCTGATTGAGGATGAAAAGATATACTAAAATTTAATTCAGTACCCAACTACCTCTGAAGGCCTTTCCAAAAGTTAGAAGTAAACCTGAGATCACTATCTGATACAATGGTGAGAGGAACTCCATGTAACCTGACTATCTCTTTAAGATACAAACGGGAAGGTTGATCAAGAGAGAAAGTATCTTTTATAGCAAGTAAATGAGCATATTTGGTCAAGCGATCAACAATAACCCAGATTTCATTATTACCTTGAGATGTCTTCGGTAACCCCACAACAAAGTCCATGTATATATTCTACCATTTCCAATATGGCAATGGTAAAGGCTGAAGCATCCCTTTCGGTAACTACCGCTCTGCTTTAACCTGTTGACATTTCAAACACTTCACAGTAAAATCAGCAATATCTCTTTTCACTCCATCCCACCAGTAATACTCCCGCAGATCTCTATACATCTTAGTACTGCAAGGATGAACTGAAAACGGAGAACTATGAGCTTCACATACCAACTCTCTCTTCATCTGTGAATCACAGGGCACACAAAATCTCTTCCCAAATCCCAAAACACAATCATTATCAATGTTGAATTCAGAAAACTTACCTTTCTGAACCAGCTCTACCTTTTTCTACAACTCACTGTCTTGCTTTTGTGCTTGCTTGATTCTGCCTGATAGAGAAGATCTAACTGATACCTGAAACAAAATAGAAGGACTTCCTGCACCAACAACTTCTATACCAAAGTTCATCAAATCCTTAACCAAAGGATCACGTTCCAAATGCAACATTTCTAATGAAGCATTACTTTTTCGACTCAAAGCATCAGCCACTTTATTTTCTTTTCCCGGATGGTAATGAATTGTACAATCATAATCCTTGATTAATTCCATCCATCTCCTTTGTCTCATGTTTAACTCTTTCTGAGTGAATATATACTTTAAACCTTTTTGATCGGTATATATTTCACACTTTACTCCATACAAATGATGCCTCCAAAATTTTAAAGCAAAAACAATAGCAACTAATTCCAAATCATGTGTAGGGTAATTTACCTCATGAGTTTTCAACTATCGTGAAGCATAAGCAATTACCTAATCATTCTGCATTAGGACGCAACCAAGTCCTTTCAATGAAGCATCACTGTATATAACAAACTCACCATTCCTGGAAGGTAGTGCCAAAAATGGATCATTCACCAATCTTCTTTTCAATTCCTAAAAACAATCATAACATTCTTTTGTCCAGATAAACTTAACACCCTTCCGAGTTATCTTAGTCATTGGACTAGATAATCGTGAAAAAATTCTAACAAACCTTCGGTAATAGCCTGCCAAACCAAAGAAGCTACGAATCTCTGTTACATTTGTGGGTCTTGGCCATTCTTCCACAACTTTTGTTTTTGTAGGATCAACAGTTATCCCATCTTTATAAACAATGTGACCAAGGAAAGAAATTTGTTGCAACCAAAACTCACACTTTCTGAATTACCCATACAATTTATATTCTTTTAAGGTTTGCAAGATAACCCTTAAATGTATTTCATGCTCATATTTACTTTTAGAAAACACCAAAATATCATCAATGAAAAACACCACAAACTTATCCAAGAACTCATGGAAAATTATATTCATTAAGTCCATGAATACAGAATGTGCATTGGTTAGCCCCAAAGGCATTACTATAAATTCATAATGGCCATATCTCGTACGGAACACGGTCTTCCGAATATCTGCCTCCTTTACCTTCAGCTGATGGTACCCCAATCTCAAGTCAATCTTTGAAGAAAACTGAGCTCCCTGGAGCTGATCAAAAAAATCATCGATATGAGGCAAAGGATATTTGTTCTTAATAGTGATATTATTCAAGGCTCTATAATCAATGAAAAGTATCATTAAACCATATTTCATTTTAACAAATAAAATAAGAGAACCCCATGGTGATGTGCTCGGTCGAATGAAACCTTTCTCTAATAAATCTTGCAATTTCTCCTTCAACTCTAAAAGTTCAATTTGAGCCATTCGATAAGGGGGATTTGAAATTGTCTTAGCATCAGAAACTATGTCAACAGTAAACTCAACTTCCCGATCTGGTATTATTCCAGGCAACTCATCAGGAAAAACATCATGATACTCATTTACCATTGGCACATCATTAATCTGAACAGTTCCTTTATTTTCAATGATGTGTGCAAGGTAACATTCATTTCCATCTTTTACAAGTTTCTCGACCTCTTGATATGATATCAACAGTAAGGGTTCATTCTTGTACACAAACTGAAAGTCTTTCTGAAAAGAAACTTCTTTAGATCTACAGTCAATCTTATCATGGTAAATAGAGAGCCAATCCATACCCAGGATAACATCAAACTCTACTAGAGGTAGACCAATAAGGTTTTCAAGTAGGTCATTTCCACATATAAGGATAGGAAGATTCTTATAAATCCTTTTTGCCTCAACATTTCCCCCATGTGTTTTTACCACATGTTCAGGAGTCACTTCTTGAGATGGTATTCCCATTTTACTAGAAACGTTTTCAGAGATGAAAGAATGTGTAGACCCCGAATCAAACAACACACTGGCATAATCTGAAAAAACAAACAATGTACCTGATACAACTTCATTTGATGGCCCGATGTCTGCCGAAGTAGTTGCAAAGGATTTCACCACCCCTTTCTACTTTTAGTATAACTACTTCCCATAACTCAAGCTCATTGTCGGACACTCGTTTGCATAGTGACCCATCTAATTGCACTTATATCATTTCACTAACTGTAAATCAAATTTGGTCTTACCTTCACCTTGATCATTTTCAGTGCAATCATGAGCCTTATGTCCCATCTTACCACATCGGTAGCGCTTTCTAGAATTCATAAGACATTCCCCAGCATGCCTTTTTCCACATTTATCACAAACTGGAAACTTAGTTTTCTTACCATCAAACGTTTTTGAAGAATTCTTACCTTTATCCTACCACCTCGGTCTCTTCTTCTGTTGGTTGTTATTGAACACTTGGTCATCGAAAAACTCCATTTCCACCTTCTCAGCACATCTAACAAGATTTTCATAACTTTTAAACTCCCGAGAAGATAATTCCCTTCGATATTTTGGCTTTAATCCTGAGTAAAAAACGATTGATTTTACTATCAAGGTCTCGGATAAAATTTGTAGCATACCTTGCCAATCGAGTGAACCTTTCTTCATAGGTAGCCACTGAGTCCTCCTCTTGCCTCAATTCCAAGAATTGCTTTTCCATATTAAGTCGAACAACCTTAGGAAAATACTTCTCAAGAAACATACCTTTGAATTCATCCCAGTCGAGAGAATCAATCTCATCATCATCCCTGATATTTTTAACCATCGAACACCACTGATCTGCCTCACCCTCCAAATGGTAAATAGAAAGACTAACCTTTTGATTGTCTGAACACCCCATGACATCAAAAATCTTCTCCAGTGCTTTAACCCACCCTTCAGCTAACATAGGGTCAGATGATCCTCTGAATGATGGGGGATGTTGCCTCATGAATTGTTCCACCACAGACATGTTCCTCTGCGGTTGACCTGGCTGATCTCGTGCATGGATACCACCACCATTTATAGCCTGTGTCAACGGTGCCATCACTGCAACAAACTGTTCAGTTCCAATTCCGACCATCTCAGGATGCTGATTCGGAAAGTTATTTCCTTCTGTATGCCTTCCTAGCACTTCTTCCCTGTTTCCACTGAGGAAAACCATTCTGAACAAACCTGTCTTAGATGAAGCAACATGGTAATCTTCAAATGCTATATCATTTCAAAAAAAATATTTTTGGATAATCATTTAATAGAATTCTAACTCCTAAAGTTATCTAAACCGACCTCTGATACCAACTATAAGGCCCCATCCTTAAAGCTTACTTAATCTTGAGTTATTACAAGATTACACATTGAGGATCTTTTCGGGTTTAGAGTTTTAGAGAATTAGATCATAAAACTTGCATTACATTCCACATATAAACAAAGTGGTTACATAAAGATAGTATTATTCATTCCCATCAGTGGAAACACATTTAAAATAAAACATGGATTATTTTTTGACACTTCCATGACACTATCATCATATCATGTACCTTTCCCTTGACCTGTGAAAAACATTTCAAAAAACTTGGGATGAGTATAGAATGCTCAGTAAGGGATATAAAAATATGTAAAGGAAACATGGTTACATATATAAATATGAATGATATCATACATTACCCATAAAACATATGCACTTTAACATACCTCTCAAATCATGAATAAATCATTGAAATCATAAGACATAAAGGTAACTTGATGCATTCATAACATTCTTACGTAGGGAGTAACCCTCTTGGTTACGTTTGGAATACCCATCACAGTATATTCCCTAAATCTCTTTGGAGAAACCTTAAAGTTTCAGTCCTTCGCATTACCCAATGCATTGGAGATCTATATCGGGCTCACCCGTCCTTAGTTTATCACGGAACCACCCGTCATCATAATAATGCCCAAGAACCTCAACATAATCATATCACATAAAACATACATAAAGGAAACATAACATTTCCACCTTTCAATCACAATATATAAATACAAAACATTGATATAAAAACATTATGAAACCCATTTTCAATACCAAAATAAAAGAAATGTAAAACATGGTATTTATTTTTCTTTTAAAAAGAAGGTATGGCTTTTAGAAGAAGCCGAAACTCAAATAATAGTCATGGCATTGGAGACGTCGTTGTCGCCGCATACGTACGACAAAAACATTCCCTTTTGTCGTTTAGTAAACGCAACGTATAAAAATGATTCCATTTGGATAAACGTAAATGTCAAAGGGTTTTATACACCATATAAAAGAAAGTTGTGTATAAAATAAAATATGCCTCAATGAAAGGAGATTGAGACGAAGTCCCATACCTCAGGTCCGACGTGACTCGATCGTTCTTTAATGTCTTGAATAATAAACTTGAGTAAATTTTATACATTATTAAGAACCTTTTTCAAGTTCATTATTCCTTTAATATCACTTATTTCCATGTCATGAACACTATGTAATTATTTAATTTAATAATGGTCGTTTTAACGATCATTGGTACTTGAGTCAAAATAAGCCCTTTATAATTACATGTTGTTCATGTATCCATTATATCCAGAATGGTATTCATGATGTAGATATCATATATGTCATATATATCCAGTAAATGCATGAATTTATAATATTACATAATCATTTAGAGGTAAGAAATGAAATGCACCGTTCATGGAGACAGTAAGTCGTACGTACGCATGAACTCTAATTTCATTTCTATTTCGTATTTTAAAGATTGGAATCATGATGATATAAAGTTATATTATAATTCTGGTATAATATCATATATAATATAATAGTTCCATCCTTTATACGTCCCACATAAGTTATTTAACGAATCAAATCACTTTGAGCCCGTGGTAGTCTGCACTTCCTTAAATGAAGATATCGCGTTTTCCCATAATGGAAACCATAAAGGTATGCACAAAATTACAAATACAGAAGATTAAGGAAAACATAAACATATTATATATCATATATAAATATATTTTCATCTTAATGGCCACCTGTGAAAGTGTTAAAGGAATGTTGAACAATCATCGTTTCGGGAGGCATAAATTCACCATCCACGGAAACAGTATGTTCGTTAACCATTAGATGTAGGTGTGTGTAAGTGTAGCTCCAATAAATATTATAAAAACATCCTAGTATATTGAGGATACTGTATTTTTTACAAAATAAAAGAATAAAAAGATTTTAGGGGGTTGGAGAAGCAAAATAAAACAAAAGGACTCAAAAGAAGACATTACCTTAAAATCGGGAAACTTCCTTTGGTTTGAGATCAAAGGCTTCCTTGGGAAGTCTTTTGCCCAAAGTGAGGCTTCAAGGAGTAACAGAGGGAAGTGGAGAGACAAAATGAGCAGGGTTTGGCCAAGCCAAAGGCTTTGGGAGTGTGGGTAAGGAGGTAGGGGTGGGGGCCTTTTATAAGAGGAGAGGAGGGGCACTCTTGGAAAGTAAAGATAAGTTACTTTATTTTAAAATGAGATTCAGATTCAAAAGGTCCCACATTGATATCATTCAATCATAAGGTGATAAGAGTTCGAAATAAACTAATCCAATAGGTTTTGGACATGTGTAGGACTTATATATTACATTATCTTTTCATTTTATTTAAATCGTTAAATAATGAGGTCATCACTGCATCATCATGGTGTCATAAATACATTTATTTATATAATGTAAAAAAATTATAAAAAAACTACTATGATGTATGAAATATTTTTAGATTTCCATTGAATATTTATAGTCAAAACTCTGACTTGTATATCCCCATATAAAAATTGTTTTCGTAAAATAACTCATGTTTGTGTCATTTTTACTTTAACATTAAATAAAAAGTTATTTATGTCATTTCCCAACCAAAGTGGCTCCCTGGGATCCCCAAGTTGACCCATGGCTTGTCTTGGTCGGACATGACACAACCAATGAGGGTAGGACATGTGTCAATATCATCTCATTTTATTAATGCATTATTTTTACCTTAAACTACACTAATTACCAGTAATCGCGATTAAAAACTTAATAAATTACTATTCACCAAAAAATTATTTTAATCTCATTGAACCACATTTTACTTCTTAATGAAAACCATGTATGTCGGATTTTTGAAATTCAAAACACAAAAGTGGAAATGTTTCATTTAAACAAAAAATCAGTTTCTTTAACTACCACTTAGTGGTTTCACTATTCATCAAAAATTGAAGTTTTTCAGAAAATTACCAAAAATTAACCCTAAGCTATATATGATATTCCGAATTAAAAAATGAAGTCTATTTTACAAAATTCAAAACATATAAGTCACATTAAGTAATTTAATAATTAATTCCCGTTGTTATGACAAAAAGCGTGTTTTTATGAAACAATAAGTATCAAAAGATTGACACCAGTTTAAGTCCAATTTCAAAGTGAAATTGTTTCCAATGACCACCATTGGATTAAATGGTAAAAATATATTATAATTTCACTTTAAAACCATTTCAATAGATAATATAATCATATAAATAAATTAGATTAAAAAGAAGTTTTGATGTAAAATGCAGTATTTTTCACTATTCATAAAAAAAATGAACATTGCCAGAAAAATACCAAAAAATTCACACAAATTAAATTTTGATGTCCCAATCATAAGGAATAAGTTTATTTTGAAAAAAATAGCTTATACAATTGTCCAATGATAGATTTAGAAATGCTTTACAATCAAAAGAAGTAAAACAATCTTTTAAAAATATTAGTGTATTTCATGCTTAAGATTGGATTTATTTTCATTTTAAGCCTCTAAAACACTATCTAGTTCATTAATAGACATAGATAAAAATATCTATTATTCATTACATACATGGGATGTTAGATAAATCATATAATTAAATTGGAATATCATTTATATCACTCTAAATAATGGAATATCCAACTCTGTAATTCTTGTTTATCCATACTATAAACATAATTTTTTTTACTCTGTCCCATTACCCATGGTTTTAGAGAGCTGTATTCAGGCCACCTATAATCCAAATCTATATCCAGATAGCTCACCATCATGAGCTATATTAGGAGAACATATCATCATAACAAGTCACAAATAATCATATATTAATCATAATACTTGAATAAATTCATTTCTATTATCCTACTCATAATAACATTAATTCAAAAAATAAGATTTTCTTTTGGATATTAAAATTTACATTCCATTGACAAATATTTTTGGAAAAAACTTGAAAAAAGTAATAGATGGTACTTAAAGAAGATAAACATAAGTATTTTTGTGTATGAAAAAAATAAATAATGGTCATGTTAGTTGTAAGAACCATTGGAAACTTATAGGTTCAATTCTATTTTCTTTTTTCTAATTTTTATAAATTTAAATAAAAAATAAATAAAAATTATCCCATTGAAAATTATTAAATAAATATTTAATAGGTACATGAAAGTACTTTATACATAATTTATTCCCATAAAAAATAATAAATAAAATAATTTTATTAATATGTAAAAAGAATTAGAATATGTATAAAATTAATCATTAAAACATATAAATGAGGATTTTCAGAAAAAGTATCCCTTACATCTAGAATGACATGTCACATACCCGATTTATCATAATGAATAATAATATAATTCTAATTATTTACATTACAATGAAAAATATTCAATATTTTTATACATTTTATTTTAATTATTACAATGTTAAATTTTTTTAAAAAGCCTCTAAGTATCTATATAATATTCAATAATTAATTAAGATCATGTCACAAGTTTTTGAGATATTAAGATCATATTTTGAAAAAGTATTTAGCAAGTTGAATTTAGTCTAAGAGTTCATTATTAAGTCATTTAATGAATAATAATTATTAAAAATATTATAATTTATATAAAATTTATATTCATATAAATGTAACCGTGAATTACTTTCATGAATGATAATTGTGTTGTAATCATTGTGATAATAGGTTATACATACACCTGAGTAACATCTTCACTTTGCAGTGTTATTTATATAATGAAGGTAAATATCATTTTAAATTTACAGAATTATTATTTTACCATAAATATCAAATAATTTAAATAAATAAATTTAAAAATATAAACTATGTGACGTGTTCATTAAAAATTATTTACTTCATTTTTTGGAGGTTGTAAACTAGACTTATGCAGAAACAATTTTATCAAATTTCAATAGATGAAATGGAAAGAAAAAAAGATGATATATTGACATTATGTAATGAAACATATATCAGGAATATCACACACAGAGATATATATATATATATATATATATATATATATATAACCTATATTTATATCGATCAAGTAGCGACAGTGTTGGAAAAAAAATTACATTGGTTTGAAAGGTGGTAGTTTTCCACATAGACAATTATTGGTTTGATTTTACATATGATGATAATGTAGACAGATAGAGGTTATTAAATTATCATAAAAACAATCATTATATACAAGATAGTTCTTTAAGTATGTATTCATCATTTAAAAATATTTTAAGCAAGTATAAAAATTTATAAACAAAAAAACCAAGATTATGAACTATAAACCTTTTCCGAATAACCAATTTGTGTTTTAATATAAATCCTTCAATGGATTTATTAATGAACATAAAATCACTACAGTACATGGGAAGGGATTTCAAGAACGGAATAGGATAGGTAATTTATGATCCATTATTATTTTCAAGTGTGTATTGTTATATTGATTTGGAGTTCTTTTATTAGTATGGGAAGCATAAACATGGATTTATTAAAAAGAGTAAAACATATTAATGTATTACTCTACATGAAGGGAACAGTAACGATCAATTTCAGAATATTATATGGTAAAGATTAGAAATATATCCATCCTAGAGAACATAGAAAAATTTATAGTTAATTTTAACTATTATCACATAGGTTTATCCCCTTGTAAACATATTTAAACCTTAAAATTGGGAACATATTTACTATTATAACTGTTCAGGATGATGAAATAACTTTTAACCTTGTTTTATAATATTAGATATTATAATTAATATTATTTAATTGGTTTTATCAAATTAATTTTAATATGTGGATGAAAAATAGATAAAAATAGATCTAAAAAATCTCAAATAAATGGCATTTAATCAAAATATTTTTTTATGTATTATAATGTTTTTATAAAAAATTAAAGATTATAATGAATTCAAAATACCATAATTTTATTATTATTAATATAATTGAAACTATTTTTCATTGAACACATTTTAATTTTAATCATAATTTTTAAATACATGACATGAATTGAGATTTTCTGACGCACGCCTCTTATAGGGAATTGACAAGTTATATTTTTATATTTCTTTAGTGCACCAGATTGGCTGACCAGGGTTGTCTCAATTGAGGAGAATTATCAACTCTCTCACATACTTAATATAATTCACCCAGTAAGTAAATAAATTTTTTATGTTTTAAGTAATTAATTGAATTTAATAAACTAAATGAAATGAATAATAACAGGTAACTAATATTCACCTCTAAATTTCCACGAAATTCTAAATAGAAATGATTAATGGATGAAAGGAAATTCTAATGAGAGAACATTCATGGAGCACCATCATTAACCAGATTCAAATATTTTTAGTGATCAAACTCCATCATATGTGTGCACACCTTTGTATACAATAGTTATGAATGAAATTTATACTTAGAAACTACCAAGAAGACCCTGAATACACTTTCTCAATTGAGGGAAAATGGTTTTAAATTATGAAGTTAAACTTTAGACAACCACATGGAGGATTACATCGAGAATAAATTATAATAACAATGAACTCGAATAAAATTAAAAACATGGTATTGGGTTCAAGAGCCTAATTAGTACCTTGGGATATTCCTTAAACTAGTTACTCATGATCATTAGTATTATTTGTCACGATGGTAATATGTGAAAAAAGGGGGTGGATGGGTGAAAACAATAATAAAAACAATGCATTAATTTATTAGAAATACAAATTAAAATTTAATTATAAAATATAAATATATAAAATAAATAAATTAAAATTAAATGGGAAGTAATTCTTGTAAGACTCCCCTGGTGGAGAACTCCTCCTAGGTTCTACGAATGAAATGATTGGAGAATGGGTTGATTTGAGAGGGAGGGTCTCTCCTCTGTTTATAGGTAGAATTTTTCCCCAAGGTGTTGACATGTTTTGGCCCTTTTAATGCATAATTCATGCATTCCATCCTTCAAAATGGTTGTTCATACATAACTGGTTCATTCACCCTCCAAATTGAAGCTTTGTTTTATGTGAAAATAGGGAGGTATGGATTTTTTATGGACAATGACTATTTTTATCTGAATTTTCTAGTAAGAATCCTTTATATACTTAACGTTCACTATCCCCCTGAATGAAACCCTAACTCCATAAAATTAATTTTAGCAGTGCTCATATGTGTCGTAGTTCCCTCCTATGTAAAATCATCACATTTGAAGGTGTCTAGGATGAGATAGACTTTTGTTACGGTGGTGAGGTCCATTTTGTCCGCCATATAAATATCTTAAATAAAATGAATTTTGCTATCCTTGAAATGATCGAATTAGAAATTAATCCTAAAGAAAAAGTTGTAAAAAATAAATCAAATACATTAAAAAATAAATATGTACAAAATATGGAATAATAATTTAAATTTTATTACCAAAATACCCCAACAAAAAAATCTATCAAACTTCCAGATTTAACAAAATTTTGTATTTAAGCTCCAATTTCCATGAAAATGTTAAAAGGTGATAGTTACCCATAAAATAACACTATTGTGGGATTATAAACAATGATTTACAGTATAAAACGTATGAAAATTTGGGATTCGTCACTTCCCCAAACATAAAGATTTCACCCCTAGGTAATCATCTGAAAGTCAAATCATTATCCAAACAATAATAAAAAACTATAAAATATCAATGATCATATCAATAATATAATTCCATCTCGTATAATCTATGAAGAACAATTCACTCTCATTTTCATTTAAATTATTCAATTTTTTTCAAACTCATAATAAAAATACATGGCCCAATCACAACCTAGATCACATATAATTTTATGTTACTCTTCACTCATTGGAAATTGAATCTATAGTTTTTCATATACATGGAAATCACATGTATCACCATAGGATTTTGAAAATTATCATTTCCCTATAGCATTAAAAATGAAAAATAATTCAATCATGATGGATTTAATTAATGGGTGAAATTATTCTTTTATCATAGAGTTGGAGGGAAAATGACTGAAAAATTATAAGGTTGAAAATGTGAGGTTGGACTGTTAAGTACAATGAATTAACAGTCAAGTGAAAGCACATGATGATCAACAATCAAATCCCCTTGAAAATGAAAAACAAAACACCACCTAATTTATTTATTACATGGACCGTGATACAATCAGTGATTATAATGAATGATAACTTCTATGTTCTCCCCTTTTTTGTAATGCTCTAAAAAAATAATTTTTTTTATTTTTTTAAATTTTTTTATTGTGAATGAGCTTAAAATTGAATACAATGAACTAATGAAAATTCATTCCCCTGATTTTTGAGAGGGACATGAGTCATAATAGAAGGTAAAATGTGGACTTCATTCTCATCTCCATTTTTTAAGGAGAAATGGATGAAACAAATAAAGCACACTGAAATTACCACGCATGACCAATTATCTTATTATACACTTCCCAAAATATTTAAAAACACCTTGAACTACCCATAAATGATACAAATCCCAATGAACACACACGAAATCCCCTTCTCCCGCAGTCAAATATGAAATATCCCTGCAAAGATACTAAAAGTTAAGGTAGATAAAGAAGAATATTCATATAATTTGGATTAAAGAAATATGAAAATTCATGCAATGTAAGGGATAATGATGGATAGATTTAAGGGTAGGACTCATGTTACAATGAGGCTGGCCAAACAGATACATCAATCATATCCAAAACATTAGAAGAAATCCAAACCATTGAAAGAGAAAAGTCACAAATTCTTCTTCTCATAAAAAATCATAGTTTCTCTCAATAAAGTGTGGTTATTAGGAATAATATATCAAATTAGTTTTAAATAACTAATAGGAGAAGAATAATATTATGAGTCAACATTTCATGGGAATGGATTTAAAAAATCCTTCAAACTCATAAAAATTCTTGACAATCCGATATGAGGAAAAAAATTTCAGTTCAATAATTATTTAAGATCCATTATTTCAAAAATCATTTCAACTCATTAAAAATTAATTAATGTGTTAAACATGATAACAATATTCAATAAAGATCAAAATTTCAAAAAATATGATAAACCAAAATAAAAAATCCACAATAAGAACTATCCAGGTTGACAGTCCCCACCACCTTAAATTTTTTATCCCTCATTTCATCTTAAAAACATTTAAATACAATGGAAGAAAAAAAAGTGAAATAAATATACAACCTGATATTATTTTTGAAGTGGATTCCTTGAGTAGTTATCATAGATACATAAATTAGACATAGAAATCATGATATAATATAATGAATAAATAAAATAAGTATAAAAATGGTGAGAAAGATAAAAGTGGATATAACGAGATAAAAACAAGTTGTGGCTGCTAGGATTTCACTACCCCTAGTCAGGAAGTTGCAGTGGATAATTCCCATTCAAATGGTTGGTGTTATTTCTTAGAGACTAACCACCACATGTTTGTTTACCTGATGTTCGTGATTAAACACTGAATGTAGATACCCAAAAAATGATAATAAATCTTCCAATCCCCACGATATAATAATGATGAAATTTTATGTTTAATGTGTATGGAATAGAATATAGTGGTATTCCCTATTGTCTTCTAGGGTGTTCTCATAAATATGGTATTAAAAATATTACTGTGGAAGTAGTCAAACCACCATATGTTTCACAAAATTTTCTTCATCAATTATCGCTACTTTCTAAGTCTAATTCTTAACATCTAGTGTCTTCTGCATTTCTTTTGTATCATAAATTTCAAATAAAGAGATGCCAAAAAAAATATAGGATGATAATATTTAAACATGTAGAATTAATAAATAACTCATTTCTTTCAGTAATTCATCTTGGTAATGGATTTCTTAAGAGCATGAATATTGGAAACTAAATCTCAGAAATTGCATAAAATTTATTATCATACAATGAATGATAGAGATAAAATGTTTCCAATGTTTCCATGTTTATAATGGTAAGACAATGTTTCAAGTTTTCTACTACGAAGCTATTCTATGATTCTTCAAAATAATTATTGATCCCCCATCCATGAATGAGCTATAATATGTACCTATGGGACCTCGTCGAGAAATTTTTCAATTCATTATGATGTGATTGGTTCAATTAGAATATTTTTCTCACTCACCTATGGTTCTTTAACATAATGAATGATTAGTGGAATCACTTTCGCTACTTATTCTGGTTTAGGTTTTGGATTTGGATTGGGTTTCTCCCAAGATGTAAATTCATATTCAGAAATCCATTCTATTTTTCTCTCTTGGTTTTGATATTTATCGCTAATCCTATGAAACTGAACATCAATATCATTATAAAAATTTTATGGCACAAAAGATTGTTCAATCAATAAATAATAATTTGAATTGAATGACATCATAAGAAAATAGTTTTTTAGATGTATTTTGTAAATTTATTATTTTTTAAAATGAAAATATTTTTAAAATGAAAAAAAAGAAAAAGATATGAAAAATACTAATTAGATCCCTCGAAACGGTGCTAGTTTTGTTGATGCCATTCATAGTGAATGGAAAAATCATACATTAATTTTATCCTAGTGAAGCATAGAGGCTAACCAGAGTCATAAAACTTGAGGATATTTCTCAGTTCATTTACCTACAAAATCTAAATCACCTAAGAGGTAATTATTTATGTTATTTTATGATTTACGATATAAATTGAATTTACTAAAATAAATGAAATTAAAACTCATAGGAAATTGACATTCAATTCTAAATTTCCAAGAATTGATAAAATGAATGTAATTAAGGAATAATGGCTGTTATCCCAAGGGAATTTCCAAGACGTACCTTTATTGACCATATTAAAATATATTTATAGAACAAACCACATCATATTTGTGCACAACGAACTCTACCCCCGTTTTGAATCAAAATTCAACATTGAAATCACCCGGAACACCCTCCATCTACCTCCTCGATCGAGTTAAAATGATAGTAGATTAAGAAGATAAACATTAGACAACCACATTGATGATTACACCCACTATAAATTATCCTTAGAATAAACTGAAAGAATTTTAAAAACATGGTCTTAGGGTCAAGAACATGTTTACTCCCACAGAATATTTCTCCGATTAGTTAATAATGATAAATAGTATTATAGTTCACAATGGTAAGATGAGAAGAAGAAAATAGGGTGGATGGGTGGACACAATAATCAAATCAATTCATCAATTAATTTAAAATATAAATTAAAATTGAAAAAAAACAAAAACAGTGAAAATAAATAATTCAAAAAGAAATGGGGAAAATTTGTGGCTGGATATCCTCAGTGGAGTTCACTTACATGGTTCCATGATTTATTGAAATAGAGAATGGGATGATTTGAGAGGGAAGAGCTCTCCATATTTTATATGAATAATATGACCCCAGGGAGTTGATGCTTTTTTGTCCCATTAATGTTTGATTCAGCCATTCCATCCTTTCTTAATATTTGTTCATATATATCTATTATGTCACCCTCAAAATTTTAGCTTTATTGGAAGTGAAAATAGGGATTTGTATATTTTTTTATGGACAATGACCATTTTATCTGATATTATAATAAAGATTCTCCAAAATGTATGACATCCAATGCATCACTTAATGACATCCAAACAACATTAAATTAATTGTGGAAGCACTGAAATGTGTCCCCGTTCACTCCATAGTAGAATCATCACATTTTATGGTGTGAAGAATGAAATAGACTTTTGTTATTGTGGTGAGCCCCATTCTATCAACCCTTCAATTTTCTCCAATGAAATTATTTTTTCTAAAATTTAAATTATCAAATCATCATTTAACCCTAAAGACAAAGTTATAGAAAACGAATCTGGGAGTTTTACAAAAAAAAATTAACAGAAGTTGGAATAATAAATTAATTTTATGCCCAAAATACCCCTACGATAAAAATGTGTCAGAATTCAATATTTAATAACTATAACATTTACGTTCAAATTACAACTAAAACATAAAAAATTAAAACGTACCAATAAAATAACACAATGGTGGGATTATAAACAATTATCTATAGTATATAATGTATTACAATGTGAGAATTATCAGTTTTTCATAAAATTCCGCATCATTCAATATTGATTAAAAATCAAACATATTCATAAATTTCTCAACAATTAATATAGTGACATATTACCCATGATTAAATAAAAAATTAATTTAATTTTTTAATATTCTATTTATTTATAAAATATGTTTATTTAATGAAAATAAATATTATAAACAAAAACCCAATTTGGATTGAAATAACTATTTTTTTCTGTTTGACTGAAAAATTAGATAATATTCATATGTTGAATCTATATTAATAAAATGTAATTAATAAAAAAAATTAGTTATTAAAATAATATATCTTCAAATTATAGAGGTTGTTCAAATATTCCCCCTTTTGGATATTTTTTACACATTTATTAAATCAATACTTAAATTAGTAGGTATATTTTTACTTCTTAGTAATTTCATATTCTCGTAATACTTTATTGCACGAATGGTTATTGCAAAAATCCATTATTAACTAAATTATAGTATTTAGTGAAATATAATATGTATTTTTTGATACTTGTACTGGTTATTCATCATAATAATAATCTTCTTCCAACTAAATTACTTTAGTTCTCATAACAAGTAACGTGACTAACCCATATTTTGTAAACAATGATACATGAAAAAAGTCACGTACTGAACATAAACATAGAGGAATTGTCATGAAATTGGAAAATGATCAATATTTATCTTAGATTTTACATGGTCCAATGAACCACATACATAATAGTTCATTTTTACCAAATAAAAAAACTATTCTAAGGGGATACTTTATGAAAAACCCAATCGCATACCTCAAATGAATGATCATTTCTCTAGTTACCTATTTCACTTTTCTACCATCTCTATGGTCTCCATAAGTGACACATAATAATCCTCACCATTAATAACATTTATTCTAATAATTACAATTCAGAAATCATTTTTTCCTCAACTTCATCCCAATAATAAACAGTCTAAAACAAATTTCCTTGTAATTGTTCAAAAGACATTATTTTTATAATAAATTAAAAAGTATAATTATATAAAAAATTAAAAAAATTAATAGGTTTATCCAACCTTCTATCATATTCCCATGAAAAATATTATGTAATGTATTCCATGTTATTAATCATTCATGATAAATATACTTTAGATTTAGGATGAATGGTCGTACAAAAATTTAATTTGGTTCCCAATTTCTTCTGATCTCCACATGAAAAATTGGAGGTGAATATAAAGTCACATCTAGATGAAATAGTTTTAGGGTCTCCATGTAATATAATAATTTAATTTTCTATAATGTTGATAATTTTTATCCAAATACATATTATCATAAATGGGAATGAAATGAAAAAATGTAGTCAATCGTTTAAAATATTATCAAAAATTGTATTATTACATTGAAATATATTTAGAAACCAAACCATGGAATCCATTAAAATATTCTACCATATACATTCCAGCACAAGAAATGGATCAATCATACAATTTAATTGTTTTCATTTGGAATTAACTAGAGAGATCTATGAGCCTCATTCAATTTTTCTTTTTCAACGGAGGGAAACATGAAACATAAAAATTATTTCAAAAAATCAAAACACTTTCTTTATCAATATTGAATTCAAAAAACTTCTCTTTCATAATGAATTCTATTATATTATATAAAATAGAAGTTTCATTTTGTACATTCTCAGGACCTTCTATGAAATAATATTTTATTTATTTTGGAAACAAAAGATAAATATTTCTTACAAGCCCGATTTATATGCAAATATTAATTTAATTATTTAGAAAAGGAAAAATTTTCTAATGATGCGTTATTAATATATTATTATTGTTCGATCCCATGGAATTAGAAAAACTATTATCCATTACTTTATGGTAATTAATTATGTAGTCATAATACATTATCAATTATAGCCATGTCATCTATCACATATTCACAAATTTACGAGTTAATATATATTTCATTATTTTTTTATCAGTAGATATTTCACATAATAATATTAATAAATGATATCTCCATAATTTTAATCAAGAAAAAAAGGATGAAAATTTGTGATCCTCTATTGGATAATTTTCCTTTTAGTGTTCTTATTTACATAAATCATTTGCAATTATCTGATTATTATTCAATAAAACTAAACCCATTCTTCTAAATAAAGAATCATTGTTGAAATTTTTTTAGGATTTCTTAATTAGAGGATAGAAATTAGATCATTGAAAAATAAAATTTAAAAAATTTAGAAACACCCATTATATTACTTTTTCTAGTTTAACCTAACATCATTTCATGTTGGTATAGTGGGATATATTACAATGAATGGATTTCAAAAAATCACTGGAAATATCCAACTAATCTATTATAACAATGAATGATAATAAAATATTTGGTCATTATCATTGATCATCCAATTTAGTTCTGAAAAGATAAACATATATTTCATCATTATTTATGATATTTCCATGGAATGAAATATTATATAAATAAAAATCATAATTACTAATTTTTCCAAAAAAACATATTTCCATTCAGTGGTGTCATAACAATTATTATATATTTTTCGAGATCCTAATAAATTTTTGAATAATTTGTTTTTCATTTAAAAAAACAAAAAACATATCAAAAATATTTATTTTAAACTCTATTAATAATATCCATGAATATAGAGGGAGAAATAATCAACCCATAGATCTTAACTACAGACTTATAGTGCCTATACATTATATAGAACAATATCTTATGACTGTCATCGTCCTTCTACATTAGTTGATAGTTTCCTAATAAAACATAAATATTTAAAAAATAATGAAATCATAAGAGAAAATAAAATTCATAATTATAAAGAGAAATAATTATTCATAATAATAATTTCATTTAAATACAAATAATAAACGAAGACCCACTTGGCTGAAAAATTAATTTTAACCAAAAAAACATAAGCACCCATATTTTCAGGGATATTATGAATTAAACAATCATCGAAAACACCTTCAACTTCCTATTAAATAAAAAATTTCTATATGATCAATTTGATAAAGGTAATTTTAATTTAATTATAATTATTCTCTCATCGATTAATAAGAAAAACTTCTTGATCTGATATAATACCTTGTAACTCGTCTCCAAGATATCCAAATAATATTTTTCTGTCAATGAATCATTATTCAAAATAGTTCCTTTAGTTATTATAGTTTTAGGAACGTAATAATAATCTCCATATAATAATAACGTCTCATGAAAAATTATATGCTATCAAATGTATAACTTAAATCTTATATAAATATAGATACTAATTTCAGAAAATAACTTATTTTTCACAACATTTATCATATCACAACAATCTAAAATCTTATATATACAAAAATTAATATTAAATTATTCAATGATAATGGAATCAAGTTTTATTGTATAAATATTCCATAGATTATAGATATAAGATCACTAAAAAGTATTGTTTCTTTAATACCACCCCATGTTCTTTTATCCAAACTCATGATTTTATTTTTTTCATTTAAAAATATCATTATACAAGAATATTTATAAAAATTACATGATTGTTTTTCTGTAAATAAATAAATACATTATATTAGTCTGAATAAAAAAATTAAATTACATGTTTACACATCATTCGATATAAAAACATCTAATGAAGTATTTGTAGCAATTTCCACCACACCCTTGTATGTACAATGCGAATTATTTTAATTATTATTTCTCATTTTAAACAACTCATATGTAAAATGACTAATAACATCACATATAAACACCTTACCCAATACTAATATAAATTTTGTCTTTCCACTCCTAATGTGGTTTTCATCACATTCAAGATTCATATCCCCATACCTACCACATTAAAATCACATCTATGATTTCAGAAGACATTACTCAGGGTGTGTTTTTCTAAAAATATCAATATATAATATCACTAATTTATTAACACTATATTTATTTTATAGATTATTCCAATTTTATTCTACATGAAATTTTTTTATTAATTATTTTTATAAAAAAATTTATAACTCTAAAGATCCAGTTATACATTCTCTATATTAACAATTAATTCTCAAAAAAATTTAATTCATGTTATGAAAAAATATCATCATTATATTAGAGATAATACTATGGGAAGCCTATTAAATTTACTATTAATATAACTAATATAAATTTGATTTTTCAATACTAATTGATTGAATTTAATTTCATATTTAGCCATGGAATCAACACCCATAATCCTAAAATATAATATTTTCATTTCAGTCAAAATCCAAACAAACATTGGAAAATAAACCTCGGAGAAGATATTCTTAAAATATCTGATTCTATAGAGTGAATCCATACTATTTCATTATTTTTATTAACTATTAACCACAATTTATTATAATCTCCTTAAAATTGAATCCAAAATAGAGTTAACCCATGATTTTATAAACATCCAATGAAATTTAATATCTATTCTATATATTCATGATGTCCCTAATCTATTAATGATTAAAAATATATATATTCTAATATGTTGTGATTTACCATTAAATTCAACACAATCAACCAATTCTTATGGGGTAGATCATGTTTCTCTATAGCGTGTGTAAATACACCATTTATATCTGATATAAACTGATTTAGTGACTTTAAAAACTTCTCAGTTCTAATTCCAATCATTCCTCGATATAGATTATTATGGATATTATCCTTTGTGTGTGTTTAAACATTTTCTTTCTCTATTTAATATAAAGACTACAATTCTGAACAGACATAGTTAAATATTAATACATTGTAAAAATAAATTAATATATTCAAATAACTAATATTTAGAATCTATTAAGGGTAAATACAAAGATTATCCAAACCTCTAAAATTATCTGAACAATTTTTATAGTGTACACAATTAGAAATAATCCAAAACCAATTATATAATATTTTATTTAGAAATCATGAATTTGGTTTTTTTCATTTTAAATATGTTATAGGATTATAATTTTAGAGACATATGACATCAACCAAATATTAATAAATATTTCATAATAAAGTGGAAACTACCACTCATAACACATTATTCTATACTAGAAATGATTAAATACAAAAAAAATTAAATCTTATGTCCTGTCATCACCATTTTCATCATGAAATTATTTTTTCCCCACCCATCCATAAAATAAAATAATATATACGAGAATACATTGGATGAAAAAAACATCTTAGTATAGGAGGTTAAAAATAAATAAAAAACATTTTAGTTCATGAATATTAATTTTCCCCTTATCTAAATATTAATTAGTATCCAAATAAACAATATAATACCCATGGAATAATATTGTTTATTAAATTAATTTTTAAAAAAATTTATAATATATATTAAATTTTAATTAGAAATCATATTTTTTATTTTCAAATATGAAAACATGTTTCATTATTGTTTCGATAACAAGTAATACTTTTCAAAAATATAAGGTAGAATACTATCATTTTTAATAATATATATAGATTGAATTTTCAAATCATAATATATCAAATAAAAACTATATCAAACCAAGATAAAAATGGTTAGTAATATTGTACATAATTATCATATAACTCATAAAAATTGATTATCCATACATGTTAATTATATTAATAACTTATGAGAAACCTTACTTGCATGCTATATCACATTTCCCAATCCACTGGAGGGTTATATCAATATCAACGAATAGTATGACAAATATCAGTCTCTCCCATAAATATGAGATTTAGAGGGCTCACTCATCTTCATTATGAATTCACAATAATAATAATTTAATCATTATACATGAATTCTACAATTTATATCATCATTGTCTTAAAAATAATCATTTAAGGATTAGAAAAAATATTCACATATTAAAAATATACATTTTGTTGAAAATATTATTTTAAAATACCAAATAAAAATGGATAGAGTATTATTTCATGTATAAAACATAAGATGTTTTAATTTAATCCAAACAATACACAATAGTTTTAATGTATAGAATAATAATTGTCAACACATATCGAAAAATAGAAAATTCGTTTTTTATTTTTGTCAAACTAATTTATATAAATCATATAATTATATTTCGATTATATGAAATGAAATAATGTAAAATGTAAATTTACATTTGTGTAATAATTCATATTAATCCATCTAAATAACTATATATCATTAATTTTAATCTATTGACATTTAATAATAAATCAATAAAATTAGTCATTCAAATATGTAGAAATTCTTTTTAATGTAATGTAATCTTTACCTTGAATACGACTCATTATGTCTATTATTTATATTCCCGAATAATAAAATTATTCAAATTATGTACATTCCAATGATTATTTTTCAGGTCTAGTGTTACAATTATTTTATTTATTACCATGATGTATAAAATTTTTCAATCAATTGTGTTTACTTAAGATAATTCCATGATAATGGAATTATATATCAAATACAAATTTGATAGGTTGATTACGGTTATATTGTACACAATTAAGCTATCATAATAATAATAATAATTTATTTTTTATAATTTTTATATATTAATTATATTTTTAAAAACAATATTTAATGTTGGTTGTGAAAAATGAAGTATATTACAATCATGAAGAAGGTAGGTCCAACACAGACATGATTAGTATTTTCATTTCTCAAATATCTAGATAAAAAAAGAATAATATTATTTCAAATTTCAATTATTATAAATAAATATTAAATATAATATTTTTTTTAAATATAATTATATATATAATCAATTTTTTATGTTTATGAAAAAAAGAATTGAATATCTTCATGGATTTGGTAATCCACATGGACACACAAATGACATTATCATTTCTCAATTGATGATATGGTAATAAATAAGTTGATATATTATCCATTATTAATGATAAATATCATAATATTATAATATTTATACATTATAAATATCATTATAACTATCAATAAACAGTTATAGGGAAAAATAAATTATTTTAGTTACTAAGGGGACATTCCACTGTATATATGAATAACGATTCTATTTCCTATTTATTGGATGAATGAGTTTGATATTCTTTCTTCCATTGCGATAAAAGAAATTTATTGGAGAGATAATGATTTTATTATTTAATCATGGTTACA
Source organism: Viscum album (assembly GCA_963277665.1). Taxonomy (NCBI): domain Eukaryota; kingdom Viridiplantae; phylum Streptophyta; class Magnoliopsida; order Santalales; family Viscaceae; genus Viscum; species Viscum album. The sequence goes on along the minus strand of OY728146.1, from coordinate 549,000,698 downwards.
AGATATTTTATGTAAATAGTAAAGAAAATATAAACTAAATCCTTGGTTAGAAACTATAAATATTATTTGAAAAAATGCTTGTGTATAATTCCAAAATCATTCATGGGATGGGTTTCCATTAAATCAATGGGATATATGAAATGAATAGAAATATAATTAATGTAATATTATTGTAAATGGAAAAAATAGTAGCCATTATATTCTGTTAGGGGAGAGGATATGTGGTGTTATATACTAAGTGGGTGGAAGAGTACTGTTAGAATTTATGAAAGGAATAATACATATTAATGTCTTACTACATGATAAAGGCTATTAAATGGACAATATTTTTAATATTAGCTGAGATATGGTAGAAATATGGGAATTAAATGGAATTTTCATAGTATTCTAGGTAAATGTAATTTTTATCACTTAATTTTCAGTAATAGTAAACCAATTTTTACAGTAACCATGTTTACTAATTTTTTTAATTTTTACAATTAATTTTTAAATATATTATATTTATATTATTAAATAATTTTAGATATCATGATTCAAGATATAAAGTAGACTTTAGAATTTCAATTTATCGAAGACTGTGAATTTAATTTCAATTATTCATGTAAATTGATGGGGGATATTATTTTTTATGTATAAAATTTTTTCTCATCAAAATTCATGTATAGGAATCATTAAAAAAAATATAATTTTATTTTTCATGAGATAATTTTCAAAAATTATCTGTAAAACTATTTCTATATAATTTAATACTAAATATTCATTGAATGAAGATACCTAAAATATCAATAATTATTTTTTCTATTCCATGAAAAATACATATTTAAAAAAACTCAAGAAAATTATTCCTAGGATAGATATGAATTTCAAATTAAAATAATTATTTTAAAATTTTCATATTAAAATAATATAATATAAAAATATTTATTTTTAATATAACCATATTTCTCATTGAATACGATTTCGGATAGAAATAATTCCTTTTTCCTTTTGACTGATTAATTACATAATATTGTTATTATCAAAAAAACATTATAGTTTATAATAAATCAATAGTAAAAAATGAATTAAAATGATTTATTCTAACATTTTAAACATTGATACTAGGTGATTTTCAATATTACTCACCATTGAATTTGGAACCCACTGATTGAAATGAACATATTATATCATTTTTAGCACTATCATAACAATCATGGTCTTTGACTATTGATTTTACCTCTGCCTCACTCCATAAACTAGAGCACACAATAGTAAAGTCTATCTAAACACCAATATCCAAAAAAGGGGTTTACCATTTTATTTACAATAGTTAAACTATAATTGAATATGTCACAATTTCTAAGAGAGAATCTAATCCAGATGAGGCAATATTAAACATCTACTATACTGCTCATAATGATTCTTGGAATATTATATGGTAGTTAATACCTAGGACACCCATGGTTTATTTGATTATAAAAATACACATACATCAATTTTACATCATGTTTTTACTATATGGGGGAAATAAATATCCTAACATATGTACTTTTGTAATGATATTTATATTTGTAAAAGAGTAATGAGGAAATGATTATGATTTTCTCATTAGGGGAAGAACCAAATTCATAATCTATCTTCATGCTATGTGATTTCAATAGAAATATAATTATGAAGAAATGATATGGGAGTAACATTTCATTGAAGGTGAATGTGTGATCACATAGACTATCTTTGTGGGTGATTGATGCTACTAAGGGAAAATAGGTGCGATGCCAAAAGATTCATCAAGATACTTATATCCATTAGAATAATGTGAAATCTAATGTATATAATCACTAGAATACATATAAGGATAAAGATACGCATATGAATTATATTCACTATAATTTTGATGAAGAACAGAAATCTATTTATGGTTTCCGACCTCCATGGATTCCATTTTATAATATATCACTATTATGAAGGGATAATCCAACCAATGGATAAAACAATTGTGTTTTTTTTTAAAATTAAAATTATCTTTTTGACCCTTTTAATTGAAACGTATCTGGTTAGCATACATATATTACATCGATAAAATCATCCACATGAACATTGAATCAGAAAGATTGATTTTATCAATACATTTCCAAGGGTGAAGTAATCCACATGGACATTGAATTTTAATTTAACCATCAAATTTAGCTTCTCTATGACTTATGTACAATAATTATATTTATCATGGGTATAGCTCAAGTAATGGAATATTCAAAGGCACCATCACTTTAATAGTATAGTATTTATATTCATATGAAGAATCTTTTCTATTAGGTGCGTCTTTGGGATGGGTATACATAAATACCATTTCTATAACACTAGATTTGGCCAATTCAACTAGGGAAAGATTTTATATTGGGAATTTCATGTTTATTTGTATATATTTAAATATAATTACCAAAAAACAAGTTCTATTCAACATTGATTTGTTTAAATTTCCACATAGGCTTCGATCATAGATTATTATAGGCAAAAATATGATTGTTATTGTAATATATTTTCTCTATTCTAATATGGGATTATTTCTAAAGAGGAACCATTTAATTATATTTTTCTATATTTATTTTTGTTAATTAAATTTTTTCGACCACATTATTGATATTATAGAAAAATGTGTAATATGTAATAGAACAATTGGAATTTTTTATTCATCAAATTTTATAATGAAAATTTGTATTATTGTATTCTCAATTGAAAAATGAAAATGTTGTTAGTTGTTTTCCATTGTTATAATGTTAAAAAATTAAAATATTTAAGTAATTATTGGAATATTTACAATTAACATATAAATATTGAGTAAAATTACTACAATTTTTATACAAGCTTTATTATATGGGTCATCTTTATATTGATATTTCAGTAAAAACAACTTAATGTTGAGTTCATCTTGGTTGATTTTAACAAATAGTTGATGATTCCACCTCCCTCTTCATACTACAATGTGGGGATTCATATTTGAATTGATGACCGTCGAACAACATTCTTTGATAAAGAGAGTGAATCCATTATTTTATTTATTTATGCATGAGTCCCTATTAAAAGGGGGCCATAAATATATAGTTACAAATGACTCCACATGAATGTGTTGATTCATGTGTTGATCCTTTGATGAGTTTCAAATCCTTTTTAATGGTTGATTTTTTAACTCCAATTATTAATGGACTTGATGTTAGATGGTGGGTAAAAAATATTTAAATGGAAGGATGATGTGGGTGAATTTTTTCTTTTTTGGTCAATGCAATTATACCCATGAAAAAATCCCACTCAAATTGTAGTGAATCTGAAATTATATTATTTGAATTCGGTGGAAGGACAATCCATGGTAACATAGATTTTAGTTATTCCTAATAAAATATGTTAAAATAGATATATTTTAAATATTATACAATTATCAAAATGTCAACATAGAAATAAATGATACTTCTCTATATTTTTATAGGTAGCCCAAATAGATACATGAAAGGATTTGGATATATTGAAGATCTAAACATATAATGATATCGGCTACATTGGTATTTGGTTATAAAGGTAATCATATTTGTGAAACTAAAATGGCTACATTGATAATGGCATACTTGATTGAAAATAGTTACATCCTAAATTAATCTATGTGTCAATTAATTGGATACATCGATAAAAACAATAATTGATATAATTATCTATATTAGTAGATTCAGTAATTTGATTGTTTCATGTTGGAGTCATGTATGATAACCAGTTATATTATATACCATTCATACATTCATGTGGATAGAAGGTTTCTATAGGATCATAATTTGAAAATTAAAACAATGTTTCATAGTACATGTTATTGTAGAAGGGATAAGGGTCTATCAGTGAGAAGGTGTTTTCTAGAGAATGCTGGTATGTTCAAAAGAGGTTATAGGTGTGGAAGAGTGGATAATGACAATCATCGAATGGGCTATGAGCCTGAGAGTGAGCATGTGGTAAGATCCAAAATAACTAGCTGATTTTTTCTAGAGATGAGTCACAACTATATTTTTTTGGGTCCTCAAAGATGATTCAAATACAATAGTTATTATTAATATCAATTCCTTGAACTGTAATATAATTATTACTTTTCTATATAAATTTTTATGATCATTATTAAGATTTAATGTTTTATGATTTCTAAATATTAGTAATGAATGGGTAATTATCATTTCCAGTTATAGGAATTGAAACTTTAATAAATCCTATAATTCTTCATGTAATGTCGAGTTCCAACTTCTTTTTTACTCTGGTAGGATAACGACATTATATGTTGTAATTCGTGAGATCAACCACATATGGGACATTTTCACAACCCTCTCTCCCTAATTGTTTTATTGGTTGTTGAATCTAGAGCTTATGAATCCACTATGGAAGGTTTTGATATAATTTAGTGCATTTTATTAAATTATGATAATGTATATGCAATGAGAAACCAAATTCTCGGGGGGTTTCTTTTGGAATATTTTGTTTTTTCATAAGTTATTTTATAGTTATCTCTATCTCTTTTCCTCCATGGGTTCATCACTTTATCCACAACTATGATTTTATAACAATATTCCTCTTTTTTCATGTATAAGGAAAATAAAAACCAAATGACTTTTTTGTGAATAACACTAGTAAATATAGAAATGAATCATTAAGATCAAAATATCAGTTGGTTGTTATTCTATATTTAGTGACAAAAATTAATTAGTAGGAATTCTTTTTGAGAATGAATAATCTATAAAATTAGATGTATTTCTAGTGGATAAATATGGGTTTTTTTCCATTTTCAAATAATAAACTTATAAAATGAAAAAAAACTTAAAATTGATGATACCTCTTTGAAAATAAAAATACATTGTAGGAATCCATTATTTTAAAGTCAAATATTTTTTTTTTAAATTTCAGTCAATAAGATATCCTTTATCTTATTGAAAATTTTAGTGAAACAGAGAGTCCTACTATGGAGTCCATATAAAAATAAAGTTGATAATTTTCATACATTTTCTTCAGTTTATTAAAACAGAGTATATCTATGAAAAACTCGTTCCTCTAAAATTTATGTAAGAGGTTCAAGAAGATAAAGAATTGATATAATAGTATTACTACCATTATCTTACTACAAAAATAATTTCTAGAGAACTATCCCATAAAAAAGAAGAAAAAAGTACACATATTCATGGAATTGACTCATTCATGGAATAATCTATGTTACTATATAATATGGGAAATTATATTTTTGGATTAAATCATTATAATAATATTATAGGTATTGAGGATGCAATTAATTTGTTTTATCTCATAGCGAGTAAGGAGGAACTTGAGACTGCAACTTATAAATAGTTTTTAGAACACCTAATTTTTTATGAAAATATAATTGTGGTTGAAAAAATAGAATATGACGTGTTTGATATCATTATTGGATCCAAAGATGTATTATATATAATATTTCTTATTTATTATGGATTAAATAATATTATTAAACTATATGCAAAACCCCTCTAAATAATTTATCTCCTATAACTAGCTCACACAAACCCTCAACCTATCAAAGAAGGACATTACCAATTTTTCTAGGTTTATCACCACCACTCTATAAGAGGTACATTAAAAAAATGGAGTGACACATGAAATATGTTGGAAATAGGTAATATAGAACTGCAATGTCACTGAATTATTAAAGTGTCACATCTGTTGCATTCTAATAATAAAGAGACAACTACCTTTAGGCTGGGGATGAAAAAATTAAAATCAAGTTTGGGATAATCAAGACACTATTCCCTTAGGATTTTATCGCAATATTATCCATGTCACATTTTGTTTCATTATTATATATAATTAAAAATGTGGTTTTAGAGTGAGATTTTTCACAAAGTATAACAATCAAGAATCAATTCTATGTGGAAAAATAAAGACCAACATGATCATCATACAAGAAATAACTAGATTAATATCCGTAATTCACACCTGGTTATATCTCAATTTTTACTATAAATAAAAAATTCTCATTATTAACATGATTATGTAATTTTTGAATTATAACTCAAGATATCAGATTTTGAAGAATGAAGACGCATAAAGTATCAATATCACTATAAAAATAAACAATGACAAGTATATATAATAGGGGAGAGTTTTTTCATTATAAAATTAAAATATTTTTAAATATTATGCATTTAGGCTGTGAGTATACCCAATTATTTTATTTTAAAAAAAACTATATAGGTTGTTTCTTTCCTTAGTGCGTAAATTGTTCATATCAACAGAGTTGAAAAATCAATTTATTCAATCTTCCAAATTTAGGTATCACCCTTTACATGTATCTAAATTACAACTTTAAATAAAATATTTTTTATTATTCGTCTTTTTTATATTATTTTCAGTATTCATTTTTCATACACTAACAATTTAATGGATTATATTTTAATATAAGGAATATATAAAAAACAGAATGTATATGGATTCAACTATAGCTGTGTCAATATTTCTATTTTAGAAAACCTAGAATCCCGGAAAAAATATATAAAATTTTTAGTTGATTATTAAATATGAAATTATATTTTACTCCACATTAGAATTTAAAAATGGAAAATCTATAGGTTTTAATCTCTTGAAGAGTGGGATATTTAGGGGTCTGGGTCGTTACTCATTGTTACTCTATAAAAAGAAACTGATACAACATTTTTCATGAATATTGATGTTTATTGAAATAAAAATAGTTTCTGGTCTTTGTAAAAAAATGTTCCCTTAGTCATATTTTTATCAAAGAAAAACTCATTGTGTCTATCCTTGGAAAATGATAGGACATAATTAGGAATTTCATTGTGTATGATGTTTTTAGGGTTTAGTGGTTGTTAAGGGTTTTTTTATACATTATTCATCGAAATAAAAATTGAAAAAATGTAAAATAATATTTTTTATATTTTACTATTACAGAATTAGAATCATAACAATATGAACATTGGACTAGGATATGAATATAGATACATAGCCTAGGAAACATAAATCATCATAAGGTGCTAACCCAAATTATAATTATTATATATCCATGGTATTCAGAGTAAAATGGGCTTCTAGGATCCCAGAGTGGGTATCTAATTGAAGGGAACTTGTGGTATTATTGTAAATAATACTGAAAAAATAAGTGACCTAGAAATTTCTATTAACATGTTTGTGGAGAAGAAAAATTAAAATAATGTTTCTTTGTTAAAAATTATGTCATGAATGTTTGGGGAATCTTTAACATTCATGATAATGATAACTATATATATATATGAAAATCATTTGAATTTTTTCAATATTGTGTGGAGTAAAATATTTTGATGAACCTAAGGTTGAGTGATTTTTTTTATTTGTTTGTTATATTTTTAATTCCACTTGGGTGATTCATGTCTGTACTCCTTGAGTAATAATTTGAGCTTTTATTGATGTATTGGGCATATTAGTGGTATGAAAATTTCTCATAAAAGATGTCAAATGAGAATTTTTGACTCTATTTAATGGTTTTGTACATAGAATGGATTATATCTATTCACTATAAATCCTTTGATAATAAACCATTTCAATGAATGAATTTCATAGTAGTACAATGTATTATGTGTTAGGGGTTAATTTAGAACCAATTTATTACGATTTTTCACTACTCTTCTAATGAATTAAATATTTTTTACAGTTTTATTCATATTATAATAGAGAATTTTTGAATTTGGAACAACCTATTAGGATTAGTAATTCATTGAATTTTATAATTAAAATGCCTTTATTATTAATTGATCAAACATAATGCAATTACATTTTTTACATTTTTATCTTTTATATTAATGATTTTTTGGCCAAATGGAATATTTAATATTAGCAAAAGGAGAAATATTCAAATCCTTACATATCCAATATGTTGTTGATTATATGTTATTATTGCATGCTGAAATTTCCCTATAAATATATAAAATTTGAGTTACTCCCGAGATGAGTGGCAATAATGATTTTTAAGTTCAAATCTCTCTTCTATAATCAAGGTGGATATTCTAGTAATCAATTTCAACTATGGATAACAAATTTATACAAAAGAGGTATAATCATTTTCTTTATTTTTTGATCAGATTTTCCATATTTTATGTGGCATAAAAACCATGAGCTACTATAGTCTTCACTGAACTATTATGAAACATGTGTTGAGAAACTATAAATCGATAAACTATACTAAAGATCGTTGCTACAACTACCATGGTTTATAGACACCATATTTTAGGTTTGGATAATTCTAATTAAATTGTATTATAATGGTTGTTCATTTTAAAGATATGATCGAAGAAAATATTCATGAGAATACACGCCATTAGAATATTATGCCTCTGGTAGTCAATCACTTAAATTTTGTTACCAGATATTCTATTTTCAATTAGATTTAATGTCAACCTAATAAGATACCTAGATATTTTAGATTTTTAGGAACTCATGTATATTGATCAAAAAACATATATAAAAATTGCCTAAATATCTACAATCACATATATTGGAAGAAAAGATATATGAAATGATTTACATACACGGATGAACTGGCCACATCAAGAATTATCTCCATTGGGATTCATCTATGTCAGTAATTGACTAGATGATAAAAAAATAGTTATGTCAATAAAATCTTATGTGACATGAATCAGATAAATTTTAAATATAGTTATCTGGAGTATATTTTTATATATCATTGAACACATACATTATTCTAATTATCTAATTGAGAAGATTCAGTTACATATCTCTTCCAGGAACATGTCTTCTTGGTTTGGCTATTAGAATTGAAACCTTACATATTTACATGTGGTTTTCAGGAAAATAATCAATCAGGATCAAAATCTTATTAATAAAATAGTGAAGCATTATATTTGTACTTTTTATTTGATGTTTAATATTTTAGGAAGTATAATTTGATAGGGAATAAATAACAATTTACAACAGGGGAAATATATGGGGATGAGTGGAGAACCACCAATTATAGTGTTGTTAGGAGGCTGAGAGAGAGGAATAGGTATAGAATGAACATATTGATTGTTTTGTTCCTAGGGATGTGACTAAAAAATTATTTATCTAGGGATGGGGAATGTTTTTTTTTCTTTTCCTACATTGTTTTCTCTAATATATATTTTATTTTTATAATTTAAAAATATCACTATGCTAATTCACTTGCTTCAATATTTTGATATATAAAAACTTCTGTAATGAGGTCTTATTTTGCTACTAATTTTGCAAGATGTGATGCACCAATGACACCTAGAAGTCTAGACATCATGTTGCACACCGACCTTTTTCATTTCTCCTAATAGACAACAACATTGTTTGTGGTGAAGTGAGATGACAACAAAAAATGGAAGTGTGATTCACTAGTTAGATAATTGGATATAGAGGTGGTGGAATCGAGATATCGAGAATCCACTGTGTGAGTTTTTGAGATTTTTTAATTTATTTCATGTCAATTATATGTATTAAAAGAGTGGCTTGACTTTAATCTAGTTATATTATTCAAGAATACTTCTTTTCCATTTCTATTTCTTTTATTTATATCTGTATATTGCATTCCCCATAGTTTTGTCAATTTATTACCCACCCCTGTATGTTTTTATGATCAATCCATGTTGTTTCATAAACATTCAAAATTATAATCAAAAATAGTTTTTGGAATACTTCTAAGAAATTCAATAGTAAAAACTCATGATCAACCCATAAGTTGTCCATTATTCTATTTTTGGGGTTATATATATATTTAAATACATTACCATGAAAATGAAATTCCATTAAATGTATTCATCAAATTCCCACCGATGTAACGCCCCGACCCCAGCTACCCAGAACCGGTGCATTACTTCGTAACATTGGCATGATAAAAAAAGATCAAGTCTCGAAAGACCGATTAGTTTAGTAGCCTTGGAAACACTAGATACATTCATAAGTCTTACATTACATCATAAAGAAAAAAACTAATAACAAAGTCTTCATAGTCCACACTCATATCCCCTTCTAACTATCCCTGCAGGTCATTCCTAAAATAAATCTTCACATCCTGGAAAAATATTAAAACATTGAAAGGAGTGAGCTCAGATGCTCAGTAACGATAACAATATTGCGGAATCTTTCATAAATAAACATAAAAATTTAAGGCAATGTATAACTAAAACAAAAGCCTTTTAAACATTAACTTCAACATAATATGGAAAAAGTAAAATGAGATAATTCCATTCACTTATTCACATGGATATTCTACTGGTCGAATAATCAAATGCAATATCAATAACCACTTTCATAATGAGGGAATGTATAATGCCAGACATTCTGAAACATTTTGTCAAGGCCTCGGCCAAGACGTCTAAAATGATTAAGGCCTCGGCCAAAACCATAAATCAAATTGGGAAAGGGCCTCGGCCAATTCCACGTCTAGTTGTCTCATGAGACCTACCGATGCATCGAGGAGCTATAACGGGCTCCACCCGTCACTTATTAAGTCCAATACATTCCTCATATGAATAGGTTTAAACATATCATAAACCATAACATAATCGTATCAAGTAAAACATGCATAAAGGAAGCATAACATTTCCACATTTCAATCACAAGATATCAATACAACACATTGATATAATAAAAACTCTTTCAAAACCATTTTCAATACCAAAATAAAAGAATGTTAAAACTTTGTATTTATTTTTCATGAAAAAAATAATGGCTTGTAGAGGAATCCGAAACTCAAATAATGGTCATGGTGGTGGAGAAGTCGTTGTCGCCGCATAAGTACGGAAAGAAAAACATTCCCTTTTGTCGTTTAGAAAAATGCTTCGTATAAAAAATATTCCTTTTGAATAAACTCAAAAGTCAAAGGGGTTTATACACCGTATGACCGAATGTTGTGTATAAAACCAAATATGCCTCAATGAAAGGGGATTGAGACGAATTCCTTAAAAAGATAATTTTTTTAAATAAAGTACATATATAATGTGTATTAACTTTAAGTACACATAAATAATGTAAAAATACAAGATAGGACATAATAATATCATGACATAATTTGAAAGTAGGAGATTAACCCAAAGAATAGAAATTGAGTTAAGAAGTTCCCTTACCATGTGTCTTTTCCTGACTCAACCATTCTTTAAACTCCTGAATAATAAACTAGAGTTAATTTCTATTTACTTAAGAACCATTTTCATGTTCATTATTCCTTTTATATCACTTATTACCGTGTTATGAACATTATGTAATTATTTAAGTTAATGACGGTCGTTTTGTCGATCTTTGGTAATTGAGTCAACAATAAACTTCTTATAATTATAAGTTGTTTTTGTGGTAGAATATCCATTATCTCCAGAATTATATTCATGATTTAGATGTCATATATATCATATATATCCTTTATATATATTCATTTATAATATTACGTAACATTTAGAGGTAAGAAATGAAATGCACCGTTCATGGAGACGGTAAGCCGTACGTACGCATGAACTCTACTTTCATTTCTATTTCGTATTTAATGGAATGAAATAATAATGATATAAATGTATAATATAACTCCAGTATAATATAGTGTATAATACCATTTACTCCATCCTTTATACATCCCACATATGGCATTAACGATTCAAATCACTTTGAGGGGGTAGTAGTCCGCACATCCTAAAATGAAATTATCGCGTTTTACCCATAATGGAAATCATAAAGTATGACATAAATGAGAAATACAGAATCATAAGTAAAACATAAACATATTATATATCATATATAAATATAGTGACATCTTAATGGCCACCTTTGAAGGTGTTATATGAGTGTTGAACAATCATCGTTTCGTGAGGCAGAACTTCGCCATCCACAGAAACCATATGTTATTTAATCATTAGATGTAGGTCTATGAATGTGTAGCTCGAATCCATCTTATAACAACATCCTAGTATATTGAGGATACTGGTGTTTTTATAAAATAAATTATTAAAAAGAGTTTATGGGGTTGGAGAAGAAAAATAAAACAAAACAACATTAGAGAAGACATTACCTCAAAATCGGGTAACTCTTTTTGATTTGAGCCAAAGGCTTACTTGGGAAGAGTTCTGCAAAATGTGAGGCTTCTAGGAGTAATAGGGGGAAGTTGGGAGAGTATTTTGGCAGAGTTTGGCCCAACCAAATGTCTTGAAAGTGTGAATAAAGTGGTAGAGTTGGGGTCCTTTTATAAGAAGAGAGGAGGGGCTCTTTTGAAAAAATTGAAATGTTACATTATTATACAATGCTTTTCGGATTCTAAAGGTCCCACACTTATATAATTCGTGGATAAGGTGATAAGGGTTAGAAATATACCCATCCAATAGTCTTTGGACAAGTGTATGGCTTGGATTTTACATTATCTTTTCATTTTATTAAAATCGTTAAATAATGAGGTCATCGATGCATCATAGTGCTGTCATAAATAATTTAATTTATTTAATTTCTAAAAATTATAAAAAAACTATTATGATGTAGGAAATCTTTTTATCTTTCTAATGAATATTTATAGTCAAAATGTGGACTTGTGTAACCCCACTTAAAAACTGTTTTAGTAGAACAACTCATGTTTGTGTCAATTTAATTTAAACATTAAATAAATATATATTAATGTCATTTTCCAACCAAAGGGGCTCCATGGGGTCCCCAAGTTGACCCATGGGATGTCTTGGTCGGCCATGACTCATCCAATAGGATTAGGACAAGTGTCAAGCTCATCTCATATTAGTGAAACATTATTTTTACCTTAAACTACACTAATTACCTCTAATCGCGATTAAGAACTTAAACGTTACTATTCACGAAAAAATTATTTTAATCTCATTGAACCACATTTTACTTCTTAATAACAACCATGTATGTCGGATTTTTGAAAATAAAATCATAGAAGTGGTAATATTTCATTTAAACGAAAAATCAGTTATTTAACTACCACTTAGTGGTTTCACTATTCATAAAAAATTGAAGTTTTTCAGAACAATTCCAAAATTTCACCATACGCTATAATTGATATTAAAAATTAAAAAATGATGTCTATTTTACAAAATTCCAAACATATAAGTTGCATTAATTAATTTTATAATTAATTCCCGCTGTCACAACAATAGCGTGTTTTTAAGAAACAATTTATATCAAAAGATTGGCAATTGTTTATGTCCACTTTCAAAGTAAAATTAATTCTAATGACCACCATTGGATAAAATGGTAAAAATATATTCTAATTATACTTTAAAACCACTAAATAGTATAATTTATCAATATAAATTATTTTGATTAAAAAAGTTGTTTCTAAGTAATTTTCACTATTCATAAAAAATTGAAAGTTCTTAGAAAATTACAAAAAATTAAACTTTGGATAATTTCGATATTACGAATAAAAAAATGAAGTCCATTTTGAAATATAAAATTTCTATAATTTTAAAAAGTGGTTATTACTATTCATAACAGATACTTTTATTAGTCGCGGTGTTTTAGAACTCGATGATGCGTACAATGCAAGTTATTGCATTATTGAATGAGAAGCGTATCGTGGAAGCTCGGGGTGTTACATTCTCCCCTCCAATAAATTGCGTCCTCGCAATTTGAAATTATTCTTTGAAAATAAAAGGTTGAAAAGAGAAAATACCTTTGAGGAAAACCCACATCGGAAATAAGATTAATAAAATGTAGCCTTAATAAGAGGGAAAGGGAAATGAAAAAGTCACCACCCAATTATGATCTCGATTAGGAGAACATTGGTGGCAATTAGAGACATATAATTGGAGAAAAAACGTAAATACTTGTAGGGAGTGATTGAGGTCATCAATTACAATCAACTGTCAAATTGAGGGCCTCAAAGCCTTCAATCTATGTTGATTTAAAATATCATCAGTTCTACAAGACATAAGGTATTAAGATAACACATCGTTTTTAATATCCCTTTACTAAAGATTAAGAATTAATTTATTCATTGAATAAGAGATAGGTATATATATATTTATGCTTGACAATTAGAGTTTCAACCTTCAACTCATCTTTCACTCAATAAGATAATAGAACTCTAAAATATTATACTTATCCTAATTATATAAGGTTCAAAATGTTAACACATACCATTTAGATTAGTAAAATTATTTTTTAATAACCAAGGACTTCCTGTAGTCTAGTGGTAGGAAATAAAGGCCTGTCGCACTATGATTGTGGGTTCGATTCCTGCAGCTTTGTCTGACGCGACGGGTTATGCCCCACCCTGCAGGTTGTCCTTTTCCTAAAACTATAGTATCATAATATTCCAAAAATAATCTTCATAAATTTTTTAACCTTAAACAATACTATCCAAAGGTCAACTTAATCCACTCCAACCTTTATAGTTATCCAAAATACCTCTGTCCAGACATTCTCTAAAAGGTCTCTTAATTCCAAAATCAATTTATCAGATTCCCCAAACAAAGTAAAGTTTCTCTTATTGTCACATACTAAAAATATAATTACCTTCATCATCTTAAAACCTTACTGAAATCAACAAGTACTGCAGTACAATCCTTATATATATATCACATTATTCTAATAACCAGAATATAATCCATGAGTCCAAAAGCACCAATACATTAGTTATTCTGCTTCAACTGTAGTAACAGCATAAGATTGTCCTTGATCCCTTGGCCTTTTCTGAGGTAAGTTTCCCTGACGCTTAGGACATTCATTTGCATAATGACCCATTTCTCTACAATTGTAGCATTCAACTTTTATAGCCTCTTTCTTTCCCTTTCAATCACGAGCCTGGTGACCCTTTTCTCCACATTTATAACAAACTCCCATTCCTTTTAGGAAAGTACCAGGGTGATTCTTCCCACAATTATCACATATTGGAAAATCCTTCTTTCCCTTTTTCCCTCTATCTGTCTCTTGTTCCACCGTTCTCTTCTTCTCTTGCTTTACTTTGTTGTCATAATACTTCGAGAATTCCTTTTCTGTCTTGATAGCACACGAGACAATATCTTTGTATGATGAGAAGGATTGTGATACTAAAGCTCGACGGAGAAATGGTTTTAACCCATCAAAGAAACGATCAATCTTACTCCTTGGGTTACGTATATAATCGGCAGCATGCCTCGCTAACCTTGTAAAGTTAGCCTCATACTTTGCGACATTCTCATCCTCCTTCTGCCTCAGACTCAGAAATTGCCTTTCCATATCCGCTCGATGGTCTCGAGGAAAGTATTTTTCTAAGAACATCTCTTTGAACTCCTGCCATTCCATGTTTTTAAATTCATCATCTTCCTTTGTGTTTTTAATTAGTGACCACCATTGATCGGCATCTCCAGTGAGGCGGTAAACTGCCATGACAACTTTCTCCCTTTAACTACTCCCCAAGGCATGGAATATTTTCTCTAAGGAATTTATCCATTGCTCAGCTACTATAGGATTTGTACTCCCATTGAAGGTTGGTGGTTGTTTCCTCATGAAACGGTCTAGCATTGATCCTCCACGTTGCGGATCAGGGTGCTCCATACGAGTAAGGTTATTATTCATAACCTGTGTGAGTTGTCCCAGTACGGTGAGAAGCTGATCAACACCAGTTGTATCTCCAGATCCACAATAATTATCTTGAGAAGGAGGGAAATCCCTACACGGAGTGCGTGCATTGATACGGTTTCCATTCCTTCTACTAGGCGCCATTTCTAAACAATGGCATAAACTAGATTAGTTTATGAAATAAAATACATAATTCCATATTTGTAAAACACTTTACATAAATTGAACTATTTATGGATATAATCCATAATCATAAAAAGAAATGTTTCCTTTGAGGAAGTATATACTCAAAACCCTTCATAGTGGTTTGTAAAGAAAATGAGAATTATCCTAAGCATATCCCCCGGGAGTGTCGTAACCAAGAGTGCAGCAAGGCCCGTTTTCGTGCACCAGTTCCCGTTCGAATCTAGCTCAAAGCGGTGTTTTCGGGTTTTACCCCTAGGTAAATTTGTGCCAGAGCCGCCTCTACCTGCTCGTATCCAGACAGGGATGTATTGCTCGGAAAACTAACAAAATCTCTACAATAACAAAATTCTAGGAAGTTCTTCTATACTAAATCCTCAAAGTCTATCTTCAGGCTATGTGCTCTAATCAGAGTTTATCTAAATCTAGCTTCCAAGGTTAGTACTAAACTACCTCTGATACCAACTGTAACGCCCCGACCCCAGCTACCCAGAGCCAGTGCATTACTTCGTAACATTGGCATGATCACAAAAGATCAAGTCTCAAAAGACCGATTAGTTTAGTAGCATTGGAAACACTAGATACATACATAAGTCTTACATTACATCATAAAGAAAAAAACTAATAACAATGTCTTCATAGTCCACACTCATGTCCCCTTATGACTATCCCTGCAGGTCATTCCTAAAATAATTCTTCACATCCTGGAAAATAATAAAACATTGAAAGGGGTGAGCTCAGATGCTCAGTAAGGATAACAATATTGCGGAATCATTCATAAATAAACATAAAAATTTAAGGCAATGTATAACTAAAACAAAAGCCTTTTAAACATGAACTTCAACATAATATGGAAAAAGTAAAATTAGATAATGCCATTCACTTCTTCACATAGATATTCTACTGGTCGAAAAATCACATGCAATATCAATAACCACTTTCATAATGAGGGAATGTATAATGCCAGACATTCTGAAACATTTTGTCAAGGCCTCGGCCAAGATGTCTAAAATGATTAAGGCCTTGGCCAAAACCATAAATCTAATTGGGAAAGGGCCTCGGCCAATTCCACTTCTAGTTGTCTCATGAGACCTACCGATGCATCGAGGAGCTATAGCGGGCTCCACCCGTCACTTATTAAATCTAATACATTCCTCATATGAATGGGTTTAAACATATCATAAACCATAACATAATCGTATCAAGTATAACATGCATAAAGGAAGCATAACATTTCCACATTTCAATCACAAGATATCAATACAACACATTGATATAATAAAAACTCTTTCAAAACCATTTTCAATACAAAAATAAAATAAAGTTAAAACTTTGTATTTATTTTTCATTAAAAAAATGATGGCTTGTAGAGGAAGCCGAAACTCAAATAATGGTCACGGCGGCGGAGAAGTCGTTGTTGCTGCATAAGTACGGAAAGAACAACATTCCGTTTTGTCGTTTAGCAAAACGCTTCATATAAAAAAGATTCCTTTTGAATAAACTCAAAAGTCAAAGGGGTTTATACACCGTATGAATGAAAGTTGTGTATAAAACCAAATATGCCTCAATGAAAGGGGATTGAGACGAAGTCCTTAAAAAGATAATTTTTTTAAATAAAGTACTTATATAATGTGTATTCACTATAAGTACACATAAATAATGTAAAAATACAAGATAGTACATAATAATATCATGACATAATTTGAAAGTAGGAGATTAACCCAAAGAATAGAAATTGGGTTAAGAAGTTCCCTTACCTTGCGTCTTTTCCTGACTCAACCGTTCTTTAAACTCCTGAATAATAAACTAGAGTTAATTTCTATTTACTTAAGAACCTTTTTCAGGTTCATTATTCCTTTTATATCACTTATTACCGTGTTATGAACATTATGTAATTATTTAAGTTAATGACGGTCGTTTTGTCGATCTTTGGTACTTGAGTCAACAATAAACTTCTTATAATTATAAGTTGTTTTTGTGGTAGAATATCCATTATCTCCAGAATTATATTCATGATTTAGATGTCATATATATCATATATATCCTGTATGTACATTCATTTATAATATTACGTAACATTTAGAGGTAAGAAATGAAATGCACCGTTCATGGAGACGGTAAGCCGTACGTACGCATGAACGCTAATTTCATTTATATTTCCTATTTAATGTAATGAAATCATAATGATATAAATGTATAATATAATTCCAGTATAATATAGTGCATAATACCATTTACTCCATCCTTTATATATCCCACATTTGGCATTAACGATTCAAATCACTTTGAGGGGGCGGTAGTCCGCACTTCCTAAAATGAAATTATCGCGTTTTACCCATAATGGAAATCATAAAGTATGCCATAAATGAGAAATAAAGAAGCATAAGTAAAACATAAACATATTATATATCATATATAAATATAGTGACATCTTAATGGCCACCTTTGAAGGTGTTATATGAGTGTTGAACAATCATCGTTTCGTGAGGCAGAAATTCGCCATCCACAGAAACCGTATGTTCATTAACCATTAGATGTAGGTCTGTGAAAGTGTAGCTCGAATCCTTCTTATAACAACATCCTAGTATATTGAGGATACAAGTGTTGTTATAAAAGAAATTATTAAAAAGAGTTTATGGGGTTGGAGAAGAAAAATAAAACAAAACAACATTAGAGAAGACATTACCTCAAAATCGGGTAACTCTTTTTGATTTGAGCCAAAGGCTTCCTTGGGAAGAGTTATGCCCAATGTGAGGCTTCTAAGAGTAAGACTGGGAAGTTGGAAGAGTATTTGGGAAGAGGTTGACCGAACCAAATGGCTTGAAAGTGTGAATAAAGTGGTAGAGTTGGGGTCCTTTTATAAGAAGAGAGGAGGGGCTCTTTTGGAAAGATTGAAATGTTACATTATTATACAATGCTTTTCGGATTCTAAAGGTCCCAAACTTATATAATTCGTGGCTAAGGTGATAAGGGTTATAAATCTACCCATCCCATAGTCTTTGGACAAGTGTATGCCTTGGATTTTACAATATCTTTTCATTTTATTAAAATCGTTAAATAATGAGGTCATCGCTGCATCATAGTGCTGTCCTAAATAATTTAATTTATTTAATGTCTAAAAATTATAAAAAAAATACTATGATGTAGGAAATCGTATTATCTTTCTAATGAATATTTATAGTCAAAATGTTGACTTTTGTAACCCCAATTAAAAATTGTTTTAGTAGAACAACTCATGTTTGTGTCAATTTAATTTTAACATTAAATAAATATATATTAATGTCATTTTCCAACCAAAGTGGATGCATGGGGTCCCCAAGTTTACCCATTGGTTTTCCTGGTCGGCCATGACTCATCCAATAGTATTAGGACAAGTGTCATGCTCATCTCATATTATTAAAACATTATTTTTACCTTAAACTACACTAATTACCTCTAATTGCGATTAAAAACATAAAAGTTACTATTCACCAAAAAATTATTTTAATCTCATTGAACCACATTTTAATTCTTAATGACAACCATGTATGTCAGATTTTTGAAAATCAAATCACAGAAGTGGTAATATTTCATTTAAACGAAAAATCAGTTATTTAACTACCACTTAGTGGTTTCACTATTCATCAAAAATTGAAGTTTTTCAGAACAATGCCAAAATTTCACCATAAGCTATAATTGATATTCCAAATTAAAAAATGATGTCTATTTTACAAAATTACAAACATATAACTTGCATTAATTAATTTTATAATAAATTCTCGCTGTCACAACAATATCGTGTTTTTAAGAAACAATTTATATCAAAAGATTGGCAATTGTTTATGTCCAATTTCAATGATAAATTAATTCTAATGACCACCATTGGATAAAATGGTAAAAATATATTCTAATTATACTTTAAAACCACTAAATAGTATAATTTATCACTATAAATTATTTTGATTAAAAAAGTTGTTTCTAAGTAATTTTCACTATTCATAAAAAATTGGAAGTTCTTAGAAAATAAAAAAAAATTAAACTTTGGATAATTTCGATATTACGAATACAAAAATGAAGTCCATTTTGAAATATAAAATTTTTATAATTTTAAAAAGTGGTTATTACTATTCATAACAGCTACTTTTATTAGTCGCGGTGTTTTAGAACTCGAAGTTGTGTACAATGCAAGTTATTGCATTATTGAATGAGAAGCGTATCGTGGAAGCTCGGGGTGTTACAACCGATACATCTATTTGTATATTTACCATCACCATGAAACTATAGTTTGTCCCTTCAGATGTTGAAACAGATGTTCGAAGCCAATTTTGATTATGAAGTGGTAGGCATGGAAAATGACTACAATATTCCTAATGTTTCTAAAGAACTAACATTTTATTCATATGCATTTTACATGTAAATGCTTGTCACGACCCCCTCCCAACAAAGATGACCCTCCTGAGCTGACAATGGTGAAAGAGAGATAAAGACCCCTGAGTCCCTCCTCTAGTAGGCCCTAGGGTGGAGACTAGCACCAAGGGTATGAGTTTTCACAAAAATGGTAGGCATTTCCCTTTTATTATTTATGATTATGAAATAGGAAAAGTCAACCAACAAAAAGGAAAAGAAAAAGTGTATATAATTAAACCCAAACCAATCCCACATGCATGTATAAATAGTTCAGAAACACCGTACAAGTACAAGAAAGCTCAAAAAAGTAAAATACCAAAAGAAACAAGTGTACAAAAAACTGCAACAACTCCAACTCTCCAAACTAGTAGGGTCCCACACGGCCCTAGCAGTCCTCTTGGAAACCTGAAAGTAAACATAGGGTGAGCATTCATATATAATCACTAGGGAAACCTAAATCCATCTTGCACATGTGGGGAGACATCGCTGTGCCCCGTGAGAAAACATAAGAACGAAAAACATGAAAGGAATCTATCCCCCCAGCCTCACTAGTCACACTCACCAAGTAACACAAGTCAATAGAGTATAGTAGTAATGTTATCTAAGTTTGGGTACACCACACCAACTTCCCACTGGATAATGCTCAAGCCCTCATGCCTAACTCTCTGATTCTTCCCCCACTTCTTGAGCTAGTGCCTCAGCTTGTCCATACAAAACTCGAGCTACTGCCGCAACCTGGCTATACGAAGCTCATAGTAACCCGCTGGAACACGATCCTTGGCCATCACTACATCTCATCATAAAAACACCTGGGAACAACATCACATCTCCTCCCGAAGATTCTTGTGAATCATCAATCATAACCTGCCAGAAGGATCTTGGGTTATAGAACCTGGAAGAGGGAGCATAGGTAAGAATAGTAACCAGCCATCCACAATGTACTTTGGATGTTGGGAATAACACCCCCATCCTACGGGATGTTTGGCACGTAGTGCTCAACGCGGGTGGGGTGCATAAAGAAACATAAAATGATATGGATTTATATAATTATATCGACCACTCAGCCCATCCTAAGGCTTATACACAAAATATATGAGCACATGACTTAGCACTGCTACCTTGATAGTATGCACACAACAAGCAATCCCCAAACCCCTCTTAGGTTTTCATGTCCAATATCTTTAGTTGTGAATTATTTTAACTATTGGGGAACTATAAAAAACCAAACCAAATCGAGTGTTCATAAAACATATCACTACTAATTGCAACAAACGTTATGGAAAACACAAGCAATCACATACTAACTCCTTAAAAATTTTATTATCATATCCATCTTTAATTCACTTCCATCACAAAACCCCACCGTTAATTTATTCCCAAGTTCCACATATAAATTCATTTTCCAGATTCCACATTTCCATTAATTTTCCCATGTATATAGTCCACTACTAACCACTTTAATAATATTAACCACCCATCAATGCATCCCTGATGCCAAACATCATATCACACAACAACCCAAAAATTACCACTTCACACATCCCATAACACAACCAACCCAACACCAACATATTCATTCTTCCGTTTTGATGAACCGAGGTGATCAGACGAGGGTGACAAGATTTCATTTAATCAACCATCTTTACGTGGCTATCCAATTCCATATTATGGTGAAAATCCCACCCACAATAAAATCTAGAAAGAGAGGGAAACATTTAATTGTGCAAGAAAAGCCCCCAACGACCGTGATATTCAATAGATATAAGCCTATTCAATTTACAACATAATCACATAATAAAAAATATATAATAAAAACAGACAAAAATATTCCCATCCCCGTTATTTAACAAGTTGTTATCTTTATTTACTGGTTCAATTGTATCTATGAAAAACAAGAGGACAGCCACCCCGCATGATGCACAATTTAGAGAGACGAAGGTGATATCCCTAACTCAACAGGTTTCTATGTCCTTCTATGAACACGACCACCACGATCACAAGGCCTCACCTAGAATGACTTCACCCACCAAGGATGCCGCAGCACCACTGAATCAAAAAAACAAGAAACTACCTCAACATGGATATCACATGTCGTAGCATGGAAGGAAAATGAGAGAAGTAGGATCGGAAAGAGAATACAAGAACAGAAGTTTAACATACCTTTTTAGAGTTCTTCATTAATATTTTTATTCCCGTCAATTATCAAAAGTCTCCTCGATTGGAAAATACGGAGTGGAAGACAAAGAAGAGGGAATAGAATGGGGTTTATGGTGTTCTCCTTGCTGACACGATCCCGTAGTCACTGACAGATCGACGATCAGAATTCAGATGAAGAAGTTAGAGGAGGAAGAATTTTCGATCGTTCAAGAGAGTCATCATGTGAAGAAGAAGTGATCAGTCTAGAAATAATCCGCACCCCTTTCTAATATACGCAACGAATAGGTAAAACAATATGCAGCGTGTATTAATGAATACCCGGTGTGACCGTACACCTGTTATGCATTTTGAATGGTCAACACATGACACGTCACGTAGTTTCCATGCATTTAATGATAATAATAATTCGATTTATATTAGGTGTTTTGATGACCCAAGGCATGATTCATAAAAATTTATTCATCATTGGTCTTAAAATGACTGTCTTAATTTCAGTATTATACTGCTGTTGAAGGTTCACCATTCCAACAACATATGAAGAAGTTACGGTCGAATTAAGATTATATAACCCAAAACAAAAACATTATTATTATATTATTTAATTTATTTTGAGACTTATTTTATTTCAACCTCAATTATGAACCCACGCTCAACCTCTCTAAAAGTGAAGTGCATAAGCCCCCATGATTGACTCCTCTTATATATTATCATTATTATCATTTAATCATTATTATATTTAAAAGTTTCTCTATCCAATCAAAATTCGAATTTTTACCCTTTATTTCCCCTCTCACGCCCAACACATCATAAGATTTCACCTTTATTTTATTTGACCTTATTTCCAAAATTATTATCATAATAATAATTAATACTACACAAAAATTGGCGCCTCCCTTTCTCATTCCATGCCCAACTCCCCCAACCTTCATTCCTTTATGGTTTTCAATATTTTCCTTATTATTCAATCACTTTTTAATCCCTCTTTAATATAACTTCAACGACATTATTAATAAAATTTATATTAATAATACCCGTCATTAATGTTCTAATTTAATACCATTAAATTATATTACCATAATTATTCTCATATTAAACTAAAACAATTCCATGCGACTCAAAACCATTTCATTTAATTGAATTATATGACAAAACGAAATTAATATAACTTACATATTCAACCCCTTTTTAATACATTTAATTTCATTATCCTCTGGAACATAGTATTATTCCATCATTATTATTTATTTTTTTTCAATAATAATGAAAATTCATCAAATTATTTTATTAACTCATCACCGTTATTATGTTTAATAATGATAATATTTACGCTAATCGCATTGACCACGTTGAACCACCCTGTTGGATATCTAAATATGACCATGTCACGTCAATGTCTCATAACATCCGTCAATTTAATTATTTAATTCTATATATTTTTATTTCACACTAATTAAATTGAAACCACTTTTATTAAATTAAAACCATTCAATTTAATAAACCCAACATATTGGTATGCCACTATTATTATTATTATTTAACATAATAATAATAACGCACTCACCTTTAATTTTATTTACTCCCCACCGTGTTTCCATTGTGCATCTTCATTTATTTGTTTGCAATAAATACCATGACTCATTTCATTACATTCTCATTATTATTAATATTATGAATAACATTAATAAAACAACACCCATGAAATATTTTTATCATGATTATTCTCTTATTAGTTTAGTTAATCACACACTTTATGTCATCATCATTATTATTTAACATATTTTTACATTATCATCAGTATTAAAAATTATCATTATAACACGTGTCATGTTGACCGCATCGATTTTAACAATGGAATGGACCGGAGGGGTCTGTGCCATTACATTATATACCTCTCAAAACATTCTCATCCTCGAGAATTAAAAACCAACCCAGAAAAAAAGAATGGATCTGAACAAACACCCCGCAAGATACCTCGCAAGGCTCTTGTCATAACAGGAAACAATTGACAACCCAAATTATATGATATGGGAATTCCTTCTCCTATACGGAGATATTATTCGCTTTAGGTGGCACTGACTTTCCTGCACGGGTTTAATCGCATCCACATTAATGCGACTTGATTAGGAATCAGGTCTTCCAACTTCTATTTATTAGAATTTTCCAAACATAAACTACCCCCAACACCTTACAAAACAACAATAAAATTCCCAAACACATGGATTGAGGAATTCATTCTCCCATGTCATGATATTATCCACTTTAGGTGGCACTGACTCGCCTGCACGGGTTTAATCGCATTGACATTAATGTATCTCGATTAGGGATCAGGTCCTCCTCTCACCACATTTGAGGACGCTTCTAACACATTTAAAGGAAATAAAGAAACAACATAGCAATATAGACTCATGAAAAACAAGGTCCAGGCCCAAAGCATGGGCAATAATGTGTTTTAACAAAGGAGTGTGATGATCCTGAATTTAAACAAAACATAAAATATATAATTTAAGTAAAACCGAAAACATCTCTCTTAACCTCTGCCCATGATAGGGTTGCTGCTTTTATTGCATATATCTGTCTGCGTCCCACTCCTCTGCCTCTCTGTTGTTGTCCAGGTGCCATATTTGTTCGGTAAACAAGGAACACCTAATCCCAAGTAGCAAGGAAATTTTCTCATGGTTTAATTTTATCAATTTTATTTCCATTTATTTTTTAGAACACCCAAATCATGTAAAACACAATCATGGTGATGCATGAACCTTCCCTATGGTCTATACCCTGTAATCAATGTAGTCTTACTTGGTCGTTCGTTAAGCTCAGAGTCCATGATTCGGATCATAGGGGGGCCCTAAAATCTCATGACCTTGTCGGTTTTCCCTGGCCTATGTCAAACACCAATATCAACCAAGACGGTTTCCCTACCATCCCATGAAATCCTCACTGTGCCTAACTCCAGACTTCATCCTATCTCTCAACCATCACCTCTAATACCATTTTGTCATGACGCCCTCCCACTAAAGATGACCCTCCTGAGCTGACAATGGTGAAAGAGAGATAATGACCCCTGTGTCCCACCTCGAGTAGGCCCCAGGTTGGTGACTAGCACCAAGGGTATGAATTTTCACAAATATATAAGCCATTACCATTTTTATTATTTAATATCTAGAAATAGGACAAATCAACCACCAAAAAGGAAATGAAAAGGGTATAGAAATAATCCCAAACCAATCCCACATTCATGTTTAAATAGTTCAGAAATAACGTACAAGTACAAATAAATCTCAAATAAGTATAATACAAACAGAAACAAGAGTACAACAAACTGCAACAACTCCAACTGTCCGGACAAGTAGGGTCTCGCACGGCCCTGGTACTCCTCCTGGAAACCTGAAAGTATACATAGGGTGAGCATACATGTATACTCAGTAGGGAAACCTAAAGATCTCGTGCACAAGTGGGGAGACATCCTAATGCCCGGTGAGAAAACAGAATAACCAAAACCTAGCAAGGAATCTATCCACCCAGCCTCAACAATAACACTCACCAAGTAACACAAGTCAATAGAGTATAGTAGTAATGTTATCAATGTATGGGTACACCGCACCACCTTCCCACTGGATACTGCTCAAGCCCTCATGCCTAACGCTCTGGTGCTTCCCCCTCTTCCTGAGCTAGGGCTGGAAAATGGCCATATGAAGCTGATGCTAGGGCCACAACCTGGCCATACGAAGCTCATAGTAACCTTCCAGCACAAAATCATAGGCCATCACCACATCTCATCCTAAAAACACATGGGAACCACATCACGTATCATTAGAAAGATTCTTGGGAAACATCTGTCATAACCTTCTTGAAGGATCATGGGCTATAGATCCCGGAAGAGGGATCATAGGGAAGAACAGTAACCATCCATCCACAATGTCCTTTGGATGTTGGGAATAACACCCATGTCCGACGGGTGTTTGGAACGTAGTGCTCAACACGGGTGGGGTGCGTAAAGAAACATAGAAAGATATAGATTTGTATAATCATATCAACCACTCAGCCCATCCGAAGGATTCTACACAAATGATCTGAGCACATGCCTTAGCACTGATACCTCGAGAGCATGCACACAATAAGAAATCCCCAAACCCCATTTATGTTTTCATGTTCAACAGCTTTATTTGTCAATTCTTTTAACTATTGGGCAACTATCAACAACCAATACAAATTGAGTGTTCATAAAACATATCCCATCCAACCAGACAAAAGTTATGGAAAACACAAGAAATCACATACCAACTCCATAATAATTTTATTATCATATCCCTCTTTGGTTCACTTCCATTACAAAACGCTACCATTCAATTATTCTCAAGTTCCACATATAAATTCATTTTCCACATTCCACATTTCCATTACTTATCCCTCATATATAGTCCACTACTAACAACTTTAAAAATATTCCCACCCATCATTGCAGCCCCGCTGCAAAATATCATATCACACAACAACCCAAAAATTACCACTTTACACATCCCATAACAAAACCAACCCAAGGCCAACATGTTCATTATTCCATTTTGTTGAAATCGGGTGACCACACAGGGGTTCTGGGATTTCATTAAACAACCAACTTTCTGTGGCTAACCAATTCCATATTATGGTAAAAATTCCACCCATAATAAAATCCATAAGGAGATTGCAACATTTAATTGCACAAGAAAAGGCCCCCAAAGACCGTGATTTTCATTAGATATAAGCCTATTCAATTTACAACATAATCACATAATAAAAAATATAGAATAATAACACAAAAAAACTTCCCCATCCCCGTTCTTTAACGAGTTATTATCTTTATTGACTGGTTCAACTGTATCCCTCGAAAACAAGAGGACACCCACCCCACATGATGTATAATTTAGAGTGATGAAGGTGAGATCTCTACCTCAACAGGTTCCAATGTCCTTCTACATACACGACCACCACGAACAGAAGTCTTCTCCTAGAATGAATGCACCCACCAAGGACATCACATCACCACCAAATAAACAACACAAGAAACTCCCTCAACACATAGATCACATGTCATAGCATGGAATGAAAACAAGAGAAGTAGGATCGGAAATAGAATACAAGAATTAAGGTTTAACATACCTTTTTAGAGTCGTTCATCAAATACCGTAATTCCCGTGAATTATCAGTAGTCTCCTCAGTTGGAAACAGTGGAGGTGATGCCAAAGAAGAGGGAATTGAATATGGTGTATGGTCTTCTCCTTGTTGACACGATCCCACAATCACTGACGGATCGACGATAGGATTCCAGATGAAGAAGAGAGAGGAGGATGACTTTTCAATCATCCATGAGCGTCATCGTGCGAAGAAGAAGTGATCGGTCTAGAAATAATCCATTCCCCCTTCTTATATAGGAAATGAATATGTAAAATGGTATGCATCATGTATTAATGAATACATAGTGTTACCATACACCCGTTACACATTTTGATAGGTCAACACACCACACGTCACGAATTGTCCATGCATTTAATGATGATAATAATTCTATTAATATTTGGTGTTTTGTTGACCCAAGGAATGTGTCATGAAAAGGTATTCATCATTAGTATAAAAATGACTGTCTTAATTTCACGATTATATTGTCGCTGACAGTTCTTCATTCCGACACCATATAAAGAAGTTACGGTCGAATTAATATTGTATAACCCTAAATAAAAACATTATTATCATATTATTTAATTTAATTTAACATTTATTTTCTTTCCACCTCAAATAATAACCCACGCTCAACCTCTCTAAAAGTGAAGCAGATAAGCACCCATGATTGACTCTTATTTTATATTATCATTATTATCATTTACTCATTATTATATTTTTAATTTTCTCTCTCCAAATACAATTCTATTTATGCGCCTTTATTTCCACTCTCACGCCCAGTACATCATAAGATTTCACCTTTGTTTTATTTGACCTTATTTCCAAAATTATTATCATAATAATAATTAATACTACACCAAAAGTGGTGCCTCCATTCCTTATTCCATGCAACTCGAAACCATTTCATTTAATTGAATAAAATGAAAAAACGAAATTAAGAAAACTTACATATTCAACCCCTTTTTAATACATTTTATTTCATAAACCTCTAACACATAGTTTTATTCCATCATTGTTATTTATTATTTTGCAATAATAATAACAAATCATCAAATTATTTTATTAACTCATCACCGTTATTATTTTAAATAATGATAATTTTTACGCACATTGTATTGACCACTTTAAACGACCCCGTTGGATTTCTGAATATGACCATGTCACGTCAATGTCTCATAACATCCGTCAATTTAAATTTTTAATTCTATTTATTTTTATTTCACACTGATTAAATTGAAACGACTTTTATTAAATTAAAACCATTCAACTTAATAATGCCAACATATTCTTATGCCATGATTATTATTATTATTTAACATAATAATAATAACAAACTCACCTTTAATTTTATTAACGCACCACCATGCTTTTACTGTGCATCTTCATTTCTTTGTTTGCAATAAATATCATGACTCATTTTATTAATTTCTCATTATTATTAATATAATGAATAATATTAATAACACAACACACATCAAATCATTTTATCATGATTATTCTCTTTTTAGTTTAATTAATCACACAATTTATGTCATCATCATTATTATTTAACATATTTTTACATTATCATCAGTATTAAAAATTAACATTATAACACACGTCGTGTTGACCACAGCGATTTCAACAAAGTAATGGACCGGATCGGTATGAGCCATTACCAATCTTAACCGATATAGTAAGAATTATTGGATGATTTAACATTTTATGATGTTATGTGACCTAAAAAAATTTCTTATATAAATATGGGACTATATGGTTGACCCCATATTCACTGAGTCTTTTGATTTATTTGAATTTATTTTCATTTAAACTATTTATTACTTATGTATCATCTAGGAGATGTTTACCAGGAATGATCATAGATTTTACAGAGGTTTCAATTTATAATATTTCTTCATAATTTTATTTTTCTCATTTTTTTGAAATATAATTTTTTCCAAGATCATGTAGAGTGAATACCTTTTGATAAAATAAGTGTCTCTTTTCCAGTCCAATATTTATGGGTTTTGAACCTAACGAGTTTTATTTCCTAATCCACAAGATGATATAACACACAATAATAAATATAAATGTCGATGAAGATTTTCGTTGGATAAAATATTCCAACTGAAGAGATATCATATCATGTAATAGTTAGGAAATACCAAGATTGATTGGATAAATATTTTAATATTTCACAGATCAACCCTTGAGTATCCTAATTTAGTTTGGGTTTATATTTTTCAGACTGATAAACCATGTGTTTATTGTTTAATAATGATTACCAGATATAAAGGTAATTTGAGGTTGTATAACATTAACAAATATAGTATGATATTTGATATATCAATGATATTAAAAACCCCATTTTCAATAAAGGTCAATTTTATTGTATTGGATAACATAGGAAGTGGGGCACACCATTTTATGGTCATCGTGCGTAGAAAATAATTTCAGACAATTTTATGTCAAAAAATGAGGGTAAAAATGGGTTATATGTCAGTCATTAAACTCTAATTTGGAAGATGGAAATTATGTAATCTTCTTAACAATATGATTTTCATATTTATATTAATAATTTGATTATTTATTGTTTTAGTCATATATATTGTACATGAATCAACAAACAATGCTATGTAGATGGTACTCTTTGCATGACTGTAGATTTAATTATAGTAAGGAATCCTAATCTAATGTGGTCGTGGGATGTGGAAATTCAAGGCAATTACCCATAGGTTAATGATGATTCAATATTTTTATCTATATCGTTAGTAAATATTTAAAACAATAATGGGGGTATATATGCATATTCAAATACTGGTTTCTAGTGTATTTGGAATAAGTCATTGATAAGATACCAGAAATAATATCAATGATATGATCATCAATGAAAAAAATTATACATATATATAATTAGATATCAATGATGGGTTTGGGCCTCCATAATGTTAGACCAAAATTTACTGGTTATTTTCTTGGGGTGAAAAGGAATACAAAAGTATTTCCCAAACCATTTCCTCATCAAGTGTTTTCAACGATCATACATTGATTTTTCTCAAAACATAAGTATAATAATCTTTGACATTAATCAAATTGGGGCTCAAGGTATCATATATTTTACCAGGGGTGAGAATTCCTATACACAAACAAGTGGAAGAGCATGATATGAATCATGTCTCATCACTTGTATACATTATCACTTTTATTGGTATACAATATATTATGTACATGACTTATGAACAAAGATATTTCATGTAATACAATTAATAGTAGTAGTACAGTTGTCCATAGTATAATTTTTTATCTATGGTAGGAGTAATAATGTCATATATTGTACATATATGGATAAATCCGTCATTTATCTATATTAAATTAATGTAGTATAATATTTTCTAGAGTAAAACTAGACTAATGAAATAAATCTTATTATTGGGATCTTGCACCCATATATGAGAAAATATTATCATTAAAATAAAACCATAGATAGCTTGAGTGGTTATGTATTTTATATTTAATTTCACCCAATTTAATTTAAAAAGTCATGGAATTGAACTATTCATAATAATATCGTGTTTTTGAGGATTATAATTACAAGGGAATATAGTTTTCAGTGAAAAATAAAAAATCTACTACTTGAATGATTAAATAGTTTCAGCTCCCCTTTATGGAAAAGTTGATTTATACTGTTGAAAAATCATGATTCTGAGTAGAATATTATATTTTTATATCACTACATATCATATATTTATAGGAATAAAGGAACATATTTTTATGAAAATATGGTCACATCATCTAGTTGTATTAAAAAGGAAGTGAACCTCTATTAAATACCATGCAGTTTTCTTCTCCATGTTATATTGGTAGAATATGTGGGATTGAGTTTATAGATGGTTATATTTTTTTATATGTTTCTATATATCTTGATATACTAGTATTTATAATGCATAATGTTGTAAAAATGGTTCTTACATAGTTCAGACTCTCATATAAGAATGTGGTTCTCATTTTGTATCAGCTAAATAAAAAAATAAGGCCACATACGAGAGCCACCAAATAATATCAAACTCATTAATAAGGTTGTAATATCCCAAATTATAAAAATATCTTAAATTTTATGTTTATTCATATTAGACCTTTTGTACTGGGGTGTTACATCATACGATGAGGACTGTGTTTTCTACCATCAAACATGGTGTATCAAAATTATATAAATAGGAAGAATCAAAAAATGATATATTGTCTCACTTTATTAATTATTATTATGATAAAAACAACATTTTAGAAGATTAATCTTATTACAAGACACTATGATATAATGAATTTATTCACTTTATGTAAATTTGATTTATTTTTTATATTTCTATATGTGTGACACCATGTTTTAGAAAACCACAATCTAGGTATTATTATTTAATCATGAATATTATATACTAGATATTAAAATTTTAATTTTGAATAATAATATCCTCATTATGAACCACATATATAATTTATTAATATAATTTTTATATATTGATAAATATGTACTCTATATTCAATATAATTATTTCATCCATCAAAAATATATATTAATAAAATAATGGAAGTAGAATTATTTTTTGATAAAATATTATAATTTTTTATTGAAAATTTAGAAATATAATTATAAAATATGAATGAAAATTATAAACAATAATATAAACATTATCTTTTGGGTACTTTTTTGTATTTTTCTTATATGATTGATTTTACAATGAATAGTGAAAACATAGATTTTTATTGAGAACATTATTTATTGTTCAAGAATTTACGAATTTAAATTTTTCTATTAAAATGATTTAAATTAATATTACTTCATTTATATAGTTAAAAATCGATTTCAGGTCAATAGATTAAATTTAATATTTTTTTCTTATAAAACACCATTTTATTCTTAAGAAGACAATTATTTCCTGAAAAATAATATTTTTTTCCCATTTTGATGGTTTCAAACTTTATTAATTTTGTCCAATTATACGAATACATTTTGATAAATTCAAATAATTAATTATAATTACTATAATTCATATATTTTAATAATACAATCAAAATATATTTCCATTATAATAACTACCCATAGTAAATATTTTTTATATTATAAAAATATGTAAAATTAGTTTAAAACCAGGGTGAAAATGGATTAAACTAAATCTATCAATTATATTTGTTGTATTTAATGGGTTTCTATAGACCAATAATATATTTATTGTCTTATATAATTTATTTAAAAACATTATATTGATTTTGAGAAATATATCTTGATTTATGTAAAGATAAGTTATATTTTATTCAAATTAAAAAAATTATGAAATATTTAACATTAATAGAAAGGTTGTAAGATAAAAAATTCCATTTTATGTCTCCAAAATTCTAAAAAATCCTAATTTATTTTTTAATTAAAAAAAATTATCTCAAACAATTTATTAATTTACTTATTGTTAAATATATTTTAATCTTAAATAAGTTGTTTTCCAAAAAACTAATTTTCATGTGCTTTCGATTCATTTGTTATAATTAACTTATACCATGTATCACCATATGACATTATGATATATTTATTTTTAAATAAATATAACTTTTTGGAATGGATCTGATGCACACAATATCATGTAAAATGTGTGATGATACTTTAATTAAATATTATTATAATATAGAAATTATAATACAACCAGTGTGTATTAATTTGGCTACAATAATTAAAAAAATTATAATCATTTTCACATGTATTGAAAATATATTTTTATAAATGTATTAAAAATAAACGATGTACAATTTGCATTTTTTTTAAAAATAATATTTTTTTATATTATACTGATTAGTCATTATTTGAACACATAATAAAAAATTTAGTTTTACCAGTTTTGAATAAATTATTTTAAATAATGAAAATTTATTATAAAATTATTATATTTCTCTTATCGTATAGTGAAAATTGTTTAATGTGAGAAATTATTAATGTTTTCATTAATTATGAAAAATAACTTTTTTTAAACTTATCATTAAAAAATATTTTATCTATTATTGTATTTATTTTATATAAAAACTAATTTTTTTTTGTTTATATTAATTCTAAATAATTTAATATAAATTATATTTAAACATGATTTTATTATAGGATAAATTAGTGGTTTAGAAAAGATTTTTTTTAAAAAAATTGATATCAAGTTTATAATGATTATCCAATATAATTAATAGGAAAAACCCATAATGGAGACTTATTTAAATGGAATTAAGATATTATATATCATAAAATATTAATTTTACATTATTCAATTATTACTACTATCCATAGAGTTAATATGAGATCATCAGTTTGTGGAAATATACACTTATTAAAAACCCACATTATCATCTCATCTAGGGGATTAATTTTAAATTATATAATTCCACTTCAATGGTTTTCCTTTGGAAAAATGGATTCCGTTAGTTAAAAAGTAATAATTTATATTATATAATAAGATAAAAACAATTTTAAATAATAATGAATAGTGAAAACATTAGAAATTATTTACTGTATATAAAGTCAAAATGGGTTTATCATTTATCTGAACTAAAAAGGAAGTGTTAATATTTTAATCATATATTCCATGTTCTTATTTTATGGAAATATAATGACATTATATATAATATGGTTTTAAAATGATTAATTTATATTGATTTATTTTGATAACAACATATAAGGGATTCATTCATTTCTAAAACTATCAAAGTCTCTTTCCAAACTTATTAAAGGACACCCCATTACACTAATATTCTGTCATCTAAAAACCATTTGTTTAAAAAATATATTCTTATACTTCAGAAATAATTCCCTCCCAAAATATTATAATTCGTAGTTTTTTAAAAAATCCATCCATGGACTGATTTTGGTTAAATCCAAAAGATGTTTTCCAATGAAGAGTTGGAAATCATAGATGAATGTTTTATTTAATTCCTTCTAACAACATGTTTAAATGTAATGAAGCTATAATTTTTTAAAATAATCTATATCATACATATACTTAAATGTTTTAAAATTAATCTAATGACCTAAAACCATTTCCTCCACCATCAAATGGGAAACAAAACTCTTGAATGTCTGTGTGGAGAACTACCATCTCACAAACAAATGTAATTGACTATCTATCCCCACTTCTCATGGAGCCTTAAAATGTATTATATAATTAATATATTTTATATTAATGATATAATTACATGTCTATATTAAAATTATCATATATTTCTTCAAAAATTTCATTTTTCATAAAATATGATAGTATCTCTCATGTTCACAGAGAAATACCACCCCACTAGAGATGTGATACATTTAATACATGCACTAAACATTTATTATAATGAAGATTATTTTTATGTTTTATATGATTTTAATTACATATTAAAAATGATTTTGAAAAAATATATATTATAATTTTTTAAAAAAACTATTCATTGAATAAGTGAAAAAAACATTCATTTCAATGGAGGACTACCACATCCCAAAGTGATGTGAATAATTTTTATTACTGAATCAAATTGATGGTATGTGTACAAATATTATGTTAAATAATATTTTATTACTGATATAAATATCATCATGTAATGACAAAAGAATGCATACAATCATTTATTCACGATCTTTAGAAAATAAAAATGACAGTCATGTGTATATACTGTCTATCGTTACCATGTTTCTCGCATCGGTCAATTTTATATCCATATTTCATATTTGATTTTAAAAGATTAATTAATTTATTAAAATTATAATTATGAAAATATCAGGATAATTGATATGATTAATAACTAATATCTTTTATTACAGTAAACTTACCCAAGTGATTTTAAATATATGTACTAAACGTCATCAAAATGTATGACATGATCATAAATGATTATTTAATTTAAAATCACATGGTAATTAATAAAATAAAATTGTTCATAATTTATGAAAATAATTATATTATTGTAATTAATTAACTAAATATTATTATATAAAGGGAAAAAAATCACGTAATGTATCAGACTCAAGGTTAGGGATCTCCCTAATCAACCATTTCCTTTTTTTTATTATGTCTGCAGCTCACAAAATCATTATATTAATGTTATGAAATTTTTAAAAATTATTTATATATTTATCTCGCATATGTACTCATATTATTTTACCTTCCACTTATAGGGTACTGGAATCCTTATGATCATTTCTCAAATTAGTGCATTATAAAATTTCCAATGTTTATCAAATGAAACATGACTATACAACACATTTCCATTCCTTATGTTATTATTTTTCCATACCATATTAATAATTAATTTGTGTCAAATAAATAGATAATGAAGATGATATGAAGGTTTATCCTATATGGCACTCCAATTCATAAGATAATGTTATTGTCCCTTGAGATGAAATTTATGGGAATAGGGAGTAAACCTAATCCATTATGAGACTTCTGTCACATAGGGATATTATATTGGAAATTATTATTGAATCCTGTTTCTGTAATGTTATATGTTTTTACCACCATTCCTTTGTTTCCTTGATTTCATAATGCAATGTTCATTATGATAATCTCCTATGAAATTTATCATAATCCTACCATTTTACAATATAATGTAATATTATAAACCCAAAGGTTATGTTTCATTATTTTCTTACTTCTCATAGTATTATTTTTAGATCATTTCATTCTTTATATATTCCCAATGTTTTCCCATGTTGTTTTCTGATTGCAATTTGATTTTAAAATTTAATTTTGGATGATAAAATAATGATTAATTTTTTATGTTTCTATTGATTTATTGGGCACCATGTTCTCAAATGAAACTAGTTGTTTAACAACAATATGTTTTATAAATAAATATTTATGTTTAGTAATCTGGTAACAATATTTGTAACATTTATGGGTCACCAATGTGGGTATAAGATGAAATGATTAGTTAAACTATAGAACAATTTTGAGAAAACAATATTGAAATTCCTATGAAAAAAATGTAATCTTATTTCTAAGAAAAAAAATAATATCAGAAAATATCCAGGATTCATGGTGAAGAACTGAGTGAGTGCCTTTAGAAAAATAACATCCCTCTCTGGGTAAATTAATTTTATTTTTTTCTAAAATATATGTGCATAGGGATAATATCTCCCTATACGAAGATATAGCTTCTTTTATCATCACATAGTATATCAATATGTGAATTACTAGGATCCTAGTTTCATAGTTTTAGATGATATTTTTTTAATAAATAATAAACTCTTTTTGAATAATTATGAATGGCTTGAACAAAATATTAGGTTAGAAAACCATATAGTGAAATTACATTGAATAAACGATGTTTAAAATTAGAGACTCATAAGTTATTATGTACCAATAATTTCAAATTTATTCCTAATTTTTTTATAATTTTCCAATGTATACATTTATTATGAAATGTTTTTTTTATTTTTTATAGTTTATGATGTGAAATATGGGATACTCTTCAAATAACCAAAATGGCATGCAATGTTATCATTATCCCAATGAAATTCAAAATATCTTAGGTGTGGTTGATGAGAAAATAAAGTTTTTACGTTCTATAATATATCACATTAAGAATAATAAAATGAATGATGTTTAATTTCCCACTCCTCCAAATAATTATAATATCATAGTTGAGTCATTTACATGAAAAAATCCCCTACCTGTAGATAAACGCATTATATCATCACCATTAAAATATGGATTAAATCCATTGAGAAGATATTCTATATCATCAAATTCAGAAATCATGTGGTAATTTATTTAGATGTTTATTTAATTAAGGGAGATATTTATTAGTGTTTGACATTGACCAATAAAAAAATCCAATGAATATATTGATTCACTCAAAAGGTAAGATTTAATGGAATTATTTTCAGTAATTATTATCCTTGAATAATCCATCGAAAAATTGATAGTTAGTTCCTCAGTTAGAGCTGAAGTTAATAAAAGCCTATTAGTTTGTATAAAGATAACATCATAAGGATCTCATGGTATTCTTATTGCTTTGATATCATCACAAAATATAAGGTG
This sequence comes from Viscum album, assembly GCA_963277665.1. Classification (NCBI taxonomy): domain Eukaryota; kingdom Viridiplantae; phylum Streptophyta; class Magnoliopsida; order Santalales; family Viscaceae; genus Viscum; species Viscum album. Next base: position 548,963,271 of record OY728146.1, on the reverse strand, counting down.
AATTGTTTCAATAGAAAGATAATTCTGATTCTATAAAATTAACTAATGATTCATGAATTTGATAGTAATGAAGATTTTTATCATTATTCCATAAATTTTTATATAAATATCGTTGATTTCCATTGGTCTTGTGGTACAATGGATATATAATTTATTATTTATTTTTCGTTAATGGAATCAATATATAAAAATAATGGTGGCAAAAAAATTATCCCACTTTTGAAATCTATGTGAAGAATAATACATGATCCATTATATAGGGAAATGAAAGGTTCTTCATATTTGGAGAATAGGGGGATCATGATAATTAGAAATATAGTGAAATAAATAATCCAACTAATTATAAAGAAGGAAATATTGTTCATATAACCACTAGGCCAATAGTATAGTGCTTCAACTATAATAAGCATTTTCATTATGTAATATACTGCCCAATTCTATAATTTGATTAAGATAATCATTATTACAACCTCCAAGGTAGAAAATAATTTTTTATGCTATTAATTAGTATATGGTGGATAACCATAATGTTGTTTGGAGAGATATAATAGTTATTCATTCATAAATTGAGAACATAATTTTTTATTTAGAATGTATGGATTCATTCATATATTGAAAAATTAATAGAACTTCTCAAACCCAACATCAAATCATGCAAGTTAAGATATATGTTAGAATAAAACATACATATATAGTTGAATCATATTTATAAAACTACTCCCAAGTGTATTTCGTTGGAGATAATTATCCATTAAATTTTAAATGAAATACTTTAGTAGATTTTTAATTTATTTTGGGCATGGATTTTCTATCCACATATAAAGCCAAAATAGAATGTCAATAGAGGGCCATTAGTCTTCATGTTCCAAGATATCATCTTATTATGTACAAGTGTAAGGTTGAAGATTAATATATCCTAGAAAATTATATTAATTGATGGATTTTATTACCTTTTGAGGGATCATATATATTACAAATGATTGAGATAATGATGAAAATAGTTCCTTATGTAATGCATATTACATAGGATTATAATAATATATTACTTAAAGAGTTTCTATGTTTTCCTCATATCCCAGAGGTTGAGTTCTCAATCAAACACTTACCTAGATCTCAATTAATCATTTTCCCAGATCTCAACCCATATCAAAGATTCAATATTTAATTGTGACTAGTAATTTAGAATAAATGAATATAAAGTTACAATAGTATCTATATAAAGGGTTTATATACCAAAGTGCTTCACTATTGCGGGCACCGGTATTCTCCATCCGGAAGAATGATGATTCAATGAACCTTTACATTTATTATCATGATATCAATAGAATCATGATAAATATAAAATATCCCCTAAAATAGATAATATATTTTTGACCAATAATATAGCGTACAAAATTTCTCTAAGATGGACCTTTGGTCATGATATTACGAATTAAGGGAGAAGAAGGATGATACTCTCAATACATCTTTTAGAAAATATTGTGGAAACTATAAGATAATATTGTTTTATTTTTTTCTCACCAATCATCTAGAAACATTAATGTTCTTGATGTCTAGTTTTTCTAGATACTACCTTGAAAAATTTGAGGTAGTATTTATATATTATATTTTGATTAACATAAAAATTTATTTGGAGAATGTGGATTATTTAAATAATTTTATAAGGGCATTGATAAATGATAATTTATATGTAAATTATAGTAAATGTGAGTTATTTATGAAATAAATATCATTCATGGGGAATATTATAAATAGAAAAGGGAAATATGAGTACCCTTCTATGGAAAAAAGAAATCACGAACTGTCCTAGATCATCTTCTATAAAGGAGATTTATAGGATACTTGGAATATATGTGAATTATAAATTATTTTTGAAATTATTTCACTAATTTCAAACAATATAAATAATATAAAACTATATTGTGTAACATGTTTTTGGAATAATGAATGCATAAAACTAATTAAAATGAAAAAAATGGAATTATTTATGTTTCATTTCAGATATTTCCTTCAAATGGGACACTTTTAGGAGTTAAAAATGATTTATTAAAGAAGGTATCATGTTTTTTAATAATGAAAAATGATAATGTGATTTCCTAATACTTAATCAAGTTGAATTTTTATAATAAAATCTTCCTGATTTTTAACGTGGAGTTGGTTGTATCAATAAATTCATTAAATAGATACATTATCTCTATATGTAGAATTGTGAAATATATATAGAAGAAAATATTATAAAATATATAACAAAAAAACTTGATTAATATAAACTATCGAAATTTTACTTAGATTAGATCAAATTAAATAACTACTCAATCAATTACTTTCCAATGAAAAATCAATATTGGTAATGTTCTACGTAGAAACAAACATACAATTTTATTAATGATGAGAAATTAGAATGATCCAATATTTTTAAACATCGAATGACTGAATATGGCTAGAGTAAAAGTACTATAATAATACCATGATTAAATAACTAATCAACCATCTATTCATGATAGGATCTTGGTTTCCTAGAAAGAGGATAATGTGATATATTAAATGTATGAAATATTCTTGATTTGAATCCTTGTAATTATGTGGTTGTAATGTTTAAAACCAAGAAATTTTTATCATATAAAGTATCGTTTAATGAGGATCTTATGAATGATGTGTACAACTAAATTTTATACATTTAATCAATAAATGATAATGTAAATAAAAATATAATGGGATATTTTTTTGGGATAACATCAATAAAGATATTTTATAATTTTTATCTTATATCATGGAATGAAAAGATTACAAGGATAAATAATAGAATTATATGGGAAGGATTAAAATATTTTGTATGCCTGTATGTAAAATGAAATTCATACCCTAGGATTTCTTTAATGGACACCCTTGGACACCCAATAATTATAAATAAATATGGTTAGTAGTCGATCACCTTAAAAACTCATCACATTACATTTCAATCAAGGTAGATTTCTCTCATGAACATCATGATAATATATACCATTAAAAAATTGAAATATATCATGGGCATAAACTCTCTAATGTATCTAATAATCTTCAATGGTTTACCTCATGGTTTTAGAGAATCCTTTAGAAATAATTGGACATAGAACTCAGTTTTATTAATGTTTATCACAATCATATGGGTAATTAGTTTGAATGAAACATAAAAACTATCAAGAATATTATATTGTCCTATTAGGGGACGTCCAATTTTTATGTAATAATTATATTATCATAGTAAAGATCTCATATTATAATAATTTTCATTATATCATTCATGTTGCACTATAAGAGGATTTGTATGGGAAGCAGTGCCAGACTCTGACATTCTTGGATAAATTTAGATAGAAGACTCTTCTTGGAATAAAAATTATAGAAGATATGAATGAGATGTTAAAAACCATTCCAAACCACATGATATACTTGGAATTTCAACATAAAAAATTGCATACAACCTTAAATATGACATGGAGTTTGACATCAGAGATAAATTCTTCCTATATATTTCACCATGGAGGTAATTCAAATGGTTTTGGAAGAAGTGATCCATGATTCCTCAATACATCGAATCTTTGGATTTCCTCGATTTCATTGTAGAGGTTTCATAACTACTAGTACTACAACCTAACCAATCTCAAGTACACAATCTATTCAATGTATCCATCTTGAGTAAGTACATTACAGACCCCTCAAATGTATTGAACCAATAGGTGGTTCCATTAGGGAAATGCCTTTCATATGAGGATTCTATGTTCTGAATAATGGATCATATAAAAAAATTTATATTACATTTTTCAGCAAGGGTTTTATATTTTTTGTAATAAAGAAACAATTTTTTGGAATCAATTTTATTATAGAATGAGGAAATAAATTAGAAGTAACCTCAACCATTTTCACCATAGCATGTAATATCAAATTTTTATTAATAAATTATTAATTGGGTTAATATTTTACTTCTAAATACCATACTATATATTTCATTTTAAACAAATTCAATATACTTATAGATTTAAATGCATCAAACATGTGGTTTAAACGAAATTCAATATTCTTTTAAAATATTATAAAAGCATTGAATTTATAACCAGTTCGTTATATTGTGGGTAAGAATACAAATTACTAATTTATATATATTATATGGATTACAAATTTAAATAATAAATTCAACTATAATCTACTAATTTTAAATAAAATAATTAGAACATAAAAAAATATTTTTTTAGAAAAATATTATCTTTCTATAGGAGATATATTCAGAAATTGTGCGCATAACTAAAAAAAAATTATACCCATTTTATATAATTTAATTTATTAAAATAATTTAATTTTTTAATTTATCATTTCTATATTAACATATCGGTATAATTATTGTATTTTAATTAAAAAAATTATTTTTCAATGAATAGTGAAAATACTGATTTTTATAATATTATCTTTATTTAATTTATTATGTTACATTATCCAGTTTTATTTAAAATTAACATTATAATTGAATTTTTATACTAAATACAATTAATTACATTCCAATCACAATTATAAAATATTTTAGTATATGTTTTTTTTCATATAAAAATATTAATTATTTAACTATATTAAAGTTTATAATGTTTCCCATTTTTAATTAATTTAATAAAAACCATGATAAAGAAGGATTTAAATAAAATATATGGGTTATATATATATTTTTAATTTTAATTCATTAAATAATTATTACTAGTCATTTTGTAAATAAAAAAATCATCATTTTCTTGAAAAATACAATTCTTGGTAAATTGCTTGTCATCAAATTTATGAGTTTAATTTCAAACAAAAATAAACCACTTATAGTATTTAAATTTAACAAAATGGATTCCATGTTTTAATAATAAAAATATATATTATATAATTTTAAATAATTCAATATTTACCATAATAAAAATTAAAAACATTACGAATTAGTCACAATGATTATGTTAAAAACAGTGTTACGAATAGTTAAATTAAAATGATAAAGGTCAAAAATGACCCAAACATCATTAATTTCAATTTTGATATGATAATTAAAAATTATATCATATAAATTTCTACAATATACCATTTCTTGAGAATCTTATCATGAGAACATCATTTGTGGAAATATTTATTTTAAAAAATTATATGTATATCATCCTCACACTTATAAAATTCTATCCACTCTCCTCTAATATAATCATTTAAAACACACATTGTTTTGGACATTTCCCACCCAAATATCATCCTTTATTTCATAATTTAATCTTAGAATCATTTATTTGGTCATAAATATATCCTAGGAAAGATTTTGTAACAATAAAAGGGACATTTTCTAACGGAGTGGTAACATCGTTATATGAGCTTTTTGTTTAATTTATTTTTTAACAAAATAACAATATTATTAAAATATACATATAAAGAAAAATAATTTTATTCCATTTAATATGATTTTATTATTGTAAGTGAATGACCAAAATCCATCTCATCCTCTACCAAATGTGAATTGTAATCATTGATAATTTTTACAGTGGACTACCACCCCACAAACCAACTTAGTTAATTTTCTACCACCACATATCACATATAGATATAATGAGTTTTATAATTTATATAAATAATATATATTAGAATATTAAATTTATGAAATTATCATATCATATATAGTTTCTTCATTTTCACTCTTTAGAGAATTAAATAAAGTGTCTCATGTCTATGACTTACTAATCCTATAGAGAGTCTATCTATGTTCCAGATGCTTTATGAAAGTGGGATATTAATGATAAATTTATGATGTTTTCCTTTAAGAAACCAAAATAATATTAAACAATGGTGGATGATGATATGATGGGAGTGATTCACAACCATATTTACAAATCTTCTTATAACATTTGACAATCCTTGTTTTTTTATTTAATAAAATTTTATACTAGATTTTTCTGGATCATGGTAAATCTTGATATTTTTTGTGTGTGTATGGAGTACTACTTCAAGGTGATGTGATGTGGTTTATCTTTATTAATGCATCAAATGGATGGTTTCTGTAATTGAATTTAATGAAATTATATATATGTATGATTATTTAAACAAATAATATGATATTTAAGATATAATGATAGTACTAGACTAAATAAATAACACTTATCTTATATCTATCATGATCATTGAAAATTGATGATGTTACTTGTGGGTGTGTATGACCTAACATTTCCCTGATTATTAAATACTTCATTTTTGATAACCATATTTCTTGGGAAGGTTTAAATGTTTTATTTTAATATAAAAATGTTAAATATTTTAAGATTACCATTATGATGATGATTAACTAATAAAATATCTGACCTTATATAAATCACAAATGTAATTGTGTACATATGAGCCAAAAATGCCAAAATGTCTGACATGAAATATAATGTATTATGTAATTAAATATGAAATGTGAAAGTTGAAAATTAAAGGTATATAAATATTAAAAATGGTTCTTATGAAATTAAATAATTGTCATAATTTTTTTACATAGGGATATAGTAAATTCACATGATAAATCATGAAAAAGATAAATCATCTCTCTCAACCCTCCTTTCCATCCGGTTGTTATCATTTTTTCTCGAACATCCTTTATCTATCTCATAATGTTATGGATTACATATAAATCCTATATATATGTGTCTCACATATATACCTATCGTATTATACATTAATTTTATAGGGTAGTACAATAATTCTGATCTACTCCCAAATAAAAATATAATGAAATATCTATGATTTATAATTTTTAGATTGATTTTGATAACCAATTACATTCTAAGGTTCTATCCTATGATATTAACTATTAATAAATCATTTATTCGACACACATATATCATGATCATGTTATAATGAGTGTACCAAATAGTAATCCAATAAATTTGTTAATTATATAGTTCCATGTAACATCTTGTATGGGATTGTGGAGTAAACCTAATCCATTATGGGATGTTGTCCATCAATTGATATTGTATAGGATGATATCCTTGAGCCATGATTATATCATGTTATTTGTTCTATTTCTATATTTTACATGACTCTATGATATTATAATACCACATTCTATATGATATGATTCCATGAAATTACTCATGTTCCTCTTATTTTATGATATAATGTTATACATTTCAATCAAATTTTATGATTCCTTATCATTTTTATTCTCTTATTGAGATTTTTATCTCACCATTTTATTTACATATTTAAGAAGTTTATCCCATGATGCTTTAGTATCTCAATTTTTTTTTCAAATATAACTATGGTATATGAATAACAAATTACTTGTTTTTGGTTCCTTTTAATGTATAATGAGGACAACCATCCATAGACATCAGTGTATAATGGTCCATGTGTTGTTTTAGAGGTTACATATGTTTACAAATCATGAAATAATTTCATTAAAATATTGGAGTTTTAAATACTGAAAAATTAAATGTAATGTGGAAAATATATTCTAAATTTAAAGTAATAATTATCATATTTGGTTTTATGTCATGTTTTATTTTTAATTGTATAACTGTGTTTTTAGGGGGACTATTTAATTTATCATATTTATGGTTAAAATAAGATTAAAATGGTATAACAGGGATAACGAAAATAATATGAGTAAAAAATATTTTTAAATGTAACACATTGAGTTTATTTAGAACTATCTCATATCATAAGATTACATTAATTTCCATGGATTCATTTGACTTGATTTATATATATATATATATAAATCTGTGTATGTGTGTGTGTGCTTTAATAAATTAAATGTGTGTCCTCGCCCCACATTATTGATGAAATGCCCACTTTCCTTTTCTCTAAATAAATTAATGTTATTTATCTAGACATAAAAACTCAAAATATTCATCTCAACTTACATAACATAGAATTAATGTTTTTAGTAATATTATAATACAATTTGATGGTGTATTAATAAGGTATCTAAAAGAGACCTTAAAATTAAGAGATATTCATCACACCCAAGCTATTTCAATTTATGTCATGTTATAGAAAATATAAATCAATGGTAATCATTAATATATATTTAATATAATATCTTAAATATTAATAAGTTTTTTATTTTACTATACCACCATTATTCAACTTATTTAACATCAAATGGGAAGCGAAAGTATCACTCATGTGTATGGGTGGAATACCTCCTCTATGTAGTGATACCAACCATCATTCTTGACCATCATTAAATGATGTTTATTATGATGAGTATAGTTTTTATATATAATATCTATAAAATAATATTATTATTATTATTATTTTAATACCATATATTCAATAAAATAAATAAAATAATTAGGAAATGGTAATAAATATTGGGTATACATCTGAACAACCACCACCAATACATAATGTGGTTTGATTTTAATTTACTCATTACATGGATGGAAATAATGATATATTTTATGTTTATATAACTTTATTATTATATATTTTTAAATATGAAATAGTAATTATCTTTCTTTCCATCTTATTGCAAGAAAATGAAATTAATATTCATGGGAATATATGGAATACCTTCTACATGAACGGTGTAAATAATTTTCCTATTTTTAACATTAATTTTTTTTCAAATTATATTTTTAGGAGGATATATTATATTGATTTCATGAATAAAATTCAAGATATGATGAGTTTTTTATCCAATTACATGGATCAAAACATCATAACTAAAACATCCATGCAAAATGATGTAGTTATAATGAGAAATAGTGATAATAATGAAGATTTATTAATAAATTGTTTCCTTATATTTTATAATTAAATAAAATAATTTCTGTTATAATTTAATACAGTTCTATAATATATGATTAATAAATTGATATTTGTTACACATTATACATTATCATGAAATAAGAATAAATACAGTTAATGTAAGTGATTTATGATTCAATCCATTTCTATTCATGATTATATACACTTATAATTCCATTTATTAAATTATACGATTTGAATATTTTATGAACCATTTAATATTATTATCCAATTAATATTTTTTGTAATTTTATTTTTTTTCAATTTATTATCTTAAGAATAATAAATATTTATAAAACATGTTTATTAAATATTCTCATAGAAATTCTTGTATTTGCTAGGTAAAACAATTTACTCCAAAGGTGTGAATAAATAACTACTTTAACACATTTGACATGAAGGATATTTCCTAAAATGATGAACAATATATGTTTTTATGTTTTAATTATACTTTTACATTATTCTTTTCAATGTAAATTTTTTCCATAATATTTATTGAATATTTTAAATTTAATTAAGTTATTTTGAAATAAGTGGATATCTTCTCCAAAATATATTCAAAATATTTATAAAATATATTATTAATTTATAAAAAATATTTATATTTCCATTATTATTTTAAATAGATAAAATCAAATGATATTATTCTTATCCATTACAAGTATTCTATATAATTATAATGGTGAGATGTCAATAAAATCTCTTTATTTTATATTCATTTTTCTTTGATGAGATGAGAATCTTTTATGATATATTACATTTATATGAATTTTTTTGATTATGTGATGGTTAGGTTTGTTATTGATCTATAATTTCACGGGTCATGAGATATATATATCTCATTATATTGAGATGATATGTGTATACATGATTGTCAATAAATGTTTTCATATACACATAGTTGAGTATGATTACATAGAGAAATTATTACATAAATTTGGGTATACATGATTGTGAATATCACTGTTCACATTTTGAATAACGAATATGATATTTTTAATGATATCTCACATGGTTATATGTGAACATGATTTTATATATATATATTCACATTATTTTTATTTCTACTTAAAATGATAAAAAGATCCTCTATCATTCATCTTAAATCCGGATTAATTTTATTACATTCATATCTATAAAACATATATATATGAATTTACTTTGGATAAAATAATATTATAATTTCAAGATATGAATCTATTATGTCATGTTCAGGCACATAAATACATAAATATTCCCCCTATATTTTTCTTATTATATTGTGATTAATATATCCCATGTTTATCCATAAATTGTTGGATCGGATAGTCGATATAAAAGTCTATTAGATGGAACAATACAAGAGGGGGGGTGAATTGTAGGTTTAAAAACCTAACTTAAACTAATACAAATACAAACACCCACAATTGTATTGAATGTAAAAGGTATGATGTATTGTAATACAATTGTAAAGCATAACAATTGTATTCAAGGTAAACACAATAATCAGAGTAATACAAATATGAATGATTATACCTTAAAGAGTATAGAACCAATCAATACAATATGTAAAGGAATGATTGTAATTGAAACAATTACAATTGAATATGTAAAGAAAAAAGGAAACGATACAATCCCTTTCTAATACAAACAGCGGAAATGTAAAAGTAATACAATTCTTTTAACCCAAAGAGAAGGGTTATCCTTTCACCTAGGATAAAAAGGTCTGTCTCACCAACACCTTGGTGAGCCCTCGATACGATGATCGGCACGTCTGTCTGCCTATCCTCGGCAGCCCTCGATACGATGATCGGCTCGTCTGTCTGCCTATCCCCGGCAGCCCTCGATACGATGATCGGCTCGTCTGTCTGCCTATCCCCGGCAGCCCTCGATTTTGCAGGTAATCGGCACCTCTGTCTTTCAATTACTTGAAAGCCCTCGATACGATGATCGGATGCACAAGGCTGATGAGAGAAGTCACAGTGTCTCTCTCTAGAATCTTCGTAGTTCACAGAGTCTCTTCGTTCATCAGTATCTTCTCAGCTTCAAATGACCTCCTATTTATAGGCCTCGGGTTCCAACGGTCATATTGCCTCCAACGGTCATATTGAAACAGAAAGCACGACATCGTTTTGATTAGTACATAACTAACTCAACGACATCGTTTTGTTAGGACAAGAGATATATAGAAATGTAAAACATGAGTATGATTCATATGCAAAGAGAGTTTTTAGACAAAGTACCAAAACAAATAATGATCATCTGAATAGCAGTCAGTACGATACGATCGACAGAGTCAGTACGATACGTTTGACAGAGTCAGTACGATACGTTTGACAGAGTCAGTACGATACGTTTTGGTCGGTACGATCAACATCGTACGATACGATAAACATGATAAAAGACAATTTGTTATTTTCAAACATATGATATAATACATTTGAGATTTCCAAAACATGACAGAATATATTTGTGATTTCCAAAACATGATGTAAAAGCCAAAAGAAGACTTTTGTCTTAACAATCTCCCCCTTTTTGGAAAGCACAAACACACACAGTAAATGAAACAAGAAATACTTATCTCCCCCTGAGTTATTGAAAACTCTTCTGAATAAGAAATTGAATACAACTAACTCCCCCTTAGGTATTGACTTTCCTAAGGATTGTATTCATAGATTTTCCTTAAGAGCATTGTAATGCATTCTCCCCCTTTGTAAAACAATCTTTGCTTTGTAAAAATTCTCCCCCTTTGTGATTTACAAAAAGAAAGGAGTAATTTCGAATTGTCTGAAAGAGTTAGTGAAGTAAAACAAGACAATGGATAAAAGAGAGAATTATAAGAGTTATTACAACACAAACAAGTTTCAAAAGAAACAAATACAACAATCATTTCTCTCTTTCCTTCTCCTTCTTTATCAGCTCATGAAGCACGGCTTTCATCTTCTTGATCTCCTTCTTGTCTTCAGAAATTGATTCACCTTGAGTTTTGAGAAGCTCCTGTTGATCCGCAAAAATCTGATCTTGATTTCTGATGGTTTCCTCCTGGACTCTGATTACCTCTTCAAGAGTATCAATTCTGTTTTGCAGAGTCTTGTTATCCTTGGATAACTCAGAATTTTGTTTCTTCAGTAAAACCATTTCATCTTTGAAAGATGAAACCTTCGAGAATTCAGATTGGAAAGCATTCATCCTCTCTTGCAAATCTTTCACTGAAGGAACATCGGCTCTTTGAGAAGATAAAAGATTCAGCCTTTCAACCGTTTCTTTATCAAGCTTGTTGAAAGCAATTGCAAGATCATTTGATAACCTTCTTATATCTTCAATAGCAACTTCATGGTCATTGATTGAGCTCTCTGTTTTGTACGACCACTTAGTCATCTTATTACATGCCTTCCTATGAACAACTGAGCTTTCTGAAAGAACTTTCAAATCGGCTTCTAAAGATAAAACTTTCTTCCTCAATTCTTTCACAGATCCAAACTTCTTTCTCTGATTTTCAGTAATAAAGTCAATCATTCCTTCCAGCCTCGGGAAATAAGGAATAGTTTTCTCCATTCTCCTCAAAACATGAACAATGTAATCACTCTTCTTGAGAGAGATTGTATGCTCTGAATCGGTATCATCATCGTACGATGCTAGTTGATATGATCTGCTTGATTCCACAACAGGCTGTTTCCCTTTCGCTTTTACTTTCTTCTTCCTTTCTTCTTCTACTTTATCACTGATGACAACAACTTTATCAGACTGAGAAGATTGAGCATCTTCCTTTTCTTTAGATGACATCCTGTCCGGTGATCTTTCCTGATCGGCATGAGGAGTTTGTTGAACTCCTTCGCTCAACTTTTGAAGCGATTCCTCTTTACTTTTCTTTGAACTTTGAAGATATTCTAAAAGAAAATCTCCTTCTTCTTCTTCCACTTCTTCCATAACTTGTTTCCCTTTCTCTTTCTCAGGCAGACTCTGTAAGATGGGCTCTTGATGTACTTCCACAGTAAGTTGAGCACTGGCATCTTCAACTGCTTTCAAGACTTTAGAGATATCAAAGTCCTGAGCCTTTCTTTTCAAAAGAGTCTTCTTTTTCTTTTCATCTTGAAGGGTTTCTTCTACCCTTATCCTTTCTGCAAAGGCCTCAGCAGGATCAAGTCCAAATTTCGGATCACCCTCTTTTCTCTGTTCCTTGTCCTTTCTCCACTTTGCAACAACTTCTTTACTGTACCTCGGCTTCTTCTTCGGCTTTGAACTAGTCTGCGGATCAGACTTTCGAGTAACACCGGCCGATTGATTGTCCTTGGCTGGCATAGGTGCCGATTGATTTTCAGGCAATTCAGCTTCTACATCTCTGACAAAAAGTTTTGAATTTGAATCAAAACAAACATTCAGCTTTTTCATCGTACTCTTATTAATCAAAGACGACCACAAATCCATAGGTTCTCCTTTCAAAGGAATGTTACAAAACTTCATACTCTCAAGAATGAATTTTGTGAGGATGGCTGGATACATTATTATCTGGGATTTAATCCCTCCTTTCTTGACATTCTTGATTGTTTCAAAAATATATCCCATGAGATTTACCTTCCTCATATTCACAAGGTAGTCAAGCATAAAGACATCAGAAACTTTAAGGGTTTCTCTATCCCCTTTCCTTGGAACAAGGAAACCTTTCATCCATAGAGTGACAAACCTATTGTCCGGTGAAAGATGATAAACTTTCCTCTTTCCCTCATTAACAACAAACAAAGACTTTTCAGCATTTTCTCTATTGAAAGTACCAACTTCCTCTGGAAGTTTGTGAGATGGACAGAATGCATCACCTTCTATAGAAACATTTAGAAAATGCGCCGCTTGTTTCACAGACATAGATAACTTTCTATCGTACACAGCGAAGTTAATATTCATATCCTTGTCAAAAGAAACGGTTTTGTAGAATTGACACACTTCATCAAACAGAACTGGATCTTGAGTATCAGGCTTTTCCACACAGAGATGTTCCCATCCTTGAAACAAAATAATCCTCTTGATTGTAGAATCGTACGTATCAAAGAATTCTCGGGATACTAACCTTTCTCTGTGAAAGTCTTTCTCTGTAAAGGTCTTTGAAGACATTTCAGCGGGAGTGTTGGCAGAAGATTGAGACATAAAGATGATGCCGATTGAGAAGATCGTACGATTGATTATAGCCGGTTGAGCAGAGCTTCGCCTCAATTCCTGGACAAACGATGTGGGTTTGGGGAGGGGAGGGGGGTATTTATAGGCAATAAAAAGATGACTGTTGATCTTCTACGGTCAGGATTAAAGAAAAGCAGATCAACGGTTAGAAATAAAAATAAAAAAAATAAAAAATGAAAAAGAATACCTGTCGAAGATCGTAAGGTGATTGCTGGTTTTGGTGACATTACGATGGAAAACAATCTCAATACTATCATCGGTCGATTCAAAATTTATTGAATGATACGATGGAAAAGAATTTCAATACCATCATCGGTCGATTCAAAAATTATTGAATGATACGATGGAAAAGAATTTGAATACTATCATCGGTCGATTCAAAAAAAAAATTGAATGATACGATGGAAAAGAATTTGAATACTATCATCGGTCGATTCAAAAAAAATTTGAATTGTACGATGGAAAAGAATCTCAATACGATAAACAGAAAAATTGAAATGGTCAATACGATAAACAGAAAAATTGAAATGGTCAATACGATAAACAGAAAGATTGAAATGGTCAATACGATAAATAGAAAAATTGAAATGGTCAATACGATAAACAGAAAAATTGAAATGGTCAATACGATAAACAGAAAAATTGAAATGGTCAATACGATAAACAGAAAAATTGAAATGGTCAATACGATAAACAGAAAAATTGAAATGGTCAATACGATAAACAGAAAGAAACATATAAAAATAGAGTAAATATTTAAAGATCAGAAACATAAAGACATAAAGAAATGTCCTCCCCCTTTCTACGAGGAGTTTCTTACTATAAGGAGAGATTTAAAACAGGAAGTAGATATGAATTATTATTTTAATGTAATCATTCCTAGCTTCTGTTTTATAAATTCAAATCTATCGGAAGGTAAAGGTTTTGTAAAAATGTCAGCAAGTTGTTCTTGCGTTCCGATGAATTGTAAAACAATATCTCCTTTTTGTGTGTGATCCCTAAGAAAGTGATGCCTAACATCTATGTGTTTTTCACGAGAGTGATGTGATGGGTTTTTACTAAGAGCTATGGCACTTGTATTATCACAAAGAATTTGAGTTTTGGAGAAACTCAAACCATAGTCAGTGAGTGTGTGCTGCATCCACAATACTTGAGCACAGCAACTTCCAGCTGCTACATATTCAGCTTTAGCAGTGGAGAGTGCTACCGAGTGTTGTTTCTTGCAGGACCAAGAAACCAAAGAATCTCCTAAGAAATGACATGTTCCAGATGTACTTTTTCTATCCATTCTACAACCACCAAAGTCAGCATCTGAAAAACTTTTTAAAACAAATTCATTTCCAGAAGAGTAAAAAAATCCTAAATCCATAGTGTCTTTTAAATACCGAAAGATTCTCTTTACGGCTTTTAAGTGAGACTCTTTTGGATTAGATTGATATCTTGCACATAAGCATACAGAAAACATCAAGTCGGGTCGACTAGCTGTCAAGTATAGCAAACTCCCTATCATACCTCTAAAAATTGTTTGATCTACTGGTTTCCCAGTTTCATCAAGATCAAGAGTATTTGAGGTACCAATTGGGGTGCTAATACTTTTAGTTTTGTCAAATCCATACTTTTTGAGTAAGTCTTTAATATACTTATGTTGAGATATATAAGTTCTTTCTGGTTTTTGAGAAATTTGAAAACCTAAAAAGAATGTTAACTCACCCATCATACTCATTTCAAACTCAGATTTCATTAAATTTGCAAAAGAATCGGTTAAAGATTTCTGAGTTGATCCAAATATGATGTCATCAACATAGATTTGGACAACCAAAACATTTTTGTTTTCCATTTTGATAAAAAGAGTTGGATCAGCTGTACCTTTTCTATAATTGTTTTGTAAAAGAAATCCTGTAAGTCTATCATACCATGCTCTAGGAGCTTGTTTAAGACCATATAGAGCCTTGGTAAGTTTAAAAACATGATCAGGATGTTTTGGATCTTGAAAACCAGGAGGTTGTTCGACAAAAACTTCTTCTTGAACAAAACCATTTAAAAAAGCACATTTGACGTCCATTTGAAATAGTTTGAAATTAAAATATGCTGCGAAGGCTAATAGAATACGAATAGATTCAAGTCTAGCTACAGGAGCATATGTTTCCTCATAGTCTATTCCCTCTTGTTGATTATAGCCTTTAGCAACAAGTCTTGATTTGTTCCTTACAATGATTCCATTTTCATCACACTTGTTTCTGAAAACCCATTTTACACCAATTACAGTTGTTTCTTTAGGTTTTTCAACTAAAGTCCAAACTTGATTCCTTTCAAATTCATTTAGTTCATCCTGCATTGCTTTGATCCAATCATCATCACCTAAGGCCTCACTTGGACTTTTAGGTTCAAATTGGGAAAGAAAAGCAAGATGTTCTATTTCATTTCTTAAGGAATTTCTGGTCCTTACAGGTTGATTTATATCTCCAATGATGTTATCACTGGGATGATTCCTAAGAAACAATTGATTTGGGTTTTGTAAAACCTGTTCATCAACATATGGTAGAAAATCTTCTGTGGTAAATGTTTCAGGAATACTTTCTTGAACATTTTCCTTATCAGAATGTTCTTCTAATATAGGTTGATAAACATTTTTGGAAAACACATCCGAGGATGTAGGATTGGGTTGGTTGAAAACAAAAGGGTTAGTTTCATCAAATTTTACATGTACTGTTTCTTCAACAGTACAAGTGTTTTTATTGAAAACTCTATAAGCCTTAGAGGTTGTGGAATAGCCTAGAAAGATTCCTTCATCAGATTTTGGTGCAAATTTGTGTAAATTATCTTTTGTGTTCAGAATGAACACCTTGCATCCAAAAACTTTGAAGTAAGAAACTTTAGGTTTTCGGCCAGTCCATAACTCATATGGAGTTTTATTAAGAAATGGTCTAGTTAAAACACGATTTATAGTATAACAGGCAGTACTAACAGCTTCAGCCCAAAAGTGCTTAGCAATTGAGTATTCACTCAACATGGTTCGAGTCATTTCCTGAAGAATACGATTTCTTCTTTCAACAACCCCATTTTGCTGAGGAGTTCTTGGTGCTGAGAAATTGTGAGTAATACCTTTCTTACTACAAAAAGTTTCAAAATCTGAATTTTGAAATTCACCACCATGATCACTATGAATAGTTATCAATGGTAGGTTTTTCTCATTTTTAACTTGGGCTCTAAAAGTTTTGAAATATAAAACGGCTTCAGATTTCTTTGTGAGAAAATAGACCCATGTAAATCTAGTAAAGTCATCAACTAAAACAAATACATAGTATTTGCCTCCAATGCTTCCAGATTGTGAAGGACCAAACAAATCCATATGCACAAGCTATAATGCATTAGAAGTTGAAACTTCATTGATTGGTTTAAAGCTAGTTTTATGTTGCTTGCCATATTGACAAGGATCACAGACTTTTGAAGAATCATATCTAAGATCCGGTAGCCCTTTTACAAGTCCTTTCTTTGAGAGTTTTCTTAGGTTTCTCAAATTACAGTGTCCTAGTCTCCTATGCCATAGCCACGATTGGTCTTCTATTACACTTAAGCAAGGTAAGTTTTGGTTCCTAAGGTCTTCTAAGTTAATAGTGTAAACATTCTCTTGCCTATGGGCAGATAGAATGAATTCATCCTTGGAATTGTGAACTAGACACTTATCATTTCTAAAATTCACAAGGTAACCTTCATCACATAATTGACTTATGCTGATGAGATTGTGCCTAAGACCTTTTACAAATAAAACATTTGAAATAAGAACTTTTCCAAGAAAAACGATATTACCTATACCAACAATCTTTCCTTGAGCATTATCTCCGAAGGTAACCTTTCCACCTTTTGTTTTGATAACCTTTTCAAAGAAATCTTTGTTTCCAGTCATATGTCGAGAACAACCACTATCCATGTACCAAATGTTCTTATTGGTACACTTCTGATTTTCCTGAAAAAGAAACAATTAGATTTTCGGAATCCAAACTTGTTTTGATCGAGAAGGGTTAGATAAAAGAATTTTAGGAATCCACATTTGTTTTGAAAAATGAGCTTTATGAAATCCTAAGGATTGAGTTTTGTTAAGAGAACAATCTCTTCTCCAATGTCCACCACATTGACACTTGGAACAGAAAATGGTTTTTTGAGGAACAAAATAGTTATTACTAAAAACAGGTTTGGAATAAGTATAACCAAGACCAGAACGATTTCTCAACGGTCTAATTTGAGAATACATCCTATCAAAGTTTTCTTTTCCCTGAGTAAAGTTTGACAAACACTTTTTCAAGGATAAAATCTCTAACTTTAGTTTTAAAACCAAATTCTTGTTTTCTAAAACATTTGAATTTGAACTAGAGTTAGACTCTAATATATCTTTCTTTGAAATAGCAGTTTCAAGATCCTTAGAAAGTTTATCCTTTTCAGATTTAACTTTCTCAAGGGTTTTTAAAATATTTTCAAAATCAGCAGTTTTCTCATCAAGATCTTTAGAAAGATCTGATACCTCTTTAGTCAGAATAGAAATTCTTGAATTTGCTTTTTCAAATTTCTTTTTGAGTTTAGAATTTTCATTTTCAAGTAACTTAGCAAATCTAGAAACTTCTTCAAAAGAAGGTAAAGTATCATCTTCTGATGATGAGGGTTCATCATTTGAAGATTCATAATATCTATTATCAACATAATTTGCATTTAAAGAGACATTTGTAACAGCTTCAGCATTATGTACCTTAGCCATGAGACAATGATCTTCAATTGGTAGTCTGGCTAGAAGTCCAATATTCCTTTGTCCTGATGTCTCATATTCTGAAGAATCATCTGAGGAATCACTACCACTTGCACTCCATGTATCATTTGCTTTCAAGACCTTCTTTGTCTTATAAAACCTTTTCTTGTTTCTTTCAGAGTGTTTCTCTTTTCTATCTTTCCTCTTCAGTAAAGGACAATCAGGCCTTATATGTCCTGTTTTCTTGCATTCATAACAAGTTACCTCTGAATCTTTCCTATCTTTCCTGTCTTTCTTTTTGAATCTATATTGAAAATCTTTCTTTCCCACAATCTTGTTCATCCTCCGAGCAAGATTAGCTAACTCATTATCCGAAAGATTACAATCACTTGAATCAGATACAACAACTTTCTTGGATTTAGACCTTGTAACCCTTTCAGGTGTTTTGGCTTTAGATGCAAAAGCAACACTTCCATTCCCATTCTTCTTCTTATTGAAATCAGCATCTCTCTTCATTCTTGTCTCGTGCTGTAGAAGAGTTCCAAAGAGTTCATCAAGAGTAATCTGGGAAACTTTTCTATTTTCATCAATAGCTGTTCTTTTTGACTCCCATTCATTTGGCATAATATCTATAATCTTATCAACAAGAGCTTCATCATCAAGACCTTTTTCTCCCATAGATTGTAAGCTGTTGACAATTGTCATAAACCTTTGTTGCACTTTACATACTGTCTCTCCATAAGGAAAAACAAATCCATGATACTCTGCTCGAAGCATTGCTCTCCTTGTTTCTATAACTTTGGATGTACCAAAATGAGTGACTTCTAATTTCTTCCAAATACAGTTGGCTGCTTCACATGAAGATATCTGACTATATATATTCCTGGTCATAGAGAATAATAAAGTATTGCGTACCTTGTAATTCAGTTGATATTCTTGCTTCTCTTGGTTGGTAAAAGTACTAACTTCTTTGTCAGGAATTTTGTAACCCCCAGTAAGCATAATAAAATTGTCTACACCAGTATTGATGAAGAAAGTCTTCATACGATCTCTCCAATACTCGTAATCATTCCCATCAAAGATTGGTGGTCTAGAAGGATTCAGATTATCTATTGATCCTATATTCATTCCTTCCATCTAATATAACAAAAACAACTTTTCCACTCCACACGTTAGTGTAGTAGGTATTCAAGATAGTAATAAGAAATAAAGCTAGTAATACAAATCAGTGGAAAACCTCCTCTGATACCAATTGTTGGATCGGATAGTCGATATAAAAGTCTATTAGATGGAACAATACAAGAGGGGGGGTGAATTGTAGGTTTAAAAACCTAACTTAAACTAATACAAATACAAACACCCACAATTGTATTGAATGTAAAAGGTATGATGTATTGTAATACAATTGTAAAGCATAACAATTGTATTCAAGGTAAAAACAATAATCAGAGTAATACAAATATGAATGATTCTACCTTAAAGCGTATAGAACCAATCAATACAATATGTAAAGGAATGATTGTAATTGAAACAATTACAATTGAATATGTAAAGAAAAAAGGAAACGATACAATCCCTTTCTAATACAAACAGCGGAAATGTAAAAGTAATACAATTATTTTAACCCAAAGAGAAGGGTTATCCTTTCACCTAGGATAAAAAGGTCTGTCTCACCAACACCTTGGTGAGCCCTCGATACGATGATCGGCACGTCTGTCTGCCTATCCTCGGCAGCCCTCGATACGATGATCGGCTCGTCTGTCTGCCTATCCCCGGCAGCCCTCGATACGATGATCGGCTCGTCTGTCTGCCTATCCCCGGCAGCCCTCGATTTTGCAGGTAATCGGCACCTCTGTCTTTCAATTACTTGAAAGCCCTCGATACGATGATCGGACGCACAAGGCTGATGAGAGAAGTCACAGTGTCTCTCTCTAGAATCTTCGTAGTTCACAGAGTCTCTTTGTTCATCAGTATCTTCTCAGCTTCAAATGACCTCCTATTTATAGGCCTCGGGTTCCAACGGTCATATTGCCTCCAACGGTCATATTGATACAGAAAGCACGACATCGTTTTGATTAGTACATAACTAACTCAACGACATCGTTTTGTTAGGACAAGAGATATATAGAAATGTAAAACATGAGTATGATTCATATGCAGAGAGAGTTTTTAGACAAAGTACCAAAACAAATAATGATCATCTGAATAGCAGTCAGTACGATACGATCGACAGAGTCAGTACGATACGTTTGACAGAGTCAGTACGATACGTTTGACAGAGTCAGTACGATACGTTTTGGTCGGTACGATCAACATCGTACGATACGATAAACATGATAAAAGACAATTTGTTATTTTCAAACATATGATATAATACATTTGAGATTTCCAAAACATGACAGAATATATTTGTGATTTCCAAAACATGATGTAAAAGCCAAAAGAAGACTTTTGTCTTAACATAAATATTTTTTGACATAATCATCTCATATTTTATTTCTTCCCCGTGTTTTGATTGAATTTTCTATTTGGGTTGATTCTTGTAGGGTAGCTTATATAATGAAAGATTTTTTGATATGGAATATTATATTTACATAAGATGTATATGTATTTTTTGAATAAACAATATAATCCATTGTGGTCCTTACACATTCATTATAATTAATTGTATTAAATATTTATCTAACATTATAATATATATATATATATATATTTGTTGTTAATCCACATTAGTTTGTATCATTGGACGGTATTGAAAATTTTAAAATATAAGGATTGTAAAACATCGGTGAAATACCAAGGGATATGTTTATGAATTGGAAGAAATCAAAAAAAAATTAATTAATAGATTATTCTATATTTCATTATATGTATCCATTTTTTGATAATACAACTGGATTTAATTTTATAAAAATTCATCTAGGGGTAATACACCATAAATGAGTTTGTCAATTATATATCAATATTAATTTCAATAAATCATGAGTTTTCAATTAATGAAAATCATATATAATTTAGCCATAGGTTAATATGAATGTTAATAATTTATGACCTTTTAATAATTCATTTTCGTTAATATATATTTTCTAGATGTTATTATATTAACTTGATGAATAAAATATGTGTTTAAAGGTTGTAACCAGAAGAGTTCATGTGAATGGAAATTTTGATTTTCATTGAAATAAAATACCTCAAGAGAAAACAACTTTATTTGGAGATATAATGAAATATATTTCTTTTATCCTAAAACAAATATCTTCATATAAAAATGTAATATTAGATAATGGTAATCATCTAAATGAAAAATTGTGGGATAAATATAGAATTGGTTATTTTTTGATGCAAATTCTTTCTTACATCTATCGGTATTCTAACACATGAGTTATGTGAAATACATCTACATTATGCAAAATATGTATCTCTTATTTAGTGATTGAACCATCATATTGTTTTGTCTATATTATATCTCTTAGCCGGTGGATCTGATTAGTGGTGGAATCTTACCAACACCACGAGAAAAGAGGATGAAATATAAATCATATAATTACATGATTTGAAGTGGGTATTTATAAATAAACCCACCCCATAAAAAATTATACTATGATAGAATTTTAATTTATAGTCATAAAATTAATGTGATATGAATTCCATTGTGCATATAAATAAAAAAAATAATAGAATTAAATTCTATGATTCAGAATTTATTACCATCACTATGATAAAAATAAATCGATCAATAGGGTGCAAAAAAATTATTCAAACTGAGTTATCCCATGGAGACATTTGTATCTCTGATAAATATTTTCAACGTACAATTATAGTCCAAATAGAGAGTGGTAACTAGAATTATTCATACAATTTTAGTAACAATATGTTTAAAAATGATATTCATGTAATCTAAAATGACAAAACTCATCAAGGAAATAAATTCAAACCACGTTCATTGGAAAAATGTGTGGAAATAAATATAGAACTTGTCTGAGAAGAACTAGAAATTATTTAAAATATGTAATGGTTTTCCATCGATCTTTTTATTACCGAAGGGCGATGAAATGTTAAAAATTAAAATAGATGAGAAGATTGATTAAACTAATAACAATCAAGTCTTTATATGCATGTAGATTGTGTATTATGGAAATAAATTCCTTATTCCAGATGAAAATAAATATTCCATTCCATAATAATCCTGATTAAAATTGGATCATGTAATTTCCTTTACTATAAAAACTGAAGTGGGTTTAGAGAATAATATGATGAATGGTACACATATCATCCACTATAGAACATTGATTATTTCAATTGATTCATGATATATTAACCCATTTATTTCTAAATAATTTTCTTAGGAATAATTTAAAAAAATCATTAATTATATATTGAGTAAGTTGTAATAAAACATACTGTTATGATGGTAAAATATATATTAACTGTCTCCCACTGATAGATGTTTCTGTGAATGTGTTTTCTAAACATCTTGTGATTATACACTTATTTTAATTTCATGTTATTCCAATAATGGATCAGATAACACTACAAATTTCCCATATTAATTTTTTAATTATGGGAAATAAAATTTCATATTCTAAACAAACCAATGATCATTAATCATTATGAGGATAATAAAAAATTCCAATGGAATTGAAAACCATTTTGTGGGTTTTTTTCATATTCATGAGTAATTATTATTTAAAATATATTGGTCGAATAACAAAATCGATGATATTCCTTTTCTGTTATTATGTTATCATATTAACTAACTATTCTCCTAGCATTACAAATAATAGAGAAGTTGTGTTTTCAATAGAAATCATACATAGTTCTAAAATAATTTAAAAGAAACCATCTGTAATTTCCCTATCCAAATTATTGGAAAAATGAAGAAACTCAATATGATTATTTAAAAAATATTTTTTTGTGCATGTACAACACCAATGGTTTCTGTTATTATTTTTATTGATAATAAATAAATTTCAATTTAACATTTAATTTATTTTCAAGATCCTTAAAATATCAATATCATGAATAAGTAACATTTACCTCATATTGATGACTTTTTTATCAATTATGAGTATCTCAATACTTTTACAATATTGAAGTTCATTTTTTTGAAAATTGAGATATAAGAAGGAATATATATTTGAGAGAAACACACATATCATGTGTGGTCATTATAAATTTATAGAAATTATTTATGGACGTCCCAATTACCATGAAATATTCACGGAATTAATTAATATAGTCTTTAAAAAATTCATTTATTAGTTTTATATTACTCTTGAAATATGATATTATTATATAATTAAATAACATGTATGATCTTGAATAACATATGAGTATTATAATGTTGACCCCAATGAAGGAGAAGTTGTATTATAAATTTACCATATGGGAGTTTTTCTCTATAAATTCACATTCATTGGTTATATAATCTCATGTTAAGATATATCATTAGATCCTTAAATAACAGTATCTATTAAACAATGGGATGAAACAAAAATGAAAATTGAGATTCAAATTTTAATTTGGTTTGATGGTTACCACCTGATATTTTTTTGGATTTCTAATGCGTGTATAATCTACCAAATATGAATACTTATAACTGTGTGATATTAATATTCATACATGAATTTTAGTAAAATTTATAGTAGTTTAAAGAATGATTTCCATCCTATCTATACCTTCACTGCCCTATATAGGAGAAGGTTTTATTACAATAGTGATTCTTCAAGGATTTAACTAGGTTTTATCCTCAAGTAGAATGATAAAGTGATATATTATGCCTTAAATTAATTGTATATTAAATTGTGATATTTAATTATTCATAAACAAGATATTAAATTTTGATTATTTCATGGATGATATAGAGGCATTTTAGTTAATGTTAATGGTTCGATAAATATAATGATCATTGTAGTTTTATGTAAATAGTCACATATTAATAGTTTACCTTGAATAAAATTATACGATTTTAGTTGATTTAATATTTTGAATTATCATTACATTAACACCTTGAGGAGGTGAATAAGGTGGATAATTCTAGGATTTATAAAGACCACGGTAGTTTTCCCGTGATTAGGATTTAAAGAGATCCAATATTTAAGGAATTGAAATGTATAGATTTTTAATCATGTGAAATGTGGAAAATAATATCTTTATAAAATCCATGTTGAATAATCATTCAATTCAATGATAAAAGACAAGGAATGGTATGATATTTATCTACAAAAGAAAGTGTAATGTTTTCAATTGTTCAACTAATTTTTTTTACGTAGTAATATTTAAGAATATAGTATGTTTCTTATTTATAAAAGATGTGAATAATGAGATATTATATGTATATGAAGTTTCCTAATTATAAATTCATCCAATAGATACAAATATCCATTTATTTTTGAATGAGTATTTTTGGTTTTAAATTATTAAAATATTTACTCCCTAGTATGTATCTTGATTCATGGTATGATAGGATGTTAACAGTGAGAGTCATAAATTTAAAGGGATTTTACAACCATTACTAATATGATAATGTAAATGAAAATAAGTTACCATGTATTTCATTTCTAGACTATCCAGAACATATAATGGTAATAATTCTTTGTGGATTATATTTTATCACCTTACAGAGTCTTCAAATTTTCTTATGAAAATATAAGATTTATTTATTTTTATTTATTTATAGTAAACTAATTTTAAAATTCGTCTTATTTTATTGGTTACAAAACCTATTTATACTGATGAAGATATGTTGTATACTATAAAATATTATATAAGTACAATGATATAGATTAATGGCTGTCTTTCTGTACCAATTATCATCCTTAGATTGATGGTTATTCTACGGGGACAAAAATATCTATTAAGGACCATAATTTATCATTCTATATATATTTGAAAGGTGGTTGGGATCAATATCTTCTTTTAGGGATGTTCATATAACATTATCTTTCGCTCAATCATTCAAATGGATCATTATGATGAATAATGTAGTTGTAATTTTATAACATCAAAATACTAGGATGTAGTAGGGGAATGAATTTTATTGGGAACTGAGATAGCAGATGATATGGATGATAATTTTAGTTTTATTTGACAACACATTAAGTAATCCAAGAGTTGATATAAAATAAATGTTTAAAATAATTATTACATTATTTAGTTTGATGTTTGGGGAAATATATTCCTATGAATATATATATGTGGAATTATGCGATGTTATCTAGAATGTATGGAAATATGTGAAATAAATATATATATCCCTTTGAAATTAATGATCATATATGGATGCTTGCTTCTTTTTAGGTACTTATATAGAATCTCTCAGAAGTTCATGATGTGTTATATATATATTAGTAGGATAAAAATTAATTATCATTCGCATTAGTCAATATATTTCCCACACCCATAGAAAATAATATTATATTTGGGGAAAATTTGGTAAGGAATATTGATCCAAGAGAGAATGATAAATGAAACAAAACCAATAACTTGATAAAAGTTATTCATTGATATAGTGAATTAAATGAATATACATGAAATATTAGGGATGGTATGAGGTAGATGTTTTCTAATTTCTTTTTTGTATCAAAGGGATATAATTTCGATGGATAAATTATTATAGGTTATAGAATAAAAATACATGACATTTTATGATATATTTCTCATTAAATAAATTTTATTTCCTTGATAACTTTTTTTATATGCATCACTGGGATATGAAGAACTGTGATATAAATATTATTATTTTAAAATAATTATTGTAACATTAATGTCATTTTTCATATGAATAGGAATAACAAAATTAAGAATTTTTTCTAAATATTATATAGAATTCATCATCATTTACAAAAAAATAACACATTTTTTTAAAATTATTCTTTACATAAAAAATACATTTTCTTCAAAAATGGGTTTTGTTATATTTTGTGAGAAAATATTATAATCATTTTGTACCAAATTTTGAATCTTTATTCCTTAAAAATGTTATAATTAATAAAATACTCATATAAAAATTATCTTATTGTGAAATATTTTGTTTTTTGAGTGATATCCATTTTATTGTGAATAGTGAAAATAACTGATTTTTATTAAAAAATGCATTTCCATTTCTTGAATTTAAAAAGTACCATTTTTATTTAAAATATTTGAATATTTAAATTATTTAATTTATATTGATAATAATCAATTTATATTCATTAGATTTATTTTTATTCTTTTTTTATTTAATCATTTTTTATACCTAAGAAGACAATTTTTATAGAAAACCACATTTTTATTGCATTTTGTTGGTAAATATTTAATTGTATACTAAAAATAAAGTAAATTTATGTATAAAATTAGATTCAATATTTTTAATTATAATAATTAATATATTTTTAAGTGATTAATTTAAATTTTATCATTATTCATAATAATCATATTAAATATTTTTCATTTCATTAAATGATGTAAATTTTGGCTAGAACCATGTGCTGAGGACTAAAATATATCTAACTCATTAAATATTCAAATTTTATGGGTGGATTTTAACCAAATTTATTTTATTTTAGTATTATCTTTTTATGATAAATCTTTTATATGAACATGGGAGAAATTTTTTTACATTCTGGAAGAAAAGTTTAAATTTTATTTAAAATAAATAAATTTTTTATCTCAATATTTAATTACATGGTTGGATGAAAAAATTATTTTATAGATTTTTTAAATAGTTTAAATTCATACCAATGTATATTGTATAGCTAAAAATATTTGTGAAAAAAAATTTATTAAAATAAATCAATATCAAATTAATTTTATTCTTTAAATTGGTATTTTTTTTAAAAAAATCATGCATGATGTTATATTTTATTTAATTAAATTTCTGATATCTATGGAAACAAAAATTAAAAAAATTGATTAAATATTATGGATAATAAAATTTTTAGAAATCCAGTTTTTATTTTTCTTCATATAACTGTGATATCATGGTAAAAAGTAGAGTCATATCGATTAAGGGTAAAATGTGTTTAAAGAGATTTTTCATAGTGATAGAGGTTAATAAGTATCGCAAAAACATCCAAAGGTGATTTTTTTTTGATCATTATGGTCTAATCACAACATATCATCAAATTTTTCTTTCCTTGATTCCACATTACATGATTAGTATATATATATACATATTATTTATTGTTTTATAATATTCCAACTGTGCACCCCACATATAGATGAACACCGATCCATTCTCTTCATTAAACTTTATTTATCCATCTTGAATGACAAAAAATATAACTAATTACATTCCCAACATAACTATTCTTGAGTTACATGTGTTGGTATTTTTAAATATCTACTACAATGATCAGTTTGAATTGAACTATATAGGTCCTATTAAAGAAGATGAAATCAGATTACAAAACCTCATTAGATTTTTTATTCTTCTATGTCATATAAATATAGGGTATTCATTTTAAAATAATAAATATTTTATCCTAAATTAACAAAAATGTTTTATTTATTATCCAAACTGAATTTTTCGCCATTTATTAATCAAATGAGATATGAAATTATAACTCATGCTTATGTGTGGATGGTAGTCTCCACCAAACAATACATTCCATTTTACATCACCATATACCTCAAATGGTAATTATTATGGGTTTAATGTTTATATATTATATTTATTAAATGATAATTATTTCATAATTATAATATATTGATTAAATTATCATAATTAAATCCATTAGAAAATAATAATGGCGCTCATGTAAATGTGTGGACCACAACCTCAAAGAAGCAATGAAATTGGTTATTTATTTCATTCTAAAATTCCATATAATAGGGATATAATTTATATACATGTTATTTATGATATAATTATTTTTATTTAATTATTAAATAATTTTTTTCATTTTTTTCAGAAAATAAAAACAAATGTAATGCAACTATATATTTATTATAGATGATGCATTAATTTTTACAAATAATTAATGAGGCTTTTAGGAAGGAATTTATGATTCAATACCATTTTTAATGTGATTTTTAATTCTTGAATGCACAATGATAAAAATAGATGATGTTTAAATGAAAAAAACTTTCATTATACATATCCTATTCTTAGTTATATATTTGTATCATTTAGCAACAATATTGTCTCTTTGGTTCAAAAAAATTATAGAACATTTTTTTACTAAATATGTCTTTCCTTCCACTATATAGGTTGGAAAACATTTTTCATATGTATTATGGTAATATAAAATAAATAATGTATTAATTATAATAATAATTAATTATTTTTTTTATTTCATTATTAAATAAATTTTACTTTCTAATAATGTGTAAAAATGATTTCCAATTTTTTTTTTAATAAGATACTTTTAACAAAAGGTGTGAATATAGTCATTATTTTAACTATTTTGGAATGAATGGAATTTACTACCATCATAATCACTTAATGTATTCATGTATTCTTTTAATTTATTCAATGTTTTTTAATATAAAATTGATTCATGTTTTTTTAGAATATGTGGGATTTAAAAAAGTTATATAAAAATTCATCTTTTTTTAAAAAATAAATATTATAGTAATAATTTATATAAAATTTTTAGTTAATGATTACATACATTGATGTTAATTATTATTTATTAGGAATATAATCAATGTATACCATACCAATTATTTATATATATGTACCATTATTATGATAGAGATAAATTTAGAAAACACATTTATCTTTCATAGTTTATGTTATAATGATATGTTGAATGTTTTATAATCTTATATCTATTATAATAATTGATTCTGAGTATATCATGGTTGAATATGATATATCTCTCCAAAGTAGTGGGTAAAATAATATTGAGATCTCATTATTATTTGACAATAAAAATTTATATCATTGTGAATATTATGGGTCACTTATTAATGTATTATTATGTTTTCTTCTATAAATGCTCACATGAATATGTATGGACATGATTAAGAATATATTTTTTCAAATTTAGATTCATGATTATGATATAATTACATACATACAATATTATTCTTGAACATAAATTCATTTAACTATGGTCTAAATATTTTGATTTATTATTCTTATTGCTCAACAACCCCATTTTAAAATTACAAAATGATTATTAAATCAATGAAACCCTTACTGATCATACTTCAACAAATGAAATGATTTTGGTGACATTGATCCATTGGATTCTCAGTATGTATATTTTATGTTGAGATCATTCAATTGATTTTTTTCCAATAACCTAGGGACTATATTATTCCCTATTGAATTATATCTCCAATGGTTATCCTTATTGAGAATTTTGTCTCACCATTTCTTATAATTTCCATCCAAGGGATGTTATGGAATTTTATGAGTGTAATGAGACTATAATGATACCTTTAATTATGAATGTTTTTTATAAGAGGAATATTTTAATTTAATATGAGGGTTACATATACAGTCTCCATATAAAATAATTATTTATAGAATATGGGCATGTACTCTTTTGAAATGAATTGAATATCCATCTAAAATTATGTCAAATTTATGATTGTTCTTCTTAGTTCATATCTAGAATAAACTGTCTCCATTTAAATTTACCTTTCCATATCATTAAATATATTTAAATATATTTTTTTTTGGTTATTATCATACAATGTAATGTCACATGACTGAGATGAAAGTTCAATATATTTTGACATTACATTTCAGGAAAAAACATCCTTATAGTTTTTTGACTTGTGATGAGATTGGTTTCCTTAAATTTATGTTGTTTTTGACTTCGATAAAAATCCTCAAAACTCAATGTAATATATATAGTACTTTTTTGTGAATATAAAATCTTGATATGTGAAATAATTCTATATAAACCCCATAGTAGTTGTTGTAATAATTCAATACCCCTAAAAATTTATCAATGTATGTGCTTTATTCGAGTAGAACTTTCGTATAACCTATTGTGCCTACAATTTTTATTTTATTTTTGGAGGTACCATATATGGCATCATCAATGATCTAGGAAATAATATTTTTTTCCCTCTAGTAATAGATTAATGTGAACATTCTTATAAAATGCTTATGTAACCTAATTATGATTAGACTCTATGTTGTTAATTATGTTGTACATTTTATTATTAGTTATTTAGAACTCATTAAATCATTTTAGAAACTTATAATCATCATTAAACTAGTTTCATATAGAAATATGAATTGAGGATATACTTAACTTGCTGTATTTAACATCCCTTTCATCATATAGGAAAAATATGGGTTTACTTGAATATTAATACAAATAATGGTGATTATCCTACAATGCTTGATTTTATATGGAAATGATATCATACTTCTATACACCATATTATGATTATTATTGATATTGTATTATTAAAATCTTATATATTTCCATTTTCTACATCATGGTTGTGGGATAAATATTTTGAAATGATGTTATATTATAGATATATCATTTTAAACCTTGATGTTTATAATTTTTTATGATTTTTCATAAATATTATGCCATTGAAAAATAATAATTTGGATTTGAGAAATCATAATGTACATGATATTATTCTTTCCAAAATATTTAAGCAATATAAAATCATCCCACTGAGATAAAATATTCTTGTGAGTTAGGGATAACTTGAATTGTCCAGCTATAACTAGGGGGTATGTCCTAATGACAAAAATTAACCAAAATTAAAATACAAAATATATTTATTGTTATATAATATTTCTATGGGAAAATAAATGAAATTGGATTCTATCTGTAAATAAATGAATTTTTTAATGAATTCTCTGAAATCATAAGATGTCAGAACCAAAAGTATCCATTCCTTATGACTAAGTGAGAAAATTGATTCCTAATTAATGGGAATCATGGCCACCCACATGCAGTCTATGAATAATAGCGAGCATATCTCCTCATTAAATGATTCAGAGGAAGATTCGTAAAATCCTCATTGATGAAGGAGTTATTGAGAATTTGGTCCATTATGAAGAATTAATAATTCAAACTACCATTAGATACACTAATTTTCATCTAAATATTATAATAGAATTCTAATTCATAGTTTTTATATTATGGGCCACACCCGACTCATTTAAAAATCCCCTAGTAATAATATCATGTTACTTGGATTGTTATTATTATTTATTTTATCCAACTGTTCCAAGTGTTACTAATAATATTGATGAGATTTTTTCAGTGCATGATGCTAATAACTATTTTACCATGGACTATATATTCTAGGTTTGTGGATACATTACCAAATACATCATAAATATAATTATATAATCCATGAATTTGAGAACATTTTGATGAAAAATATAATTTATAAATCATCCATCAGATATATCAAAGTAGGGGAATCAGTAATTCATTCATAATATCATAATCACCATTAATATTCATTTTCATTTTCTCCAAATCATATTTGAAATTATAATGCGATATATATATTTAAAACTATTGATTTAATACTAGAATAATGGATTGTTATTAACATTAAATATTTTTGAATCCCTCAGGGTATAAGACACAATGTGGAGAGAATTTCATTTTTTGATCGATAATGATAATAATCAATCCAAATTAGTTGATTTTAAATGTTTCAATTATATTTAATATTATTATTATTTTACTAACAATTAAAATATATATTCCCTGATTGGGGAGATTAATGAATAGAATAAATTAATATAGTGGGTTTTATGCTTCCCATAGTTTATTTTATAAAATTTGTTTTGTTGTTTGGATATTCTAAATATCTTTATATTCACTACCTTAACAAATATGTAATTTATTTCTTATTACTATTGTATGAGTTCTTGACCATCCTATAAATTTTTATTTGTATAAGATGAATAGGAGATATGCTTGAGTGTGTCAATATGAGAGGCCAAAAGGTTCTGACAATGCTATTGGGGATACCTTATATTCATTATATAAATTATTAGTTTGAAGAAGTTCTTATCCACATTAGACTTAAAATGCACAGTATCTAGCATTTTATTATTAGGAAAGTATCAATTTATCACTTTTATAGAATCATTTTTTATTAATGATATAAAAATGGGATCACTCTAAGGCATATATATTCATAATGAGTTACTTTCCTTCTATGAGTGACAGTAATAATGATGATTTTTAGAGGTGTTTTTGAATATTTCATAATTATTTATAAAAATACTTTACCCAATAATAGGTGAATAATTGCTTCATCATATATTTAATATATAAACACTTGATATTATTATTTATATAATGCAAATGATGTAATGATTGTGTCCCTAAATCCCAATTAACTCAATCTTATTTTTATGAGGTGTCACGTTATTTATTTATATGTTTTTATTAGTGTCCAACATAATTGTGTGATGGTGAAAAATTATGACATATAATTTAATCAATGTTACCACAAAATAAGATGTCAAGGTTTTCATCACTAGTCAATGATACTGTATCTATTTGAATAATTTCTAAATATCCCCATCACTATCAAATAATTGTATAAATTTTACCATTATGTCATCAAAATAAAATACAATGGTTTTTCCAATGATATTTTGGATGATATGATATATGGAAAATCAAAATTATATTTTATGATAATTTTTTCAAATGAAAATTCATAACACATATTTACACATTAGGGTTCTATGAGAGATTTGGATTTCCTATAATTAGGGGAATCTATATTTAGATGTATGTAGTGTATCTAATCAAAATATAGAGATAATAGAAGCTTTATATTTTATCTATAATAATCATACTGATTGGGACCATGAAATTATCCTTTCGTTTTTGATTATTGATATATTTAAATTCTAATAGGAAAAGATATGGTCATTCAACTTCTTGATATGGATATTTTAATAAATCCATTTCTGATCATGGAATTCCAAAATAGTTAGATTTGGTGTAGTTTTCAACTTCATATTATTCCATGGTAGCATGTGTTAGATTCATTCTCATAGATTCCTTCTACCATATTAGAGATCCTCAGGATGGACCCATTGATGGGTGGACACATTAAGAACATATCAGTGAAATTCAACATAATTTTAGTTCATTATTTCTAATTAACACTTAAGGAAACAATTATTTGTTTCATTCACAAAGTAAAAATAGAGAAAATAATTAATATAGGATATGGAATTTTCTATATTGCCGGATTTTCATTTATATGTTCCTAAATAGTGGTTGAGATACATTACTAAAGTGATGGAGTTGAATCTAGGAGGTATTTTTACACTACATACTCATCAATTTTATTAGAAATGATTGATGACGAGATATCATTTGGCATGGAAGATAATGTAGGTTTATTGCATTTCTGTGTGAATAAAAAGGACATGTCTTCGATTGATGAGTGTAAAATTGAATAATTTTTTAGGGTATTATATATATAATTTACTTCATATCTATGATCATTATTGTAAGAGGAGGTGATGATATTATATGATTATTGAGATGATACAATTCTAAAATCACTTTTCATCAGTATTGTGAAGGATTCATTCGTTATCGATGATTTTGATAGGATATACATTGTTTTTTGTAATAAATATGGTTCTTTTTTTTTGTTAATTTAATAATTTTTGGGTCAAATACTTTGTTTATTGATGAGTTTAACTCAACATGTCAAATATAATGTGGATAAGAGACAACATCCACAATCCCTTTGCTCAACCACATCATCATGTAGTGTTATTTATTTATTAAATTAACTATTGTCTGCGGTTTGAATATTTATTACACATTCATTCTTATAGATAAACATGTAATGATGATTAATCAACTTAAGAGTTATTTTATAAAATTAATTTTTAATAGTAATTTACATAAATGAATATTATGTTATTATCCTATTTTTCATGAAACACTGAATCATAATGAAATCACGATATCATAAAATAATATGTTCCCATTAGAATATAGAATTTACATAAGCTAGTTTAAAATGTGTAATGATATTTTAAAATCTATGAATGTATGAAATGTCATTTATTAGAAATAATCACCCTAATGAAGGAAATTTAATCAATAGTTACATAGTGTTATCATAGATAGAATTATATCAAGATGAATCATAATATAAATTTGAATAATTTATTTATTATTGAAATTTTATATGAGATAAATTGTAGCATGTAGAAACATCTAGGGAATCAATGATAACAGATTCACCACCCTAGACAATAATAAGAGTGCACCTTATTCTTAAAAATTGTTTTTATATCATTATGCGATATGTAATAAAAAATTAGGATGATAAAATTTATATTATTTATGTGATATGGAATATATCACATGTGTTTTAAATATTTATAATTTTAACAATTAAATAATAAAATATTCTATTTTTAAGGATTTTTTTGGTTCGTATATCACATATAAAATAGAAATTGATATGTTTTTTAAATTAAATTTTATAAATTAAAATTAATTCTATAATTTATAATTATATTATATCCTTATACTGAGATTCTATAAATCTATTCAATTTTTTAATTTTTAAGGAATAATAAAAATTGGCAGTTTAACCAATAATTTATATTTGGGGAAATTTAAAGAATGATTTTTAAATATATAAATACTTATAATTAGAAAAAAAATCAATTTTAAAGTAAGTCATTGTGTTTTTAAAGAAATATTATTTATTTTACAAATAACTATAATAATAGTTTAGGATCACGAGAAATATTTTACAAAAAATGTAATTGAACTATTAATTAAATAAAATATAATTTTTCAAAATTTCTTTTAGGATTAATTTGAAATTCCTATTATATTTATTTTATATGAAAACAAATTTATATCAGGAAACTCAAAATCATTATTAATTTCACCCCACCCAAAATTTTTTAATAAAAAATAATATTTTCCTTCATTGGGTTTTTACACATTACAAGATCAAAATTAATTACTAATATTAATTATATTTGTTTTGAAAAAAATTAATTAATTAGGTTAAAACAGGGTACCATGGAATAATCTATGATGTTAAAATGGACAGTTCTATGAGAAAAAAATTCATAAAACATTATATAAAATTGTTCACAATAGTGTTTATTTTGGGGATTACAGTACAAAAATCATCCCATACTAAATTATTTTCCAACTATTCGTCTATATTAAAGGTTTAAAAAATTCTCCCACAATGCTATGTGCCTGTAATTACAATAATGTTATTCTCTCCACGTATCAAATGGGCTTATATCCAACACCTCAAGACTAATCAATGAATTTGGATTCATCTGGGTACAATATATTATTCACTTATCCAAGAATCTATATCTACTTTTATAATATTATGATCATAATGAATTACCCTATCCCTTCAATTTATAAGGAAACCTCCATGGAAAACTCCATGATCTCACCGTGAGTACAAATTTTTTATAATGTTTCATATATATTTTTCCATTTTTTTAAATTATTATTTTATATATATTATATAATTAAAATTTAATTTTCTATATATGTGTTTTATTATTCTAACTGGAAAACATATAAACACATGTTATTATTTATGTTAATAAAAATTAAATCTCTAGTCAATTATAGGGTGTACTATGAATTTCACAAAGAAACGACATCCATTATTATAAACCAAATATTTTCATTAATTATAAGGGTTACAATATAAAATAAATTAAACAAATGTAATATAAAATTATTATTTTGAATGAATTTATAATCCACCTTCATTCACTCCCATTTTTTGACAAATGAAAATATTAATTTTTCATTATGCACAACTCCTCATCAATAATGTAATATATCTCATTTTATATCATAATTAATTATTATTTATTAATACCTTATCAAATATTACATTTAAAATAATATATTTATTATTTATTAATAATTAAACTATATCCAAAACCCTCTTTTATATTTATAATTCACCATTAATTATTAAATATTAATGTTTTAGTCTGTTTAACCACCACCATGAATAATTCTATAAAATATAACCATTAATTGTTAAGAGAACATAATTTCAAGTAAAATATGATATAGAAAAAAAAATAATTTATTTCTGTTCTATCATGGTAATAATAATATTTTATTAATCATTATGACAACACAACCTATTTGTTAATAATAAAAAAAACATGTTATCCACCATCTTCATCTTTGATGATCATAAGTAAAACTCCCATGGATTGAAATTATATAATTGTTAAAAATTATAAAGAGTAAAATATAGAAAATTTAATGATATCGAAATGATGAGATTTTTTATAAGATTCAATTTAGATAACATTATTAATAAACAATTTTGAAATGATTATTATTAATCATAAAAAATATAAAAAATTTAGAAAAACAAATTATTATATATATAAATAATTATTAGTTAAATGGATATTGTATGGTAATAGTTATTAATAATATTGAAAAATTATTTATCAATATAGTTAAATTTATTATACAGAAGGCTACTATGTATTTGAGGAAATCACAGTCAATGATATGGGTTGTGTCAATTGTAATTCATTATGACCTTCTACATTTTATTCAACATTATTCTTTTTGTATGGTCTATTATTTATTTAAAATAACATTACTATTTTATTTATTATTTATTTTTAATTAATTATTTATACGAAGGAAAATAATTTTCTATTATCCAATTGGAATTCGAATCAAGTGGTATCTATATTATAAGGGTTTTTATCTCAATCACCCATTATTGAGGAATAGTTTATGCCTAAATTATTTTCATAATGTAACTAGTTACAGTGAAAAATAATATAATAATTTATTTATGATCATCAAAATTTAATGAAAATTAATGAAAATCCATTATTTTTAACATGGTTGGTATCATCCAAAATATATAATGGTTTTCCATAAATCAATATACATTCTTGAGTAATATTATTTCTCCATGAGCATTATATTTTATTACTTATGGTATAAAATTTTTATATATGGGGAGATTAATTTTGATATAAATCCTCATTATTAATGGATTCTATTCCTTAATTAAATTAAAGCTATGTTCTAAAAAATACACATTCTCTTAAATATATGTTTCTCATCTATGAACATGTTTATTTATTACTTCTGTTATGTCTCTTAAATATATTAAATAATAATAATTTTTCATTTTCAATTTAATTCGTACATCTCCTGTCCCAAATTCAAAAATATTTTTTTGTATTGTTTTCCTAATATTGAATTTAAATAATGGTATTGAATTTTTTTTCGGAGAATATATTATCATTAGTTTTTCATTAAACTTATATTTCATCATCAAAAATCATTATATAACTTTAAAATACCCATTATTAATTTTTATCATCATCTGAAATGTTTTCAAATATTTTCACTTCACATTTTTGAATGTCACTAATGAAATCATCTTTATTAAATTTTTAAATGTGTTAAAAAATTATAATATACTATTCAATCAATTATCCCTATTAAAAATAAAATGGAGATACACTAATAAAATGTATGGTTCATGATATATCAATAAATTTATATCACCATATTTTTTTGGTGGAATTAAAATTATAGAGCCCAATAAATCCATTTCAAAATATATTCCCATTTTGATCAATTTGAACCATTTTTTACATGGTGTTTTGATTATCTCTATAAAAATACTTTTAAATTTATTTTTTATAATATGATAAATTATCTTAAAACACCTCTCCATGTGTCTCTAGTTTTTTTGATAATAATTGATTGACATTATAATGAGTCTAAATTATTTATCTTGATAATTTTGATTTTATTAAACAATGAGTGTTTTTTGGAAGACAAATTTATGAACATAATTTATTTTCGTGGGTTTCCCCAATATTGTAAAACCATTATACTGAATTGTGTATTATTTTCATCCTATGAGATAACATGAATTCTTCAATGTCCATCAAACTAAGAAAACAATCTTTTATTATGGGTGGCCCTAAAAATATAAAAATCTATAATTCAATGGTCAATGTTTTCATCTACTAATTTTACATGTTGATTCACTTATTATTTTTCATAGAAAAATTTTTTTTGGGATGGTTTGGAACAATATTTTATATCACTCTAATGCATTAGGTGATGCATTATATTTCATGGGAGGTTATGTATGGGACTATTGCATTATTGCACCACACGGTGAGACTTCTTCCACTATGTGAAGATTATATTTTTACAGAAACATGTCGTATGATTATAATTTCATGTTTCATGTTGTAGGATACATAAGAAGATGACTGCAGTTTTAGTGGGGGTGGTGAAATGACTAGACTAAAAGATTCCTCCAAGAACTGATAAATTATATAAATTAATTGAAGTACATATTTAATACAATTAAATTGATTTGTAATACAAGATAGAAATCAATTTTTTTATAATAATTTTATCTAATGATGACCAGGTGTACACTTATACCTCTCTATATTGTGAGAGAGATATTTTTTACTATCAGCATTTTTATAAGAGGAATCAGAAGCCAATAAAAAACTAATTTTTAGAGTGAAAATATAACTATAATGTCACATGTCTTTTTTTATGGATCAACAGCATAAAATTATAACACTAACCATGAATTTCATGAGTCACAATATGAATAATACAAAAATTATAGTCATTCAGTCGCAACCTGAAAAAAAAATATATTTTATGTGAAATCGTAAACATAACGTCAGATAAAATATGAGAAAAGATAAATATTGTTATAAATATCAATGAATTACATTAATGATATAAATTAATTAGAGCATATATTAGTTTTTTATTATCATATTGGATTATATCAAGAAGCTATAAAATTAAAATAACATGTAATTCAATACTTTAGATATTTTATAGATGAAAAAAATCAATCATATTGGGCATTAGAGACTATATGACACAATGAAATATAATAATGTTTTTCTCAAAGAAACACACAGTATCATATATGTTTTCACTACACATTCTGTAATTCCTATATGAAATTTATATAAATTTTTAAGTCTTACAATAACTAATAATATATCCTGAAAATTGTTAGGTTGATTTAAAAATACTAACAGATTAAAAAAATATTATAAAGGATAAAATAGATAGCCTGAATGTAAAATGAGTAGAAAAAAAATTAAATATATCATTTTAATTATTAATATTATACAATGAAATTTAATTAATTCATTGAAAATAATTATATAGAAATTAATCAAATAACTATGTAAGTATCGTAGGAATAAATAATTTTCAAATATAATATGTTAAATAGAAAAATGTATTCAATTAAATCCTTGATCATGTTTTTTAAAAAATATTTTTATTTATTAAAAATTGAATTATGAAAATATATTTAAATACAATAATTCCATGTCGAAAAAATAATATTTAAATAATAAATTATTCTTATGAAAATAAAAACATATGGTAGAATTTCTTTTATTTTTATGTAATAAAAGTGTATTATTTGAACTAATGGTAAAATTTAATTTGCATTCGTGGTACAAAATTTTGACCAAATATTTTTCCATACTATAAATTATGGTAGATAAATTTGAAAATAATGGTAGAGAAATAGAACTAAATATTGTAAAATATATGAAAATATTATTTTAATATATATAAATTAAATATAAAAAAAATTATAACTAATAGTTTAAAAATAACAACTAATATAAAAAAATTTAGAACTTATTTTTTAATCCCAAAATTGAATGTAAGATTACTGATCTCTTCCATCGAGTAAAAGTATGGTATTGGAAACCTATGATTATGTACAGGTGTAGTCTAGGAACAATTCATTTAAGGTAAAAGTAGGGTTCATGATTCCAATGTTGTAATATTGGTGCTTATAATGGAAAAACATACAGATATTTTTTTTTATCGAGACATTGTAAAATAAACCATAAATTGTTGAGTTTATCACTTCATGGTAAATGATCCATAGGATTATTTTTCAACCATGATGAGAAATGATACCTATATTTCGAAAATGAACCCTAAGATTACTCAAATATTAAGCCTTATGATGTATGATCTGTTGAACCGTCTGTATGGATTTATTCATCATGTGTTGTACTATATTGATCATGAGCCTAGTATTCCCAATATTTTGACTATATTACATTAAAATACATACTTGATTAAAATAAAAAAGGCCTGAATATATTATTATTATCGAAAAACTAAATAAATACATAGTACCATAATTATATTGGTAATTAAAATAGAAAACATAAAAATGGAATATAATTTCCAGCCTTGAAATTGTTCAATGTACTCTTCTATATGAACATGTTAAAGGAAACAAAATAAGGCTGAGCTTGAGTCCTCAATAAGAGTTAAGTATAACAGAGAAATAATTCATACAATTTAATAATAAATATTGAAAGGTAAATAAATTAAAAAACATTACTTCTAATCATGATAATGAGATTGAAATTCATCTGTAGATTATTTCCTAGTGAAAATTTTCTAGATAATAATAATTGAATAATTATATAAAGTAATGTGTAACCATATGATGTCATGTATCAAGCTCATGTGACCCAACTATTAAAACCTACAAATAGATGGTTTAACAATTTTCAATAATCCCAGGGAATTTTTTCACATTATCCTTATCGTTATTCTATCAATTCATAAAGAGTCTTTTCTACATGCGTTCTCCACTTGTTATTGCGTCAAAATAATTAAATATATTTTAAATAAATGATGAAAAAATAAATTTTTAAATGTTAAGGTATCCTATAACGCATTGAAAATAATAAAAAAATCTTCTAATGATATTAATGTCATGATAAATAAAATTGATTTTATAAACACACAACTGACATGGATATTAGGCTTACACAAGCATATATCTCCCAAAAATAAAAATAATGTGGTATGAAAACCCCTTACAATGCACATATCAATGAAGTGAGTATAAATAATTGAAATTATTATATGTGAAAAATGTAAATTCCAAAAAAGTGTGACAATATTTTATAATAAAATTAAAGGTCATTTAACTCATATTCATGGAATAATATAACCAAGGATAAGGAAGATTATCCCAATAAATGGAAATTTAAAAAATAAATCTATTGTCGTTGGTCTGAATTCTTCCATACATGTGTCGATCTCCCATAATAATATTTTCAACATATTTATAACGTAAAACAGAATTTCATTAATATTAATGATATCATATATTATCTAATTTTACCATTATACCATTTATTTATTAATAATATTTATTCATTTCACTTTTTTTTGTTAATTTCATTGTTTCTTAAACATATTTTTTCATAAAAGATTTATAATTTATGTAAATGGTATATATAGATTACATACATAATATAATTAGATTCATAAATAACATATTTAAAAAATAAATACTTTTTGGGTACTATTTTAATTGATAATCATTGAAAATGATTTACATCATTACGTGGTGATGGTAATTCATAAGTACCCATGTCTGATGAAGTCATTCTCTGTAAGACAGATTAAAGGTCTAATGAGGTTATTTATTAATAACAATAATAATAAATAAGTATATAATTTTTACTACATATACTATTTTAAAATTTAAATAATCCATTATGATGAGTTAAAATAAGAATCAAATTTGAATGAGTTGGTAAAAACATATACATATTCTTATGTAGACTTCATTTAATTATATTATAAATGGATCACGAGTTTATATTTTTGGAGTATGAGGACCCCAAGAAATTTCAAAAGGAAGATTTAAGGGGAAATGGAAAGATTTTTGTCGTGATATAAGCCTAATTGTGGTGAAATGAAATGAATGAAGGAGTTCCCTTAAAAATTGAGTATAGTGGCACCCATGGAAATGCTCAAAATATTAAAATATAATTAATTTAGTTTTTGTCCTGATATATCCAACATTGAATATAATTAAATATTATATGACTTAAGGATATAATATAAACTTTCAATAAATTTTTCCGATTTTTTTCTTAACCTTGAACATTTACATTTTTATTAGATTTAGTTAACATAATTTAATTGTATTTATGATAGTAAATTATGCTATATTAAAAGGTGTTAATTTGTAACTGAAAAACATAAAAATAAAAATTAATGAATAATTAATTTAATTTTAGACAAATTAATAAAAAATTTGTATTTTTAAATATTTTTTTCTATGTTTATATAATTTAATAAAATAATATTTTGACAAAATATCATAATTGTAAATTCTTACACTATTCATTACATAGGCATTAAGGAAGACAAAATTGTAAGGTAAATTAAATATAAAATACATAATACACCCTGAATTTTTTATAATGATCCAAATAATTATTGGATGAACATTATTAATTAATATTATATTTACTCAAACAATTTTAATATCATTTATTTTATTGAATCATTAATAAAATAATTAATACATAATCATGGAAAAAATATTCTTGGATAATATTTCATGGTTAATAAATAAAAAAGAAATAAAATAATGTAAATAATTTATATAGATTTCAAAATAATATATATAGTAAAATATATGTTATGAGTTACATCATTGTAAAAATAATACAATTATTAAAATATTAATATAACATCATTGTATTTTCTAAGAATGAAATTTTATAAATATCATAACCACATTCAAATACATCCAAAAATCATAAATAAATTTATATCCTATAAATAGGGTAATTAATTTTAAAATATATATTTATATTTTTTCAAAACCATTCTTTTCTCTCATGTCCATAAAAAGAGTTATATAATAGAATAAAAGTGGCATTTTTATTTCCTTTTATTTAAATAATATAAAAGTCATTGTCATGGATAATATTAAATAAATTATATCAAAATTTAACAATAATATTTAATGGTTGAATATTAATCATCTAATAATTTTTTTAATTGTTACATATATTTTATAACCCATATTATTTTTTTAAATAAATATATAAATTTACACTTGACCATGGTAACAAAAAATTTTAATGTTATTATTCATATCATTCAAAAATAAAATAAACATATTTTTCTAAAATTTTAAATTTTAAATATAAAAATTAAATCCACTATTTAACAATTCAAATAACAAAATTATTTTAATTTTATTTAAAATTAACTAAATAAAATACTAACAAAAACAAATTTTTTAAATTTTGTATTATGAATATATATTGGATTTTAAAAAAAATATGGTATAATGATGTAATAATTGTTAATATTTAGAACTAAAATGTATTAAATTTACATTGTTGTAAGTTTAATTCATAAACGATCTTTTAATACAATGAAATTTAATATTTATTAAAAACTATACTTTTATCTAATCAATAGTAAAAAAATATTTTCATAAAAATATAAATATTTCACCATAGCTAAATTTGACATTCAAATTTAAAAATTGAATTTAATCTTTTTCATTAAAGATGGTAATATTTTATAAATTTAGTTTTAAAATAAGTTCCCCAATAAAATATAGTATATCCACATTTAGAATAATATAGTATTTTATGCATAATATTTGATTTATTCTTATCTTATTGCCTTAAAAATATTTAGTTTGAGTTTCAAAATATTTTAATGATTTTATAATATAATTATTTTAATTCAATTACTTATATTATGTCCAACTAATTTAAGACCTAAATTATAAAAGTCGCATTTTAAATATTATATCATGTTTTTTTAACTTGGTTTTTGTGTGCAACGTAAGTTAATGAATAAATTTAATTTTCTTATGAAGAGACATAACATAAAATCATGGGGTGTTATATTAATGCCTCCTTAAAAAAATTTATTCCATAATAGTTTCATTAATAATAATTATAATGAGATAAGGGTAGATATATTACATAACATCATCTGATTCTGATGTTTCTTTTTCAATTATTTTCGTTTCTCCATTTCACAATTACTAGTTGAGGCATTTGATTTATCAACATGGTATATCTAGTGGTAATAATCTAGATAGGCTATTCATATTTTGATAGATCTTGTTTCTATTCTATTTTTTCATTACTGATTACATCTATTGGGTCTGGTATTTACTCCAATGACAATGATTTATTGAAAAAACATGATCTTTAGAGAGACATGGTTTTATTTCTAATTGAAAATATTTTTCTCCAACTCTGTTCATAATTTCAAACCATATTATATACCTAGTTCTGAATTTCGATTTTCTGATTGAGACTTTTGAAACCATTCCAGGGATAAAATTTTAGAAATACGTC
Source organism: Viscum album (assembly GCA_963277665.1). Classification (NCBI taxonomy): domain Eukaryota; kingdom Viridiplantae; phylum Streptophyta; class Magnoliopsida; order Santalales; family Viscaceae; genus Viscum; species Viscum album. Next base: position 548,918,464 of record OY728146.1, on the reverse strand, counting down.
ATCTATAACTTTAATGTCAAAATCCATTATCCAATTTTTACCCAAACTCTTTTTCCAACATTGATATACTCAAATTTGAGCAAAAATATTGATTATATGAATAGTTATATACTCAATATGATCAGAATCCATATGTATCCATTCACTAACATCATCCCAAAATCAAAGAGTATAACATTATTTTCTGTATAATGCTTCATTCTATGCAATTTGAATATTTGAATAGAAACTATTATTATATGAAATAACAGATGAAGGAAAATAATGATACATCATACCAATAAAATCATGTGAAAATGATTTCAATATGTCTTATAATGTTTTAATAGTCCCTTAACAATATCCATTAGTTTGAGGATGATAGGAGGTACTCAAATGAAACTCAGCATCTAAAGACTTTTAAAGAAATTTCTAGAATTGGTATGTTAAACAGGGATTTCAATTATACAAAACCGATAGTTTGGAACAATTATTTACAAAAATATCATTATAATATTGTATTTATTAGAATTAAAGAGGTAAATATTCTCTTATGGAATGAAAAATATCATATTTTGTAAGGCGGTCACCAATATAATTAAACAATCTATTTCATTATATGTTTCCGTGGATGTAATATGAAAAGGCCATCATAATTTCATTTCAATTCCCCAAAAGAATAAAAATATTTTTCTTTAATCTTCTAGGATGATATGTTTCATCATTTACTTTTACACAGACTTAGCATCTTGACACGTAGTCAGTAATTTCACGCTTCATATTATCCAACAAAAAATATTCATTTATGTGACTACACATGTTGGCCCATAAATTTAGGAAGAAGAAGAACAAGAGGGTAGTCTTTGATGAAGCCTCACAAAGTCCTTTCAGAGATCCCCATGGCACGATGCCCATAGTGGAGCAAGGAGAAGGGATGCCTCATGATCCCCTTTGATAGTCGTGACCCCACCATAGAGTAAAGAGGCAGGAGGCTCCATGAACAAATGTGACGTTCGTGACCTCGCCACAATGCAAGGAGGTGGGATGCCCCACTAAACCCTTTGGTGTTCGCGAGCCCACCATAGAGAAATGTGGAAGGATGCCCCACAAACCCCTTTGACGTTCCCGAACCCACCACGCAGTAGACTCAGTCTTGGCATCGATTGATCTCTGCTTTGTAGTTCCTTTTGCCTATAAATAAAGGGCACCCCTCGAGCCCAATGGACGGATCCTCTGACATTTCACCTTCTGTGCTCTCAAATCGTGTAGAAGATCTTTCTATTCAAACCATGTGCTTTTCAAGATATCATTTTCATTGCGAAGTGACTCACCATTTACTTTAATTCAACCCCTCTTTTGAGAGGGATGCCTTTCACGAAGCCCATGTGCCTTTGTGAAGGAAGGGGATCCCCACAGGTACTCGGGTTTCCGTGAAGCGTTTATAGTTTGTGAGACACCCTACATACACATGCATCTCACATGCTTAGGAAGGGTCACTATGCTTCACGAAACACCTTTCTTCACAATACCTAGAATCTTAACGCACCCTTGCATCACGAGGCATGGATTCGTGAATACTATTAAACATCGCAAAGCACCTCCCATATGAACTTATTCCTTATTCCTATCCTAGGAGACATAACTTCACAAATCACATCCCTTCATGCTGCGCATCCACTCCACAGGGCACCAGATATTCACAAGGCTTTAACCCATGACCCCCTTTTCTCTGAAACTCCTTTTCCCGTGATACCCTACAAGTTTGCGCGAATCCATTTCGAAGTCCATTGGATGATACAACCCATTGCATTGCTTCACCTCATACTTCATCACATAGGCATGCTAACTGCTATTGCTTCTCGCATAGCCAGGCTAACGTTGACCCCCAATGGTATTACCTCTCGACACCACCCCGTCAAGGCATTAACAATGCCTTCCTTTCACCATGGTTGGGTGGGTATCAGTTATGTAAATCCTAGGGGTTCAGAGTTCACCCAACTCGTCTAATCTGTCGGACGTTAAACTACCAAGTACCTTCTTACTCAGCACATGACGTTAAACTGTGACCTCGCCACATGCCTTGCACATGGGGTGCCCCACCTTGGACGTCCTCTAAACCCACTAGTCTCCAAGGTAGTTATATCATTCCTCACATTGAATACAATCCTTTTTATCAGGGCGACATCAATTCGTGGGGAAAGTGAAACCACCCTGGGGTAAGCCCCTAGCCTTTCCTGCAGGGGGAAACAACCCTACTCAAACTTTTTTCATGGGTTCCAAATCCCTCTCCTGCTAGGTTTTGTCATCACATGGTCCTCCACCTAGGAGTAAGTCCCAATATCAACCTCCTTGGGCTGCTTACCCTAAGTAAGCACATATTTCTTCTATGGGCTGCGGACAACACGTAAGCCCCTGTTTAATTTTTGGGCCGCTACTTGTGCATCATCCCCACTATACATCCCATGGAAGCACCGTCCACCCAATGATCATCCGGTCTTTGTGAACTTTGGTTTCTCACACCGACCATCACTCATGTGGTCTTAGAGAAACCATTGACCATGACATCCTCTCCAGAAAACCTAGACTGTAATCCCCACTTCCACAATGAAATACGAGGTCTTTGATCCTTTCCAAGGTGAGGTAGGTAGGAAGCCTCCCAGAGGTACAAGACCACCACATTTTTTTCTCGACCATCTTCATGTTGGTTCACGACACCCACCATGAACTATGAGTTCATTGATCCTTTACTAGGTGAGGTACATAGGAAGCCTCCCTAAGGTTCAGTCCCACCAACCATTGGTCCCGACGATCTTCACGTAGGTTCCCCAGACCCAACATGTATTATGACGTCTTTGATCAATGCCAAGGTGAGGTACGAAGGAAGCCTCCTTGAGGTTCATGCCCAACACCCTATCTCTCCGACCCCCTTTACAACATTGTGGATGCCTTCTTTCCCCCAAGGGTGGTCATGTATCTATTATGTATGTCATAGGGGTGTGGAGTGCACTCAAATATTTTGAGATACAGGATCTTAAACTGCTAAGAACCATCATCCTCAGCACGTGACATTAATCTATGACCTCACCCTATTCCTTGCACATAGGGCTCCCCACCGTGGACATCCTCTACACCCATTGGTCTCAACGAAAATGAGATCATTCCTAATAGGGAATGAAATACTCTTTATCGGGGAAGTATCTATTCGTGGGGAAAGAGAAACCATCGTGGTGTACACCCATAGCCTTTCTTATAGGATTCAACACCCCTAATCCTCCTCTTATCCTTGGTTCCAAATCCTTCTCCCACTAGGCTTTTCAATCACCCGGGACTCCACCCCAGTGTAAGTCCCAATCTCCACTTCCCTGGGCTGATATCCTCATGTAAGAACTAGATTCCTTTATTGGCTGCAGGCCAGGCGTAAGCCCCAATTTCATTTTTGGTCTGCTAACTACACATCAGCCCCACTCTACTTCCCACTAATGCACCTTCCATGAATGGATCACTAGGTCTTTCTTTCCATTTGTTTCTCAGACCGAGCATAACTCAAGTGGGATTAGAGAAAGAACTGACCGTGAAATCATCTCCGGGTATCCTAGAGTGTATTCCCCACACCAACCATGAACTATGAGGTATTTGATTCTTTCCAAGGCGAGGTACATGGTAAGACTCCATAAGGTTAAAGAACACCCCACATTGTTACAAACCATCTTCACGGCAGCTCACCACACGCACCATGAAATATGAGGTCATTGATCCTTTCCAAGGTGAGGTACGTAGGAAGCCCCCCTGGGGTTCAAGCCAATCAGCTGGTCACTTCTACCCCCTTCACATCTGTTCGACCAACCCTTTAGGAACTACGTGGTCTTTGATCCTTTCCATAGCATGATACGTAGGAATCCCCCCTGAGGTTGAAGCCGAACACCCACTACTTCTAACCCCCATTAGTGTCAGACCACTGACGTCTCGTATGATGATAAAATGTATACTCACCCCCCCCCACTTGGTGCTGAACGATGTTATACTCCATCCCCCATCCATTGGTAATCATTTGGGACCCCATTCCGTGGTAAAGTGTTGTCAACCCACTTCAAAGATAAGCGGTCTTCCGATGAACTATGTAGACTTTTATTCCCTATAGTGGGGATATTTAAGAAGCCTCCCTGATGTTCAAGCCCACCCCTCCGGTCTCATCTTGATCTCTCCCTCTATCCTATGTGTTTGGTTAAGGTCGTGACCCAACTTGGAGGATCTATTTTCTCCAAGTCCCATCCATGCGTCCATTCTCAATGTTTGCCTCCTCAGTTGTCCCATCGTCCTAATGATCAAATCAAACATTGATTCCATACCACGAGGATACGTAGGCAGTCTCTTCAGGACTCTATAGCAACATCACCTTCATCCTCGAGTCAGCTTCATCACATTCTCCACATATTTCTTTAAAACATCCATCAGTTATCCTGTTTCCAATCCTTGTCGCCACATCCCGGTGGGATCATGCCACCTCACTCCCCATTCCCCTTAACAATGAAAGAGAGGCTAACCACATGTTGTACCCAACATCAGTGTTCCCTCCAGGGGTTTCAATCATTTTATCCACTCTAAAAAATGTCTAATCAGTCTGATCGGTCTCCTTTAGACATTAAACTCAAGGAATACCCTATGATAAATATAGTAAGATGATGAAAACCTCTGATACATTCCTTGGCATAAAATTCCACATGTTCGATCTAGGATGTCTCAGGTATCCATGCCCTCTAAAATCCTAATAATAAGGTTAAGAAACCCAAACCTGCTAGTGTCCCAATATCTAGACATGCTAGTGATATCCTACATGATTGGTCCCCTTACCGAAGGTTGCTTCCCTTACCAGACCCTTTGTAATGTCCCCACATAAGTAGTGTAATTAACTGAAGTCCATGAAGATATGGAACTTAGAATAGTTTCAAAAAAAAAGTCTTAAATCAATAAGAGAGACTCGGACTATGTGATGAGTTCGAAGGAGGAATCCCCAGAAGGAAGAACATAGATCCCATTATCCGTTTTTGATCATGGAGGAAATGTCCCCGAACAAGGAACATGTGTCACCTTCCTTTTGAAAGAGGGAATGCGAGGAAATAATGAGCTCCACCATCCTCAAACAAGATGGACGCGCGCACCCCAGCGAAAGCATCGGAAACCGAAATGGTGAACCCGATGTGAAGATATTCTCCTCAATATGGAGATTAGTAGAATTTTAGACATAAGTGGAATATCGTGTCACTGGATCCAGATATCAGTCGACGGGTACCCCCATGCAAATTACGGGACTGGCGTGAAACTCAACATAAGTTGTGGTAGTCAAAACATTAGATGTCCAGGTCTGCGACATTGTCAGTGTCGATCTATCTTTCCAGCCATAGAAGAGATAATGGTGTTGGTGCACTGGTCAATGTTCCATTTTTCATTCAGCACAGATGAGATAATCTCACATCGTTTAAGAACCATGTTTCTGCACCTGTAACTCGATCACCACCTGCCTGCCGACGCTGGGGCAGGGACAGTACCTTCCAGGTCGTCCAGTGCAGCTCCACCTATTTTGGGATGGTCTTAATGGTCATGACTACTGGGCGCATCCACCCCATCTATCCCTCCGAGTTCATCCCAAAAAGTGTGATCAATGACCTCGTATGATGGTATGATAAGGAGGGTATTATCCAGACTTGGGATATGGAATTATTGGATTTAGAGGAATCTTCACCTCGTCATCAACGTCTCCCCAGAGGTCTGCACAAGGATCCACTACTCCCCACTGCAATATAAAACCGTTTCAAGAGAATCCCCCAGAATGCCTCGACGATTCTCCCCCCTAAGTCGACGAGGTTGGGGATGTGCATTTCAGTCTGGTCCCACTAGTTGAGGAGTAGTTAAGCCATGCGCATGCACCGTTGGCCCCAGTCTGGTATTCCCGATTCTATCTTTAGGAACAGGCTAAGGAGGACGCCCGCCAAGGGGCGTCACCCTCATCAAATACTGTGGCTCAGGACACGACAAACATATATAATCATCTTCTTCTGTATGATGAGTATAGGAACATGTATATCTATCCTAGATCGAGGTCCCAACCACCCCACGTGTATGATGGGTTAACTCACCCTACCTCGAATGCAGGTAATGGTTGATGCTAGTACTGTGGCCCTCCCTGTACGATCACCATGGAGAATGTGGTTCTTGCCCGCTTCAATGATTGACATGTAGGTTATCCTCGTGCTACCCTCAGTCCAAATGAGGTACATCCCTACGATGGTGACACCCAATACGGAATCCTCTAATGTGCTCATTACATGGGTTATGGAGTAATCCCACATACCTCAAACTATTGGTGCAGGTACGTTTCACATCTGGTCAGTCTCTAGTGTGGGGTACCTCCCCATGTTCTTACACCAGCCAACATTTTTCCTCCTCACCTCCTCAACTAGAGGGGTGGAGGCCAGCCTCGCCCCACCAACACCCAGCCCGGAGGTCCTACATGTGTACGTCTCGACTAGTACAAAGACCATCCTCGCACTTATGTCTCCTGGGGAAACAATCATGGAGGTCCACCCCATGCTCCTATCGGTTCTATCAGAGGTCTTACCAACTAAATAGCTACCTACAGAGGTCCCCAAAATTTCGCCTTTGTTATATATCCTGGTGATCCTCGCACCTCGTCTTACTCGGGTAGATGTCCTCCACACCCCAAAAAATGTATTCCTGAAGGACCTCATCATTCAAGAAACCTACCATGTCTTGAAAAACCATCCCGGTGTAGGAGGGTAGGTCATTGCCACTATATAAGGAACAATATAAATATTCAAACTAAGATAAACAAGGTTTTCTTCTTAGATTTTAAAGACAAATATGACTCAACGATGGAACTCTCAATTAGGTCCTATATGTCAAGTGATAGGGCATTAACATGGTGCATCTACCTTGTACTCCCAAAATACAAGGTCCATAAAATTCCCACCTCCCTCCATAGGTATATCAACGAGGAATGAAATTTTGCAACACCATAGGTTATGTTCGTGCAATCACCTCTATCATCACCAAAAGGACACTCTATTGCTACTAGAGACCATAAAGAGCTATTCTGGGGAAAAATGGTAGAAGAGAAAAATCGCGGTCTACCACCAACAGTTGTAGTCCCTAGGATAGAAATTACGGAGGTGCGCCCATCTTACCGTGATTTCCTGGCTAAATTACTCCACTCTTTGGAGGATAGCTCGATATGCAACAGTCTTTCAGCTCACTCAACATATTCTCCACTGGCCATCATATTGTCCCAATGATCTAATTCAATACTAATACTAGCTTATCATCCACCTCTTGTTAATGAGTGGGGAAATGAAGGGATAGACCATGAATTTGATCCAAGGATCTTTTGGAATATCCTCATAATGGACCGCTTCCCTGAGATGTCTTGTCCCATGGCAGGGCTGAATTTTTGAGCACCAAAATCCCTTAACCCAGAGGAAGTTGAGTGTTTCTATCAAACCCTCTAGGTGACGCACTTCTGCCTTCATCACCAATGAGTGGATTATCAATGGATCCAAGAACATTTTGATGATATTTGTGAGAAATTTCATCTAGTGGATTTGGCCGCACTCCCTGTGGCCCAGTGCCCATAGTCACTAGGTCTCTATAGGGCTGTCCAATAGCGATGCGTTCATAGTTCCATGGTACTCTACAAGATTTTCAAGGAGAGTTCTCCCCACATACAGATTTGTGGATGGGGTCAATATGATTCCTTTCTCATCAATATTATTCGTCGTCTACCCGACTCGCTATGCGCCATTGAGGGCATTCCCCCAGGTAGATTCACTGTGAACATGGACAACCTATCGGATGAGAAAAATTAGAAGGATCTATGGGATGGGGACCTACCCCATTAAAGTGTCCCACAACTACTGGATCACTTGGTAAGGGTTCTGGTCAACAGAGGAGACTGTTGGTTCTCCCTAATACAACAAAGAAAAGACTTCTTAGTAGAAATCATGGTATGGGTAAAGGGAATCACGGATCCTCCCAACCCTCTATCCTGTCTGACTCATTGTAGAAGACGAAGGAATACCCTGAAAAGAATGTGTTGCATTAGAAACTCCCAGAGCAAAAGAAGGTAGTCGATGACCACCTAGCTGAATGGGCTGTAGAGTGTATACCAGACTACTGTAATCCTAGGCCATGGTAGTAGTGGAAGGAACAACATACCCTAGATGAGCTACCTCTAGGTGACCATGTCCATCCTTCCCCCACAGACAGGTTTGATGCTATAATTTATGGAAAAAGGGTGTAGTATGTCTCTCCAAACCCTCTATAATGGCGTGGAAATCCCAAAGACCCAGATCAGGTTCCCCCAGCTACCCTTAGGTTCATGCCACCAGCCCCTCCATGAGCCACTTGGCCTACTTACCATGTTGAAGAATCTGAAAACACACTCTCAGTTAGGGATCATTGTCATTATAGGGACCCCCTACCCAGATGATCCAATGGCAGCACCCATTGCCTACATTGAGGCATTGGAAATACAATAGTTGGAATTCCCGCCTAGTGGAAAGTAATATCTAGCATGGGTGGATGATAATCCATCACACATGGGTTTTTAGAATCCCAAATTTTTCCATTCAATGGAATAGGGGACCCTCCACAGAACCTGTCCCACAATACCTCGAGGTGTGGCCCCATTTTTGGAACTTCATCGTAGTAGGAAGCCTCCAAACTCCAGTGTTTTATGCACACATTGGAAGGCCCATAATTTTTCTAGTACAACCATAAATTAGATATTTCAACAGTAAGGAGGACTTCCGTAGGAAATGTTTCTACCAGTTCAGATCCACGATGAGGAAAATGGGTATTTCTGACCTCTTAAAGTGCAAGCATAGGCCTGATGAGTGCATCACCAACTTTGTCGCTCGGTGGAAAAGACTCACGTATTCCCTCGACATTCCACTAAATTTGGATCAATTACTGACTTTATGTGTAGGAAATATAAAGATGAAGTTGGTCCCCTCTTTGAACACACAGAACAATCACGATGTATTTCAAGACTTCTCTGATAAGGCCCAGGTCCTATAGTAAGCATTACAGCAGGTCGAGAAAGCACATCTGTTGCCTCCTGAAATCCCTACGTGAAGGGAAGCTAGGGAAGATCACACCATAGTGTCTCAAATAGAGGCCCTCAGGTGACTAGATTTGTTTCCAGTGGTTCCGCCTTTGTATCCTTGAAGAGGCCCTCTACCTCCGGCGCAGCCTCCAACCCAGCAGCGCCCACCTCATAATCGGCAGTTGCATTCATGAAATGCACCGCCAACACTCAGGAATGATAACTGATTTCCACCTAATTGATAGGATCCTCCAATCACCCTTCAGGTTCAGGCTCCAAGGGACACCATTCTATAAAGGATAAAGTGGATATACTCATTCAATGACTCACATATCCCCGGTTACATCTAAAGTTCCTTGGAACATGGGATTGTGTGTATGGCTGAGTGAATAAGACTAGAATAGGAAAACCTCACTGATCACCTTAATTACTACCCCTATAACTGGATCCTAATGAAGACACTCAAGAAGTTCTATGTGATCAAATAACTGATCCAGGACTAAGTTGGTAACAACATAGTCATGTCAGGTGCATGTCTGGCACAGCTAGCATGCATCTTTTTAATGCCATATATCAACAATGACATCAATGGTGAGTGGTAGAAGGTTTCTAACTGTGGGTCCTAGAATTATGATGATTGGATGGCTTGTAAAACGGTCTCCCATTTCCATGGTATCATCTGCGCTTTACTGAATTGGCAGGATCCTTCATAAGACATAAATACAACTTCTGCATCATTGTCTTATCAATCCTCTTCCTCGAATATAAAACATTGGTGACCCGAGGGAAAGTAAAGTCCCCCACTGATTCCATCATCATCTCGAACTCTCGGCAACTTCATGCTTGTGGGGATTGTGATCCCTCCAAGAATCCGTCCATTTGTGGATGACTCATCAAGTGATGGTCAAGGGTGTGCCTTAGATAACAATGTAGAGGTGGTAAATCCCTACATTATTCAATATGATGAGAAGAACTCAACTGATCCTTTCAACGTCCCTAGTCCTCGTTAGAGTCGATAGAGTCATGGCTATATGGGCTGTCAGTTTACCTCGGGCATAACTTCATTCCAGTCTGTTAATGCTACTGAAACATGGAAACAAGCTCAGCTCAGAGCTCAGTATGCACAACCATCTTACCTCGTGGAATCAGGACCACATTCACCGCAGTTCATTTTACTGGATCTGGAATAGAAACCTCGACCATGTCATGACCATCCATGCCCTACTACATGCCAATATCAGTCGACCAAACCTCATTCAGTATCCACACTTAAGGCCTCAACCATTGGGGAGTGGTATGTTCCTAGTACCAATCAGCTGCCGGACCAGTCAGTAGGGCCCACCATAACTCCAATCATAGTGAAACATCCTACATGTATAAGATAATGCCTAGTGGTGAAGTAATATGTTATTAAGAGTATTTCCAGTATCCTGACATGGTTCTCAATCCTTGAGGCCCTTCTCATGTCGTCATATATGCGTGAGGCCCTCACTGATTCTTTGAGAAGACCCATCCAGTTTGAGATCGAAGTAGAAGTCACAGAAGCTTTTCATGATGAAGCGGCCGAGAATGATGAATACCAAGACATTATCTAATTCTCAGGAGAAGTGGATGTCTCCCCCATACAGGGTCTCATTCTCCTACTGTACATCATTGGTCAATTCAATGGCATGTATGTTCATCACTATCTTGTAGACATGAGATCTAAAATTAATCTAATCCCGACTCAAACACTCCAAAATCTGGGATTGTCTGATGATGATCTGAGTCCCTTTGACCTAAAAATCCATGGATATAACAAGATGTAATAGACACCGGTTGTAAAGATCCTCTTGAAGACCCAGTTTGGTGGCCTAGTTGTTCGTACAAAAATTATGGTTCTACTCTAGGAAACTTCCTACAATGCATTTATTGGAAGTCCATGTCTCCACCAGCTTGATTTGGTTCCCTCATCATATCCCTAGGGTATCCTGTAATCCCTAGTGTTCTATAGGACATTCTTCAAGGTGACACAACTCCCATTGCTTCTTGTGAGACCTGCTATCTAGATGAAAACTACTACAAGAGCAGGGAAAAGCAGATTTAGACCAATTATTTTGAGTATTCCACGACTAATACTGGCCTTTTGATAGATCTAGATGATTACATGTCTTTCCATTCCACCGATTGGAGGCAACAACCACAGACATGGGAAAATGCTTCGGCGTGTCTAGGAAGAGGGGTTAACACATTCCATGTCTAAGCGATGATGGAAAATCACATAAAACTCCAATAATAATCAAGCTCATTCGATCGTGGATCCTCCATCCCCCATAACGTATTGGGATTTCTGCCCCGAGTGACTAAAATTTTTCATACGTGCTTGATCCACTAGGCTAGAATTAACCGGTTCAAGCAAAAATGCCATTATTTCTTTGATACCATAAAGTGTGTCCCGTTGGGACAAGGATGAATGGGACCTAATCAACTACCTTCATCGATATGGTTGTGGTAGAATAGGGGTCCTCTAATGCAGTGAAAACTGTCACTCATGCTGGTACCAGCCTCTCATCAGGATTTTTGAATATATAATCAATTCCACCAGTCATGGTTCCCCCTCTATAAGTGAAGAAGAAGATTTAGAGGATGCTCCACCTACCTATGAAGAGGGAATCTCAACCACAGTCGATGATTTGGTACAAGTAAACAATTGTAGCATGGTAGACCCAAGTCCCACATTGATCAGTGTTGTCATGTCACTTGAGAAGCAGCCGCAGTACATAGACTTCCTAAAACAACACTTTGATGTTTTCACCTGGAACTATGATGAGATTACAGGACTAGATCCTCAACTATTCATCCATTGCCTCAGTATCTATGAAAATCATAGTGGGTTCTAACATCATCCCATAATGATGCACCCTTCTCCCGGTGCCATGGTAGAGGTGGAAGTTGATAAGCTTATCGAGGCCAATTTCATTAAGAAATACCAGTATCCCTAGTCCACTGACCAATAATGGCCCATCAGTTTGTGCAACATGCCATATAAAGTTTTGTCCAGTCTCCTCAATAAAAGTATGGATCCTCATTTGTGTTCTTGAGAGTCTCCAGAACAAAATGGCTTTATTAAAGGGTGGTCCATATAGGGGGCCATAGTTGGGGTTCAAGTGATGGTTAGTGGAATCAGTAATAAATCATTTGGGGGAAACATAGTGATCAATGATGATATGAGTAAGGCCTATGATCATCTCGAATGGTGATTCATTCTTATAGTGCTGGAGTGTATGGTTTTTTCAAATTGTACTATTGATATTCTTTTTTGGCATTTCATCTTGGCTTGGATTTAATCCAACTTCATGGATAACAATTTGGGTTCTTTAAGGCTTGTTTGGGTCTCAGGCCAAGAGATCTGTTGTCCCCTACCCTCTTCATCCTCTCCCAAAATGCATTTAGCCATTACATCAATTGGAGATTGCAAATGGGGAAAGACCATTATTATCGAAACAGGTATGCAGTGAGGGGTGTCTCGAACCTGATGTTCGCGGATGATATAGTTCTTTTCTTTCAACAGAATGATGAAATCTATTCAATGGATGAATGAGTTTCTTGGTGACTATTGTAGGTGTAGTGGTCAGGTGGTGAACATGGATAAAAGACTATTTTTTACTTCCAATAATATTTCTGAGAGTAAGGACATGATTCTTAATGAAAGCATGACTATGAGTAGGGGGTCTATGCTGATGGAATACATAGGGGTTCTGGTGTGTCCATACACTCTTAGAATTTATCACTTCGATAGGCTTGTAGGCATGATCTTGGGGACCATTTATTATTGGAATGACAAATTCCTTTCATTTGGAGGTCGCATCACCCTTGTGAATAGTGTCCTTGTCTCTATTTCCATTTACATTTTGTCTACTTGAAAGGATCTCAAAAGTGTTCATATTAACATAGAGAATATTATGGTGTCCATCACTTGGAATGGGAATAGGGAGGGTATGTTCCACTAGGCATCGGGGAAGCGGATGACTAGACATCTTTCTAATGGAGGAAAAATTTTGGGAAGTGTTTCGGATACCATGCATGTGTTTCATGCCAAACTATCATGGGAAGCAATGGAAGGTTGATCTATATAGGGTAGGATGGTGATGGTAAAATATGGACTGAATTTGAATGAGTTGCGGGTGAGACCATCCATGATATGGAAACTGATTAATCCTTACTCAGAGATCTGGTACCAGCATTCCAAATGGATGGTTTGAAGAGGTGAAATTATCTTATGGCATCAAAGCTAGGGGGCTGGAAGGTTATGGTTCCAGGGGAGTCCTACTCAGAATCCCTCTTTTAGGGAATCAAGTGGCCACCCAGGCTTTATTCAGGCTATTCTTGTTGAGAACCAACATGTTAGGTTTAATTCTGTGGTCATGAAGGATGAATGTGAAAAGCTTGTTTTTACAGGCTTCTCGACTGGGGTGTTCAGTCTGAAAGCCTTCTCTCCGATTAGTAGGGGTGTTGAAATCCTGATCCTTGGGGGTGATGTTTTTGTTCAAGGATATCCCTTAAAAAATTACATTCCTACTATAATGGGTGAGAAAATGATCCTTTACCACTAATGATAGCATCAAACGAACAGGTGTTCAGTTGTCCTCACGGTACTGGTTTTGTAGTATCCCCAAGCAAGAAAAAGTGCATCACCTATTCTTCGATAGTGAGTGGTCATTCTAGATTAGGATGGTGTTTAGGGATTATACTGGTTGGAATGGTCTAGGTGGTTTACTGGACAGTTTTCTCAAGTCATGGATTCAAGGATCTAGGTAGAAGGGAGCCAAGAGGAAGGCTCGGGCGGTGATTGTTTCAGTATGGTGCTAGACCATCTAGATGTCGAGGAATGAAGCGCACCATAAGTGTTATCGGGGTTCTCAGGTTAGTTGTCTATTAAAAATGAAATATCTATTCCAGGACATTGTTCATTTATGTGCATACTTTCATGGTGCACCATCATTGAGGGGCCTGGTCTCGAATCAGTTCATCTCCAATCAGTATGTCCCCACGGGGAAGGGTCCCTGGGTCCACCGGTGTCCTCTCCACTGTGGTCTCAAGATGAATATGGACGGATCCCTGAATGGAGGGGAGATGTACAGAGGTGTTTTCATCGATAATACAAATGGGTCGGTGATTGTGGCCTTCTATTCTTCCTAGGGTAGGGGAGATGTTTTATAAGCGAAGGTTGAAGCGATGCTCACAGGGTTGGTGAATTGTGGTGAGGGATGCATCTATTTGAAGGTGGTGGAGACCAATTCTCTCATACTCTTCAAAGAACTGTATAGTCCTATCTGATATCTTTGGAATGTCTCCTACCTCATTAGAAAGTGAAAACTACTTTTGGGAACTGGAGTTGAGATCACTCATACATGGCTAGAGGGAAATCAGGTTTCATACTTCCGGGTGTCTCTGGAACCTCCTGTCAAAAGTATTTCTCTCTTCCTTAACTTCGTCTCATTCCCTAGGGAGGGAGTGAGGTTTAATATTAATGATTCTCTTGGTTTGGTTTTTTTCCGTCCCCCAGGATTATATTTTTCCCTATTTTGGTTTTTTTAGGATATTATGACACCATGTACTCTCTTTTATTCAAAAAAAAATTATCTTTTAGTCAAACAATGTGCTAGTAAAGAAGAAGAATAGACAGATCGGAGGCTACATTGATTTTTGGGATCTCAACCATCACTAAATGATGGATGATTTTCCCCTTCCTATGATGGGGTTATTGATTCATGTTATAGCTGGAATATTAGCCCTCTGCTTCATTGATGGGTACTCTGGGTTCAACCTGATCTGAATGGCTTCTGAGGATGAAGAGTTCACAGCTTTTTGAGAACCTCAAGGTACTTTCTGTTACCAAGTCATGCCATTCGTTTTAAAGAATGCAGGTTCCACTTACCATTGGGCTATGCATCGCATATTTAAGACGATCCTAAGGACATTGGTGGAAAGATTTTTGTATGATATGAGGATAAAATCCTTCCAGTGTCCAAACCACCCCAAAACCTTGAGATATTGATCGACTTCCTCCATTCCCGTAAACTGAAGATGAATCCATTGAAGTATTCTTTCAAGGTCAACTCTGGAATGTTTCTCGGATTTTTTGTCAGATACATGAGCATTGAGATTTACCCATAGAAGTTCAAGACCATTTTTCAAATGTCTCCTCCGAGAGGCATTCGAGAGCATTGATGCTTCCAAGACCACATTTCCCACTTACGAAGATTCATCGCGAATATGGTTAGAATGTGTAATCCCTTTTCTTGGCTCATGAAGAATGGCACCATCGATGAGTTGGACGAAGAGTGTCAGATTTCTTTTTAAGTGATAAATAAGTATATGCTCCAACATTCGGTCTTAATGCCACACATCTCCAAGAAACCATTATCCCATTATGTGACCGCCATGGGAAGATATCTCGAATCCCATCTCACACACAAGAATAGTGAGGGGAAAGAGACAACCTTTTCTACCTCAGCCACATGATCCTCGATATAGAGACCAGATAATCCCCTATAAAAAGACATGTCTTGTACCGGTATTTGCATTAAAAAATAACAACATTACCTAAAGAAACATGACGTACATCTGGTATATCAGGTAGACCAACTAATGTACACTCTAAACCTCCCCATGTTGATAGGCCTTCTCATTCAGTGGTCAATGATTATATAGTTGTTCAATATCAGGTTTGTCCCTCAAGATGATATTAATTAGTAAGCATTTGAATACTTCCTTGCTTCCCATCTGGCTTCTGCTGACTATTCCTTGGATCTCTCTTTCCCCAATGACATGATCCTTTCGATAGACCAAGCCATTCTGTGTAGGTAGATGCACTATGATGCCTCTTCCTAGAGCAACAATGGTAGGATGCTCAATGACCCTATGCTCAACATTGTAGGCTTCAGTATTGTCATTATTACCCCGACACAAGCCATTATTCCATACTCATTCCTATTTTCAGAAGGATACACCTACAATGAGGAATAGCATCAGGATCTCTTCACTAGCCTCTATTTGGCCCCCGAGTTTGATGTCCCCTAATTTCATGTGAATGGGGACTCTGAACTAGTCGTTAAAAAAATCAATAGTGACTACGTTTTTCCTATCTAGGTGCCTCCCCCTTTTCATTAATTTAATCCCTCTTTCAAGAGATATTCCTTTTGCGATGCCCATGGGCCTTTGTAAAGGAATGGGATCCCCACAGGGACTCAGGTCATCACGAAGCATTTATTCTTCACAAAACACCCTCCATACACACACGACACACATGCTAAGGTAGGTTTACTATGCATCACAAAGAATATTGCTTCACAACACCTATCTTCATCAAGAAATCATACATCACGAGGCATGGCTTTGCGAATTACATTCCACTTTCTGAAGCTCCTCCCTTATGCACATATTCCCTATGTCTTGACTAGGGGACTTCACTTCATGAAGCACATCACTTCACGAAGACCCTCCACTCTATGGAGCATCAGAGATTCAAAAAAGCATATACATATGACACTCATTTCCCTGTAAATCATTTTCCCTTGAGACCCTTCAGATTTAAACAATGCAATTTCAGTGTCCCTTGGATGATACTGCCCGTTGAGTTGTTTCGCCTTATGCTCCATCGAAAAGGCTTGCTAACAGTTGTTTCTTTTTTGAATAGCACGCTAACGTGGGCCCCCAATCGGAATACCTCTTGACACCCCCAGTCATGGAATTGTTGATTCCTTCCTTCCCCCATGGGAATGAGGATAGTGGTAATGTAAGTCCTAGGGGTGCGGAGTGCACCCACCTTTTTTGTACTGCATGATAGTAATTTGATAAGCAGAATCTTCTACAACGCATGATGTTAAACTGTGACCACGCCACATGCCTTGCATGCGGGGTGGTACACCTTGGAAATCCCTTATTCCCATGGGACTCTTTAGAGTGCCACCCTAGTGTAAGCCCCTATCCTTTACTGTAGGAGGAAACACCCATATCCCTCCTCTTTTCTTGGTTTCCAAATCCCTCTATCTCTGGGATTTTTCATCACTCGGACCTCCACCTCGGATTAAGTCCCAATCTCCACCTCCCTAGTCTCCTAACCACGCCTAAGCCCCTATTTCCTCATTGGGTTGCAGACCATGTATATGCCCTTGTTTCCTTTTAGGGTCACTACCTACACATCAACCCCACTCTAGTTCTATGGGATTCACCTTCTGAAAACGTGACCATAAGGTCTTTGTTTCCTCATGTTTCTCACCCTGAGAATGACTCACGTGTTCTTAGAGCAATCCTTGACCATGGAATCCACTCTTGGAAACCTAGAATGTAAGCCCCACACCCATCATGAACTATGTGGTTTTTGGTCCTTGCCAAGGATAGATACATAGGAAGCATCCATGAGGTTCAAGCCCATCACTTGTTGGTCCTGACCATCTTCATGGTGGTTCACCACACCCACCATGAACTATGATGTCTTTGATCCTTGCATGGGGAGGTACTTTGGAAGCCTCCTTGAGTTTCAATCGCACGATATGTTGGTCCCGAACATCTTCACATCGATTCACCACACACACCATGAAGTACGAGGACTTTGATCCATGCCAAGCTGAGGTACATAGGAGGCCTCCCTAACGTTAATGACCAACACCTGGTCTCTCTGACCCCCTTTACAGAATTTCTGATGCCTTCCATCACCCAAGGGCTGGTGGTTATCAGTTATGTATGTCCTAGGGGTGAGGACCGCACCCACCATATCTGAGTTGAAGGAAGTTAAACTGCCAAGCACAATCATCTTCAGCACATGACATTAAATAGTAACGTCGCCCAATGGCTTCTACATTGGGTGCCCCACCTTGGATGTCCTCTACACCCACTGGTCTCCACGAGAGTGAGATATTTCATAACATGGAATGAGATCCTATTTATTAGGGTGACATCCATCTATGAGGAAAGGTAAAAATCCCATGTTTAAGCCCCTAGCCTTTTCTGTAGGAGGCAACAACCCTGATCCTCCACTTTTCATGGGTTCCAAATCCCTCTCCCGCTGGACATTGTCATGACCTAGGACTCCACCCCAGAGTATGTTCCAATATTCACCTCCTAGGGATGCTATCCATATGTAAGACCTAGTATCCTCTATGGGTTTCAGACCATGTGAATTCCCCTATTTCCTTTTTGGGCAGCTACCTAGACACCATCCCCAATCTACTTCCCATAGACACAACTTATATGATGTGATCATCAGGTCATTCATGACTCTTTGTTATCACATAGAGCACAACTCACAATGACCTATTGAAAGAATCAACCATTAAATCCTCTCCAGGCAACCTAGAGTGTTTTCCCCACACCCACCAAGAACTAATAGGTCTTTGATCCTTGCCAAGGTGAGGTACGTAGGTAGCCTCCCTGAGGTTCATGCCCACCACCCATTCATCCCGAACATCTTCACATCGGTCCAAAACAACCCCTATGATATATGATTTCTTTGATCCTTGTAAAGGCGAGGTACGTAGGAATCCTCCCATAGGTTCAAGGGAAAATACAGTTGCTCAGACCCCCTTCACATCGGTTCGACCAACCAATTTTGAAGTATGTGTTCTTTGATCCTTTCCAAGGCAAGGTACGTTGGAAGCATCCCTATTGTTCAAGACCTACACCCACTAGTTCCAAACCCCTTCACGATGGACCACATTCGTCCCTCATGACGTTAAACTGCATCCCCCCACTTTCGTCTGACATGACATTAAAAAGCATCCTACATTTAGCGGCATGTTTTTGTGACCCCATTCAGTGGTAATTCTCAGTCAACCGACATCGATGGAAATACGTCTTCATAGGAACTATGTGGAGTTTGATTCCCTACCACAGGGATACATAGGAATCCTTTTTGAGGTTGAATCCCATCATTCATGTCTCATCATGATCAATCCCTCGAGCCTTTGTGTTTTGGGATGGTTATGACCCATAGTGGTGGTTCTATTTCCTCCAGGTCACATCCATGCATACATTCTCATGGGTCGCCTCCACAGGTGTCCCATCATCCTACCGAAATACCCGGACATTAATTCCCTACAATGGGTATATGTAGGAGGAATTTTCGACACTAAATCCCAACATCACCATTGTCCTCAAGTTAACCCCATTTCATTATCCCCCAAATTCATTAAACCCTCCATCATCCATCTTGATTCTTACCCAGGCCCCCACATCCTGGTGCGATCATGCCCCCTCACTCCCCATTACCCTTAACAATAACCAATAACTGCCCACATGTTGGCCCCAACATCAGTGTTCCCTCGATGGTTGCACCAATCTGATTTACTATTATCAGTGTGTGATCAGTCTGATCTGTCTTCTCTAGATGATAAACACGCGTAATACCCTATCTTAAACATGGGAATTTGAGGAAAACCTCCTTTAAATGCCTATGACATAAAATTACCTGCATTCGAAGTGGGATGCCTTGGGATTCCTTGCCCTCTAGAATCCCTATAATAAGGGGATGCAAACTAGACAAGCCAGTGTCCCAGCATCCATACACACTAGTGATTTCCAATGTGTCTACTCCCCCAACGTAAGGTTGTTGCCCTAACTAGACCCTTTGGAATGTCCTTATAACAACCCATACTTTACATACATTGTTAATACTTCAAAATTGAAGCACACTTATTACAACATATGACAAAACCACAAAGGACTGTATAGGTATAATGTCTTTAGAAACTGGGAAACATAAACAACTGGTTCATAAATCTTCTATAGTGTCTCCCATTTATTTCAACATATCTAGGGTCCCTTTTAGCATATTCTACTTAATATCCATCTTCCTGACATGGGGAAAAGAAAACATACAAAAAAGGGTGAGCTGAAATGCTCAACAAGGGCAAATAAAGAAATAAAAATCATATCATATCTTTTTGAAAATCATAACCTGCAAAAGAGATCATAATATCATAACATGGAATAAATCATAGAAGTTAAAATGAGATCCCCATAATCATAACATAAAACTTGAAACTCTGTGTCATGCACACATAATCATGGAAAATCATTTCTTGTCAGTCATGACTCATTTCCAAGACTATCTTAGCAGACAGAGTCCATTTCTGAACCGAGTTCACTCATCACTGAACCGAAATAACCTTTCGTTCCAGCCATGTCAATCTCATGAGATATAAATCTTTACCCAATGCATTAGAGGGAGATATAGGTCCCATGCATCTTATAATGAATCCTTTCTTATGTGTGCCACATAATCATAAATCATACATCATTGCATAACACATGTAACAAAAATGGGATTCTTGAAACATCATGACATCATAAAACAAACCATATAAGGTAAATGTCTTCATAAAAATAATTCCCTCACAACATAATCAAATCACTATAATAATAGGGATAAAAAATAGAACCCTATATTATCTTAGATGGAAAATAATTTTTATAAAACATTTGTACTCCATTCTTGAGGAAAATATCCTTTCTACTTCAAAAACACTTTTCTATTCTTAAAATTTCATAGAATTCTAAACTAAAAGAAGTTGATTAAAAATAGACATGAAAACTTGTAAAGGAAGCCTCTTGGAAATAATGTTTTAAAAATACATTCATGCCGAATAAGTTAAAAAACATTATTCTCGTACTTTTGTCGGAAAAGTCAAAAAGTACCTCGTACGAAAAACGACAAAAGATTCCTTTCATATCTTTTACTAAAAACTCACCGAAGGGTAAATTTTGATTTATAAAATTGAAGGTGGATGGAAATAACATTACATATTTAGGAAAAATGGATGTGGATGATAAAATACACCCCACTAAATACCAAAGTATAAACAATCTCGGATAAAAATGAGATTGTGATATTTTCATTTACCTTAGGTCCGACTTGCTTTGTAAGTGTCCGATCCTCCTGTATAATGATTTAAATAATGTTATTGACTTATTCCAGAATCATAATTATTTTTATGATATCATATATGGTCATATTCTTAGCTTCTTAGTAGTAATATTTCATTGTTACTTGTTATTCGGGTGTTTATAACTTTTTGTTCTTATATGTGTTTTGTCGAATAAATTCTTATTCTTATCTTTAGGTTATAGATACCTCATTTCCAGAATGGTATTATTTTAGTATATATCATATTAATTCATTCAATTCAATTATATAATCATTATGAAATGAAGATCATGTAGAACGAGTCGCATCACATCGTGGAGACGGTATTCCGTACGTACGCACGAGTGATGATATCGTTCCTATGATCGTGGAATATTATTGGAGTATATATATATTATTTCAGTATCAATATTAATTTATACTAATCATAAATAGTTACTCATTACACCATTATACCTATCCTTGTAAGGTTATGGTGGAAAATAGATTACACCACGGCCTGGATACGGTATTCCGTACGTACGCACACGCGGTGATTTCATTTTTTCCGTAGGATGGATAGAAGGTGAATTAGGGTTGTTTCATATTTATAATAACATATCAGTATGTAAGTAATACTGATGTTATTACTTTATCATGAAGCAACTAAAGAAGAAGAAGTTGAAGAAGAAAGAAATTGAAAAGATCTGTAATGGATATTACCTCTTCTTTGGAACGCCTCTTTGAATCCTCCACTTAGGGAACTAAGATTGGTCTTTGAAGAAGACCAGGACATCTAGGATTATTATATGGAAGTGGAGAAGGGATTTTGGCAGGGGTTGGCCGAGCTTGAGTGCTCAAATTTGTGTGATGAGGAGGTGGAGGAGGTGCCCTTTTATAAGGGAGGAGAGGGGCACCTTAGGAATATCTCAAAATATTATTTTATATTAAAGTCAAAATCGATTTATAATGGTTCCAAAGGGTCTTATTTAGAAGCTAATGTGGGGATAGGTCGAAATGCTATCAACCAGTAAGATTTAGACAAGTTTAGGTTATTATTTTAACCTTATCAATTAGATTTAACTCTAAGTTAAATAATTTAACTTTTACCGTGTCTTTTTGTTTTCTTACACTATATGGTTAATACATTTACTATAACATTCCAAAGAAACCCCAAATTGTTTATTATTAATATATATATATCTTTATCTAAGTCATTTGGCCAAACCGTAGATTTTTAGGAATAAAATAACAATTAATAATATAATTTGTGATTTAAAAACTATTTTGTGTCAATTTTGACACTATTTGATATATGAATTTTTTGAATGTCATAACAGAATTATATGTTCGAACCAAGTTGATTAAATCAACACTAATATATCATAGTAACCTATAAAATTAGTGGGATTCATAAAAAGTCTCAAATTACATTTATTTTGGTGTTTATAACATCAATTATGTCAATATTTCATTAATAAGATAATTACTGCATCATCATTGTGTCATAAATAAATTAAATTATTTAATGCCTAAAAATTATAAATAAAATACAATTATGTAGGAAATACTTTTTTATTTCTAATGAATATTTATAGTCTAATTTATCTTATGTATAACCCCATATTAAAAATGATTTACTTATTAAACTTTGATTTTAACTATTTTAACCCTTCTTTAAATAAATTAATAATAAATGTCCTAATCTAATCCATTGCACCTAAATGGTCATATTTTATTCCTAAGTTTGTTTTTGGTCGAATTAAACTTATCCAATAGAATTAGGACATGTGTTAGGGTAATAGTAATATCATATTTACACTTAGTTACCCTATTTACTATTAACCGCGGTAAAAAAATTAAAAAGATACTATTCACCAAAAAAATTATTTTTATCTTATTGAACCACATTTTACTTACTGATATCAACCGTGTTTGTCAGATTTTCAAAATTATATTCATAGAAGCGGTAAAATTAAGTTTTATACAAAATTCAGTTTTTTAACCTACCACTTAGTGGTTTCACTATTCATCAAAAATTGAAAGTTTTCAGAAAAATACCAAAATTTCACCCTAGGCTATTTTCGGTATTCCGAATCCAAAAATGAAGTCCATTTTTCAAAAAATAAAATTTATAAAATTTAAAAAAAGTGGTTATTACTATTCATAATGGCTAGTTTTAATAATATTTTAATAGCATATCGTTGTTTAGTGAAACTCAGTATTGCGTATGATGCAAGCTATCGAGGAAGGTCGCGATTGTGTGTAAA
The DNA here is from genome assembly GCA_963277665.1 of Viscum album. NCBI lineage: Eukaryota > Viridiplantae > Streptophyta > Magnoliopsida > Santalales > Viscaceae > Viscum > Viscum album. The sequence continues at coordinate 548,895,213 of OY728146.1, read as the reverse complement.
GTAAGCCAAGCTAGTGTGTAGTAAAAGATTCCATTGATGATTTATATAACATAAAAGTCTCGGGTGTAACATTCTACCCCCCTTAAAATGAATTTCGCCCTCGAAATTTGTCACTTTGTAACAAACAGATGGGGATACCTCTCCCTCATCATATCCTCAAGCTCCCATGTAGCTTCTTCAAGTTGGTGGTTCCTCCATAAAATTTTCACCAATCGAGTGGTCTTGTTTCGTAGGACTTTTTCTCTATGATCCAGAATCTCTATCGGTTGTTCTTCATAAGAAAGATCTTGCTCTAGCGGTACATCTTCTGAGCTAAGTACATGTGAAGGATCAGGTATGTACTTTCTCAGGAGAGATACATGGAACACATCGTGAACTTGAGAGAGATTCGTTGGAAGCGCCAATCGGTAAGCTACCTTCCCAACACGATCCAGTATTTAAAAAGAACCGATATATCTGGGGCTCAACTTCCCCTTCTTTCCAAATCTCATAACCCTCTTCCAGGGAGATATTCGTAAGAACACTTTATCTCCCACTTCAAACTCTAGGTCTTTTCTTCGGCTGTCGGCATAACTTTTCTGTCGACTCTGAGCAGCTCTTATGTGTTGTTGAATAGATCTGACCTTTTCTGCCATTTCATCAACGAGATCAGGTCCTAATAGCTTTCTTTCCCCAACTTCATCCTAGCAAGTTGGAGTCCTGCATTTCTTCCCATAGAGAGTTCATAAGGAGCCATCGGAATACTGGAGTGAAAGCTATTATTATAAGAAAATTCCACCAAAGGTAGGTGTTGATCCCAACCTCCTTTGAAATCCATAGAGCAAGCTCTCAACATATCTTCTAGGGTTTGAATTGTTCTCTCAGAATGACCGTCTGTCTGAGGATGATAAGCAGTGCTGAAACTCAACTCTGCATCCAGAGTATGCTGAAGACTTCTCCAGAACTTCGAGATAAATCTCGGATCCCGATCAGAGATAATAGAAAGTGGTACTCCATGCAATCTTACCACTTCCTTTACATATATCCTAGCAAGCTGATCTAGAGAGAAATCCTCTCTAATAGCAATGAAGTGTGCAGACTTTGTAAGATGATCAACTATGACCCAGATAGCATTATTGCCTTTGGATGTTTTAGGATGTCCTATGACAAAGTCCATAGTGATGTTTTCACATTTCCATTCGGGTATGGGTAATGGTTGTAACCTCCCCTTAGACTTCTGTCTCTCAGCTTTAACTTGTTGACAATCCAAGCATCGAGAGACATATTCAGCAACATCTCTTTTCATGCCATCCAACCAGAAGTACTCTTTCAGGTCCCTATACATCTTCGTGCTTCCAGGATGAATAGAGAATGATGAACTATGAGCCTCATCCAGCAGCTCCTTCTTTAATTCAGGGATGGGAGGAACACAAACCCGATTCCTGAACTTTATTATCCCATCATAATAATGGTTGAATTCAGGAACATTTCTCACCTTCTTTTGTAACTCGACATCTTCTTTCTATGCCTCTTTAATCTTCATATGTATAGATGGTTGAACATTCATTTGAGAAAGATAAGATTTCCCCCCTTCCATTATAATTCCAAGATCCATCCTTTGTAAATCCATAAATATTGGATCTTTTGTGATCATCATCATGGATAAACTAGCATGTTCTTGTCGACATAATACATCGGTCACCTTTTTTTCTTTCCCAGGGTGGTAATGGATTGAGCAGTCATAATCCTTAATCAACTCCAACCATCTTCTTTGACGCATATTCAGCTACTTTTGTGTGAAAATATACTTTAAACTTTTATGATCAGTATAAATATCACACCTTTCACCATAAAGGTAATGCCTCAAAATCTTTAATGCAATGATTACCACAGCCAACTCCAAATCATGTGTTGGGTAATTTTGCTCATTGATTTTCATCTGTCGTTAGGCATAAGCTATCACCATATAATTTTTCATAAGAACACACCCCAATCCCTTCTTGGATGCATCACTTTAGATCACAAACCTTTCTCCTCTACAAGGCAGTGTGAGCACAGGTGCACTAGATAACCTTTTTTTTCAACTCCTTGAAATTCTCTTCACATTCCTCTGTCCAAACAAACTTAACTCCTTTCCGAGTCAACATGGTGAGTGGATTAGATAATCGTGAAAAGTCTTTTACAAAACATCGATAATATCCAGCCAAACCAAGAAAACGTCAGATATCAGTTACTGCTGTTGGTCTCGACCATCCCTCGATAACCTATGTTTTTGTTGGATCGACAGATATCCCCTCTTTTGAGATTATGTGACCCAAAAATGCAACTTTTTGAAGCCAAAATTCACACTTGGTAAATTTGGCATAAAGCTTCCCCTTTATCAGGGTCTTCAATATAATTCTCAAGTGATCTTCATGATCTTCCTTGCTCTTTGAATAGACATGAATATCGTCTATAAAGACTACCACAAATTGATCAAGATAGTCTCTAAAGACTCAATTCATTAGATCCATGAAGATAGCAGGGGCATTAGTAAGACCAAATGGCATCACTATAAATTCATAGTGTCCATACCTTGTACGGAATGCCGTATTTGGTATATCCTACCTTTTGACCCTTAATTGATGATACCCTGAACGAAGATCAATCTTGGAAATGTATTGAGCTCCGCGTAGTTGGTCAAATAAGTCATCAATTCATGGGAGAGGATATTTTTTCTTGATAGTGATCTTGTTAAGTTCTCGATAATCAATGCAGAGTCTCATTGATCCATCTTTCTTCTTAACAAATAGAACATGTGCACCCCAAGGTGACGCACTAGGGCGTATGAATCCCTTATCAAGATTCTCTTGGAGTTGCTTTTTCAATTCCTGCAACTCAATTGGGTCCATTCTATAAGGTGTCTTTGAAATAGGCAAAGCACCCGGTACGAGTTCTATTGAAAACTCAACTTCACGATTTGGTGGAAGACCCGGTAATTCCTCCGGAAAGACATCATCAAACTCTCGTACGATGGGCATATACTTAATTGTGAGTTTCTCACCAACCATTTGAGATAAATAACCTTCATTTAGTGGAATCAATACCCATAGTATGGATGAAATTTCCACCGGAAGGTTATGTTCATCCTTGCATTGATAGACGATCATAGATTGATCTGGAATATGAAATGTGACTTCCCTTCATTGGAAATTTATATGAGCTCCGTATAAATAAAGCCAATCCATGACAAGAATCACATAGAATTCCACTATAGGAAGGATCACCAGATTTGCAGGAAGCGCTTTCCCACAAACTTCAATCGGAGAAGAATTATAAACTTTTGATGCGACTGTTGTGCCATTAGGTGTTGTCACAGCTAACTCAACATCTAATTGTTGAGTTAATACAATGATACCATTAGAATATTATTCAGAAATAAAAGAGTGGGTGGATCCAGAATCTAATAAAACATTTGCTACTTTAGAGTGGATGGTAAGTGTACCTTTCACCACTTCGTTATCGTACTCCACATCGCTGATAGAAATTACATGTGACTTTCCTTTGTCTTTAGCCTTAAGATTTTGTTGACGTCGACCATCATCATCAACCCTTGGATTTGGGCTTTGATTGGCATAATTCCCCATCTCCTTGCACTTGAAACATTGAAGTGTAGTAGGTTCATTCTATGTATCCCTTCCTTTGATTGCATCATTAGACATCTTCTTCCCATTATCGCGGCATTCAAATGCCCGATGAACTTCCTTTCCACATTTGAAACATTTACTTGTCCATTTAAGACAACTCCATCCATGTTTCATTCCACACTTTGAGCATAAGGGAAAGCTCATATTCTTTTTAGTGTTCTCTTTAGATTTTCCTTTGAATTCCATTTTCCTCTTCTTATCAAACCCATATGACTGATGGGTTACTCCAATATCCATCTCGACTTTGAGAGCACATCGAACGATTTCCTCATAGCTATTGAAGTCCCTTATGGCTAACACCCTTCGAAGACTTGTTTTTAAGCCACTAAAGAATCGATCGATCTTACTCTCAGGTTGAATAATAATACCAGAAGCGTACCTTGCAAGTCTTGTAAAATTTGCTTCATAGGTACCATCAGATTCATCATCCCTTTTCTTCAATTCAAGAAACTCTTTCCCCATCTTTGTTCGGAGAATACGAGGGAAGTACTTATTGAAAAATAAGTTCTTGAACTCGTCCCATTCCATGGACTCAATTTCATCCCTTTGCCTCGTATTCTTAATAAGATTCCACCATTTATTAGCATCTCCTTCCAAACGATACACTGCTAGGATGAATTTATCATGTTCAGAACATTGAAGAACTGAAAATATCTTTCAGTAGTACTAATCCATTGTTCAGCAACTAATGGATCAGTAGACCCGCTGAAAGAAGGTGGACGCTGCCTCATGAAGGATTCAACAGAATGTTGCTCCTTCCTTTGATCGTTTGGAAGTCTTGCATGATTCATAGTTTGAGAAAGTTGTGTGAGCATGGCTACAAGATTTTTCATTCCAGCTCCCATATAGTTTGGTTGCTCAGGGGGACAATCAATGCATTGCCCATCACATTCCGCATTAACACGGTTCCTTCGGGTTCCATCCATTGACTAAAACCAAGAAGAATAGTGTGAGCAACACTAATTATAATAGGAATACCACATAATTCAAGAATAAAATTTTCACGCTTAAGGTATTATCCTAGGTTATTCATGGCCATTTCTAAAACACTAAGATTGTGTTCTATGCATAGACTTATCCATAGGGTTCTTACTAAGGCTTTCACATCCTAGTTTCGAAAGGTTTACTATACCTGTTCTCTGATTCCAACTATAACGGTCTGGAATTACTTCCAGTGGACGATAATTGATACCTATTAAGGAACTCCATGGGTGGCTACACCCCCTGGGCGGGACACACCACCATCCCTAGTGGCAGCCATTTCCACATGAAGCCCTTGGGCGGAGAGCCATGCTTCGTCCAACGCTCACATGTGAGAGTTCCCAAGGATCGGATACATTCCTACCTCCTTTGCCTCGGATTAAAACTATAACAACCCATACATTACATACATTGTTAATACTTCAAAATTGAAGCACACTTATTACAACATATGACAAAACCACAAAGGGCCATATAGGTATTGTTTCTTTAGAAACTGGGAAACATAAACAACTAGTTCATAAATCTTCTACAGTGTCTCCCATTTATTTCATCATATCTAGGGTCCCTTTTAGCATATTCTACTCAATATCCATCTTCCTGGCCTGGGGAAAAGAAAACATACAAAAAAGGGTGAGCTCAAATGCTCATCAAGGGAAAATAAAGGAAATAAAAATCATATCATATCTTTTTGAAAATCATAACCTGCAAAAGAGATCATAACATCATAACATGGAATAAATCATAGAAGTGAAAATGAGATCTCCATAATTATAACATAAAACTTGAAACCTTGTGGCATGCACACATAATCATGGAAAATCATTTCTTGTTTGTCATGACTCATTGCCAAGACTATCTTAGCGGACAAAGTCCATTTCTGAACCGAGTTCACTCCTCGTTTCAGTCCTGTATCACTGAACTGAAATAACCTTCCGTTCCAGCCATGTCTATCTCATGAGATATAAATCTTTATCCAATGCATTGGAGGGAGATATAGGTCCCACCCATCTTATAATGAATCGTTTCTTATGAGTGCCACATAATCATAAATCTTACATCATCGCATAACACATGTAACAAAAATGGGATTCTTGAAACATCATGACATCATAAAACAAACCATGTAAGGTAAATGACTTCATAAAAATAATTCCCTCACAACATAATCAAATCACTGTAATAATAGGGATAAAAACAGAACCCTATATTATCTTAGATGGAAAATAATTTTGATAAAACATTTGAACTCCATTCTTGAGGAAAATATCCTTTCTACTTCAAAAACACATTTCCTTTATTAAAATGTCATATAATTATAAACTAAAAGAAGTTGATTAAAAATAAACATGAAAACATGTAAATTAAGCTTCTTGGAAATAATGTTTTAAAAATCCATTCATGCCGTATAAGTTAAAAAAAACATTATTCTTGAACATTTGTCAGAAAAGTCAAAAAGTACCTCATACGAAAAACGACAAAAGATTCCTTTCATATCTTTTACTAAAAACTCACCGAAGTGTAAATTTGGATTTAAAAAATTGTAGGTGGATGGAAATAACATTACATATTTAGGAAAAATGGATGTGGATGATAAAATACACCCCACTAAATACCAATGTATAAACAATCTCGGATAAAAATGAGATTGTGATATTTTCTCTTACCATAGGTCCGACATGATTTGTAAGTGTTCGAACCTCCTGTATAATGATTTAAATAATGTTATTGACATATTCCCGAATCATACTTATTTTTATGATATCATATATGGTCATATTCTTAGCTTCTTAGTAGTAATATTTCATTGTTACTTGTTATTCGGGTGTTTATAACTTTTTGTTCTTATGCGTGTTTTGTCGAATAAATTCTTATTATTATCTTTAGGTTATAGATACCTCATTTCCAGAATGGTATTAGTGTATTATATATAATATTCATTCATTCAATTCATTTATATAATCATTATTAAATTAAGATCATGTAGAACGAGTCGCATCACATCGTGGAGACGGTATTCCGTACGTACGCACGAGTGATGATATCATTCCTATGATCGTGGAATTGTATTGGAGTATATATATATTATTTAAGTATCAATATTAATTTATAATAATCATAAATAGTTACTCATTACACCATTATACCCATCCTAGTAAGGTGATGGTGGAAAATAGATTACACCACGGCGTGGAGACGGTATTCCGTACGTACACACGCGTGGTGATTTCATTTTTTTCCGTAGGATGGATAGAAGGTGAATTAGGATTGTTTCATATTTATAATAAAATATCAGTATGTATGTAATAATTATGTTTTTTACTTTATCATGAAACAACTAAAGAAGAAGATGTTGAAGAAGAAAGAAATTGAAAAGATCGGTAATGGATATTACCTTTTCTTTGGAACGCCTCTTTGAATCCTCCACTTAGGGAACTAAGATTGGACTTTGAAGAAGACCAGGACCTCTAGGATTATTCTAGCGAAGTGGAGAAGGGATTTTGTCAGGGGTTGGTTGAGCTTTAGTGCTCAAATTGGTGTGAGGAGGAGGGGGAGGAGGTGCCCTTTTATAAGGGAGGAGAGGGGCACCTTAGGAATATCTCAAAATATTATTTTATATTAAAGTCAAAATCAGTTTATAATGGTTCCAAAGGGTATTATATCGAAGATAAAGTGGGGATAGGTCGCACAAATATCAACCAATAGGATTTAGACAAGTTTAGGTTATTATTATAACCTTATCAATTAGATTTAACTCTAAGTTAAATAATTTAACTTTTACCGTGTCTTTTTGTTTTCTTACACTATATGGTTAATACACTTACTATAACATGAAAAAAGAACCCCAAATTGTTTATTATTAATATATATATCCTTATATAAGTCATTTGGCCGATCCTTAGATTTTTAGGTATAAAATAACAATTAATAATATAATTTTTGATTTAATAACTATTTTGTGTCAATTTTGACACTATTTGATATATGAATTTTGTGAAAGTCATAAAAGAATTATATGTTCGACCCAAGTTTATTAAATCAACAATAATATATCATAGTAACCTATTAAATTAGTGGGATTCATAAAAAGTCTCAAATTACATTTCTTTTGGTGTTTATAACATCAATTATGTCAATATTTCATTAATAAGATAATTACTGCATCATCATTGTGTCATATATAAATTAAATTATTTAATGCCTAAAAATTATAAATAAAATACTATTATTTAGTAAATCTTTTTAGATTTCTAATGAATAATTATAGTCGAATTTATCTTATGTATAACCCTATATTAAAAATGATTTACTTATTAAACTTTGATTTTAAATATTTTAACTTTTCTTTAAATAAATTAATAATAAATGTCCTAATCTAATCCATGTGTGCCTAAATGGTCATATTTTATTCCTAAGTTTGTTTTAGGTCGAATTAATCTTATCCAATAGAATTAGTACATGTGTTAGGGTAATAGTAATATCATATTTACCATTATTTACCCTATTTACTATTAACCGCGGTAAAAAAAGTAAAAAGTTACTATTCACCAATAAATTATTTTTATCTCATTGAACCACATTTTACTTACTGATATCAACCGTGTCTATTGGATTTTCAAAATTCCATTCACAGAAGCGGTAAAATTATGTTTTATGCAAAATTCAGTTTTTTAACCTACCACTTAGTGGTTTCACTATTCATCAAAAATTGAAAGTTTTCAGAAAAATACCAAAATTTCACCTTTGGCTAATTTCAGTATTCTGAATCAAAAAATGAAGTCCATTTTGAAAAAATAAAATTTATAAAATTTCAAAAAGTGGTTATTACTATTCATAACTGCTAGTTTTAATAATATTTTAATAGCATATTGTTGTTTAGTGAAACACAATATTGCGTACGATGCAAGCTATCGTGGAAGGTCGTGATTGCGTATAAAGTAAGCCAAGCTAGTGTGTAGTGAAATATTCTTTTGATGATTTATATAACATAAAAGTCCCGGGTGTTACAGTCCTGATAGAAGCAGTGTAATTAAAGGGTGGCCATGAAGATATGTAACTATGATGTGTTTCATGAAAAATGTCTTAACTATACAAGGGAGACCCTAACTAGGCGACGAGTTCTGAGGAATAATATCCAGATTGATGAAATGACATCCAATCATCTCGTTTTGATCAAGGATCAAATGTTTCTTAAGAATGAATAGATGTCACCCACCATTAGAAAGAGGTAATACAGTGCGACAAATAGCACCGCCTTCCTCGAAGAGATAGATGCGCGCTCCATAGAGAAATCATTGAAAACGACACATCTATATACTAAAACGGTGTATAATAAAATTTAAGATATGGGAATCATCCGATAGTTCCATTATTATATCAATTATTTATGTAACACATCATTTTTTTAATTTTCATAACAACATATTCATTTGGAAAACCTTCCAAATTTCATTCAATAACATATTTATTTTTATTATGGATATTTACATCATCATGTTGAGAACATTTTACATTTTTCCAAAGAGGAAATAATTTCTTTAAATTATAAATTAGTTGTTCCTCATTATCAATAAAATTATCCATATGCTTCATTACCAAATCAATTAATATACGATCTCTATCAATCTGTATTTTGGTCAAATATCCATAACCCATCATATGTAAGTCATCTTCTACCTAATATGAATTTCTTATGTTGTAGTGTATTGAGAAATAATAATCCTTAAAAACACAAGCCATCTCCAGTGACTCATGATGACTTCTTTCGATGAAATCATTAATTTTAAACTCTTTTTATGCATATATATATCATATAAATCACTATAGATATTATGTATATTTATCTTCAAAGAAAATATTACAATTTCTATCTCATGAACATGGGTTGGATAATTTTGTTCATCATTTTTCAACTTCATTAATGCATATTTGTTAAATTTATAATATTTTATATGGAAAAAACAATTAAATTTTTTAAAACAACATTATATATCACAAACCCACCACTTCCATGTGGTAGATTTAAAATAAATTCATTGAAAAATCATATATTGAATTAATTATATCATTCTTCGGATTCTTTTGTCTATACATGCATAACACAATCACATGAGATCTTGGTAAATGTGTTACCCAATTGGAAAAAATTATAATTAAATCATAGATATTGACACATCAAACCAATATAACTACACACCTTGGTTATCCTTACTACTGTTGGAGATAAATGGAAAATCATTATATTCATAAGATCAACTAATTATTTATCAGTTGAGAAAATATTTCCACAAGAATAAATTTCTAGAAGTCTGAATATACTATTTCTAAATTAACCATAAAATAATTTTCTACTAATAGTATCATAAATTATAAAAAACACACTCTCATTAATATCATATATTTTAGAACACATGAATATAACATCATTGAATAATGAAAATATATTTAATAGTTTTCATTAAAATAATGTTCATATGATCCATAAAATAGAAGGGTGAATTAGTCATCTGAAATTGATTTACTATCAACTCATAATGTCCAAACATTGTCTGTGCATATGTTTTTGTAATGTCTTCATTCATTAATCGTAATTTATGATACCATGAAATAAGGTCATCCGATAAAAAATATTGATCTCCATTAAGAAGATTGAATAAATAATCATTTCATCAATGGCGATACTTGTTCTTTATTATAATACCATTGATTTTAGTATTATCATTTCTCAATCTCGTGTGTCCATCTTAATTATTCTCAAAATGAACATGGTTCCTCACGTTATAATTTGTTGTGAATAAATACCTAATGTATCATATCCTCAAGAACATCATTAAATTCCATTATTTACAAAATGAATATTCTTTTGGGAGTCTTTGATATTATAGATTCTTCAAGAATCAAATAAATAGAAAACTCCACATTATGCATAGGGTAATGTCCAAACAATTAGTTATGAAATACATCAATGAATTATTGTAAAAGAGACACATAGTTCAATCAATAATTATATTCTCTAACCCTATATATTGGTTTCACCCCTCTCTAATAATTTCATTTAATTATGCTACTAGGGGTGGATATTGATATGAATTAGAAAATGATGTTTATTATCTAAAGATATGGAAATATGAATCTCCCTCACAAACAGAAATTTCCATATTCGCACAATATATTTTCACATAATATTTTAAAATCTAGTACATAATGATAATTTTATCAATTTAAAACATATTAATAATGATATGGTCAACAATTGAATAATTTTTATATGCCATAATGTGGACTTCCAACCATATAATTATTGTGATGAGGCATCTATTAGGTGTATTTTTTGTCAACTCCAAAGCTAAATAAAAAGGGAAATATCTAATTTTCAATGAAATATATATAGATATATAAAGTTTGACATCATTCAGAATTAAATATATAATTGAATAAATTTTAAGATAGTATTAATGTTCTCTATACACATAATTTTCTTCCTATACCTCAGATATAGTGATCTAATAATCATATATATCTCCCATTATCAACTTATATGGTATATTACATTGATTCTAGGAAAATTAGTTAAAAAATGTAATAATTCATTTCTTTTATATCACTAGATATCATGTGTTATTTCCCCTTGAACACATGAGACAAATTTTCCCTAACATAACACTTGTAACACACTCTAGTTTGCTTTATAAAATTTTATAAATGTTTTTCAAGAAATTTGTACAAAATTGAAAACTATTTATTCCATTGTTCGTAATTTGTGCATGATTTTTTTCATGATTCATAGTAGAAATATTGATCTACTTATTTAATTCTAACTTATAGGATCTATAAAATCCAATGTCTATTTTTATTACACTTAATATTATTTCATCATATGATGAAAATTTTTTAAAACCAGTGCCCTCCATAAATTAATCTTAAACCATTTATAGAAATGATAATGGTTTTTCTGAATCGTATATGAAATCTATATCATACCTGCAGATTAATATTATGGTTTTTTCTTAATCAATGACACTATCTTCATCAATTATCATTAAGCTAAGGAATTTTATTTCCATTTTAATTCATTGATAATGTGGGAAACTTTGGTGATTTTTTTTCTTAAAAGATACCCATCACATGTGATATATTTCATATTGAACACTAGTAGATTGTATCGATGACCAAAATTGGCTAGCATCAACTATGACACAATATACTTCCAGCACTACCTTTTTATTTTCACCACACCTCAATGTTATAAATATGATTTTAATGGAATTCACCCACTAAACTACTACCAATAGATTAGTTGTCTCATAAATGTATTGTGGATTCTATCACAAAAAATGATCAACCATAGGTGTAGAATGGTTAATCCTTATGGCTCAGGTATGATGTCCGAATATCACTATGATCATATCTTCTCCAACAATAGCTATTATGTTTGGCCTAGTGTAAAAATGCATAGATTTTATATGGGTATTTATTCCCTTTAATACACTAGAAACCATGACTAAATGAAGACACATAATGGGTTATAATGTAATCATCATTAGTATGAAATATAAAATAAAAATTACTCCAATGGTAAATGTATTTATTTTTTATAATGAGTAATCATAATTCAGTCACTGGTTATGTTTATTTTATTATTTAATTCATGATGTTTTTACAAAAAATTATCTGATACCAACTGTACCAGCCCCAACCCATGTATCGTGGATATGGTACCCTGTATTATTAAATACTCATATATACAATATTGAAATACCAATTGGATAAATAGATTTTAGTCTTGATGAACTAGATATAAACATTATACACTTCTATATAGGAAATTAGAAAAACATAAAAATAGAAGGTAATTTTAATCATTATACTCATTAAATGATCTCTCCATTATATCATGGTGAATGGTTAAATATTAATAGTGAGCTTGATTGCATAGAAAGAGTTATGTACAATTGATAAAATATTGAATCAAATAGAATAATCAATATGGAAAGAAAAATAACTAAAATCACATTCCAGATATCACAAAATTGTTAATAAATATTTTTAATAGATTTTATAACTATGAAAATTTCATGGATAATAACAATTTGATAATGAAATAAATTAATGGATAATAATTGGACATTTTGTATCTTCTATATGAAACACTACTATCAAGATCGTTGACATAATGGTTTAATTATTTCTGGTGAAACCCATTAAATTTGGACATATTGTTTACCTCATGACACAATCAGTACATCACACGAATTTTCCACCTACGTTCCCCAACAATTATTTTATCCAAAACCTCTATTATATATCAAATAAACAACGTAAAAGTATAATTTTTTAAAATAAATGTTCCCATACCTCTTTGGATTTTTCTTTTAACATGATGATATTGAGATTTAAGACATTATACGTTATATGTGAAGTATATGTAGTCCAAACATATGGAAATTAGTGGTGAATAATTCATATACATCAATGAAGTAAAAAACATAGATGAAAAACCAATTTTAATGTTCATATCCTTGAAGTGAGGATAAAACAATGAAATGATTATGTGGGAAACATGTAAATACTCACAATAAAAGTGTAAATACATTATAAAACAATCACAGGTGATTTCACATATATTATTAGAATTTCATAACCAATGACATGTACTTTCAACCCAATGAATATATATCGATATATGAAATCCTTCAATTTAGGTGTGATTTACACCATACGTAACAGATTTTTTTTAAAATAGGATAAAACATATAATTAACAAATAATATAATCATATTAATATTAATTATCTTATTTACTATCACCTTATAAAAGTTTTTCACTTGTTTATTAATAATATTTATTCATTTCACTAATCTAGAGGTTAATTTTATTGTTTACTATGCTTTTTTTTAGTAAACGTATTTGTTCTATTAAATAAGGTATATATCTAACACATATATATTATAATTAATTTCATAAATATCATATTTAGATATTAAATACATTGTTAGGACCATTTTGGATTGTCAAACATAGAAAATGGACTACACTACTAATTAGTGACCGAAAGTGGTTTGTTCCCATGTGCGATGCAAACATTTTTCATCAGATATATAATAGGTAGAATATAGATATTTTATAATCAAGAAAAAATGTTATTATATATATTATTCTAGATTTATTATTTTATAAAGGAAACAATAAAAGAATAGGGAGTAAAAGAAGAATAAATTTTGAATGAGTTGGTTTATATTTATTATATCTTCGTTAACAGACTTTTTTCATGTCTCTTCTAAAAGAATGAAGATTAGTTTTTTATAGTACTACGACCTCCCTAACATAGATAAATATTTTTAAAGAATTAAGGGATAGATATTTCTTCAACAATAAGTTACAAGGTAGTGAAATGATGTAAATCGCGTAGTGTCCCTTTAAAAAGAAGTTGAGGTGCTCACTTAGAAATCCTTAAAATATTAATTTTAAATTAATTTATTTTATATTAAAATTAAAATAGCGATAAATTATTCAAATATAACATGAGATAAGGTTTTAATATCGTCAAAATATATTATATTGACATGTTTTAGTTTGACATTAATCCTTATAATTTTTATTGAATTTAGTTAAAAAATTAAATTTTAAATATTGAAAAAAACTATTTAATATTTAATTGAAGTGATTTTGATTTATAAAATTTTAATGGAAACATAAATGAATAATATATACAATTTATTAAAAAATACATTCAGAAGTTATTTGTAATCATTTATTATGATTTATATTTAATGTAATAAAATATTATTTGGATAATATATAATTTGGGTCAGTTTAGAAACTATTCATTACATTGGCCTTAATAAAAATTAAATATTAATATAACATAAAAACTAATATTGAAAACTCCCATAATTTGTAATAATATTTTAAAACATTCAGGGATATCTATTGTTATTAAAAAAATTCTTCCTAAAATATTTAATAGCTTTTATTTAATTGTTTTATTTAATAAATAATCTCTACATCATAATTTTATAAGTATTTAAGGAAAATAAATCATTCTTAAAAATTAACAATTACTTAATATTATGAAAATAAATATAATATATTTTAAAATTGTTTATATAGTCGAAGATATCTTCTGTGTAACATAATAATAAAATAATATATTTTTTAAAAAATGAATTTCATATCTTTGTCCATTATTTAAATAAAATAATATAAATATCTTAACTACATCAAAATGGTTCCCAAAAATTAAAAATAAATTTATTTCATGAAAATTGGTTGTTTAACTTTAATAAGGATTCATATATTCTTTCTAAACAATCCTTATTTTTTGGAGGATACATAAGAGTTATAGAAGTAAATGTTTTCTAAATATGTGATTTCATTTAGTTTAAAAATTATAAATGTCATTCTCATGGGTAATATTCCATTAAATAACTCGAATTAGAACCTTTGGGGTCAAGGTTCAAATATAAATCATCCAATAAAATGTGGGAATGTTTTAGGGTATTTTTATAATCCTTATAATTTTAATTTTAATATTAAATACCCAATTTTCCATTTAATGTGGTTAGAAAAATTATCGATATTACCATTCATATTTGTCAAAAATAAAAGATAATAATTTAATAAATTTTAAAATTATGAATATAAATATGAAATAATTTTTTAAATATTCAAAATACATTAATAAAAATTATTATTTTAAAATAAACCAGATAGAGTGAAACTAAAGAGATGATTTTTTTAAATGAATTAAAATTACCAAATATGTTCTTAAATCAAAAAAATTTATAATGATAGAATAAATATGTTTATTTTTAACTAAATATTTTTAAATTTATGTTGAGATAATATTAAAATAATAAATAGTTTTTTAATATAATTATATTATTGATTAATAATATCACACCCAATGTTTTAAAAATACAATTGAATGGAATGAAAAAAAAATTAATTATATTTTTATAACTAGCCTTTAATAAATATTTTCTTGCTTCTATATTTTGAATTTCAAATAATTGTTATCTATAATTGTGATCAATGCGACATTTGGGATCTAATGAAACAAATTTATTTTTTTGAAAAGTAAAATTACCTTATGAAAAATAACATGAATAGTCATATGCCCCTAATGTATAGTAAATTATATTATTATTTTATATTCCTATGTCTCTATGATAATTAATACATTATCAAATTTTCATGGTGCTAAAAATGATTCATTAATTAAAAATTGTTATTTTTTAATAAATTATAATTAAATTTAAGAATTAAATTAATAATATTTTGAATCTTATTTTCATAAAATGGTCTTCAATTTTAAATTCTATATGTTGAAAAATGGTTAGGATTATTTTTTTGAATATTTCTGAAATTCTATAATTTTTTAATAGTAAAATACGATAAATTACGATTATTTCTAGATACTTATTTTACATCATCATAGGTGATGAATGTTTGATGTAAGGCAACCACTTTCAAACTCATGTAAAATATTTACAATTTTTGGTCACCTAATTCAATACTATTCACAGACTTGAGAATTAATATTTAAATAATGGTTTAAATAATGTAAAATCCCTCCTCTCACCAACTATAAATACCACCCTCACTCCCCTCTTCCTTTCACACCTACCAAGCCATTATAATTCTCAATGTTCTACAAAATAACCTCACAAAGGTTTTTCCCCAAATCCAATTCCTCTTGGTCTCACACAAAGTCCAAAACCAAATGCCTTTAATATGATCTCAATTAGAATAGATCAAGAGGTAAGAATTGTCTCCCATTTTTCATGTGTTTTCCTTCCAATTCATCATTTTTCTTATACATTAACCCCAAAAAATATCATAGAGGTAAGAAATATCTATTATATTATATATTTTGTATGTTATCATGTTCATGTTAATGATTAATCATCTTATGTACTCTCCTCTAAATTTTATTCTAATAATAAAAACACCACTTGTAATGTGCTGATTTAACAAAATTGTGATCAATTTGTTTCAATTTCCATTAATTCCTTCAAAAAATGATTTTTGGGGAACTCAAAAAAAGATCTATACAAATATCATTATTGTTTCATCTAATTACCAATCATCATGTATGATAAAAAAATAATTTGTGGTATCATAATATATTCTATAAATATATGAATACCATTTCATTCTACCTTTGGTATTTCTTTTCCATACGAATAAGAACTCATATACAAACAGTCCATGTAAATCATGTATATAACGCACCGAAGACTATGGAAGGAACAAAATAGTAATAATTTAAGGGGGAATGTTGTTATTAAATGAACATATAAGTTATTATAATCATAAATATGTTTCATTAATATATTAATAACACTCTATTATCCATTATATAGTAGTTTTAAATGTGTTTTATATAAGACAAAAACAAGGTGAGAGAATTTATAACATTATTTCCATTCATTGGGTTAAAATTCTATATAATTAATTATGTGGTATTAAAATTGATTTTGTTATTAATTTTCATTATATAATGTTTACTTATGTGTCATTAGATTGTATATACATATTTAATCAACTATATTATAACTGACATAAATTATATGATATTTTAAGTGGATTTTCTTTTTAAATCGCAATTTAAAATTCAGTTCTACCTAATTCAAGAGAAATGTTATTATGAAATTTTTCTGGATGTATGAATATGTTTTTGTTCTGAGCCTTTATTTAGGATGAATGTTGGGACCTATATCTTCTTCCAATGCATTGGGTGTGTGTAATATGTAGGTTGAATGTACGGTTACTCTGTGTGTAATTGGGATGGTTACACAAATTGTAGATTAGATGTGAGGGATAAAAATTATAAGGATGTTGGGAGGGTTACATGATTATATAATTAATTTCACAAGATAATTGTATGGATTTATTTTTGTTAATTATTTTTTTATAATATATTTATTTCACAAATAAATATATTTGGGTGACAAGTATGTTTTTTATATGATTTTATGTGTTTGCATGTATTTATGGACTAATGTTTTCATTTTTTATTTTTATGTAATTTACAAAAAAATTATCATCCCATATTTTAAATAATTTTTATAAGTTGTAATATTGCTTATGACCAAGATGTTATGTGTTAAATATTATTATTATTTTTCTAGGATATCATGTTTTATTTGAAAAGTGTTCTATTTTGGTTGAAATGGATAACGTTTATGTGGTATCCTCTCTATTTTAATGTGGAATGTTATGTATTTATTATTTAAAAATTTTATAAAAATATATACTTGAAAAGATCATAAATATTAAAGGAATTTAGTTCTTAACTAAAATTCAAGATTATGTAATGTAATAAGGATGGCTCCTTATAGTTGGTATTAGAGGAAGATTTAGAGAAAATTAGGGGTTAGGATAATGATAATAGAATAACATAAATTATTTTTACATTAGAGTTAATTTGAAATTAAATATTATTTAAATATTACCATGTTTCTTCAAATAAGATATGTTTGTTCATAATTATTTTCCATAGAAGATACATAGAAACTGAAGATGAGAGGTACTGACAGAACTATGTGTTTCAAAATCATTAGCATAGAATGATAGGGATTGGAGCCAAGTAGTCTGTGAAAGTAATGCATAATATAACACTTGAAATAAGTAGTGGTGGAATCCCTGATAGACAACAAATGGATTTACCCGAACATAAGCTGACGATAGTAGAAACTTTCATGAGAAAACACCCTCCATAATTCAATGGATCTATCGCCCCAGTAGCTTATGATGGATGAATTAAATATTTAGAAATCATTGTCAATGATATCAGTTATTACGATAATCAAATGTTGTTTGTTGAAATTTTTTTTTGATGGTGAAGCAGATTAGTGGTGGACAATGATCAAAAATATTAGGAATAGAGTGTAGATTGATTCCTTAGAGTGGGATGAATTTAAAATTATTTTACTTGAAATATTTTTTCCTAATGTTGTGAGACATAGTTTGGAGAATGAAATCCATTAATTTAAGAAAATGAAGGAATATTATATGGTTTTTTATAAAGAAAACATCACCTAACTGGTGATGTATTCTCCTAATGTTATTGTCGATAGTGATATCAAAATAAACCACTTTAACTGAGGATTAATACCAAGGTATTTAAGGGTAATACCCTCATGTGAATTCAAATTCTATGAGAAACATTTAATATTTTATGAGAGTGTAGTGATTGAGTTTTCAAATAATCACATTCACTTTGAAAATAAGTTGATGAAGTTTTCCAGATTGCGACTTTCGGTAAGAATCAACCAATAATTTTGATGGTATGAAATATAGAGTTTCTAGTTTGTGAAATGCGTGGAAAAAAGAATTCGGGAGAATAAAATACCAAAAGCGGGGAGTTTTTTCAATGTGGTAAGTTCAGATATATGGCCTGATGTTGTAATGAAATTGATCCTGAGAGTAATCATAATAAGTAAACTGTTAAGTGTTTTAAATTTGGAGAGAAGGGTCATTATGTACATATCTGCCCAAAGAGATATTTGAATGATGCAAAGAAGTCATAGTATAAGTAGAAAGGAGTATTGAGATACTTTGGGGGATATATAGGATGACGTCGGGCCATCCAATCATTTTTTATCATGTACTTTGTTTATATAGAAGTATTTTTATAACGTATTATATGATATGGGTTCTACACATTCTTTTATTTGTGAGAAATTTTATGGTAAATTAGAAATATCACCTCAATAGAAGATTATCGAACATATTAATAAAACACATGGTGGAAATAGTATAGCAAAGAATAATTATATGAATTTTTATTTTATGGTCAGTGGAAATACAGTACATCCAAACCTTGTTGGTTTTCCATTATTAGAGTTTGATGTAATTATGGAAATGGATTGTATTTTTAATTATCATGCTTGATTTACTATAGATCTTAATAAGTTTTCTTCCAGAAATAGTTTCACTTTGTATTCAACAATGAACCATTACAATTGATAACATATCAGAAATATGATATCCTATTGAATGATGGAAATGAATGTTATGTTGCTCATATTGTTTAAAACAAGGTAACTATTCAGATTAATGATACGCTAATGTTAAATGAATTCAATAATGTTTTTTGCGTATGAGTTCCCCAATGTACTACATGATCGAAATGTTTATTTCACAATTGAAATTGATCCTGATGTAAAGCCATTTTCAAAACCCTCCATTTCTAATGTCTCAAAAAGAACCTCTTGAATTGAAAATTTAGTTTCAGTATTTTATTGATAGAGGCTTTATTCATTCGATCACTCTACCATGGGGTGATTCTAATATCATTTAAAAAGGGGTTCTCTAAGACATAGAATATATTATAGATCATGGAATAAAATCACTCTTAAAAACAAGTTCCTTTTTGCACATATTGATGCCTTGTTTGATCATCTCCAAGGAGATTGGAATTTTTCCAAGAATGACTTAAGATCTAGATACCAACAGCTGAAGGAGAAAGAGAATGGAATATAAAAATATATTTTCTTTATAGATATGGAATTATGAGTTTGTTGTTGTTCCTTTTGTTTTAACTAATTCGCCCAACATAATCATGAATTTTTGGAATAGTATATTTCAAGTGTTTTGGGATATGTTTGGGGTTTTTTTATTTATGACATTATGGAATTTTCTAAGAGTTAATAAGAGCATCAATAACATTTAATTGTTGTTTTTATAACCTATGAGGATAATAAATTGTATGGGAAATTAATTATGTTTTCTATTTGTTTGAAATATATTTATTCTCTTAGGATAATTTTAAATGAAGATGGAATAAAATTTTATCATGCAAAAACAAAACTGGATGATGAATGTATATGATCATAAACTGTTATAGAGATTCGTAATTTTATTGGATTAGTTGGATGTTAATGACAGTTTGTTAAAAGTTGTGCACAATTATCTATTCTACTGACTATGTTAACTTGAAAAGGGGTTAAATTTAATAGGATGGAAGAATGTTATGTGTTTATGAACTAAAGAACAAATTAGTGAATGCTCAAGTTTTTTCAATGCCATTCCAAAATAGAGAGTTTTTCCTCAACATTAGTGCTTCATTGAAGGGTCTTGGATATGTTTTGAAGCTGAATGAATTGTCAATTGGTTATGAATTAGTACAACTAATACCTCGTGAGTAAAATTATCCCACACATTTATTGGATGTGACAAATGTGATGTTTTCTTTGAAACTTTGGTGGCATCATTTATACAGAGACCAATGTCAAATATATATTAACCATATAAGTATGTAGTATATATTCACTCATGTGGAATTAAAAATGAGGCAGAGAAGTAGGATTAAATTGATAAAGGATTTTGATTTCACGGTAAATTTCCATCTGGGAAAAGCAATATAAGTTTTGGATTCATTGTGTGAGAAAAATCACACATCATTAAGCATGTTTTGATTAGATCTTGATCCTTTGATTACAGATTTGATTAATTTTTACATCGACGTTGTTGGTGCATGAATGACCTCTATTTTGTTTCATGTTTTAGTACAATCATCATTTTCAGATATAATTAAGTAAGCATGAATGTAAGACTTTGACCTACAATAGAATTTATAATTTTTTAAAATTGGTATGCTTACAGAATTTATTCTGATAATGATTTAGTTTTATGATTTGGTAAAAAGTTGTGTATGCCTTGTGGATCCTAGTTTAATAATGAATTGTTGTGTGAACCTCATAGTTCTCCATTATCAGTAAATCTTGGAAGTTCTGAGATATAAAATGACTGTATAGTGTATTTCTAATGGGATGGACTGAAAAAGGGATATTGTAGAATTTAATGTGAAATATTTGACACATCAACAAGTTAACGTAGAGCGGTAGTTGTCGAAGGGGATGCATCATCCATTTATACTACTATAGTAGAAATGGGAGAATATATTCATTGACATCATGGAGGGACTAATTAATTATTCTTCTGGGTAATAATGTAATTTCGGTTATTGAAGATCAACTGACTAAATATCTATATTTTCTTTCAATTCAAGATAAAATATCATTGGATCAGCTTTATCAACTATACCTAAATGTGATAGTATGGTTACA
This sequence comes from Viscum album, assembly GCA_963277665.1. Taxonomy (NCBI): domain Eukaryota; kingdom Viridiplantae; phylum Streptophyta; class Magnoliopsida; order Santalales; family Viscaceae; genus Viscum; species Viscum album. The sequence continues at coordinate 548,873,489 of OY728146.1, read as the reverse complement.
TTAATTTCTATTCTCAATTGCATCTGACCATGATCCTAGGTTCACTAATAACTTTTTTAATGTCCTTTAAAATTCCTTAGGAATTGGATTAAATATTAGTACATCTTTTCATCCTCAATCAGATGGCCCATTAGAATAAATGATTCCAAATTTGTAGGATATTCTTCGAGATTTTTAATTGTACTATTAGGGAAGTTGTGATCAACATCTATGTTTATTTTAGTTTTCTGATAATAATTTTCTTAACTCTAGTAGACATAAACATATTTTGTGGCATTGTATAGAAAGTGGTGTAGAACTCCAGCTTTATGGGATGATGTCATTGAAAGGATGTTTATTGGGCTAGAATTTGTAGAAGAAGTCGGCGAGAAAGTGAAGATGATCCTGCAACCCATGTTGATATCACAGAGTAGACAAAGAGGTTACATAGACATAATGAAGGAATACTTTTCTTTCGAGCTATGTGATCATGTTTTTTATAGAATATAAACATAGAATAGTGTTATAAATATTATTAATAAAGGAATGATATTCCCATGGTTAATTGTAACATATATATTCCTAGAGAAGGTTGAACCAGTCACCTACCAAGTATCTTTTCCTCCAAGATTATCTCAAGTACATAATGCTTTCCATGTTTTGATGTTTATAAATTATATTCTTGATTCATCTCAAGTATTGAGGCTTGAAGTAGTTCAGATGGAAGAGAACATTTCTTTTTGAAGAGATACATGTTTCGACTCATGATTGACAAGAATATGTATTTTGGAATATGGTGATTTACCAGATGTTTTATGGAGAAACCACATATGTGACGAAGCAACATGAGATTCTAAAAATACTATGATGGAATTATACCCTAACTTGATGAATAGTTAAATATAATTTCAATGATGGAATGTTCAAAAGGTGGGGATAATGTAACACCCCAAGGTTTTACAAATGAATTGAAATGAAAAAATAAATGTTTTAATAAGATATTTAAATGCATCATTTAAACATGATTTTTCAGCTTCTATGTATTGAACATCGAAAAATTGTTTTCTACAACTGTGATCAGTATGTTATTTGGATTCTAATAGAACCAACTTGGTTTTGGACTAATAGTAACATTCCATTATGAATAGTAATAAAAAAATATAATATGATCATAATGAATAGTAAATTATATTATTATGTAATCATCTCAAGGATCTAAGATAATTACAAAATGATTTATTTTTAAAGTTGTTAAAAAATGGGTTATCGATTTGAAAATGTTATTCTTTAATAAATTATGATTTTATATATGAATTAAATTAATAATATTTATAAAAATATTTTAAAAAATTGAGTTCATTTTTAAATTCTAGTCATTGAAAAATCATTATGTTGAGTGTTTTTTGGATTTTTCAGAAATTTGTGATTTTTTGAAGAATTGTAAAATACGATAAATTACGATAAATGCTAAATTTCTATTTTACTACATCATAGGTAATGTAAGGATTATGTAATACAAGTTTTTCTTAAATAAATTTCAATTTTAAAGGTTTTGGTTAACATGAATCAAGAGTATCATATTTTTAAGAAACAATATTAAAATAAGGATTAACATAATGTAAAGTATCTCTACTCCTCCACTATAAATAATACCCATATTCCCCAGTTCCTATCTAACCTCTCAAGACATTAACATTGTCTATGTTCTTCCAAATCCACTCCCTAAGGCTCTTCCCCACATCCAAGACATGCTGGTCTCACACAAAGGCCAAAACAAAAGCCCTGAAGAGGAAAAAGTTTTATTAGAAAAGTATTACCTTGTATGGGAAAATTTGATTTCTTCATATCTTATGGAATTGAATTTAATTTCGTTGAATGTGTAAATATACCACGGGGTATAAAATATATTAATTTCATAATGTATTTAATTCTATTCCTTACATCCATTTTATCATCACTGTTATAATAGTCACATATTAATTAGTATGATGTTGTTTTATAACCCATTTTGCGTGAAATAAATCTAAAAACATGGGGTTTTATTATTATACATATTGAGTTACAATGGATTTCTATATCCGTTTTGGTGATAACACTCCAAAAACTATTTAACGTTGAATATTTATTGGTTCATTATTTTTATGTTGTACTTTTTTATTGAATCGGGAAGTTAGAGATACTAAAATATTTAACGATTTACACTGAAATTTTTGGAGAAGAATTCATGTAATATCACAAAATACTACACAATACAATTTATCACATTATTGTGAGGATATATATAGAAGTTTATTCATTATAAAATTTCATTCATATTATAAAAACACATAATATTTAAATTACCCATACACAATAAATTCCCCATGTATTAATTCAAAACAATATATAAACAAAAAACAGGTAATAAAAAACCATAATATAAAAAAAATTGAATGAATAAAAAAATCACCCAAAAAAATAAAACCCTTTTTTTAATAAAAAAAATAAGAAATGTAGAGAAAAGAAATTTTAGCCTCTCCCCATTCTTATGTGCAATCCAAAAAATTAATTACAAACACCTTATATATATATAAGAAATAAATATTGTTAATATTAAAACCTTGAAAGGCCACTTTTTTTCAAATTAAGTACCATCATTAAGAGTAGTAATGATGTCGAAAATATGAATCTAAATATAGGAAATTTAAATAAAATATCTTATCTATTTTCTAAACTTTATTTAAATGGAATTATCGATAAAAATTAATTTATTTTAGTTGTGTAAAATCTTATTATATATAGAAATTGTTGATGATTTATCACTATAAATAGTAAATTTCAATAGATAAATACTAAAATCAAATAAATATATCTTAATCTATGAAAATTAAGAGCAACAACATTATAAGATTCATACACTGATAAAATAGAATATAGTCTAATTGATATATGCTTTTGAGATTAGAATGAAATTATTAATTTTCCATGAAAATGAAACATACCAAATATTATTTTTATGAAATTAAATAGCATCACAAATCATTATAAAATTATTTTATCAAATAAATATAATTATGCATCGGACAAAACAAACTAGGGTTAGAAGATACTTTTTACAGTACTAGGGTATGTTGTAGAAGACGATGGTATAAAAATTAAAATTTTTGTCATCATTAGTGAAATGAAACTTCATCAAACCCTGTGATCTAGGCCTTAGTAATGTTTGACGAAAAATGTGTTAATTATTTATGAAAAAAATTAAATATTAACAATTTATTCTTTCATATTTCCAGTGTGTTCGAAATTTTCTCCTTGTTGGAAAGAGTCTCTTGTAGGATGCATGATTGAACATATCTTGATCATAAAAAGATGCTTTAAGAACCCATGCGTACATCTGTCCCCAAATTCGAAGTGACAAAACATATCATTGATGAATATGTTGTTATCAGAATGATAACCTCAACGACATTCGGATAATACACAATGACTTTGTTGGTTCAATTTCTCATAAATCGCTTTTATCTCTTTAGAAAATTATAATAAGGTGATATAATATCTCAATCAATTAGATTTAATAGTCATTATAATGGGATCCCATTTATACTTTCATAATCGATTTTAAATTACATAGAATTGTTCCCATTCCCTAATTTATGCAATTCCCACTATATAAGTGAAAAATTTCAAAACGTGATGGGCTAAATACATCATAACCATCATTTATATTTTATAAAAATTTTAAAAATATAAAAAATATATTATATGAGAAAAAAATCATTAACTTGACTCTTAATTCTAGAAATATTAAAAAAATAAATATTAAATAAATATTTGATTGTATAATATTGTTCATGTACTTATATAATTCTATCAAAAAAAATTATAAAAAAATCAACTTAATTATTATATTATTTAAAAATTGTTTATTTAACTATTCATTAATGATATATAATAATTGGAAATATCTCAAACCCTATGGGTGGTAAAACATTCATCTGTATTCTTATTGAAAAAAATAGGGAAGACTCTTCACCATGTTATTATAAGTAACCCTCTTTCTTTTATCTCATTGATAGTGAATAATAACCATTGACTTGGAGATGAACCTTGAATCCCCTCAAGGGACGTAAACATATAATGAAAATTCATAGAAATTAAAATATTCTGTTGAGAAATTACAGTGTAAAACAATATCATCATATAATGATATCTCATAAACAAGGATGCTCATCTTGTGTTATGAACCATAAATTTTCTATTATTTTTTGACAAAATAGGATGGACATACTTACATTTACAACGGGAATGAGTTGTGTAATGGTACTACCATCTTGATCCATTTTGAATAAGATATATCATCCTCAACTCATAGTTGAAAATTTATATCTTGATCATTTAATCAATCTCATAGAATCAAATACTTAAAAAAGACATGAAGGTTAACAACTAATTCAAGGACATGGTTTATTCCTTTCATTGGTGTATGTGATAAAATGGTACAAATTATTAATTATCTCAATTAGGGATACCAATACACATCTATTGTAAGAAGTAATATCCAATAACTCCTACAACATGTGGTGATCCAATTAGTGGGTATGTCAATATGATAACCTCTAATTGAGATCACTATGTGAGACCATAATAAAAATGTAACAATAATTATGATTCCCATTACATGGTGGTTACATGTATACTGCGTTATTTTATATACGATGTATATACACTGTTGGAAATAAAAATAAAATTATTTTCATTGTACAAAGATGTTGTCATTATTTCCTAGAAAAAGATACGACCTTTCAAAATAATATATAATATATTGAAATTACCAAATATATCTTGGATGTTAGAAGTATATGAACTCTTCGGGTAATATAAACACATGTATATATCAATCTATATACATGTAATGGTAATCAATATACATGTGTATTTAGGTTCTATGATAAGAACTATCAACATTCCCACTAGAACAAATTTAAATTGCAAACATGTTTGAACCCCCTAGTTATCACATGGGGATCATTCATCTTTGTATATATGTATTTAGTGAAGGGATATTCAATGTTAACCTCTAAAGGTACTCTACATGCTACAAAATCCCTTCTTAGATTAAAATCCTACAAGAGAAGAAAATTATGGAGAATAATCATTTTCAGGTAGCCCAACCTAGGTTCCATTTAATTCATCATAGTTGAAGTATTATCACAATAAACTAGAATATGGTCTTCACTACCAATAAAAGAATCAATGTATAGAAATGATATTTATCCAAACCACACACATGGATTCATGTAATGACAGGATATTCTAATATTCAATTATAGAATAATTGACCATAGGATTCATTAAGCTCTACTATCTCACAACACCACCATTCAATAAAATAAAATTTTTTAAATATTATTTTAAATCATCATGATATGTCTAGAAACTATAATAGGTGTATCCTCTCAAAATTTTATCTTCCCCTCTCTCACACACTGGAATATATCCTTTGTATTATTCAAGTATATTAGGGTTTTTATAACCATCATAATCCATAACTCTTATATTATATTGATATCTATGCACCATTAATACGGAAAAGGAAACCACATTTCTAGAATATAACATCAAAATCTTGATAGATCCCACTGTTGAATAATAATTAATTCTACTAATTCATTCAATCTCATAATATGTTTTTCGATGAATTTTCATAGAGATAAAAATTCAATGTGACATTTGAAAAACCCCTCTTATATATTTTTCTATACAATATATATTCTGTAACATTTAAATATATGTTAATTAATAATTTCCAAGCATCCTATGAGATAAATGATGGCAGATCGTGTTCCCAAGAATGTAGCCCACTACAACTAAGTCCTCTATAGATAAAAAATAATTTTATATACCAATAACTATTGGTAATACATGGACATGTATTTTAATAATTATTATTTCGCCAACATATTATACATAAAAAAGAATTTAATTCACATTAAACATCCTATAGTCCCAGGGATCCACTTCATTCTTAAAGATACCAAATTCACTTTTAGTGACATCAAAATAAACATTACATTATCATGAAGCCTAATTCAACACATATATATAACTCTACGTCACTAATAAATTTTCAAAAATAATTTACAATATAAACCATTTAGAATGTGTTATAACGATTTATAAAACCAACATCCCAATTTGAAAATCAAATTGGTCATATATTTCCCCAATATCATAATCATTGATGGTTTCATCTGAAATTAATTTTTTCGACATATTTGATAGTCTCTACTTTTGATATCAATCCATCATTGTCTATGAATTAAAATTCTTAAACCCTTCTCTACAGTTGGTTTTTTACAATAATTTACATTACCTTCCATGTCAAAATATTTATTGAATATGAAATTACACAAAATCCATTTTATATATGTCAGATGGTCTACAAAAATCATAAAACGACTTTGTTACATTGAATATATATTTAAATCCATATAATAGTTCAATTTAGATGTATCATTTATATATACGTCATTCCTTTAGGTTATAGGATCATAAGTCTCTAAGAGTAATGAATCACCATAAACAGTGACACGAAAACATTGAGATAGGTATTATCTATCCTCTCAGATTGATTTATGACGTACTTGTGTCGTGGGAACATGGTCTTGTCCCACTTTCTCTTTTTTTAATTGTTCACATTAGAACTCTTGTGTATGTAGAGAATTAACTTCCATAAATTCAATCACACTCCAATAATTTCCATTACACATTATTTCCTTTTATAGAAATATGGGATGACTTATTCAATAATTGATTTATTATTTTATGAGTTATTTATTAAATGTCATAAAATTTATATAGGATAACCTAAAACTATTATCATCATGGTTTTAAATGAAAATGTGACAATAATTGTTGATTTTAAAAAACTACCATCCCTATACACATGTGTGTTTGATATATAATTTCATTGCATTCCAATACTCATATTAAATTCCTTCTATATAAATATATGGCACATAGATTATGGTATATACTATTTTATAGAACATATATCCCCAAAAAAATATGTGAGTTTTGAAAATCATCATTGATCATAACATATCAAAAAAGTACTTTTTAATCCAATAAATAACAATATTCTATAAATTTATATAAGGTGTGAGTTGGGATATGATCCCACACACCATTAGTTTATCAATGAAATATTGGTTGATAAAGTCACAATCATAGTATAATTAGTGTTCCATAATCATCTTTAAATAATTTTATCTACTTAGTGTTGTTATTCATTAAATATATAAAATGAATTTGACTTTTTCCAAATTATGTAGATATATCCACACATTATATAGTCATTTTTAAATTTAATAATATCCTAATTCCCACCCCCAAACTCTATTTAAAATGAAACACATATGTTAGTCTGAATAATTTCTTATAATTTAGTGGCTCGTATTCCTTTTCTAGGAATGGTTAATTTGTTCCTTTATCCTTGAAAACATGTGTGACATACATTAGGGTGTTTCAACTATATTGAATCTAAAAACACTTCTTCATGTAATTTCAATTAATACGTATCATAATATGTGACTAATTCAGAATAACTAATGGAGTCTTTATTATATGTTCTTGTCACCAGTTATTCCATTGATTATCATTACATGACTTTTTAGTTTTGGTATATACATTCCATTATCAATATTTTTTGTACAATATCATATTTAATACTTTTAAGTGATAAAAATTTATTTCAACACATGATATAAATTATGTTAGTTTACAAAAAATGTAATTGATATTATATTTATTATTATATAAGGAATATAATAAATATTATTCCATTCAAGAACCACACATCATGGAAATTTTAAATGATAACCTCTCACTACCAAAGATGGATGAATCAAAACATTTACATCATGGATGTCCAAAACACATTATGTAGTGAGAGGTTATCATTTAATTGTTACAGTGGATTCCAGACATATTCCATTCCAGATGAAAAATAATGTGTGATCTTAATGATTTATGAAGTACAAAAAAAAATTATGATATATTTTGTTTAATGAAAAAAGGATATGAAGTATAAGAATCATCTGGAATCATGTCGTACTATGGAAATAATTGTTACAGTGGTCTTCCATTCAAAATAAAATAAAAACAACATCATGATCATTACCATCAGTCAATATCTCTTTTTTGATGGATGATACATATGATTCTTGATATTTATTTTAGTCTTATACCCCTTATCCTTTCCCATACTCATTTTATTCACCTTAATGATTTAATAATATATATTATTGTTCATCTCATTATTCCATTCTTGAATAATTAAAAAATATCTAAGATAAAAATTGTCATCTTATACATGTTTTAATTAATAAATAATGATTAAAATGTTTTTGATTAAGGGGAAGTAATATTATTAGTAAATAATTGTTATTTCATCATGATCCCATCGGATTCAAGTATCTCTACAAAATAAATAATCATGTGTACATGAGATCAGAATGGATTCACTTTTTCAATATTTTACATAAATTGTTGACAAGATATATCACACCTTTCTTACCTAGCTACCTGATGATCTAATAGTGGTAGATGAGAAACAATATTTAATGAATCATTATCTTCATACATTTTCATCAATTTACCAGATATCAATGATAACATGAAACATTTCCAAACAAATTCAACATCTAAATTCATTTTATACATGTCTTTAACCACCTAGGTTTCTCCCTGTGGATGATCAATAATAAATAGGGACTTCATCAAATATTTCTTATACACTATGCATAATAATATGCATAAGTGGATATACCCCTCCCTGATTAAATGGCCATTAAGGATATTTACATTATACTATATGGATAATATTGATAATGTAGTGGTGGTTTTGGTGAGGAGACTTTTAATGTGCACTAAATAAATATTTTTCGTACATTTTCATGTTTACGATTGTCACAAAATTAATAAATTTTTTAAATAACCAAAATTCTCGAACTATATTATCTAATACTTAAATCCGTTAGTAATAGAATATGAATTCATTATCACTAGAGTATTATAAAAGAAAAGATCCATGAAGCCTCCCATAATAGTCATTAATCTATCAATAGACCACTACTTGGTGTGTTCCACGATAGGAACTAGGATTGTCATCCTCATTGACACATGGATCAGTTATCTATTGAGTGAAGTCCCATATTACGAGAATCATAACCCTAATTTCATAAAAAATAATATTTGAAATTACTTGAATATATATATGGAGAAAAAATTATTTTACCGTTAGATTTGTGGAACCATCTGGATCATAATAACTCATTAATAGAAGGAGGGACCCATATATTGTGCCCAAAAGTACACCAGACTAACGACTAAGTTAAAATTTAAGTGATAGATTGCATTCATGAGTTAATATTACACTTGGTGTTTTAAATATTTTCCAAAAAAAATTATACAATTCAGTTATTTTTTTTATAGTATGATATTATGATGATGACAAGAAGTAAATTAAAATATAACATTCATCTTATCTTTTTGAATTTTTTGAATTCATTATATTATGTGCTTCAGTCCGACATGAAAATTAAATATAAAATAATTTATAAAGGATATAAAATTAGGAATATTATCAAGAATATAACATATGTTATCCAATTAAAAAATAATAGATCAACATAACCAATGAAAATCAAACCTAATCCATCTCTAAACTCATACATCAAAACAAACATAGTTCATTGTTTTCAAGTCTCCTCTTGGATACCTCCTAATATTTGAACTGTCTATCTTTTATAGCATCACCGTAAAAATAAAAAATATAATCACCAGAAGGTGAGAGGGTCCTTAGAAGGGATATAAATTTAGAAGTATAATTTATGGATTCATATGACCATATAAACATTAATTTAAAATTAATAGTCAATGATTGTAAAAAAAATTAATCATTACTAGAATTTCACACATGTAGTAATTAATATAATTCACTAATACATGACTATCAATAGTCACATAATTCTCAAGACTAGTTAATTTTTAAATTAAATTACACTAAAATGAATGTTAAAAAAATTTATTTACAATAGAAATTATATATATTAAATTATTTAAATTAACAAAAATAATTTATTTTTATAGATTGAAAATTAATTTAATTCCAACCATTATTAAACTATCTACATTAATAATATATTATATGCATGTGACCTGGAACTATACTAGCCAAATTTTGGATATGTCTAAACCTACAGTGGTCCATTTCTAGCATGATTTTCCATGTTATAATCTAATATTGGCTATGTAGAATTAGTATAGTATCAGACAAACCGATGTAGTTGGGGTAACAATAGAGGGAGGTTATGTGTAACAATGATCCATTTAGAGGGAGATGTGGAATTATATAAGTATCAATCAATAGAAAGGTCACCTCTAGAGAAGTGTGTAATAAATTAGAACTACCTATTATGTATGACAATGGATAGCATCAGGTTTGGTTAAATTCACAAAATGAAAAAATATAGAAGAGGTGTTGGCCAACATCTATATGTACAATGGTGGTGGTGGGTGACTGCATGGAAGGTTGGTGGAGGAGGCTAGGAAGGGAGGTGACACTTAATATCTGAGGTTAGTCTAAGAAGATGTTTCAATCAACCAACCATAATATAAATCATTCAATTTTTAAATCTCATTTATTTACATATAATACTAACCCAAAAATTCAACCCACCCATGTTCTTTAAAAGTATTTATTGTCATTCTGTTGTTTTTTATAGTAGGTCGCATTGGAACTAAGACCCTCTAGCCAAACCATTTCATTATAGATATATAATTATATATCCTATGTAATAGGTCATCCCATTGTGTTTAATTTCTAATGTGTTTTGGAATATAACTCCAAGAATAAATAGTTTTATAATTGTAATGTAGCAAGTACTTGCTTGAAAATATGATTTTAGTAGGGACGAAATTATGAACCCAAACACACACACACAAAAAAATATATAAATAAAGTATTCATAAACGTTAACCCATGTTTTAAAATAAAAATATTTCATGATATGGTTATCACATTCCAATTTTAGAAAACATTTATGTGAGTTACAATCATTGGGACTGAATTAAAGGCCTATACATTTATTAAAGAAAAATAAATTTTTTTTGGATTCAAAAATTCAAATGACCACATAGAAATAAATACATAGTGTCATGGAACACATTATAATATAATTGTATGAAAATTAAAAATGATTCATCATCTGCATGTTGGAAAATATTAGTCTCAAGCATTATCACCCCTGAAAATGTATGAAGTCCTATTGTGATTTATTTATTAATAAAAATATACTGTATTGATTAAATTGTTCAAAACAATGATGATTTCAACTATCACTCCTCAATTATTAGTGATGCAGAAATTGTCTGATCATGAGACCATCTAGGTCATCCAAACATAGTTTAATGTACATGTCCTAATGAATATCATCATAATATTTTTAGAAGCACATAGCTCCAACAAATCATTTAGCATTTCTAGGATCAGCTCGACTCTATTCATATAATATGTGATTATGTTCTTGGATAAATTACTCAAGGGAATTATTTCCCTCACATGAATTTTGGAAGGATTGTAGATAATCACCAAACCCATTATATTGAATAAAAAGCATAATGAGATACCTTATTTTTGTTTGTAGTGAATGTTAAAATATATGTAATGGTTACCCAGCATCTGTATATCCCACACCAGCTAAAAATGTGAAAACTAATTCATTCTGGCAAACTAACAACATTAAAAAAATAAAGTATATTTTATAATCAAAATTTAATATATAGTAAATATATTAAATTATAATACCATATAATTTAACTTTAATTGTAATTAACTAAATATTTAATGAATTTTTTTTATTAATATTTTTTTTAGTTTTTTTAGGTATTTACATAATACTTTTATGCAAATTTAAAAAATTAAATTCAACCTAATGATTTTATAGTCAATGAATAATAAATTTATTTATTTTATATAGATCAATAATACATGGAAAACTCTTGAACGGTGTAGTGGGAGTCACCATTACCTATATTCATATTTAACAAAATACGACATACTAATGAATATTCTACTTCATGGGACCATATAGTTAAATATCTACATATTAGTGATTATGATTCATATACTAGGATCATATTCTAGAAACCCACCAAGGTCTATAATGATATAATGAAGTTTCATAAAAATTAAAAATTTCATATGAACAATCACCTGGTAAAATAATATATATGTGTAAAGACCCGCAAATTTCAAGGAAATTTTTTTATTAATTTTCTTTGGAATTTTACAAGAGCGCAGCTTCAAACGGCACCTGATTCCGAGGCCCGGTGTGCCCGAAATCAATTTCCGAAGTTTGGCTCGGGTACGTTCAGTGAACGGACGAGCGAGTTTTTTCTATCTTTTGAACCGGTGCCCGGAATCAAATTCTGAGGGCACCGATGAAATCGCAGCGCCGGTATTTTCTTAGAAACGCCTCTTCCGGAGTTGCGTTTGCTCAGACGTGGTTTTTAAATTTTGCGGCTTTAAGTCAGAAATAAAATAAAGTTTGTGCGACAACTTTATTCTATTTCACTTAAGCTGCTTGGAAGCCACTTGAAGCCACTTAAAGACGGCTTGAACTGAGTTGAACTGGATAGGATGATATCCAGAAATATCCTACCCCCTTGGTAGGATATTTGTGAGGTGGGGCCCGCACGAGCCCCGCCGTTTCTTTCGCTAAGTAACGCACCCGCGAAAACCCGTCAAAGTAACTGAAAAGTCAACCGACGCGTTTTCTTTAATTCTTAACAGACCATTTAATTGGGTGGTTTATTTCGTGAATTAAATGGGCTGTTTCTTTCGTGAATTAAATGGGCTGTTTCGCTCGTTGAATTAATTCAACGAACTGATGGGTCGTTACTTACGCTTTTGCGTTTGTTGGCATGTTTATAAAATAAGACCAACCTAAAAATCCTTTGAAAGGATTTGAGAGAATCTTTGTTTCTTCATCTCCCCGTGAAGAACGCGAAAAAAGCGAAGAACGCGAAGAACGCGAAGAACGCCGGCGACCGGAATTCGACGACGCACACCGAGATCTGCGACGTCGACGAGCTCTACCCGCGACGTTCTTCGGCGACGCCTCTTCTTCCGTGGCCGATCCTCGTTCGGCAACAAAGGTGAGAATCGAATCTTCTAATTCTTCCCTTTTTTTTAATTCGATGACAACAGATTTAATTAATTAAATCTGTTTGCTCTTGATCCGGAGATTGGAGACGCGACGCCAGATACCGCGACGACGCAACGATCCCCCCTTCTTCCGCGACGAGCGATCCCGCGACGACCTCTCGTCCGACGACGACGACAAGGTAGGGGTTTATTTTCTTGATGATTCATTCCCGTGTTCTTATTTCTTTTGAATAAAGAACCGGCATGAATAATTTCAATTAATTAAAAATTGAAATGCCGTTTAAAAGAAAAGGAGTGAACAATTTTTATCTTTGATTAAAAATTGTTGTAGCCTTTCCTCCCGTTGATTATGACTAACGCGGAGGGTGCGGGTCTAACGAACAAGACCCGACATCCCTCCGCCGATCTCTTTTATTGTGCGGATATGGCGGACGACGAAGAACCGCGCGGCAGGGGCGATCTGTTGATCCCGCAGTGAAGGTCGGCCCCCGGGAGGAGCAACGGCGCAGACGGGAGGCAAAACGGGCCACCGGAGCAACTCCGGCGGCCCGCGGAAGGTGGGGGCGGCGAACCGCCGGACCGCGTCCGCGGTCCGGCCACCCAGCACGCGGCCCGCGCGTGCCGCGTTTCTCCAAAGCCGCGGGTCAAACCCGCGGCGGCTCACTCGGCCGCTCGGCCGAAGCTGAGCCGGCCGGTCCGGTCGGCCGGGCCGCGCCCAGGCCGGATCGGACCCGGCCTGGCCGGTTCGGGCCGGGTCGGGCCGACCCGGTTCGGCCGACCCCAGGGGGGGTTCGGGCCGGGTCGCCCCGGGCCCAGAACCCCCGTTTCGGGCCCTCTTCGGTCTTTCGCCCATATCATGGGCCTGGGACCTCCGATTGACGAACCGTCAGCGGCTACGCGATCCTTGGATCGAGACGGTCGTTTCAGTATATTATACTCAAGGTTTAGGAAGACTTTGGGTTCGGCCGGGTTGGTTCGTACACGAAACCAACCGGGCCCTCGGAGCGGAAACGCTCATAACTTGAGCTACGGACGTCTGATCGACGTACCGTCAGCTGTGGTAGTTTCCTCTAAGTGAGACGGAACTTTTGGCATACTCCGCCCGAGGATCGGATACAGGCGGAGTACGGTCGGGTTAGTTTTGCCCTAAAAACCAACCGGGCCCCTGGGACGAAAATGCCAATAACTCTCAGACCGGGCGTCCGATTGACGCGCCGTCTATTGCGTTGAGATCCTGTTGTCGATACGGAACTTTTGGATACATCAACTTCGGACTACGTGTCAGTTGATGTATCAGCCTCTCGGCTCGTGGAGCGGACCCTCCTAAACAAGCTCGCTATGTGCGGGAACCCTAGCGCTGGCTGTGACTTCGACGACAGAGCAGAGATCCTCCGTGGACTGCGACGACGGCAGAGCAGAGATCCTCAGTGGACTGCGACGACGGCAGAGCAGAGATCCTTCGTGGACTGCGGCGACGACTGTGCAGAGATCCTCAGTGGACTGCGTCGACTACTGCACTCAGCGATCCTACGTGGATCAGTGCTACAGGTTCTGTGTGAGCCCGATTCTATGTGGGTCCTTACTACCGGTTCTGTGTGAGCCACTGCCTACAGGTTCTGTGTGAGCCCGATCCTACGTGGGTCTTTTGCGGGGGTTAGTACCTATAGATCCTTCGTGGGTCCGACGACTTAGATGGATCAGTGATCATCTTTGACGTCATCTGAAAAAGTATACCTGGTTGAGCTGAATCGTATGTTACTCTCCTTTGTGGATTGTGTTGAACTATCCTATGTGGATTTTACTGTTTACTCTCCTTGTGGATTTGAGTCTTGCTTTCCTTTGTGGATTGAGTTGTTCTTGAGCTCATGAGCAGAGCTAGAATTGGGGACTTAGGTATATGTATGGGCATATACCTAAGTCGAGTCAGATGTTACTTCGTGATTGCATCTTTCTTTTGTGCTATATCCTTTGTGGATTTCGGGAGACCTTCGGGGGTCTCGGGGTCCTTACTGAGTAGCTTGTACTCACCCCTGCACGGGCTATGCCCGCACCTTGTTGTGTTGGTTGCAGACGACGGACAGCGCTGATCACGGTTGGGGCGTGGAGCAGGACGGTACCTGGAGGTGGACCACTGGGCGGGACGTGCTCGGAGCGGACGTGGGACCCGAGGAGCCTGGAGGCTATCTGTACCCACCCTTCAGGTGGGATTGCCTGTGGACGACACGAGGCAGCCATCTTTTCTTCAGTTGTTGTACTTTACTTTTCAGATTTACTTTACAGTTGGGCTTGTATTTCCGGCCCCCCCTTTACTTTTCTGCACTTTACTTTCCGCTTGCTGACTCTGTGTGGTTGTTACTTATAAAGGCAATGCCTTCCCTGTTTACTGGGATTTTACGCCTTGGTGCTAGTCGCCAGCCCCTGGCCTATGGAAGGCGGGCTTGGGGTAGTCACGGCACGGGCCCCGAGGACGGGTCGTGACAAATTGGTATCAGAGGTGGTCGGTTCTACCGCAGACTCTGATCATCCTTTCTTTCTATATGAAGCAATAGTGTTTAGTGTATTGAGTGTGGTTATCAGTTCAGGGAGCCCAGTGTTGGTGCGGCGGCCGACGTATCCGTACACCAGGACCCTGACTCCTGAATTCCGACTTAATGCATGAAAACATTGATTGCGTGTTTGTTTCAAGTTTTCTTTGTGATTACTTGTGTCAGCTCACCGGGTATACTGATCTGCTTTATGAAAGTCTCAAGTTTTCCTTGCGATTACTTGTGTCAGCTCACCAGGTATACTGTTCTGACTGTGGTGCTCTTGTTCTCCCTTTCAGGATGGCCCCGCGACGACAGCCAGCTAGGGTTCCGAGTGTAGGGCGCGACGGCAGCCCACCGAGCGACGAGGCCTCGGTACAGGGCCCTTTGCCAGCAGTGGCACCGGCGGTAGCTTTACCCGCCGAGCCACCGATGCTACCAGTACCAGACGCTGACGATGCACGTCGCCTCATGGCACTGCATGAGTTTCAGAGCCAGTGACCGCCCAGGTTTCGTGGTGAGGCGGACCCCCAGGCCGCCGAGGACTGGCTAGAGGCGGTGGTACGGATCTTTAGGCTAGTGAGGACACCACCGGATCTCATGGTGATTCTCGCAGCGAGCCTCCTGCAGGCGACGACAGGACGATGGTGGAGCCTGATGCTCCAGGTTCACGATGAGGCATCCTTGCTCTGGGCGGACTTCGAGAGCCTCTTCCGCTCTGAGTTCGTCCCGGCCACCCTCCGAGCGGTGCGCATCCAGGAGCATATCCAGCTGCGCCAGGGCAGCATGACGGTCGCTCAGTACGCGACGAGGTTCACGGACCTATCTCGCTACTCGACCGACATGGTACGGGACCCCTTCTTCCGGGCCCAGACCTTCGAGCAGGGCTTGCGACAGGAGATTCGGGCGTCGCTGATCTCCCTCAGCATTCCGACCCAGGCGGGAGTGCTGGAGCGAGCCCTCCTGATCGAGAGCTTCCTGGAAGAGCCTTCTTCAGCGGCGAGACCTAGCGCAGGGCGGCAGGTAGCTGAGTCTTCGGCAGCAGGTAGCCGACGGATGACTCTTGGGTCCAGGCAGACCAGACCCCCACGCAGACGGCCTCAGGACACCGGCTCAGCAGTGCGAGGCACACAGCGGAGTGCCAGCCTTCCGAGAGGTAGGCTGTGCTACTCCTGCGGCGGGCAGGGTCACATGGCTCGTGACTGCCTGACTCGCCGATCCGAGGAGCAGCAGACGGTGGAGGGGCCACCCAGGCAGAGGCAGAGGGTCGACCGTGGCGGTCCGCAGGGAGGAGGCGGACGAGGAAGAGGAGCTGGCCGAGCAGCGGGTGGTGGGAGACGCTTCCAGGCTCTACCCCCACCACCACCAGGAGGGCCACCTCGACCACAGGGAGCTGGATGGCAGGGACAGGCCCAGCTCCAGGCAGTGGAGGCCTACGACCCCGACATGCCAGAGATGATTCGAGGTACGATCTGTGTCTATTCCACCCTTGCTGCAGTACTTATAGACACAAGAGCGAGTCACTGTTTCATAGACTCTTCCCTTGTTCGGAGCTCGGAGATTCCGACTGAGCCGTTGGCTCGATCCTTATGGCTAGAGACTCCTACGGGAGCAGACTCGACAATTACGCACTGGTGCCGGCAGTGTGAGCTTACTCTAGGAGGTGAGAGCTTCGGCTGGGATCTCCTTGTAGCGGCGTCGAGGCCTTACGATGTCATCTTGGGCATGGATTGGCTATCCATGGTTCATGCCCAGATCGACTGTTTTAGGCGCAAGGTGCGATGTGTTCGCACCGATGGGAGCAGGTTTACCTTCACCGGCAAGAAGGGAACCTTTGCAGCACAGGATGGACTTCCGCGGAGGAGAGTGCAGCCCATCTCTCATCAGTTGGCTAGCCTCATCCTAGGAGCAGTGGACGTGCGGAGTCCAGCTTTTCCTGCAGTGGTGGACCAGTACGTGGACGTCTTTCCCGACGACGTTCCAGGGCTACCTCCTCGTAGAGTGGTAGACTTTTACATCGACTTGTACCCCGAGACAGCCCCGATATCTACTCCAGCATATCGGATGGCCCCCGCTGAGCTTCGGGAGCTGCGGGTACAGTTGGAGGACTTGCAGAGCAAGGGGTTTATCCGACCCAGTGTTTCACCCTGGGCTTCCCCGATTTTGTTCGCCAAGAAGGCGGACGGGAGCTTGCGACTATTTGTCGACTATCGTCGCCTGAACCAGGTGACAGTGAGGAACAAGTATCCGCTGCCACGGATTGATGACCTCTTCGATCAGCTCAAGGGAGCGCGGTGGTTCTCGAAGATAGACCTCCGGTCAGGCTATCATCAGCTCAGAGTTCGAGACGAGGACGTGCAGAAGACGGCCTTCAGGTGTCGGTATGGCCATTATGAGTTCTTGGTTATGCCATTCGGCGTAACCAATGCTCCAGCAGTGTTCATGAGCCTCATGAACAGGATCTTCCAGCCATACCTCAACCGATTTGTCGTGGTCTTCATTGACGACATTTTGGTATACTCGACGACTGAGGAGGAGCATGCCTACCACCTGCGAGTTGTGCTAGACACACTCCGAGAGCACCAGCTTTATGACAAGCTCTCAAAATTCCAGTTCTGGTTACGTGAGGTCCATTTCTTGGGGCACGTCATCTCTGAGGTGGGAGTTGTAGTGGATCCCGCGAAGATCGAGGCAGTGCTAGCTTGGGAGCCACCCAGGAGCGTGACGGAGGTGCGGAGCTTCTTAGGCCTAGCGGGATACTATCGGAGATTCGTGACAGACTTCTCCAGAGTTGCGGCACCACTCTCAGCTTTGACGAAGAAGGGGAAACCCTTCGTGTGGTCAGACAGATGTCAGCAGAGCTTCCAGGAGCTCAGGCAGAGGTTGACCAGCGCACCTATCTTGAGGTTGCCTGAGGAGGGAGTTGGATACGTAGTTTACTGCGATGCATCAGGGACTGGACTCGGGTGCGTCCTGATGCAGGAGCGGGCTGTGATCACCTACGGATCACGTCAGTTGAGGCCGCATGAGCAGAACTACGCCACTCATGACCTGGAGTTAGCAGCAGTAGTCTTCGCTCTGAAGACTTGGCGGCACTATCTGATGGGGGAGCGCTTCACAGTCTTTTCTGACCACCAGAGTCTCAGGTATATCTTCTCTCAAAAGGACTTGAACCTGAGACAGCGGAGATGGCTTGAGTTCCTCCAGGACTATGACTTTGAGATAGTCTATACTCCTGGGAAGGGGAACGTTGTAGCCGATGCCCTCAGTAGGAGGACGGGCATTCAGCTACTTGAGGAGGCGACGGAGCAGCTAGCGTCCTTACGGATATCCTTCGTGGATAGAGACGGAGAAGCCTTTCTTCAGTCTCTCACAGTCTCTCCTCCACTTCTACAGCGGGTCAGAGAGGCTCAGCGTGAGGACGCTGACTGTGAGACCCGGCGTGCACTGATATCCTCAAGTCAGGCGCATGATGGCTTCTCCCTTGGAGCAGAGCACGACATCCTTTTCAGAGGACGTACCTTCGTACCAGTCGCTTTGCGAGAGGAGGTGCTAAGAGAGTTTCACACTTCTCCCTTGGCGGTACATCCTGGAGTGGCGAAGATGTACCAGGATCTCAGACGACAGCACTGGTGGCCGGGCATGAAGAAAGCTGTGGCAGAGTTCGTTTCACGATGCCTCACCTGCCAGCAGGTGAAGGCAGAGCATCAGGTACCAGCAGGCTTGGTACAACCCTTGGAGGTACCGGAGTGGAAGTGGGATGGCATATCTATGGACTTCGTGACTGGACTTCCACGCACTTCCAGAGGTCACGGCTCCATTTGGGTGATTGTCGACCGACTCACCAAGTCGGCACACTTCTTACCCATCAGAGAGCAGGGATCAGTGGAGAGCTTGGGACGTCTTTACGTCCAGGAGATCGTACGGCTTCACGGGGTTCCATCATCTATCGTCTCCGATCGAGATGCTCGTTTCACTTCCCGGCTTTGGAAGGGGTTGCAGGAGGCGTTTGGGACGCGGCTTCATCTGAGCACAGCCTTCCACCCTCAGACGGATGGTCAGACTGAGAGGACCATACAGACACTCGAGGACATGCTCCATGCATGTGTTCTCGACTTTGGTCGCAGCTGGGAGGACCACCTACCCTTGGTGGAGTTCGCGTACAACAACAGCTACCACTCCACCATCGGGATGGCACCATACGTGGCGTTGTACGACAGACCCTGCAGATCACCGTTGTGCTGGACAGACCCTGGGGAGTCAGCACTCGTGGGACCAGAGATGGTCCGAGCCACGACAGAGAAGGTCCAGATCATCCAGGAGAGGATGAGGACAGCTCAGAGCCGACAGAAGTCATATGCTGACAGGAGGCGGAGGCCACTAGAGTTCGAGGATGGCGACCACGTCTTTTTGCGTGTCTCACCTCGACGTGGTTTACGGAGATTTGTCCGAGGCGGCAAGTTGTCTCCACGCTTTATCGGGCCTTTCCAGGTCCTCAGCAGGATAGGAGAGGTGGCTTATCGCCTGGCTCTACCACCTCAGTTGCACCGGGTGCACGACGTCTTCCACGTGTCTCAGCTGAGGAGATACGTGCACGACCCGACGCACATCATCGACTTTGGGGAGCTGGACGTGGACGATGGGGCGACTTTTGCGGAGGTCCCAGTGGAGATCGAGGATCGACAGGAGCGGGTCCTACGTGGGCGGTCGATTCCTCTTGTGCGCGTCAGATGGCAGCACGTGAACCTCCAGGAGAGCACATGGGAGCGGGAGGCTCAGATGCGTGCTCAGTACCCCCATTTGTTCCCCTAGTTTTTGATGTATCTTTACGGGGACGTAAAGCCCTGAGGTGGGAGTAATGTAAAGACCCGAAAATTTCAAGGAAATTTTTTTCTTAATTTTCTTTGGAATTTTATAAGAGCGCAGCTTCAGAGGGCACCTGATTCCGAGGCCCGGTGTGCCCGGAATCAATTTCCGAAGTTTGGCTCGGGTACGTTCAGTGAACGGACGAGCGGGTTCTTTCTATCTTTTGAACCGGTGCCCGGAATCAAATTCTGAGGGCACCGATGAAATCGCAGCGCTGGTATTTGCTTAGAAACGCCTCTTCCGGAGTTGCGTTTGCTCAGACGTGGTTTTTAAATTTTGCGGCTTTAAGTCAGAAATAAAATAATGTTTGTGCGACAACTTTATTCTATTTCACTTAAGCTGCTTGGAAGCCACTTGAAGCCACTTAAAGACGGCTTGAACTGAGTTTAACTGGATAGGATGATATCCAGAAATATCCTACCCCCTTGGTAGGATATTTGTGAGGTGGGGCCCGCACGAGCCCCGCCGTTTCTTTCGCTAAGTAACGCACCCGCGAAAACCCGTCAATGTAACTGAAAAGTCAACCAACGCGTTTTCTTTAATTCTTAACAGACCATTTAATTGGGCGGTTTATTTCGTGAATTAAATGGGCTGTTTCTTTCGTGAATTAAATGGGCTGTTTCGCTCGTTGAATTAATTCAACGAACTGATGGGTCGTTACTTACGCTTTTGCGTTTGTTGGCATGTTTATAAAATAAGACCAACCTAAAAATCCTTTGAAAGGATTTGAGAGAATCTTTGTTTCTTCATCTCCCCGCGAAGAACGCGAAGAACGCGAAGAACGCGAAGAACGCCGGCGACCGGAATTCGACGACGCACACCGAGATCTGTGACGTCGACGAGCTCTACCCGCGACGTTCTTCGGCGATGCCTCTTCTTCCGCGGCCGATCCTCGTTCGGCAACAAAGGTGAGAATCGAATCTTCTAATTCTTCCTTTTTTTTAATTCGATGACAACAGATTTAATTAATTAAATCCGTTTGCTCTTGATCCGGAGATTGGCGACGCGACGCCAGATACCGCGACGACGCAACGATCCCCCCTTCTTCCGCGACGAGCGATCCCGCGACGACCTCTCGTCCGACGACGACGACAAGGTAGGGGTTTATTTTCTTGATGATTCATTCCCGTGTTCTTATTTCTTTTGAATAAAGAACCGGCATGAATAATTTCAATTAATTAAAAATTGAAATGCCGTTTAAAAGAAAAGGAGTGAACAATTTTTATCTTTGATTAAAAATTGTTGTAGCCTTTCCTCCCGTTGATTATGACTAACGCGGAGGGTGCGGGTCTAACGAACAAGACCCGGCAACCCTCCGCCGATCTCTTTTATTGTGCGGATATGGCGGAAGACGAAGAACCGCGCGGCAGGGGCGATCTGTTGATCCCGCAGTGAAGGTCGGCCCCCGGGAGGAGCAACGGCGCAGACGGGAGGCAAAACGGGCCACCGGAGCAACTCCGGCGGCCCGCGGAAGGCGGCGGCGGCGACCGGAGGCGGCGGCGCCCGGTGCGCCGCCAGAGGAGTCCGCTACGGCCGAGCCGCGGCGGCGGCGAACCGCCGGACCGCGTCCGCGGTCCGGCCACCCAGCACGCGGCCCGCACTGGCCGCGTTTCTCCAAAGTCGCGGGTCAAACCCGCGGCGGCTCACTCGGCCACGCGGCCGAAGCCGAGCCGGCCGGTCCGGTCGGCCGGGCCGCGCCCAGGCCGGACCGGACCCGGCCTAGCCGGTTCGGGCCGGGTCGGGCCGACCCGGTCCGGCCGACCCCAGGGGGGGTTCGGGCCGGGTCGCCCCGGGCCCAGAACCCCCGTTTTGGGCCCTCTTCGGTCTTTCGCCCATATCTTGGTCCTGGGACCTCCGATTGACGAACCGTCAGTGGCTACGCGATCCTTGGATCGAGACGGTCGTTTCGGTATATTATACTCAAGGTTTCGGAAGACTTTGGGTTCGGCCGGGTTGGTTCGTACACGAAACCAACCGGGCCCTCGGAGCGGAAACGCTCATAACTTGAGCTACGGACGTCTGATCGACGTACCGTCAGCTGTGGTAGTTTCCTCTAAGTGAGACGGAACTTTTGGAATACTCCGCCCGAGGATCGGATACAGGCGGAGTACGGTCGGGTTGGTTTTGTCCTAAAAACCAACCGGGCCCCTGGGACGAAAATGCCAATAACTCTCAGACCGGGCGTCCGATTGACGCGCCGTCTGTTGCGTTGAGATCCTGTTGTCGATACGGAACTTTTGGATACATCAACTTCGGACTACGTGTCAGTTGATGTATCAGCCTCTCGGCTCGTGGAGCGGACCCTCCTAAACAAGCTCGCTATGTGCTGGAACCCTAGCGCTGGCTTCGACTTCGACGACAGAGCAGAGATCCTCCGTGGACTGCGACGACGGCAGAGCAGAGATCCTCAGTGGACTGCGACGACGGCAGAGAAGAGATCCTTCGTGGACTGCGGCGACGACTGTGCAGAGATCCTCAGTGGACTGCGTCGACTACTGCACTCAGCGATCCTACGTGGATCAGTGCTACAGGTTCTGTGTGAGCCCGATCCTAGGTGGGTCCTTACTACCGGTTCTGTGTGAGCCACTGCCTACAGGTTCTGTGTGAGCCCGATCCTACGTGGGTCTTTTGCGGGGGTTAGTACCTATCGATCCTTCGTGGGTCCGACGACTTAGATGGATCAGTGATCATATTTGACGTCATCTGAAAAAGTATACCTGGTTGAGCTGAATCGTATGTTACTCTCCTTTGTGGATTGTGTTGAACTATCCTATGTGGATTTTACTGTTTATTCTCCTTGTGGATTTGAGTCTTGCTTTCCTTTCTGGATTGAGTTGTTCTTGAGCTCGTGAGCAGAGCTAGAATTGAGGACTTAGGTATATGTATGGGCATATACCTAAGTCGAGTCAGATGTTACTTCGTGATTGCATCTTTCTTTTGTGCTATATCCTTTGTGGATTTCGGGAGACCTTCGGGGGTCTCGGGGTCCTTACTGAGTAGCTTGTACTCACTCCTGCACGGGCTATGCCCGCACCTTGTTGTGTTGGTTGCAGACGAAGGACAGCGCTGATCACGGTTGGGGCGTGGAGCAGGACGGTACCTGGAGGTGGACCACTGGGCGGGACGTGCTCGGAGCGGACGTGGGACCCGAGGAGCCTGGAGGCTATCTGTACCCACCCTTCAGGTGGGATTGCCAGTGGACGACACGAGGCCGCCGTCTTTTCTTCAGTTGTTGTACATTACTTTTCAGATGTACTTTACAGTTGGGCTTGTATTTCCGGCCCCCCTTTACTTTTCTGCACTTTACTTTCCGCTTACTGACTCTATGTGGTTGTTACTTATAAAGGCAATGCCTTCCCTGTTTACTGGGATTTTACGCCTTGGTGCTAGTCGCCAGCCCCTGGCCTATGGAAGGCGGGCTTGGGGTAGTCACGGCACGGGCCCCGAGGACGGGTTGTGACAATATGTCATATGAAATATCATTTAGTTTGATTCATCACTAGTGTGATCATATATTATTCCTTTACTATTTTTTATATAACTAAATTTATGGACTAATAATATTATTCCATTTCCATGGATTTGAGTGTTGTACAATAATCTTGATCAACTAGGCCTGATTTATCTCTTCCTTTGTATTAAATAAACACTTTCAATCAAGATCATTAAATCACTACTATAAACTCAACATTTACACACCAAATATTCCTAACACAACATTAATTAACATTGATTTTTCCCGTTCATAAAAATACATGATCAAATGGTACACATTTAAAATGATCATAAATTAGAAGATAAATACAAAATAATATAGATAAGAACAACTGATAAATCGTGAAACAATTCATTATCTTATTGGGAGTTCCATTCTCGTGATATTATAAAATATATATCAAAATGAATGAAATTAATAGAAAATAGTTTAAATGATTCTGAATTCCCATAACCTGAATTTCAAGCATAAACTATCACTTTCCACTGGATTTATTTATCCATTCATCATAAATTTAATATTATTGTCATTGTATCTTCATGTTTTATAAGTATCATTCGAAGAATAATAAAAATTTTATATAACATTTAATCAATGTAAATTATAAAAAATATTGTTTATTACAATGTAACTATACTATTCAAGTAATTTAAACACATGTATATATCAAACAGAATTAATTTAGTGTTAATCAAAGAAAATAAAAAATTTGGTTCTAGGGAACCCACTATAATTACAATTATAATATCAAATTATTCGTATCACATCATTAATAGGACACTCATTAGGATTTGATTTATATTTTGAACAAAAAAATATTTAAACTAACTTGTTTTCTTGGTGTATTTAAATTTATTAATATACTAACAATGACTAAATAAATATTAAAATCCTCATATTTAAATGATGCATCAACATCAAACTTATAAATTGAATTCATAATATCTTTCATAGATTATATAAATTGACTCCAAACATTTTAAAAAACACTTTAAAATACATTGATTGATTATAAATGATCCCTTACTTCCTTTGTAAATTTTTATTTCTAAAAATGAAATTTAATACCACATTAATATTTGGTAAAATTCCCAGGACATCAATAGAGATAATTCGTTTTATTAAAATTCCGCAGAACACCATAAAAATTATATCCAGAAGAAATTTTGACAATAAAAAAAATTATTCAAGTTGTAAAAAATTTAGGAAGAATATTTAATTTAATGAAACCATTATTCAATGAAAAATTTTAATTGAAATTTTAAACTATCTAATAACATGAAATAAATATATGAATGTTTTCATGATTTTGGGATATAAAATATTCCCTTGTAAATCTATTGAAATAATGAACAATTAAAAAACTATATTTAATTCATCATTAAATAATAGTTTTAATCATACCAAATATATTATGATTTCATCATCAAAGTAGTCGAAGAGAAGAATCATTATTGACCGATGTGATATATTCCATGTGCTACATGTATTTTAATAACGAATCAAAAAATATATTCTTACCTATAACTGTGGAAAATATAAAAGATGTCCACGAATAAATAATTTTTAAATCATTAAAAAAAGCATGTACAAAAATTTTATCCAAAGATCATGGTATATTTCTATATCATTTTGATAATTAATATTTTTATTTTATAGATAAAAAAAATTAATAGAGTAAATATTTTATTTTACATTATAATAAAATAAAAAACATTATATTTAATGACATATCATTCATTATCACTATTTATTACATACAATAAAATATTCAAATAATTTTTTAATTTTAATCATTTAATTAATGAAACCATAAAATTATAATACATAAAAATGAAAACAACTTTTGAAATAACATGTACACAAATACCATTAACCATATGATTAGAGTTTTCTATAAAATTGAAATATATTGAATCGTATTTGGTATAAGTTATAAAATTTAATATTTCAACTATCATATGTTGAGAAGAGAACCTTATATGTACCATGAATCATTATTGATTCATCAAAAATAATTTAACAATAGAACTTGGTTACATGAAACGTTTGGTACCAATTATACAATGGGATCAACCGGGAAAAGAAAATTAATATTAGATAAACCATTATACTTGATACATTTTTATAAGTTAATCAGTATATAAATTCAATAAAACAGAAGTATTTGAATAAATAAGACATTTAGGGTATTGAATAAAAAATTCATTACCATAATTTCCATGCATAAAAAATTAAAATCATGAATCCAAATAAGTAATTCGAATTGGTTTTAACAAAATTTTTCTTTATTAACCTATGAAACAATATATTATAACCATAATTAGTATTATATTTATTTAGTTTCATTATAGATACCATATTATCATAATTTTCTTTTCCAAGATCAATTATAGATAATGTCTTTATTATTTCTTCATCATCATTTCTTTGCTCAATGTCACTACTGATAATATTTTTAGAAAATGTATAATAGTTTAAAAAATGTAATATTATTCATAAATGAAACTCCATCAAACATGATAATAAATTTGAATTAATTTTTTAATTTCTTATCTCTACCTTTTTCCTTCATTAGAATGTTGAGTATTGTGTCATCATTCTATCTATATTAATAAGAGATTTACATTGGTCCATAAACCATAACATTCATTTATTATTGACAATTATATTTATTTTTACATGGATTATTTTTAGAATTTTATTTATCCTCGAAATATATATTTATATATCAATTCATATATTAATAATATCCCCAATGTCACATACACTTTACTCAGATTCGGAAGAGTGATAAATAAAATTTTTATGTTATTGAACTAAAAACCATTTATAAATAATGTTATATCATCAATGAAATTATTAAAGTGATGTTCATATTTTAATAATTATCCAATGAATATCTCAACAATGTAAATTTTGAAATTTTTACTTTCATCAATCACAACAATCGTTACTTTCCATTTCATGGGAAGTGATCTTAGGACTCGTTCAATATATAAGGGGTTCTCTAATGTTTTAAAAAGGGAATTAATTCTATTTAAGATGACTTTGAATTACTATAATGTTAGAGTATTAGTATCATATTAACCCATCATGGTTTCTTTGGAATACATTTAATTAATTATGAGATTGGTTCTTATAACACCCCAGACTGATATAGGGTTAAATGACTAAATGAGAAGTATCATGTCAATAAGGTGCACATTTCTTTTTGGGAGCATACCAGATTTTGAACAATACTGCTAATTATATTTGGATGTTAGTAGTTATAAGGATGGGTTACTACTTGGATGTTTCTTGGTCTTTGTAGTTGAGGAAAATGAACAATTCAAAGAACATGTGTTGGTCTGTGGGGACAATCTTTTCTCTGATGGCCTATTCGTGAATGTGGGTGGGACCTAGGGAGGGGACCAGGTGATTGTGGTAGAACTGGTGGTATTTGGCCGGCCAGGACCCACAAACCTTGTTTAAGAAACATGTATTCATTATTAGCTTGAACTGGGTGTTATATTTTGTATCATAGGGGGAACTCATCATTAAGTGTGGAGGCATTAAATGAATTGCGATATATGGTCAACAATGAGGAAGTTGTGCTCTAGGGGGAAGGGAAGGTGGATGTAAATCCAAAAAAATGATAAAGGTAGCTATATGACATGACTCAATTCAATATTTTTCACTTATATTTTTGGGATCCAAACTAATTAGAACTCTATAGTAAAGTGTGCATGAACATGAGTGGTGATCTATAGGGGTGACATTCTTGGATGTTTCATAGGTTGTGTGCGATTGATTACAGATCATATTGAAATAATTTTATTTAGACTATGTGGATATTCATTAGTCACAGAACTATTTTAGGAATATGGGTGGCCTTTGGGAGTGGACTATGTACATGTGGGAAACTCTTGGTACCTAGTTGGCCAGGACAAGAAGACAATGTTATTGTCAGGTTTTTTGTTTTAGTGAGTCCTTATTGTTACATTTATAATCATAATATCTCAAATAAGTAGAGTAACATTTATAGTCATATAGATATAATGGATTGTATTTCCTTCAGAAACATGAATAAACACACATCTTTCAATAACAGATTTAAAAATATGGACTACATTATAGTTCAAATAGTATATGGATGTGTTATTTCATATAAGTGTATTTAGGTAATGATTTTCTTGTTTTATAGTTTCTACAGGATCAAAAATCGTTCATTGTTATACTACATGACTAATCCTTAATTCTATATTTATAGTGACTGTATTAATTTCCATAACTGTGAGGTGGATTTAATCGAATCTATCCATAATTTTCATTCATTAATTTTTTCTTGTAGGATATCTATCCATATACTATAGGTCTAATAAAAGGATACTAAAAAATAACAAATTATATTCATACAGTTTGTAAATGGTTCATCCATGCATACCATTTTATGGTCTCCAGAAAAATTAAATTGAGTTCAGATAACATTACTATGATTCATGAAATGGCACAAATAGTTCGGGTAGATAAGATGATTATAGATGGAATTTATAGGGTATAAAAAGACTACAATAATATTTTTTAAAACATAATTTTCTAATTATTAAAATTAATTATAAAGATAAATAAATAATGTTAATTATAATTAAAATAAAATATAAAAAATGGATATTTTTATTTTGTTTTTCAATTTTTATCCAAGCATACTCTTATAAATATTTACTTAATGAGAGATATGTTGCAAAATATTCTAATCTTTTAAGGGGAATCATAACCAAAAAATATATTACTACTTCTTGTCTATGAATTTAAATAATGACCTTATATATATTAATGGGGAGTCATAAATCAATAAAAAACCCAACATTAGATATTTGGAGTCACCACCTGAATGGGCATAACAATAGAATCATTGTGTCTCAAACTAAGGAAATAAAAAATTTTATAAGTAAAACAATAAAAAATGAATCATAAAATGTGAGATATGTGAAATAATCTTAAAACAAAATATACCGTGATGAAATAAATAAGTAACGGTAGTGGTCCTTGATTATTAGACTGTCCCATGTCATCAAGGAAGTATATGTCATATATGATTTAATTTGTTACCTGATAGATCATCCAGATGATGAAATACATATAATATAGGACATAAAATATAGTATATCACATTAAAGGGTTCTACTTGTGTTCTCAAAGAAAAATAAGTATCATAGATGTTATCACTACCTCTTCTATATATCATATATTTACTTAATATAAATTATTTACAGCATAAAATCACTAAAGAGATATAGTGAAAACAATTAGAATCATTAAAAATATTAATTTATTCAACATGTTTGTTCAGAGAGAAAAAAATTCTTATAATATTGAAGGAATTCAAAATAATTTAATATATTATTGGAATGATTATAATTATTTAAAAAATAAATATAAACCATTGATACTAATTTCATAATAATAATAAAATACATAAACAAATATTATATATTATTTATTTTTTAAATATCATTCATAAAATAGAAAAATAATGTTTGTACAGGCATCGATAACATTTATAAAAAATTAAATATAATTCTTAAAAAATAAATTAATCCAATTTTATTCACAAATTTTAAATATATGCAGATGAATATAATTTTAAAAACAAAATAATTTCTTCTTAAAACAATATTTATTGGTGGCAGAAATTTTGTTATTTTATATTAATAGTAGTATATAATATGAATGAATAGTACCATAGAAAATCCAATCTTAGTAGAAAAAGTACTCACTAATGGTTTTATACATATCAATTGACATTAATGAAAATGTTTAGTAATGATAATTTTTATTCAAACTAATGGAAGAAATTATTTTAGTCTAATTGGTTAATGAATTAAAATCCATTTTAGAGAAAATTTACTAGTATAAAAAAAATTATATCACTATTATATGAAAAATATTCATAAATTTAAATTTCTCAATGTTGAATGTATTGATAAAGAACTATTCATTTTGTTAAGTATATATTTTTTGAAACCTATATTAAAAAAATAATTTTGTGGGAACCATATGTTTAAGGTGAATTTATGGTTCATGATCTATATGATGATGTATTCAAATATACATAGGAAAATGATCCCCATATTTTTATGACTATCCTTATTTTTTATAATAAAAAATATTCTGGTTAGTTTATCCCAATATTGAAAATGATCCATTAATTAATGTCTATCACTACATTGGAAATTTTTACATACCATGGATATTATTAGTATTTTTCATCAAATCATGTACCCTACACGAATGAAATTGGAGAAATTTATATATTCTTCTATACATCAGGTAATGTAAAAAACATGTCTCACCTACATCATTAGTTGCAAAATGTATTCTTAAAATCAGACCAGAGGTTGTATAAAATGAAATTATAAAAAATAAGTTGAATTGTTTCTATATATATAAATGATATTTTAGGGAATATTATACCATGAACATACTTTCCTAGTTCTGAGGCTATACTAAGTATCATGCTCACATCAACATGTTATAAAATGTGAAAAAAAATATTTAAACCATGAATACAGAATAATCTCCCCATGTAATAAAATAGATCCAAACATATATAAAATTAAGTAAATTATATAAACTAATAAAAAACTAAAAAATAGACAAACATTATGTTATGGTAAAAATCACATGTTTCTAGGATCCTTTGATATTTATTACATTATTGAAATGTATCATTCTATGATTCGTGGCCTTCAAAAAATGAGTTATAATGCACAAAATATGAGTATTAGTATCATTTAATTTTTTTAAATTATCATTACCACATGTTCATTTTAGTTCCAGTAATGATATCATATTTTTATCTCTTATCCTTACACATAAATTCTTTTTGAACTCCACTGTTCAAAAGTTTTCATTTCCATTGGTAATGAACGAATAAATTACATGTAGTCTTCCATGAGGTGTATCTTGTGTAGAAAATTATATGGAGATATTTATGAGTGATTTATAATTAAGGGTTCATAATATAATGGAAAATGTTCATTATATAAGAAATATGACGTGTTGTTTAGTAAATTTATATTATTTTCAAAATTCTTCTACAGATATTAGATATTTAAATTAATTATACTTTTTCATTAAATAATATTTATTTTAAAATAATGTATTATCAAGTTCATATGGATTGGGATACTATAACTAGTATCAATGAATGATCTATTTTTTATAGGATTTTCAGAAAAGATAACACTAGAGGGAAATGTATAAAAATGGTGTGTTCAGTTTTAACTCAATTATCTCCTATTGAAAAAAAATTTATTAAATTCACATATGGTTTGAATATCTAGAGGGATATGTTTTGGTTAATCAAATACTATTTACATGAAATAAGAAAATATTTGTTATTATAAGGATTTATTAATTGAATTATACTTGTAATCAAAATATATAAATAATTATATAACCCATAGTGAATTAGTTTTTATGAATTTTGAAATTTACTTTTTTTCATGAGTATGAAATTTTGAGGATTAGATTTCGTAAAACCATTCATGATAATTATATTATGATGTTAATCATTAATCAAATCACATAATAATATTTTAGATTTCATAAGGTGTAATGTGAAAACTGAAGTGGAACTAAAAATAATTGTATCTTATTATTTATAATTAATCACTTCATGAATTTTCTTCCTCATTTTTTATAAATAATTTTACAAATCCATTTTCTAAAAAAATATTTTTTAGTTAATTAAATTGTTTTTTCATGAATTCCATGTTTTTTGATATATTATAGAATATATTATTTTAGATATAAAATTTCATAAAATGGATATAATTTTATTGAAAAAATATAAAATATTAAATTTTATGGAATTTAAATGTTATTTTGACTTGATTTATTTTGATGTGAAAAATTAAAAATATTGATCTTAGAAGAAGTGTCACTACATATCATTAACTAAATTAATCTAATATATAAATTATATATTAGATTTTAGTTTAATGTAAAATAATATAAATTTTATTATAAATAAAAAAACTATCTACCTTGTAATCAACAAGATATTTTATATTTGAATAATTTCATTTTTATGGTTAAAAATCTATTTTTTAAAAATGGATTTTCATTAAATTTTCCCATATTATACTAAAGAGTGTATTGGAAATTTAAAATATTTAATCTATAAAAATAAATTTGTTATTTTTCATCACGGGGTTCTAATTTTTTAATGATTTGAATTTAATTTTCGGTTATTATGAACAATAAATAGGGTAAAACTGTGTACCGTATTAAAGTGTATATCAGGTTAATTTATGTTAAAAATTATATTATATGGAAAAAAACTATCTTTATTATTATATGATGATTTTATATAAAATATTATCATCTTATTTTTGAAATTTGTTAGTTTTGGAGTTTTTATCATTATAATTAAATATAATATTATTTAATGTTTTGAATAAAACAAGTGTGCCACCCCACACTTATAAAATTAAAACTCATGTCCTTAACTTATCTCACCTTTTGAGCACTACAATTAAGTTAAAAACAAACATAACTTCGACCTTATATAACGAAAATATTAACAATATTCATGTTATTCTCAAAATATTAATCCTATAGGCATTAAGGTGTAAGCTAAATGAAGATATTTAAGATGATATTATATGTCTTAACAAATTAATTTTATGTTTATTTCACTTTCTACCTAAAAAAATATATTTTCCATCCAAGATGAAATAATAACATATATATATATATATTATAATGAAATTATATTATGAATATTTCCCAACCATTTTTTATCTTTTCCCCATCTTATAAGAATTGGATTCATCACTCGGGCGTCTATGTAGACTACCAACACCATCATATAATGGGTTCTGTTTTCATATCCAAATCATATGGGTTTATAATGTGATTTAAAATTTTATTATATATTATATTTTTTGAATAATTATTATTTTTTAAGTAAAATATAATTTTTCTCTTCTAAGTCATTGTATATAATGTTTGTTGATAACATCACTCATGAATACATATTTGATACCACTTCAATGAAGTGATATAATTTATTTTTCCTTTTAATATTATAAGCATGGTCATAAAGATTGAATTAGTTAATAATAATGAAATATATAACATACATAAGAAAATGAAAAATTAAAATTCTTTGGAATTGTTTCATTATATCGAAAAACAAATAAGAGTCATTAATGCCTATATATAGACTACAAACATTATGAAATGATGTGGTTCATTTTCAATAATGGCCTTTCATGGTTTTAATATAAATTGTATCTAATACATTAATATTTAAAACACAACATGTTTAATATTGAGGATATTACATATCAATAACCCTATAACCATGGTCCATGCACCTAAGTGGATTTGAAGTTTTAAATAAAACATAATGAAAACATCAAATGAAAACATAACCAATTAGTAACAATGTAAAAAAGAAAATAAATTAATTAAAATGAATAATGATAAAAAATGAATATGAATTTTTCTTATGAATTTATAGAACTGATAATATATTATTATTTTTGAGTTAATGAACTTATGAAGCTAAACGATATTCATGTTATGATATTCTTCCTGAAAAACTAATTAATGTATTCCATTAAACTCTTTTTCCTCAAAATTCATGATATAAACATGATACCTATGTTTTTTTAGATATAACTAAAATTTTGTTAATAAATATTTTCTACCAAAAATTACATGTTTAAATGGATTTAAAATTAATCTTATAATCATTTACGAAATAGTTAAATATGATAAATATTAATAAATTAAAAAATGATGTTTTCCAAGATAACATTTTCCATCAACTATTTTATTTATTTATCTAAAATATTACATAAAAATTATTAGTTTATTTAAAACTAAAATTATTACCCCAATATTATTAGAATTTTTAA
Organism: Viscum album; assembly: GCA_963277665.1. Classification (NCBI taxonomy): domain Eukaryota; kingdom Viridiplantae; phylum Streptophyta; class Magnoliopsida; order Santalales; family Viscaceae; genus Viscum; species Viscum album. The sequence continues at coordinate 548,839,496 of OY728146.1, read as the reverse complement.
ATTTAGTAATTTTTATATTGAAAATGAATCTTTTCTCATATACATTGGATATCTGAAATTTATATTTCTTATGGAAATTAATTCCACTTTAAATGGCTTTTAAAATAAATTAAAATTTATATATATTTTATTCATTCAATAGTTCTTTGGAATTTTATATTCTAATAAGTGTTATATATATAAACTTTATAACAGGTGATCCGTACTATTCAATGCATTTCATTGGTTAATGCTTCAGATTTTATAGGTATTAAATTACTCCTAAGAGTTATAGGAATTATTTAAAATGGTGATTCCATTATATGTATAATTTAAAATAATGTTATTAAAAATAATCTTATTTTCATGGATAATTAAATAGATATTTGAGATTATATATTTATTCTCAAAAATATATGTTTCTGGTTTATTTTTTAGGTTTAGATAAGATATAAATTTTTTATTTTATTTTATTTCCCATTCTACGATTTTTGGACTCAATGAATATTTTTAAATAATATTTACAGGGTTTAAATTTGTGAAGCAACAATGATTAATTCTAGAATAATTTCATGAATATATTTTATGAAATGAAATTTTGTTTCCAGATAAAATAATTAGATTTTGAGAAAAACCCATAATGGGTAGAATAGTCCATTTTTTCAACATATGAGTTTTTTATTTATGATCTATTCAGCAATTATATAAAATTATAAACCGTAAATGTCCTCAAAATATGAGGATGGTTATAATTTAAAATAAAATCATGATTATGTAATATTTTATGTTTGGTGACTTATATATAGTATTAATAAGAATATCTGAATAGCAATAGCTTTTATAGTAATAGAAAAAGTAATTTTAAAAAGTGTATTATTTATGGTTATTTTATCATGAGATATCATTTGAAAAATTCAATGCTTCTTTATCTAAATCATTCATATTCATAGTGTATTTCCATAGAGGATACGTGGATGTTGTGATATATAATATAATTCGTGGATAATATCCTCAATATCTAGCCACGAAAAGTTATCAGAAATAGAACATAGTATTTTATAATATCGTTGATTCAATTGAGGAAAAAACATCTGATTAGATGAAATTAGAGAGAGAAAATAACTTCCCAACATATAAAATTTTTAATATTGGATCATTTTATTAGTCAATAACCCTAAAAATTTGATGAACATTTAATATTATTGAAACGATTAAAGATGGATCAATAGAATGGAGACAAAATTTGATATTATGGTATATTTAGAAAAAAAATCTAACCCTGTATATTTAAATTTAAGAGGGTAAGAGGAAAAATAGTTCTATTTCATTATGATTAATAAAAAATTGAAGAAATAGATACAATGGATTGTATAATATTTAAATATACCCTCCCTAAATTGTTTTATCAAATTGTTAATTGATATATAATTAGATATAAATTAACAATGTTTTTATAAAATGAAGAGGAATCAATTTATTCATATGAAGATAATATTACTATAGAGTCTGGGTATTAGTTTAAATTATGTTTTATCAATGATTATAAAATTGATTGATTTTACATAGGATTTATTCCATATTAAAAAGGATATAGTTCCTCATTAGTTCAAAAGTTGTGAGGAAATTATGTGGTTTGTTTAAAATATTGAGATGATGTTTTCAAGAATATTTCAACGATAAGGATAACTATTTATCATTATAGTAGGAAATTTAGTGGAATTAATTATAGAATAATTAAGACAATAACATTTAATTTAACAAATTTTAGATGTGTTGAATGAATAATTACAATGGATGTATTAATGGATCCAAGAAGTTTTACTAATTATGGAATTGTCGAAACATGGATCATTACTATATATAAAATAGTAATTGGAATGGTCTCATAAGTAATTATTTTTTGGAAGTGATTCTTTTAAATTTGAATGAGGAGGGTCATTATAAAAATGTAACTGGAATGTTAGTTAATAAATGTGGGAATAATTATGATTAAAAATTGAAAAATTATGAAATTTATTTATCTACAATAATGATATATTTTGGAAACTAAAATTAATTTGTTAGAAGTACATTACTTGTTTATTTATTTTATGATAATTTCATTGTTGATTTTGCAACAAAAAATTCATTATATCTAAAAAATTTAAAATAAAAATAGAAATACCACCACTGAATATGATATTATAACTATTAATAATAACTCATGTTGCTGATATATAGGAAACATGAATTTATAAAAATCATCCAATTACAATATATTGAATGGTTTTTTTCTACACACCATTTTTTACATTCCATTATATATTTTGATGTTATTCTATGTATTGATTGGATTTCATCATTTGATGTTATGATGGGTTACAATGTAAAAGAAATTACTTTCCAGAATGAGTTTATGTTTTGTTATATAATTGATTTCAAAGCTTCTATAACATTTATATAAGATGGGAAACTTATAATCTATAAAATAAAATGTTATCTTTAAAAATAATTTTTAAAAATGTAAATATTAAAATAAGTGATGTTCTAATAGTAAATGTTGAAATGGATTTATTAAATAATTTTTTCAGTTCTATTATTTCTGATTAAGAAGTTTAGTTTACAGTTGACATAGCCCCTGATTCTAATAATGTTTTGAAAAATACATATCTAATGGATTCAAATGTGTTTTTAGAATGAAAACAAAAATACTTATAGGATATGATTTATAAGCGTATAATCATACCTAACACTTCTCATTAGCGTGATCATATTTTAATTTTAAAACATAAGGTTACATCCAAGATAATTTTCATTGACTAAAGAAAAGTCAATAACAACACGTTTTAAGAATATGTTTATATTTCCTCATACCGATGAAATTTTTGACAATCCCATGGTGTATAATTCTTTTGAAATATTGATCATAGGTCCATGATTAATGTATTCAAGGTAATATTGAATACATTTGGATGATGGTTTTCTTTACTAGGTATGGTCATTAAAATTTTAAGGTTAATCATTTTAGGTTAAAAACCCAACAACCATTTTTATTGTTTTTATGTATAAACTTTTACATGAAAATTATTATAAAATTTTAGTGTTTTTTATCAATCATATACTAGTATAATATAAAATATATTAATTTCATGAGATACATGTTATGATTTTTTATAGATATTAAAATAAAATTACATGAATACAAAATTCATTAATGTGATTGTTGGTGTCAATAGTTATATATCATTAATATTAAATTTAAAGATATAATATATATTGGTCTTTATAATAATATGGTGATTAAAGAGTGACAAAGGCCTTCACAGTTCCATGAGATTGGAGTTTTTCTAGTATTAAATGTTCAATTATAATCGTTTATTAAGAAAAAATATAGTTTCTTTATCCTAGTAGCTAGGATATATCTAAAATGATATTAAACTAGCTACAAAAAATGAATGTTAAGAAAAAATTTGTTAAATAATGTGAATATTTATAAATGGAGCAGTATTATTCTTGACTATAAGAAATGGTGAATTTTTTTCGTTGAAATATTTTTTCTTTGATGGTACATTGAATTGTATTAATGTCACATGATCTAGTTGACATGTAAACATATCATCAATTGAAACCCTATGAGAGAGCGTATCCCAAAATGAAATTGAGTATGATGTAATTTTTTATTCTTTATAGTTAATATAGATAATATATATTAGGATACATTTCAAATTTATATTGATTATAGTAGTATAAATATTATTTTCACTAAAAATGATTTGAGCCTGAGGAAATGAAGATGGTTGTAATTGTTTATGGATTATGATTTCACATGTATATATCATTGGGGTAAATTAAATAAGGTAACTGATTCCTTGAGTCAAAATATAATGAATCATTAAATATGTTACATCATCAACATGACCCTTTAGATATTGTTTTATAGAATTATAGAATATAAATTACATGTTTAAAATGTTATTATATTTTTTACATAGGTATAAATGCAATAATAATTTTTAGAAAGAATTTAGGACTCATAGAAGGAGTGTCATAGATTGAAATAAATACTGCAATTTTCCAATAAGGGTGTGTATACAAATTTTAATTTTAATAATAGTTGGGTTATCAAATGTGAGATGTTATTTCTTTTGACCTGATGTCATGAAATTTTCATTATGATATATTTAGGTCATATATATAAACCCTCTATATTGTTTCTTACCATGCTCTTAGTTTTACATGAAAATTTTCCAAATCCCATTTGAAGTATTTGGGTTATAAACAATATTTTATCATGACATTTAATCCCCAATTTGATGTAAAATTGTGAAAATGGATTTGAATATTTATGAAATGCATTTAGCTTGTTAAATCGATTACCAGGAATGTTGGGACCATCTAATATCATTATATAAATTCTCTTATTTTAATTCATTTTATTCAAGTATAGATATGACAACCATTGAGGCCATATAAGAAAAACATTGATGGATTATTTCATGATCAGATAAAGTGGATGCTGGAAATTTTTTTGGAATATAATTGGTTAAATATATCATTGGGAATGTAATGATTATTTAATAGTGAATTTAGTAAAATTATAGTTGGAATATGTGTTCTGAAAATCTCATGGGGAATGATCCCCCATTAGAGGTAGGTGATAATTTTTTTCATAAATAATATATATAGAAATGATTTATTTTTCTTATTAAATTGAATTTACTGATTGATTTATTTTTTCTATATGAAATTAAAAAAAATTAATATCAATTTTGTTATAAAGTAACAATAACACTATTATATTTCAGTTAGAAGTGGTGTTAAATATTTAATTTATAAGAATTTTTTTAACTAATGAATCTAACATCATGAGACCTAATATGGAATAGTGAGAGTATAATATCTCTTATAAAGAGAATATAGTTCATATAATTGTCCACAAAAAGAATTTATTGAAAAATAATACGATTCACAAGGTAAAGGATTTATGGATAAATCACATGATTGTTGAAGAAATGTTTGAATTAGGAAATTATATGAAAAATACAAAAGTCAATTTTTTTGTAATGAAAAAATATGAAGGTCATAATTTTTTAAGGGGGGGGGATTTGTAAAAATTGAAATCCTATAAATAAATAAATCTTATTATATATATTTATTATTTTTCTTTATTATAATTCATTATATTGCTTTAAATAATTTTACAAATGTTTTCAGCCAGAAATAGTAATTACATTATTTAAGTATATTAATTTATAATTAATTACATGCTCCTTTTAAGTTGATTTTAATTTAATTTTAAATTGATTTTTATGTAATAAAATATTCCCTTTTTTCAAAATATCAAATTTTACTTCAGAATAAAATTCATATAACTGATATTATTGTATATTTAATATTAAATAGTGAAAATATTTATTTTGTTAAAAAAATGTCATCTACACTCCCTAAATTATGTAATTTAAAAGTTCCATTAGATTTTGGATTTTAATATATATTAACAAAAGATCCATTTTATTAAAATTTATATAAATAATTCCATTTTATTAATAACATATATTATGTTTGAATGCTTTTATGAATAAAAAAAATTTGTAATAATGTTTTTCATTGGGATTTTTGCAGTTATATAAACAATTTTCACCAAAATATACATATATAATCATGAATACTTAATTCTATACTGATAATCATATTTCAAAATTTTATTAATTAAATTGATTACATTTTTGGTTCTTATGAATTGATATTGTGATAAAAATGTTTCACCTATATAAAGGATAAATTGAGTTCAGTAAAACAAAATCAATATGATTAATCATTTAAAACAAATATTAATTTTAATTCATCTATGGAATTTATGACATTATCAACTTATCACCTAAATTTTATCGTATTGGATCCTATTTATTATTATTAATACTCTATATAATCTATATGTTTAGAAAAAATGATAAGTGTGTCGTTCCCCTTACATATATTGGGGCTCCTCCTATTCTACCTTTCACAAACATTTTCAGAACATTTTTTATCCAATCCTTTCAAAACACTACCCCTAAAATCCTGTTCCTAAAAAAGTTTTATCATACATCTAAGAATACCAATCCTATATGATATTTAGATCAATCCAATGTGATATTTCTAAGAAGAATATGTTAGTGTCAAACAACAAATTTCACATCTATTTCGTCATCTAACTCATTAAAATATTCCATTAAAAATTTTATGGAATAAAATCCATTTCATCATAAAAAATTATTATTGTTATTTTAAATCCCGATTTCTAACTTCATTTCCATATTATGAGATTTGGAATCATCAGTTTTTTATATGGGTGGACTACCACCTCTAAGATGTGATTTATTTTATTATTCATCATTAGACCATTAAGTGGCATAAAATGCTTTATAAAAATAATAGGTATGATATTCAACATGTAATTATTATCCAGGATATAAAATAAATTTTTTATGATTTTATTTCCTCAATCTATTGCAAACTAATAATGTTCCTCGTGTGTATATGTGGAATTCCACCTGAATGAAATGAATTGACTCATTATTTATTTTCCCCATATAATTAGGTTTATATGGATAAAATTAAAGAATATATTTGGAATCAATAATTTTTTATTTATTATATAAATGATAAATGTTATATAATTAAATTCATTTCCACCATTTATGGAGAAAATAAAAACAGTATTCATGTGTTTGTATATAATATTGTATCCATGAAATAATACGACTCATCTTGCATAATAACCATAATTGGTTGGTTTAAAAAATTAATATAATTTCTAAATATGATAAAAATAAATTTCATTAACTCTCTAGATATTTTATTGATTAATCCATTGACCATAATAAATTTATCAATTTTTTTTGAAGTTAGAAGTGTAACATTTATAAACATACACATTGTTTATAAAAATCTTCAAAACATATTTAAAAATTTTAATAGTGAAATTAATGTTATAATAATAAAAAAAATATTAATTTAATTTTTTTAACAAGAATATATAAAAGTAATATAATTTTATAATATTGTTTTTTTACTACATAAATATATACACAATATGTAAGGTAAGTGATTTTTCTTTAATATGTAGTTTGTTGTATTTCCCAAAACTCATTTTCCTCCCATTCAATGCTCTTAGATATTTTTATTATATGTTTTTATTTATACATAAAAAATTTTAAAATTGACTATTCATATTCTTTTTTCACACTTCTTAAAGGTTATGAATGAAATGTTTTAAGCATTTACTAAACATATCATCTTCAAATTTTTAGTCAATGTTAAAAATTTATTTTTTTAACATATATGACATTACAAATTATCCCAAAATTATAGATGAAATATGATATAATTATTCTTTTACTATCTTTATTGTTATTTTCATATAATAACATTCAATTTTTTTGGTTTTTTAGGTTTTAAATGTTTTTCATAGGAATAAATAATTTGTCATTTTAACGGGACTACTAAAATTATTATTTCCTATAGGTATAAATAAAAATTAAAATATCTTATATCATTATAGATAATTATATAAGTTTTTCTCATTATAGTTATATTTTAAATCTTATTAGTATAATGGGTGAGCTAAATATAGTTCTATTATGGGTGATCTCGAATTTCTCTCTAATACATTATATAAGTGATTTAATTTACAGGTTACATGTAACATTTAAGTGATACATTAATTAAGGGTTTAGGTAATTATATTGTTATGGTTATGAGATTGTAGAATGTGTGGATAACATTTCATAGTACCAAAATAATAAAATTGAAATTGATAATAAACGAATTTTTTTTATTTCAATTGTAATAAAATAAGATTATGTTTTATAGCAAATTTAATGTCAAATTTTTAGAAAGGTGAAATTTGGATATCATAGAACAATATTACCAATATTAATGTCAAATTAATATTTCTTTTTGAGATTATATATTGTTTTTAGAAAAAAATAGATGGTTTTAAAATTATTAGAATAAAAAACAATTGTAGTTGTAAATCATGATAATTAGTGAGGAAGAGGAAATTTATTTTATTTTTATAGTGAAAAAATTTATGGAATAATGTATATTTAGTGAATCTGATCACATATAAATATATGCGGTTTTTAAGTAAGAGTGATGAAAAAAATTCATTATTATAACATAAAATGAATCTCAAAATTTCTATAAGGTAATTATTATTAAATACATAACATTATTTTTTATTTTATTGATTTTTTTCTCATAGCTAAAGACAAATAAAAATATATTAACAGTAGAAACCTCAAAAATGTTAACATTATACCAATGAAATATATAATGAGATAATAAATTTTCTAGGTTATATATTTATTATGATAAAATATCCATAAATTAAAATGATTTAAAACCTAATTTATTTTAAAGAACTAATTAAAAAAGTTAAGTGTGGATTATCATTAATGATTTTGATGTAAAGATAATGATGTAAATAATGTTCAATTACCATTGTGTTAAAAATGAGGATGATTATCCAAGGGAAACAAATGAAATAAAATGGTATATAGTTTATCTATTTTTATGAGGGTATATAGTAACTAATTTATTATGAAAAATAATGATCTCAATAGATATGGTGAAATAAATGATGTTTTCTCCCCATGGCACCATAAACACATAAATGTATTCAATATGTTTAACAGGTGTACTATCTATAAAAATTCCCTAATCCAAGTAAAATAATAATGATAGGCATCATTAGATGTTATGTCTGAGTAACCCTAGAAAATCCTATGTGACCAAGAAAACAGATATAATGTTAGATATGATGTGGAATTGGTACATATGTTCAACTACTAAAGAAACAACATGTTTTGTACTTTTATCTCATTAAAACAATTTTTTAAGGGTATTCGATATCATTACATTATATTTTAATGTTAATAAATACATTTTTATTTTTTAAAAAACATATAGTTGTATTATTATTTTATATTTGGTATAAACCCATTAAAAATAGTGGTTTATATGAATATTCATTTGATTAAATACTTTTATCCTTCATTTATCCCAAATAAATTTCATTTTAGTTATTAATTTTTCAAATTTATATATTGAAAATAAAAAAATTTAGAATAAGTAACACATATTTAAAATTCTTATTATACTCATGATCATCTACTAGTTCTGAAATGACTATATAACCTCATGGAAAAATAATCCCTCTTTATTGTGGTATTATGAAATAAATGTTTATGGAAAACACAATTTTTTTTATTTTCCTATTATAAGTGAGTATAAGACTTTACTATCTGAGAATAATATTATAAAGGTGAATCCATATGTAATTTTAAATATTGATTCATGTACATATTTATGATAACAATATTTATCTTAATTAGTATGTAGCAAATAAAACATGCTCATTTCCATTTATTATTGGGAGGTTGTAATAGTTTAAAATTCACAAAAAAATTATTTAAATTGATATAATGTTAATACCATATTTGACCTATAGAAAATAACTTCAAATATACGAAATTTATATAAAATAAATTTTTTTATTTAATAAATGTTTAATTAGAGAGTATAAATGGATGCATCCATATTATGATGTTAATTAAAGAAATAAATAGAATTTTGAAGGATAAGGCCCACTTATAAAGACCATTTATCCATGATTATTAATTAGTTAGATTCTTTTGGGATTTAACCAAACATATCATAAGATAAAAATGATAAATTTAAGTATGAGTGTAATCATATATGATATAAATTTATGCTCGTGGAAATTTCATTGAGATTAATGATAGTAGAATCATTACCTATATCTCAAAAATTATAATTTAGTCATAGATCATTCAACAACATATTGAGTATTTATTTAGTAATAAATTATGATAATATAATCATGTAAATATTTATTTGATATGTTATCAATCATGCATGTTTTCATAATAATCATTTTGACTTGTTAAGAAAATGATAATTTATTTTTCTTAAAAAATAATTTTTATATTTTTATTTAAAATCATTATTTAAAAATTTTTGATTTTTATTTTGATTAATTTAAATTAATTTTATTATTAGTTGTGAAAATATATTCTCAGGGAGAAAAATTTGGTTCTTTATTAAAATATGTATTTCTAGGAAAATTATAAAAATATAAATTATTTCAAATTTCAAATTTTGTGAGATTATAAGAAGAATCGATAAGTTTTCAAATCCATTTGTTTGGATAAATATATATTTATAAAAAAATATATTTAAAAATAATATGTTGGATTGATGAAACAAATTATTAAAATTATAGAAATATAACTATCTTAATATATGAAATAATATCATTGGTATTCTATTTTATTTAAATAATATTTTGGTGAAATTTTACTTTTTTAATAAAATTAAATAACTATAAATTTATTCATATTATAAAAAAACATATCTATAAAATAATTTACAATTTACAATTTTCCCATACACATAAATTTAGTTACCAAAATACACTTTAAAAAAACATTTTCACACATTACATACATTCAAATTGTATATATAAGTTAGAATAATTTTTTTTTTAAAATAGTTTGAATATGTTTAATATTTTGGATCATGTTATTTTATAAAATCAATATATAATTTATAAAAAAATTATTTACGTATGTAAAAATTAGAGACAACTGTATATTCAAAAATTGTAATATTACAGTTAAATTACATAAAAATATGTTTAAACCTTGTTTTAATGTTATTTATTATTTTATTTTTATGTAACCTCATTAACATTATATTATTTTCCATGTTTAAAGCCACATGATATTTTTATCATGTTCTGTGGTTATATAATATTTTTATAATTACCAAAATGTTGTTTTCACCACATTAAAAAGGATCCACTCACAAAAAAATCATGAAAAAAGTGATTAATATTTCTTATTAATAATAAATGGTTTTATGGTATCCTAAATCCTACTTAATTTATATATTTTCTTGGTCAAATTTAATTAGGCTTGGCCCTCCACTTCTGTGGAATCCTCCCTGGAAATCTAAATGTTCTCATCCAATGTACACATTTTCTTAATCTACTATTATTTAATATGTTAATTTTTATTTTAAAATTAATAATAATAATATAATTTAATTAATATTTAATTTTATAATTAATAATATTACTTTATGTTGATCACTATAAACTACATTTCACCGTATATGTTAATAAGATGAATCCATCATTCATGGTAATTGAGAACTATCTCATACACTTTGTGATGACTTCCATGTTGTATCCACCACCTCAATTTTCTATTTATAAGGTTATAATTGAAGAAAATATATTAAATATTTATTATATATATTAATAAAAATATAACACTATATTCCACAAAATTTACATATCATTTTTCATGAAATGAAAATGCTAACACTGCATTTTGTAGACTACTTCCTCCACAAAGATACATAAGACATTTTTCATCTTGTTTTATTATTATTAAATAAACTATATTAAAATATAAATAATTAAAATGATACTATATAAGTAACATCAATATTATTTTTTAATAATACCAATATACAAAAATAAACCACATTCATAATCATAGTCATCCATTAAATAATGTATTTATCATGATTGGGTATATCTAAAACCTATTTCATGAATTCTATAGAATAATATAATTTATGAATATGAGAACATAATTATTGATAATATATTATATAATTATTAGAATATATGATTGGTTTTTTTATTGAATTGTAATTATAAAATAATCATCATTTATGGTGGTACCACCACCCTTTTGTAAAAAATTACCAAAACATTCTCAACAATGAGTTCATCATAATGGATTATAAATAAATGTCAAATAGAATGAAACTATGTATTTATAAATAATATCAAACAATAAATTCAACTACATTTAATAATCACATTCTGTAAAACATTTAGGAGTAATGAATACCTATTGTTTTATCACCAAACTAAATCAAAATGGTAATGAATACTCACCCCAAATGTTTAAAATATAAATTGAAAATTTAATAAAGACATAAAGAGTTGTTTTAAATGATTTCTAAAAATTTTAATATTTATAAATGTTTTATAGATATTCATTATTAATATATTTTTTTTTTCAAACAAGATGTTTGATCAAATATGATAAATTCTAGAGAAATGGTATGGGTTTTTTGTCTCACATTTGATCCATTTAGACCATATCCTTGTGTAAACTATTTTTCATTCTATATGGTATCTGTTATTTTAAAATCCCATAAATGTATTTAAATTTTTTTACATTTTCAATCATTGAAATTAATTATTCAAATAATTTTCATTTACTAAAATAACAGTCAACACAAATGTTGGGGATTTAATAAGGTTTTTAATATCTATAATCCTTCATTGTGGCATACATTATGAATTAATAATATTTTTTACTATAAAACATTTTTCAATTTTTAAATAATAACATAAATTATTTTCCACGTCATAAAATTAACATCAAAACATTCACCTCAATAATATGGACTATGATTTGAATCTTCCTAATTATACAGTGGACAATCATAACTGAAAATTCATTTCGGAGTTATGATGATTATACTTCAGATAAGTAATTCATTCTATATGGAATAAATAATTAATATATTGGTATAAAAATTTTAATTCAAATAATATATTTTTGTTAATCATATTACTTCATTAAAACAAAAAGATATTAATAATAAATTAAATCCTCTTAAATAAGTGTTTATCATCCATGTCCATGTTTTGATCCTCCTTCAAATATTCTTCATTTACATGTATAATTCCATGCATTATTTATTCACTATTTCATTCATAATTATCATTATACAATTTCGAATTAATTTTTTGTATTTATTTCATGATATAGGTTTTTAATAAATGAATTATTAAAGGTTTTACTTCATGTTAATATCAATGTAACATTATTTACTCTTTACTTCCCCAATAAAAACCATTATATCATTTTAAAGATCCAATTATTTATTTTTCACTATTAATGCAGTGCTTAAAAAAATTACATCCACTTTTTGAAAATGTCAATGGAAAACAATATGTAAAATCAAAATTTATAAAAATTTTAAATTTAATTTTTATGTATACATTAAAATATTTTCATCCATTTTATATTATTATTTTTTCTAGAAAATAACATCTTAAAAATTAATCTTAATTATGTACCCAATAATTTCAATTATATTATTTTTTCATGTGTATATAATCTCATGGTATCAAAAAATTCCAATTCATTATCTCTTTTAATGTCATACCATCTAAATAATTTTTTTATTGGAAATTGTTTCCCATATATTTCATTTTCATTATATGTTCTTTTTGTTAATTGGATATACATTCTTTAGAAACCATCAACCATATTTATTATTGTTTTTTATGTTATTCATTTGTGAAAATAAATTTTAATCCCATTTATTATTAGGTTAGTATTTATTATACAAAATTACACATGTTTTTTCTATGTGGAACACTTATAAAATTAAATATTATAATGTGATGGGTTGCATCAAATTGAATATCCCCCCAATACATTAGAAACCATTTTCATCTCATGGGATACCATGTATGCTGAAGGGCTATTATCCTAGGTGTAGGGTGTAATGTCATATAACTTCTAGAAATTATATATAATTCTAAAACACTGAGCAATATTTTCACCCCATGATATTCTATGACAATCTTCCATGTGGATAGCCTAAGAACACGTTTTTTATTAAAGGGTGGTAAGAAAATTATATAATCCTCAAATGCATTGATAGAAGCATTATTTCACATGGGTGTATTGTATGCAATTTGGGAGATAACATATTTCATTATGGTAATTTATCCACTATGTGTTGATGGTCTAGGGAGAAAACCATTACCTAAGCTTATTATGTCTTGAATTATGATGTGGTTACAATTTTATATTAACATGATTTATTGATATTGGATTTATTATATTAAATCCTCTTAATTTTTATTTTATACTATGATCCAGTTTCTCTGGGTATGAATTCTTTATAAAATATTCATGTTCATTGTATACATTATCATGGACAAATTCTAATCTTATAATCAGCTATGATCTTTGATTATTATATAATATTATTTCCCATAAATAGTGCTTGATATTACCCACATATTTTTATTATATTTTACTTGGTAATTAATGAAGATAAAATATTTTGTATATCTAGAATATTATGTTACGTAGAAGATTATTGATATATGTTTATGAATAATTATTGTTAAACGAATTCTGAGTATAGTGATAGAATGTACATCAGATAATATAAATATAAGTGGTTTTCTTGTTATGTTTTCTTATTTTTCATAGTTTTTCTAATTTCACTACACCTATCAATTCATGCATTATATTTTTAAAGGGAATTTTTGTCAAACATGTTGTTAGATCATTTGATTATGTATTGGGATGAAATTTTTGTGGTCCCTTTTTTCTCTCTAGTGTATGCTGTTGAGTGAATGCATGCACATGAACTTAACACGGAAGAAAGGCTTATATATTCCCTTTCCATTCAAATTAAATTTTCATTACTTTATAACATATTAAATATAGTGTTATTTCCATAATGAGTTTTATTGGAAATACATATTCTTCAGTAATTACATTAAAACCCTTCATTAGATTTATAATCAAACTATGGGTTGTATATGGATGGGGATAATTGTTAGTCATCAGAAACATCCCCTCTCTATAGTAGAATATGAAATCTATAAATTTGAAATTAGGAGAGAAGAAGTGTGTATTTTCACTATTAAAATCAATGTAATTTCAATAATTTCATTACCTAACGTGCTAATGTAATTACGATGGAACAAATATGTGATAATGATTCAATAGTATTTAAAATATGGCATTGAAGTCTGAATATTAATAGAAAAACCTGAATTTTGAATCAAATATGAGTTCGAAAAATATGGATTTTTAATGATCTCAAAAAATATCTTTTTTTTCTTTTTTTTCAAACCCTTGATTTGTTATGGTATGGGGGAACAAATTTGATTCACTATAGCCCGTGCTTTTGAGAGTCATGGTCCGTATATTATAGATTATAGAGTAATTATCAATGAGACCCTCATATATTCCCTCATTTTCCAACATACCATTTATATATTATGTCTAAATTTTCCCCAATATATAGACCTCAAATGATTTCACTATGATATAGATTACGATATTTAATGTTGTAGGGATAGTCTATAAATGATAGACATTTTTAAAGAGGCATTATATTTGGATTTATGATAATTTTAAAGGGCCTCAATGAGTTATTCAAAGTTGTTTTTTATAGATGAATTGTGTCGATGATTGAGGACATCAATAGAATCAAAATAATATATTTTTGGACATCATAATTTTGGACTAGGGGAATATTCATATGAATATGAGGCTAAACTCATGAATATGTCTTTGAGGTTAGATTAGATATCTTTGGGGGATTCATTTTATAAACAATGACTGATGTAATTTTTATTATCTATTATCCAGGTTGAGATAATTCATTTTCATTTTAACAGTGACCATAAATTTTTATATGTTCAAATTTTTCCTCTAGTATCATTTTGAAAAAATGATAGATTGATGATTCAATAGAATTTTAGTACTTATATGGAGTCCAATGATGATATTTTTAATGGGTCCTTATAGTATATATCACATTATCAAACACATAAATGTATGATATGATCAATATGTAACTCATCTTACACGATACCATATTTCTCAATAACCATTTTCTCATCCTCCTAGTTTATATGAGTATATTAACAATGTATATGAATATTCCTCATCAGAGAAGGTATTTTTCAAATCATTCATTTTGATAGAGATGTATTAGTAATCATTATCTATATAGTTTTTTTGCAAAAATGGTGACATTAAGACCATTTGATTACATAGTGATCATCCTCCTAATGATGAAGGATTGAAATAATAATGATTTTATACTACCTTAAGAATTGTAAAAGTTTCCTATCCTTGTGATATACTATTTATACGTCGATTATATCAGTTATTATAAAATGATTTCATGGAGGATTGTAGCACATAAAAGAGTTTGATCATCCATCATAGAGAAAACCAGGGGTACATATTTTTGGTCCAATTTCATCATGATGATGACATGAACTTCATTGACCATCCTTATTTAAATACAATTACCATTCATTTTTATTACCTATCTCGAAACATTCTATCATTATCCTTACTCATTTAGTGTGATAATAGAAATTCATGACACCTCTGTAATCGGTTTACCCAAAATTACATTACCACTATCTTCAACCGTCTGTAGGATGAATTTAACAGATATAGACTCCGTAAATTTTTAAAAACCCATATAGTTTTACACCTCATCTCTATATTTATTAAATATTTAAACCCACAATAATAAATAAAAGTGCATTTAGTTATAGTTACTATTGTATGTAAGATTCATTATATAAAAAAATAAAATAGAATTTTAATAATTACATAACATGGAATTGAATTCCATTAATCTTTAAAAATTATATTAAATTACCTCAGGACATAAAAAATAGTGGGTTGATCTATCAGGTAGAATAACAGATTAATGAATTAATTACAAAAATAAATATTTACATTTTAGTAATGAGGTATAAAGGGTTATATAGAAAAGTGATAATTAGTTTTGTGAATATAAAATCATGGAATAAATTGTAAAATCATGGTAACATATGAATGTGAAAACCACATAAAACCTAATACCATAACCATATGTCAAGGATAACCATGAATAATTCATAACATAGCATGAAAAAGATATCCTCCCATACACCATACATCATATCTCATGAGAAGGAAATAATATACATCTCATTAGAGGGAAATATAATTCATGGAAAACCAATAATTATTATATCATGCACGTGAATTCATAAGCCAGTTTGACTTTGAAATATATTAATATTATTCACCACTCAGAATCCCATGATTATGGTGTGTAGGTTCCATACATTGAAACCCAAATTAATGATAGGATGTTAAAACTATGTGAATTCCATTAATGTAAAATAGGATTACGAAATCCAAACACAAAAGGTTGGCGTATGAAGTCATAGGGTAATTTTGAAAGTATAAAGTGTGTTTGTTATGGTTTGTGGAATGGATTAATGAGAGATAATGGTGTATTATAAGTACTTGCTTATTATATTTATAGTAAAGGTCGTTTTAAAATTACTTTAAATAATAATCAATTAGAAACAAAAAGGATTTATACAATGAAAGTCATGGAATTGAAAAAAATGGACCCCATACTTCGGTAAAGTAATGACTTGGGTATAAGATATAATTTGATATGATAAATAACCGATAAATATTATATCATCGATTGGATAATACAGGGATATTCATTAATAATTAAAAAATTATATTCATTTGATGAATGAATAAGGTAGTACTTAAAAAATGCAATATGAATAGAATCTCATACATTAGAGGCTACTAATAAGATATTTTTATTAAATTATTATGCACCATGTAACAACTTGGGAGGGGTTTATGGAGGGATCGTGAGATTATATTCATGTATAATTTTTTTGTGGAGTATAAAACGAAGTATTAGTTTGTATTTATAGAAAATTATAATTTAATTTTCTAATAATTTATGATGATAGGTTTTGGGATATATGTAATAAAATAGTCAAATCCCCAAGAACATTCCATAAATTATTACAATGATTTATATTAATTATGTTGAATTTCTAATATTTTTTTAGTTTATGTATAAAAAAATTGAAATAATATAATTAATGATGTGGATGTGAGCCATGATAACAAATTATTGTTTTTAAAATTATTAAATATAATATATTTTTTGGATGATTCATTATTGGTTTCTAAAACTATTCATATAACCTAATTTTTAATACATAATAATCTATTTTTGGTCACGAATATGAGTTATAGTATTTATTATATTAACATTATAACATTATTATGTCATAAAAAATGTCATATATTTATAAAGTATTTAATTTGAACATAAATATTCTTCATTCTATGAATATTATGAAAAAAATATCCAATTGATAAATTCAGAATTATGATTTAAAATTTTATAAAAGTTTTACTGAATTGTTTTATTAATATGAAAATTTCAATTTTTGAGTTAAAATCCAAATTCTTGGAATAATACAAGTCATTATGACCTTAAAAACATTCTTCATCTCATTAGTGTTACATGGAACTACATTAAATTAAATTACCATTTGAATATAAATCACGAAACATTATTTTTTTATTTCATTAATATATATATTATAATAAATTGTAGATTTTACTATAAATGATTGTTATAAATGATATTTTAAATTTTTTAGAAATAGATTTTTTTTATTGTATCAAAATTAAATTTCCATCAAACTCATTATATAATATTTTCTATACAATAACATTGAATGGTGAATTATTTTAACCAATATTTTATCATAAAGAAGATAATTTACTCATTTATACAACTTTTTTCTAGATACCTAACCTCTTATCTCATTTGTGTATCCCCTTAGGGTGTGCGGTGGCTGTACATTATTGTGGGGATTCAATTAACATGTTATATCAGTGATATCTATTTTATTGGAAACATCCTATAAATGGTCATTATAGTGTATTTTTTTAATAACTACTTATGTTTGGACAAAGTAAAATCCCAATGGATCCATCTTTGTCAAAACATCCAAAAAATTGGATTTATAGTGGGGGTGTCTACTATTGGTGGTAATTAATTCTGACTTCTATGTAAGGTTGATTTTATTAACAAAACTAATATACTAAAAATAATGGTAATAGGACAATTACTATATTATCAATTTTTTTAACGATTAATGTTGTATTAATCCCAACAAACAAGTTATTGTGATATTTTATAATGATGAAAAAAAATGATATATAATTATTTTGTTTTCAATATCAATAGTCCATAATAAATTATTTATTAATTGACATGGAAATTTTATTTATAAAATAATTTTTTTTTGAGATGGTGTTACTCAATAATTGAAGTAATGGGAAATTATTCGGGAGAATTTTGAGAAAAATATATTCATGTTTCCACGATTTAAAATTCTTGAAGATGTAATTCTCCATTAACTTGATTAATTACCAAAAATAATAATTCTTCAATAGATAATACACTTTATTCTTCGGGGCATAGTATAATGGGTGGATCATTTTTTCCTCCCTCCAATCGAGAATAATAATGTTGTTTCCTCTATTTAGGGGATGTCAATATGTTACATTGTATTTGTTTTCAAGGTTGAGATAATTATATTTTTATTATAATTTTAATCTACTATTTATAATTTTTAAATCCACATATTATGAGTTCCCTGTGTTTACAATGAATTAGTGTTTAAACACATGATAACATAATATAATCATTCGTAAACAATTCCAAAATCTCTGAATCTAGTAGAATATTTCCATATGATCTATCAAAAAATCTAATCATGATTGATATTTTCTAAAAAGTTATGAAATATATTATCCTATAGTAGTTTCTAGTTCAAGGGATTTTTTAAACTCTTAAAAATATAAATGATGTCTATGAAACATTAATTCTAATAATGTTATAAATTTAATAGTTTGAGAATATTTTACATCATATCATGGATAATAGTTGTTAGAGAAATTACACAAATATTTCATCCTATCTCTTGACTAATACAGTCGGTGGTTTTCTCAAACATATATTGTGGGTCCCTCTAATGTCTAACCAATATATCTAAGTATAGATATATCCTACTAATCATGTACTCATATCATGTGGATTCATTAAGATATAAAATTCATAGGATTCATCCATTGGTCAATAGTTTCATTCAATATTTGAAAATTCAATCATCATATGTTGTGAAGAGGAGGTCTAACATCCTCCATGTTTGGATATGAATCCCAATTTAACTTTATTGTAATTAATTTGAATTCCAAGAACTATATTCATGGTTTTTTCATTCTTATGGAGTTAATATGATCGAGGGTAATATTATTTTATATTGAAATTTGATATGAGTAAATTGATTGGGCCATGATATGGTTTGATCCATAGAGATTCCACTAATTAATAGTGTGAGTTATGCTTGGGTATCTCACCAAACATAGCTCTACATGTAACCAATAGTGTAGAGAACTAATGATATCCCTTGGTCAACATCTTTAGATATAATGGATTACTAAGTCCATTTATGGTCAGATGATTAGATTTTACAATTATATGTATTGAAATATCTTCTTGTTGGGGTTATATAACAGAAAAAAATCATGTGTCTCTTATTTGAAGTAATACATGATTTTTACACTTCCCTATAGTAGTAAAATATTTATATAATTTTACTGCAGATAGATTTTATGATGTTGGGAAAATATTTAATCAATGGTAGGAGACTCATTATATTTGAGTGGTGGATATGATTCTTACACATACTCATTTTTTTCATTAGCTGATTCTTACTAAAGAGCTAGAAATATAGAAATTGGATATCCCGCAAATTTTTCCACAAGTCCCTAATATTATGCATGTTCATATTATTCATGTATTTTAGTGTGGAACATATTTTAGATAGGTACTTCATCGTCGAATTCATATATATTTTAATCATGCTCAAAGTCAAATGTAGATATAAATGAGATGAAATTCACTAAATCTGAACATTCCTTTAGAAGCTTATATTTATAAGATGGATTATAGGACAAAACACTATATAAATGTTATTAATTTAAAATATTATAATGTTTCATAGATAATGCAATCTTGGATGGATGAAATGGATTTCAACCATTATAAGAATTAAATCACTCTTCCATAAATTTGTCAAAAAAGATCAATATAAGAATATTTTGTGGAGCACCCAATGGTCCATAATAATCATTCCCTTAATGAAATGGGCATATCACATTGTGGGAGGAAATATGAATTCCTTTATTAGGATTATTCCTATATTATAGAGAATATTTATTTCAATGGAGGAGGAGGAGGTTGTGATATAACACCCCTAAGCTTATGGTATAGGGTTTATTTGATTACAATACTCTAAATCCACAAACTATGTAGATGTTTGATGATTCTATGAGTGGTGGTGATGGTATTAATTATTTGTTCCATTTTTTGGTATAATCTTATATGATTAAATTATGTTCTTTTGAGGGTAGTTATATCACCAAGGATATGGGTTTTCTCCTCTATGAATCTTTGAAAATCTTTTTGATGAACCAATTATGATCAAATCAATTGATTTCTCCCATAGTGTAATTTATTTCTTGGATTTCGATGTTGATGTATTTTACATCACATAATGGTCAACATATTTGAATATTATTTTTGATTCTTTTATCCTAGTTCACTCAGGTCATACTAAAATTGATTATTTTCATGGACTCATGCATTCTGTCCAAACGCTACAAGATTCTGACTAGTGATGAGTGACTATGAATATAATTTGGGTTACTATGAACCCTTTTATGAGTACTAATAACATACTTAATAATAATAATAACAATTTTCACTTACAATAACTAGAACATAACATGGAATGTTTCAAACAATAGAAAATATATATCCCTGATGAAATAAAATGATTTTCATATATCAAATATTATACTTCTTCAATAATTAACCAAAATGAAAAGATAAATCTCTATTTTTTTAAGGCTGCCCTCTATCCCAATATTCATTGTCAAATCCAAAAATACTCGATAACCCATCATACAAGGGTATTTCCCTTTTCAATACCTTGAAATTTTTATTCTTATCGTGTCATAAAAAAAACAAAAAAAGGGTTGAGTTGAACAAATTAGGCCACTTCAAATGTAATATAAAGAATATTTAATCTATAAGAATTATATACTAACATAAATCCAATAAAAAATATGGTCCATCATAATAATACAAAAAAATATATCCAGTAGTCCCTGAAGATAGAAGGAAACCTCACGGGATTTTTTTTGTTCTAGATGAATCATTACACAATTTGATATTCATGTTTATAAGTAATTGAGATCACCTAATCCTTGGAATTACAAAACATTCCAACAGAAATAATAATAATAGGAACACCAAAACATTGAAATTTAATATATGGTTCCCAAATCATAGTAATAATTGACCAACTATATCCATATAATCAGTTAATCATTCAAATAAAGTTATAAATATTTGGCACACTGAAACCATTGAATTACATCAATGTGCCAACAAAACATAATAGTAATGGTCAAACTCTATCCACGGAGGTATTTCTCAATTAACCCAACCATAATAATGTAATAAAATATATTATCATTTTTTAAATCAGGATTACATCTTTCCATAATCCAAAAACAATCACATATTTAGATTCTATATTACTGGTTCATAATTTTATTATCCTAATAACCATTTAAATTAAATATAAGATGATTTATATAGTTATTACCTAAATTATAAGTTATTAATAAATATTTAATTTAATTCTCATGATGCAAGGATATATCCAAAATATCGTTGGAGAAAAAATATAGACATTCTTTTTTATTTTAATCACACGTTTATTTCCAAAACACTAATTATCTTTTAGTTTTAAATGGAATTGAACCTTATGTTTTTTCATATGTCCTAGAATATACATAATATTTAATCCCTCATACCAAATATTAATTCCTAACAAATTATATTATGGGCTGAAATTCAACCATTATTTAATAAATTCCATGTTCACATTATATCAGTGTGGGTATATTTTATATACACATGGAAAAACATATAGACTTCAATGGATAGATTGATACCACATAATAAAATAATTATAATATCCATAATCCAATTGAGATATAATAAATAAATGTATTGAGGGATATTATTCTCTTTTGTGAATGCTAAATATCGATTGGAATGGACGTTTAATATTGATTTTATTTATGGAACTCATTAAAATAAATAATTGACATCCATAACTCAACCAAGAATCACCTAGATCTGTAACACAAAACTTATGTGGGATAAGGAATGATATTTATTGGGGAAATCAATTAAATTACATAGTAACCCCTAATTATCTCTCATTACCATGTCAAAGGGAATATCCTACCAAATGATCGGGTGAAAAATCCATCATGTTTAGTTAAATTAAAGCATATATCACAGTGTATTAGTGATATCGTCGACAACTATGGTTGTAATGGATTTATATATATACATGGGAACCAATAGGGATACCAATAATGACAATAATGAGTGAGTGTTGACTTTAAAACATTGAGGCCTTGAATCATGATTTTGTGAGGCCATCTAGTCCATGGTCCACAGGGATAATCCCCATTCCCCAAATTCATTGCCACACCCGGTCTTAGCATGTTGATATACCAATATTACATATCCAATATCTTGATGAAACATGACATATAAAACCTTGGGCTCCATACTGGGTTTCATTATAAATTCACAAAACCTGATTTTAATTACTTGGGAACCATTAGACACATTCTGATCCCAAATAAAACCATTACATGTCTATAAAAATCCTACCTTAAAATAAGGATGGGTCAATTGTCCCATCATATAATTGATCATTAAATAAAATTTGTAATGAAAATCACCGATCATCATAATTCAATAACTCATGACACTTATCACACAAATATATGTCCCACAACCATATCTCATCCAAGCCATTAATGTTCTTCAATTTTACTTATTGTTGTGATATCACAGTCTCATTTAGTGTCTTAACACTCATATCTAATATAAAAAGAATATTTTCATCAATTGTTGTCTCTGAATCTTGATAAAGTTATATAGTGACTAAAACATGTGATGTATTATGTAGATACTATAAAAGATAAGAAAAATTAAAAACATTATGCATGGAATAAAAATTTTGGGGAATGGTCAACCTGTAAACCCAAACACTAATTATGACGTTGATATTGAACAAGCCAATATTTATGGGTTCCAACCTTTCCAAAGACCACATATATTGACATTCCATCATTAGTGGAATCTGTATGAACACTCCATCTCCAATCTCAGACACCAAGTGGTCTCCATTGATGACAAACATGTGATTTCTACCATTAATTGGTGGTCTTAATTAATTTACATTCAAAAAAAATTATCAATTATATCCTCCATGATAGTCATCCAAATAAATACTGAATCATAAAATTCAAAACAATATAGTGGTTAATGGAATTAACATCCACATAAGGGTTTAAATTGAGGTAGATAAACAAAAATACAGATGTTATTATTGATGAAAACTATATAAATATCCAAGTGTTTGTCCCATGGGCCACTAAAATATAATAAAAATTATCCTATACTATACTATTTAATTGGAATGGTTCACACAGACTGACCATTAGTATATAGATGAAAAATAAATTCATCTATAATTGAATTTTGGGTTCCTTCTAAAATTTCATCAAGATAAAGGTGGGAATTTATAAGTCATGATATTAAAATTTATTTCAATGTACATGTTAAATAAAAAAATAATTGGATCATAAATCATCATCATCAAATTTATAATGAAAATTTCTTAAATGATTAGGAAATGATCCACCTTACTCATCACATCAACATCAACCCTTAAAACATCATTCATCCCAAGAATCTATGGGAAAAAAGTCATGTATTCCACAGTGACATATTTTGTAACATCCCGGTTCTGGAAGCCACCCTGAGGTGCCTAATACCCGGTTGTTCACATGGCCTCAAATTAATTTTCCTGAATGCCAGAGGCTGCTGACAAGAAGGGAGGGTCGTGGGTGTGATAGTAGGGAAACTATGCCCTCATTGGAAGAGTAAACAACAGAATTAAAAAACACACACAAAAGAGGAAGTAGTAAATCTCAACAACCATAAACATCGGAAGGATAAATCAGTAAACAAATGAAGCAAACACACACACACACACATATATATATATATATATGAAATTATGCAAGATACAAATGTCTATGAAATCATCCAAACAAGTCATAATGCCGAGTACAATATTAAACCAAAGTACAAAAGAAAAAAAGATATGCAACTCCTCATCATTGCAAGCCTCGTCTTGCCCCATGCTCTCCTACTCCAATTCAAGTCAAGTACCTGAAGTAGAAGGGATCTTTCCCATGACCATACCTGCAATAATATAATCAATTTGGGCCCAAAAGAATGACCCAAGTAGGGTGTGAGACTATATCCCAGAAGGAAACCACCTAAAGATCTGTGCCTAACAGTCAATGAGTATATGACATGTAAAGTACAGTAAACGGTACACAATAAGCAGTAACAGGCTGATACATAGCAGTAAAGAATCCATAGATCAACAAGCAGTTTTGAAGAAAATATCTAACCACAAACAAGAATCCCTCTAGGAAGTACTCACAGCCAACCCCTCTAGTCATATCCAAGAAGTACCAACAACACTCTGGGCAGTACACTCAACCCATCCCCTCTAGTTTTGTCATACTAAATTATAAGAGACTATGAGGAAGCAAGCTCAGTCAATTCCCATTATAGTCTAAGGTAGTCAGGGACTTTCTTGAAGATCATGCTATCAATTCCCCTTATAGCCCTAAGGTCTAGATACTTTCTAAGGAAGCTCACTCGGTCAATTCCTCCTATAGCCTGTAATGGATTAAGGAAATTCTATCAAAACAAAGGCACTCTAAGGAAGCTGACATGTTCTTTCCCATTATAGTCTATAAAGCTGAAGACTCTCTGAGGAAGATCAATCGGTCTATCCTCCGATAGTCTATAACATCCAAGACTCTCTGGGAAGCTCACTCGATCATTACCATATAGTCTATAATTTCCAAGACACTCTGAGGAATCTCACTCGTTCTATCCCTTTATAGTCTATATCACCAGTTTCACACGACTCCGTTCTATTCAGTGCATAATAATGGTATAACGCCAAAGTAAATCGATAGAGCTACTTTTAAAACTAGTCTACAATATAATAAGCATGTCAGGGAACATCACTCAATCCTACGGTCACAAGGCACAGAAAATGGGTATAACGACCAAAGGCTGAAGAAAACCAAAAGGCCATAAACAAATCAAGGCATGGGAAAAATATCTAAGCATAGAAATTTTCCTCATACATAACCAAATTACCTATACAAAAGCATAAAATCATGGTAGGAAAACAACAGGGGATAAATATTAACATGCAATACACCGTTCAACGGAATTGGTGGAAATTGCACATAAATGTAAAATAAATAAAATGGAAAGGAACAAATCACCTACATTGATTCTAGGAGATCAATATTATTGAACCAAGAGGCTTGAATTTCCTTATAATGTTGTTGATCACTGTGGTTCCAATGAAATCTATGACTATAATTTCAGAGAATGGACAGAGGCACAGTGGTTCGAATAAGTTCTAGCATCGTATGTCTTCTCTCGGTCGAACGAGACCTAGAAGAAGATGATTCTTGTGGCCAGATGCGAGCATGGTCCATTTAATGATAAAAAAGAATGTACAATGCATGTACATATGGAGTTCAATGTGTGTACTGGGCTTTTACATACTCCGCTTTAAGCATCCCCCACATCACCCCACACGACTGTGTGTGTGGCCCGGACATGGCCAACACCCGTCCTAGCACGTTATTAAAGTACATGGTGTGTATTCATAAATTACATGACATAATCTTTAAAAATTTTCTAAAAATACTATTTTCTCAAGAACACGGAATAAAGGAAAAACATACTGAAAAAAAGGTTCGGGTTCTTACAAACATACCCCCTTAAAGAAAATTTTCTCAGAATTTTTCTAACAAGGAATTAAAGAAGAAACCCCGAACAGCTCCGGCCAGTGGGACTGTACATCAGCCTCCCTCTCCCAAGTCTTGTCCTGTACTCACTCGTGCTTCCATAGCACCCGTACCGGGGTAACAGACTGACCAAGAAGAACCATTATACAACGATCAACAATATGGATAGGATTCTCCTCAAATTATGCATCCGCTTAGAGCACAACCTCCTCTGGTTAAAAGACATGAGATGGGTCTGAAAATTAATATTGGAGGTGAGAAATGTGGAAGATTTCATGCATAGCCTGGTACCTCTGAGTTAACAGCAACTGATAGGAAACATGACCAACTCTCTCCAAATCCCTAAATTTCCTGACGTACCGTGGTGAAATCTTACATTATCTCTAAATTCCCTAGTGTCCCAACCTCAATGTGACCCGTAGGAAAACCTGATCCCTAACCTAGAACTCCAGAGGCCATCTCCGCTGATCAGCATATAACTTCTATATGATAGTATGTTGTAGCCATCATCTTTTGAATCAACTCTAACTTCACAAAGGTCTCTTGAACAAGACAAGTTTCTAGTAACGCTGTCTCTCCTACATCCATCAAGCATACAGGTGATCTGTATGGCGTACCATACAAAGCCCCGTATGGAGTCATCTGAATAGTCAGTTTAAAATTGTTTTTGTAGGAAAACTATAAAAGAGGTATATTCTTCTTCCAAGAACCTCCAAAGTCCAGAATGCACGCTAGAAGCATATCCTAAAGCACCTAAATCGTACACTCAGACTGTATAACTTTATGGGGATGGTATGTTGTACACAAAAAGTACATGTGTACCCAAATACTTCTGAAGCCCCTACTAGGTCTGAGAAGTAAAACAAACATATCTGTATAAAACAATGGAGTGTGGAATTCCATGGAGATGTACAATCTCTCGGATGTACAACCACACCATGTCGTCAACATTGATGGTCTCCTTGATCGGTAGGAAGTGAGAAGCTATCGTAGTCGGTCAATAACAACCCAAACTATGTCATTCCCTCGAGGTGACCTTAGTATCACGATCATGAGGACCATAGATACATTGTTTCACTTCCCCTCTGGAATGGGTAACTGCTGCAAAAGACCTTCTAGTCGTTGATGCTCCTCTTTCACCTACTGACATGTAGAACACCTCATGATGAAACCATCAACATCTCTCTTCACACCTGGGACCCAATACGGGCGTTGTCGATCATGATACATCTTGGTCATGTCAGTATGAACTACCCAAACTGAAAAATGAAAATCCCATATTATCTCCTCGTGTATGTCTTTTGGCACCCATACATGTCCCTGGAAAGGCATGTTCTCATCCACGCCTACAATCCATAAAAGAAGTGGGTCCTCTCCTGACTCACTCTCCCGCCGGACTAGGTCTTCTTAGTCTGATAGCTACCTCATCTGTAGCTGATCATGATGTATATAGGAATAAACTACAAAAGATATAAAGGTCTTCCATTTTGTCGTGTGAACCTCCAAATGCCTCTTCGAGAATAGA
Organism: Viscum album; assembly: GCA_963277665.1. Classification (NCBI taxonomy): domain Eukaryota; kingdom Viridiplantae; phylum Streptophyta; class Magnoliopsida; order Santalales; family Viscaceae; genus Viscum; species Viscum album. Next base: position 548,811,230 of record OY728146.1, on the reverse strand, counting down.
GCAATAAGCTGCCACTCACTGCTGGCCTCCTGAACTGCATGTATCTGAGTTCTACTGCTCAGAGAATCAGCCACTGTGTTTCCCTTTCCCAGCATATAGGAAAGCTCAAATTCGATGGACTAAAGATACACGACCCTCTTGTGCTATCTCAAATTCATATCACACTGAGTGAAGATTTTCTTGAGACACTGGTGGTCGGTAAACACCACAAAGTGGTCTCCTAAAAGATAATGACTCCCACAGAGTAAGGCATGAAAAAATGATTCCAAATCCCGATCGTGCATTGGGAAATTCCTCTCTTGTGGCTTTAACTACCGAGACTCGTACACGACGACTCCATCTCCATGCATATGTAAAAATCCAAACCTCATACATGAAGAATCACAATAGACAGTATAGATCTTTCCCGACTCTGGGCGTTCTAGTATCGGGGATGACGTCAACCTCCCTTTTAGCTCCTGGAAGGATGATTCAAAAGAATCCGACCATAAGAAATTTTCCCTTTACATGGTCAGACCTGTTAGTGGTGTTTCTAGGCATTAAAAGTCCTATATTAAATTCCATAAGTATCCAGCTAACCAAAAAATCACCACACATCAAATAAATTCTTTGGTTTCTCCTATGAAACTACAAATCTCAATTTATTTGGGTCTACTGATACTCTTGTCTCTATGAAACCATGACCCAAGAAGTGAATCTGATCCATCCAAAAGTGGCATTTTGAGAGAATAGCATATAATTGATGCTCTCTCAGTGTACTCAAAATGATATCAAGGTGGGTGACATGGTCACGTCGAGTGTGTGAGTACACCAAGATGTCATCCAAAAAAACCACCATGATGGAATCCAAGTATGGCTGGAAAACACGGTTCATCAGTTCCATGACAACTGCAGGCGCATTCGTGAGACTGAATTGCATAACCATATAATTATATAGACCATACATACTCTGGAAAGCTGTATGAGGTATTTCAGATGGTCTAATACGAAACTGATGATAACCGGACACCAAATCGATCATAGAGAACACCTAGGATCTTCAAAGCTGATCAAAGAGTTCATCGAACCTCAGCACGGGATATCGGTTCATAAACGTCAACTGGTTCAATCTATAATAGTCCACGCCATGCCCAAGGGTACCATCTACCTTCTTCCCAAATAGAACAGGTGAACCCCAAGGAAATGTACTGGTTCGGATGGAACTCTATTCAAGAAACTCCTCAAACTACCTCTTGAGATCCTGCAACTTAGGTTTAGCCATCATATAATGAGGTATGGACACTTGTTTCGCTCCTGGAACATGATCCATCGGGAAGTCTACCTCACGCTCTAGAGGGAACCTGAAAAATACCTCTAAAACAATATCCCTGAAATGATCCACCAATGGAGTAAAATCAAACTATGAAGTCCCATGGTCATCCAGATAAAGAGTAGTGACCTAGGTTGTAACTCCTCCGAGCACATGATGCTCAGGTCCTGATCGAATCACCTAGAAATCCCACTAAAATCTATGAAGAAAGGATCCACCCTATGGTGATATGAAACTCACCCTGCGGTGATAACAATCGACGACTTCCAAGAAGGGAACTATTCAGTCCATTCCACGAATGACATCAAAGCTTGTCATCTCTAGGACATAGAGGTCACACACAAGGTGACACCCTAAAACCTCAAGAGGAGATTCTCTAAATTGACTTATGCTAACTATTATAGTCCCCAACGATGTGTGTAGATTCAGATTATTGGCAGAGGAAAAGATGCAGAGCCCAAGGCTCTCCACAATAGCAAAAGAGAAAAAGCTAAGTGTAGAACCAGTATAAAAATGATCCGATGATAAAACTGAGGCTACTTTGATCATACCTTGAACTGTAGAAGGGTCGGGATCCTTCTCTTGATTGGTTTTCTCCAAGAAAAATGTCGATTCTATACCATGGCCCAGTGACCCTGCCTAACAACTCTGAGGTAATCCAATCTGCTGTCGCTGGTAGCCTGGTGACTAACCACCACGTTTGTGACCTCCACCTCGGCCCGAATGGCTAGAAGAACTCTGGTTTCAAGACTGGTGAGAAACTGGAAATGCGTCTCATGTATGTGGGGTCATTGAATAACCCCTACCACCAGCTGTAGGTGAGAATATCTAACAAATACAATCAATATGCCCCATTATACCACAAGATCCGCACTCAATCGTGTCTCTATGTCACTAAGGCCAAGTATGTGTGCTCCTATTCCATTGTTATAATACTACATGGCTGCCCGAATATGCATTCCACCTACTCTGATATCCTCGAGAAGACTCCCTGTGGCCCTTACTACTAACGTTAGGAGGAACACTGACTCTGGATGTCGAACTGCCCTGGAACACTACTCTGTAATCCCTCAGATTTCGCTCTATGATCAGTGCCTGGTTGAATATTAAGGGATATGGATGTCAACATGAAGATGTTCACCTAGGAACGAATATCCTACATAGAACTGTATTATCCCTGACTATAGGATCAAAATAGTAGGTCAAAAGAAAATAACCCCTCTGATACCACTTTGTAACGTCCCTATTCCAGAAGCCACCAAGAGTTGCCTCATACCTAGTTGGTCACATGGCCTCAAGCGCATTTCCCCAAATGCTAGAGGCTGCCCACTAGCAGCAAGGGCATTAGGTGGGATATTGAGGAAACTATAACATCATTTTTAGATTACACAACATAAGTAAACAACACACACAATAGTTGAATCAGTAAATATTCAACAACAGTAAACATCAGAATGTTAAAACGATGAATAATTGGAGCACGCGCACACACACAAACAGAAATATATATATATATATATATATATGAGATTATTTATGATACATATGTCTAGGATAGAAGCCAAAAAAGTCACAATGTTTCGTACTATACTAAACTGAAGTACAAAATAAAAACAGATATGAAACTCATAAACATCAAAATCCATGGCTTGGTCTAATGCTCTCCTACTCCAATACATTTCATGTACCTGATGACGAAGGGCGCTTGACCATGTCAATACCTGCAATAATATAATTTTTTTGGGCCCAAAAGCATGACCCAAAGAGGGTGTGAGACTAAATCCCAGTAGGCAATCACCTTAATATTTGTGCCTTACATTCAGTGAGTATATGGAAGGTAATGTACGGTAATTGATAGATAGTGAGCAATAATAGGATAATACACATCAATAAACAATCCACAATTCAACAAGTAGTAGTGAATCCAAAAGATAATCACAAAAAGTAATCCCTCTTTTAAGTACTCACAACCAACACCTCTGGACTTATCAAATAAATACGAACAACCATCTGGACATTAAACTCAGCTTAGCCCCTCTTGTTTGGTCATATTATATTATAAGACTCCTTGAGGAAGCACACTCAGTCAATTCAATTTATATTCAAAGGTAGTCAGAGACTCTCTCAGGAAGATCAAACAGTCAATTCCTCTTATAGCCCCATGGACTAGAGACTCTCTATGGAAGCTTGCTCGGTCAATTCCTCTTATATCCTCAAATCTATCATAGACTCTCTGGGGAAGCTCACTCCGTTAATTCCTCTTATATCCTGGTATGGTTTAAGGAAAATTAACAAAACAAAGACTCGCTGAGGAATCTCACTTGGTCTATCCCATTATAGTCTATAAAGATCAAGACATCATGAGGAATCTCACTCAGTCTATCCTCCTGTAGTTTGTAATATCCATGACTCTCTGGGAAGCTCAATCGGTATATCCCCTGTTATCTATAAAGTCCATGACACTCAAAAGAAGATCAGTCTGTCTGTCCCTTTATAGTCTATAACACTAGTTTCTAACGGCCTCGTGCCAGTCAGTGCATAATAATTCTATAAGGCCATTGTAAACATACAATGATACATGGATAACCAATCAACCACATGACAATAATGTTAGTGAACAACACTCCATCGAATGTTCACAAGGCATGAAAAATAGGTATAATGGCCAAAGTTTGAACAAGACCAAAAGGTCGTAAATAGAATAAGGAATGGGAAAAACATAAAATCTTATAAATTTTCCTCTATACATAACCAAATTAGCACTACACAATTATACAAGCAAGGCAGGTAATATACAGGGGAAATATAGTAACACGCAATACCCCGTTCAAGGGTATTGGTGAAAATTTCACATAAAACTCAAAGACATTGAACAGAAAGGAACAAACCACCTACCATGATGCTAGAAGATCAATATGCTTGATCTAAGAGGCTTGAATATCCTTAGAACATCATAGATCACTGAGGTTCCAACATAATCGACGGCGGTCGATTCCGAAAATGACGGAGGAATGGGGTTTCGTAGAAGTTTCATCACCGTACAACTTCTATCAGACAAACAGGAACTAGAAGAAGACGATTCTGGTGGCTACACGTGAGCCCGGTCTATCTAATGAAAAAAATAAAGTACACGGCCTGTACTTTTGGAGTACAAATCATGTACTAGGATTTTCCATACTCCGCCTTAAGTGGCCTTCCCATCACCCCACACGACCGTGTGTATGGACCGGACATGGCTGGAACACGACCTTACACAACATCGAAGTATATGGTGTGTACATAAATAATTTCCAGAAACTCCTCTTTTCTCAAGATCTACAGAAAAAGGAAAAACATTCTCGAACAGAAGTTTTGGGTTCATATATATTTTATGTCCAATAATGTATTGGTAATGTCTATAAAGGGATAGTGGACCACTTTTTCTTATTCATCATTAGATCATAGGTGTATAACTATATCCCAAAACATGATTACTTATTATTTATTCTTTTCCACTAGAACATCCTATCAATTTTAGAAAATATATTGTCCAAATATATGTTTAATAGAGACATTGTTTTCGGAAATATCCACATCAATACCTCATGGATACCTATAAAAATGAATACATGACCTAAGATATGAAGCATCCAACAAATAATGACAATCCAGTTTAGTAGTGACTCCACCACCAAATATGTTTTCCCTTAGGGATAATGAAAAACTAATTAAAAATAGTCTTATATTTACTCTATTTTGAAGAAACAATTAAATCGTTAAGGATATAATAAAATTATTAACCCTGAGATTCATGCTCATCAAAATACATCTACACAAAATTTTATATCATCTTCCACTCACCAATATATTCCTATATATGATGATTCTCAATTTTCTGACTTAAGACATCCAAAAATTCATTTTCATACCATATGATATAAGCTAACTCAAAATCATATAATTTTATCTAATCAACCTATCTCTATTAATAATTATTTAAAACACTATATAATAAAACTAATTTCATGCTTTTATAGTCTTTATATACCATAATCCTGCCATTAAGATGATTCTTTTTCCAAAATAACAATGTATAAAAAAGATATATCTGATTCCATATAAGTATTAATATATATTCTTTCATGAGGTCACTAATTCCATTACCCATAAACAACAATGTCACCATGTTACATTCAGAATGCTCCTATCCTTACTCTAGATACTTATTAATATATGGACTTTTCCTTAACCGAATAATTTAAGTCCAAAATCATTGTGGAGGTCATCATTCCCTCAAAATCAATAATGATATTTTTATAGGAATAAAACCACAAGAAAATAACCGTTTATTAGATAAATTTTTGATTTGTACATCCATTCATGAGATGTCCAAGATAATCCTATAGTAATATATAACTAACCCTTTAAATATAATAATATCAGAAATTAAAAGGAGTCTCTCCCAAGAAACATCTAATTTCATCTTATACTGGTCCACTAACACAACTTCTATAGATATCATAATCCTCAATATGTTTACATGGTGTCTCTAGGAATTAAACAATGAAAAAATATAATTTATCATGTTTTCACTCAAAACAACAAAAATAATTTCGATTTTCCATGCATGTTCCACCACTAACAATGATTACATGAGAATATCATCACAAAAACGACCACAAATTTATCCCAAATCAGTGGAAAAATCAATTCATCAAATCCATTAACATGAGGGTGTATTTATGATTCCAAATAATTTTAGAAAATAGTCATATAGGCTATACCTACTAATAATTGAATATTGTGGTATATGTGTTGGCCTTATAATATAATGGTGAAAAACAGATCAGTTTCTAGTCTTATAACACACATATGATCCCCTAATTTGATCAAATAAATCATAAATACGATGAATTATGAATTTTGATAATCACATACTTTAATGATTAATAATCCGGGCATATTCTCAAGGAAATTTTTTCCTTTCTAGTGAATAATACTATAGGTCCTTATGGAATGGTACTAAGATAAATAAATCTGTTATCCTATAACATAACAAAAAAATCATTTTATTATTTCTAACAATATCGTTATAATATTTTTATTACAAATAATCAATACCATGGAATGATAAATATAGTAAAATTCACACTATCATATAAATCATTCTTCATATATCATTAGGGAAAACTGCTTTGAAATAGATGAAAATTGATGGAAAAACCCATTCAATTATTTTTCATCTTCAAAGAAATGCATGGACACCTGGACCATAACGCCACACAATTGCTAATGGAAATGTCCAAAACATCAAAATTGTAAATCAGAGTCTCCAATATAAAACTTTTTTATACGATAATGAGATGTGATGATTATCTGTCTATGGAAGTAGTTTATTAGAGATTGGTATAGAACTAATACATCAATCTAGAGAATCAGACCAGTAGCACTCTTTTGGAGAACTATGAAATACCAATTATTTTGATGCCACTATCTAAAACTATATATTATCTTCAATAATGTATTTTTTCTAAGTGCATCAGTACTTTTGTATCTATGGTCATAACCTAATGTATGTCCTCCACAATTTAATATAGGTTATCTATGAAATGAACTACCTTGAAAGAATGCAGATCACTCAAATAAAATACATTTTGATAGTGAGGATACCATAATCAAACATTAAATAGTAGGAGTCTATTTTCATGATTTCATATACTAGACTCCACATCGTGAAACTAGAAATTTTATAGCTGAATGTCCCTATTCATCTTCTATTGAACCACACCACACTTCATGTGCTACTACATTAGTGATATGATACAAAATACCTCATCACAAATAATTGTAACTATATAGCTCTAATTTCATTTCTAATGAGGAATAGATTATCATATTCCATAATATAGTGTCTTATTGAATACCTTATAACTAGGAATTAATGAATGGCTCTTATAAAAACTATAAAAGTACAATATATTTCTAGAAAATTATCACTCCACTTGTAGTTAGTCACACTATGGCATTTTATGTATAGACATTCCGCTGATGTATTATATTCTAGTATTAATAATTAGGTTTATCTAGATATTACTACAATTAATGTAATTAACTAGTTGATGGTCATTAATATAAGTGGATTTAATACTAGAATAAATAGATTAATATATAATTCCAACACTGGGGGACCCAAAAATATTTCTCTTGATGATAGGGTATTGCTTCACAACCTCAGTGATATTAATCAATTTGAAGGCAACAACCTTGAACCTAATGTCGTGCCAATGAAATTCCTAAATGTGTATCACAATTATTACCTCATCCAATATAAATAATGGATAAAAAATGAATTTATGTTTATGAGTCATCAATATCCATCACAAATATTCCTTCTTAAATGTTGTGTAGGAACACCCAACGATTTTATTCCCTCATGGTCTATGGAAATAAATAATTAATGAACATGTCCTAGATGTTCATCTAGGACATTCCCACATTTATTTATGATTATAAAATATTTCCCACTAACCATTCATCAATCCCTAAAGAATATAGTATAATATATTTACAATAATCTTTATGGGATTCTCTAGTTTGTTAAAAGATGATTCACACTAATTCCACTATGCATTATGATGTTTTGGGGTCTGCATCCCAATAATATGTTTAAAGGTGTTGTAGTTGAATCAATTTACGAAGGTATCACATCATTACCTCAACCCTTGGAGTATGTCTCTCAATATATTGTATAAATCATGACAATATTAATTCAATATGGTCTTATGCTACATTCTCTAGTGCAACAAGAATTAATGATTTAACATTTGAATTTTCATGCTCATTATCACCCTCTCATCATACTCTAATTAGTATTCATAAATGAATTTATTTTATTTTCCCATCACATGACTTGTATAAAATTATAATAATTCATGGAATTATATTCAATTATATTTAACAAAATTATATATTCGTTTTATTTATTTTTCTATAATATATTTTTATTAAGGAAATATCTTATTACACAACTACTTTTCATAAATGATCACACTCAAAATTGAAATCACAATGTATATGTGATCATGAATGAAAAATCACTATCGTTTCATACAATACCATTATGAAAATATCCTAAATAATACATTTATAATATTAACTAAATTACACAATTTGGAATTCATAAAAATTTACAATGATAACAAAAACTACAATCCCACACATTGTTCCATGTTATTTTCACACACATGGGATAGTTATTCCTAGACTGAAGTTTTGTACTATGTTTTTATAATTACACGTATCTAGTAAATATAATTATGTACATACTTTTGACATTACTTTTTCATCAATAGTACAAAGGAATGTAAAGGGAAATGACTTAGCACAAATTGATTCATCCTTTGATGAAAACATCCAAAATCGACAAAGGCATGAACAAGGGATCAAAAGCAAATGTGTCACGCATGTTATATCATGTTCGTGCAAGTCTACTTGCATGACACATGATGGTTGCGCAAGTGACTTGCATGACCTAAGTGATAACTTCCCAAGGTCTTCTCCAGGCTATAAATAGATCATGTGGGCCCCCCATTCGAGGAAATAATTTTCCAGAAACTCAGATTTGAGCTCCCGGCACCCTAGTCTCTTATCAAAGCTTCCAGAACACTTCTAAGGTAATTTCATACCTAGAACGGAAGATATAAAGAGGGGGAGGAAGGCCTATGTGTTGAAACTCATCAACACCTATGTGCCTAGGTGGCCAGCCCTTAAGGGAAATAGCCACACTTGTGCGCTGCCTTACTCCTTCAATAGAACCTATGCACCCCTCTACTAGAATAACCTCAAGAAGATTCTAAAGGCCTTAGCCTAAATTCTCTAATGTATTACCCTGCTTGTCGAATATCGCGCAATTACCCAACGTGTCGCGCAGTTATACCAGCGCGACCAAGACTTGGGCGCCCACGCAGTACCTGCGCGCCGTCCAGGACATGCGTGCCCCAGCATTTTGGGTGCCCTTCTTTCCAATTTTTTCCCCCTTAAGCCATTCCACCTCTCTTATTCAAGATTTAGTCTTCAATACACTCTTCAAATAAATTTATGGCGAGATTTCTTGATTTTACTTCTTTATCTAAAAGAATTCTATGGAACATCCCCCAAAACATAGTGATTTACACATCTTTATGTCACTAGAGATTGATATTTCATTCATTCAACCTCATCCATTAAGATGAGAGAATCTAATACTGGGACTCCTTTTTAGGAGTAAGTATGAGTAATAATTCCTTTAACCTGGGCCCCCTTTTCAGGATTATGTCCCTGTCATAATTCCAATACTGGGCCTCCTTTTCAAGAGTAAGTCCCAGTCATAATTCCTTTAACTCGGGCCTCCTTTTCAGGAGTTAGTCCCAGTCATAATTCCTTTAACCTGGGCGTCCTTTTCAGGAGTAAGTCCCAGTCATAATTCCTTTAACCTGGGCCTCCTGTTCCGGAGTAAGCCCCAGTCCCAAAATATGGGCATCCTCTTTAGGGGTAAGCGCCAAGCCCCTTAATTTTTCAAGTCTCTTAACATGGGCCTACTTTTTAGGAAAAATCCCTAGTCTTAATTTCTCTTAACCAGTCCTAATTTACCTTTGATCTGGGATTCCTTCTCAGTTTTAAAACCCAATCATAAGTCATCTCTTAATTTGGGCCACCTTTTTAGGAGCAAACCCCATGTTAGAGTATTCAAATCTCCATGAAGCACATATACCTTTATGGACCCTATTCCTGGATTTCTTCTCTGAAGTAAATCCTAATCATCATTTATCTGGGCAGTCATACATACATAAGTCCCACATCATTTCATATGATTGCATCTTTCATGGCTCAATTGTCTAATTTTTACCAATACCTCTTGTTTCTCACACTGAGCATGACTCACGTGAGCATAGAGGGTAAAAGTAATTATGACATCCTTCTTTGAGCCATCAATCATAAAAATCATACTCGCCACTCGAACTACGTGGGTTCTGATTCCTTTTCCCAAAACAAAGGATTTGTAGGTAGCCCATCTGCGGGTTCGATCCCAACTCTGAAATAATCCATGTCCTTCTGAATGAAAATAAACTTTAGGTGCCCCACTAAGTGGCTTCAAAACCAGCATGGTCATCATAATGACCAAGAGACTTCTATATAAATGTGTCGAAGGGTACCTTTGACCCAGAATCTCTAATAAATACAGATGATTCTCTATGAATGAAGAACCTAGAATACATATTAAAGATTCTCTAAATTTCCTACATATTTTGTCAATGATTGTCAAATCTAAAGGAAAATCTCATTTTATACTTGGTAATGTAATAAGGATTCGCAAACATAACTTAAATCTGTAAAGAGAGTCCCGGAGTAGACAATAATTCCCCTAAAAAGGTGTGATTAGTCTGACCTCCCATCCTCTCGACCAATGAAAATTCCCAAGCCTCATCAGTCCACAAACTAATGAGCGCCTACCTTTGGAAAGTAGGTCAAAATGGATGAGGAATCATTGTATGTTTCCAGTTCTATGAACAATATCGTTAGAAACCGATCGGAACGTTTGAACCTCCCATCAAGGAGGTCATCCCCGAATTCGGAGGGAAACAAAAAAATGGTGAACCCGAAGTGAATCCTTAACCAAGTTAAAATGATGTTTTATGTATTTGTTAGGCCCCTATTTAAAACTCAATGAGAGGGCCAACAAAATCAATAATTGACATATGTGCTCATCCAAAAGATGTAGTAGCTGAATTTATCTTGATTATGTCTGTTATATCAAACAAGCACTCTTTTCCAAGATCATCTTCATTTCTAGAATGGATGCTTTTAAGTTCACACATATGAATACTACTACCCCAAATGCCACTGCTCCTACTCTTGCTGGATTGTCATCCGCTCTTAGGATGACATCACCTACTCAGTGCCTTCAACGCTGGGTATCAAATGCACTGGTTATGGAGTACTGTCAACACGGTACCATCCCAACTCTGGAGTCTGGCCGACAAGCCCTCCAAGCAAAGAACTCACACCGGTCGTCCGGACAACGACGACCAGTGATCAAGAAACTAGCATTGCTGACTACCGTCTCCAATCGTTTCAGGTCGTTATCCCCGAAACACAATCACCATTCACTCCCTTATTCTGAGGAAGTGAATGATCAGGTCCCTCAGGGCCTTAATTCAAAATGACATGAGTCCTTCCTGAAGGCTCCCACCAACAATCACCGCCAGACTCGTGCAACAGTGCGCCCTCAACATGATGAGGGTACGGCGTTCGTCTCAGGTTCCTTGAACCCGAGCAGGAAAGACGAACCACCAGAGGCAGAATCCGGTCAATAGTGAGCATGTTCTCATTTCTTCCATCTCCAGAGAAGTCCACCAACCTAACTCGGTGGAAATAAACGAGCATGCACATACACCTACCCGTTTTAATTCTGATGTCTAGCATACTCATCTGGCAGCATCACGCCAATCCCACCAAGCAATTTCAGCGGAGTACTATAGGCAGGAACATACACCTATTTATACACCATCAGCTAGTCAGCAGGCTCGTCTGACTACATATGATGGATCTCGTCAACCATGTTTGGCGAAGTGCAATTAGAAGGCACATACACCTGCTAGTATTAATCAAGACTACCAAAAGTCTCGCTTGTAGCATTCAGAGAAGTTAGTCGGAAAGCCCCGACATCAAATAGGAGGCAAACTCAACTCTTTGACCCCACAATTGAGTACTGCCAGGATTCACTGAGAGGAAACAAAGGACAGGAGTAGGCACATACACCTGATCCATGCCCGAAATGGACGTATATTCCCGTTCTGGCAGATGAAGTCACCAAGAATATTCTGTCAATGGTGAAAGAGCAGAAGAAAATCCCTGCTCATATTTTGGATGCCTGCCATGATATTATAACAACATCAGTGACATCTCAGGGAAAGACACATAAATCTATCTCTGCCAGTGGAGTGAAACATCAACAATACACTCCGGAACAGACACACAAATCTGTTCCAGACCAAGAGGGTTTTGGGGGATACTCCCCCATATCATACGGACAACCAAGTCAGGCACATACACCTAATTTGAGTAGAGATCATCAGCCTAACCTGGTCATCATTCCTGATCAGGCATATACACCTGCTCAGAGCAGCCACTTTTGTCAATAAATGGTTTCCAAGGTGTGTAAGAAGGCGTCTAAGAAAAAGACTTGCCCAACATTGTCAGGAGATCAAGAGACAATCTATAATAAGGCCTTGCTCAATGCTGTAGTTGTTGAGGCCCTCAGACAATTATCTTTTGAAGATCAAGATTCTACTCCCTCATTTCCCAGAAGAGGAAACATTAATTCCGATGGACTTCAGCAGACACATCCTCATGAAGGATTGATTCATGACAATTCGGTCGATCTCGAAGTTTCACCTTCAGATGAGAGCCACAGAAACCCTCTGTGTGGTCAGAAGACCAAGGATCAAGAGATCTCATCTTTTGCTGTAACCCATTATGGTGGTCGTCACCATGATGATGAATTTCGCTGCGAAATTACTCTCCGTAGTAGTGATGCACATTGCCCGTAAAATGCTCTAGTGGTTAATGTAGTGACGAGAATGCCCTCTTATCTTGAGGCACTTAAAAATGAGAAACCAGTCATATATGATGCTTCATCACTAGAAGGTGAAATACTTTCCCAATCAGAAGATAGCCCAGGGTGTATGTCATTCTCTGAACCACCCCTAAGTCAGGCATCTTCTAGTTTGATCAATGATTTCTCTACCAATCTTGTTGAATCTGATGAAACAACAAAGAAACACCAACTCTGATCAAAACAAGTAGATGAATCATCATTTAATGATAAAGAGGAAATACTAAACATGAGAAAACAACTTAGAAAAGGTGAATTACCAGTCATGTTTTGGCCTCTGGATGACTCTCAGTATGACATTCCAAAGATGTTGACGGAAGATGAAATTCAGGATATTTGTCTTCACATATGGAAAAATCATTGTTAATTGAAGAAGTATGAATTTTCTTATGATGAATATGAAAATCATCTTATGATAATAGAAGGGTTACAATGTCAGATTGATTTGGCTTCTCTACCAGTATCTCGATATCCGAAGGCTGAAAAGCAGCAGAGAGCCCTTCAACGTTCATGCCTTGGCGCACTAAAAAGATTATGGCAGTTAATTGACAATGTCCCATTTGGTATTCATGTCAGAGGGTGGGGTGTTCATGGAGCACTATATTTAACAGTGCTCTCCAGTCAATAATGCCTGCCGAAAATGGTCTCATGCAATGTTATTGCCCATAACTAGCCACAGTCAATGGGCTTTGTTTGTATTCAAAATCTTGCCCAAGAACATGCTTCAACTAGTTCCTCTCAAAATTGAGAATACAGAGAACAATTTGTTGAATTACTCTTTCCTCAAGAAAACTATAATACTAAACGGGCCTCTTGTTTGGAGCAAGCACGTCACTATGTGATAGAAGTGTCAGAGATCATCCAACGGTCTTTTGAACCAGGTGATAAAAGCGGATATAGGTTAATGCATCCAGTTAATTTCCGGACTATGGTTCGTAAGATTAGGAGGACTTTCAAGAAATTCTCAGACATAGCATGTCAAGAACCACCCCATCTCGCCAGATTGGGGACTCTTTTAAACCAACACTCAGAATCAACAAATAGGTTCCGAGGAGTTGAGCGGGAATAGCAGGAACAGCCCCAGTCCACTGGACTAGGGACTTTTTCAAATCATCAATTCCCTCCTCAGAGAATGTAGGTCTTTTCTCAATAGGGGAAGAAGACTCAAGAGGAACGAAGAGCCAAATTATCAGGAGATTCCCTCCAAATTATGGTTCGTCAAGAAATTCCTGAGGGATTGAATCAACATAAGGCAACGTCTCATCAAAGACATGAAAGAATACAATATCACATAAATGCTTATAGAAGGGATGCAATGCGTTATGCATCAATCAACATCATCAATGTCATTGTTACTGATCCACCAGATGAGGCTCACTTAGGGGACTCAGATGAAGAGGTTCCTGCTCAAGAAGATTTATGGACCGATACAAATGAAAAAGGTGTGCATAAATGAAATCAAAGGATTACTCAGAACCTATGTAATCCTTTGAGTAACCCACTTCCCCCCCGAAAGGGTCCAAAAAAGTGAGGGGAAAGAATCAAGTTACATATCCTTCCTCTGGAGAAGTACAATCACTCTCACTAGAGCAACGGTTTGCACAAAAAGAGGAAGAAATGAATGATTTAAGATGGTTGAATGCAGAACTACTTCAGAGTAATATTCTTCTTAATCATGCTGGAGTTAGTCAGCCAAAGGAATTTGTTGCAGCTACTGAGATGGATCAAGAATATCCACCAATATCAGTACACCCTCACAGGTCTAATCCTATGGGTCATGTATAACAACAGTTGGTAGTTCTACCAACAGTTGCAGCACCAATCGCCACATCTGTCCAAGCTCCAGTCATTCCACCTTCCCAAGTCCAAGTTCAACCAGATGGTTCTCAAAACATTATAACTACTATTGATTCATTAACAGATCGGTTAGAAACTATGGAAGGGAAACATGCACAAGTTCAACCAGAAAAAAAAGTTTACCATAAATGGGTAGATTTAATTTCTCCTCCATCCAGTTTTGGGAATACTGTATTCCCTATTATCAATGGATCAGGCGATCCTAAGAAACATTTGATGCATTATGTGTCTTCTTGCGATCCTATGATGGGAACTCCAGAGCAGCAAAAAGCAGTGAAACTCAGATGGTTCGTGCAAACCTTGCAAGGACCAGCTTTTTTATGGTATACAAGCTTGCAATCCTGGTCAATTAACGGATGAGAGGATCATCGCCAAAAATTCCACCTTCAGTTCAGCTCAACTTTTCCAATGACAATAGTTTTTGATCTTAAAAACTGTAAGCAAAGGGAGAATGAAAGAGTCTCTGATTTCATTCCTTGTTGGAAGAGATTAACATATTCCTTGAGTTTACCACTCTCTCACAAAGAATTTTTACCAATATTTGTGACGAATTACGCACGACATTATTCCCTATGAAATACACAATAGGGTTTAGAGACCTTACTTTAATTGCTTAGCAGATTGAAGATTCCCTTATACAGGCTAAGGCTAAATCTCGTATAATTCCATCAAATCTAATAAGGAGAATGGGTAAAGCAAAAACTGCTACAGTTATGCTTAAACAGGTGCCTGTAACTGTTTCTACTTCAAAACCTTCATCTTCTCGAAGGGTCCACCTCCTAAGAGCAAAAAAAAAGGCCGTTTCGTCCAGATGATCAAAGAGATCAAAGACAAAGACAATTTGAGGATTTAAAGAGAAAAACATACTCTTTCTAAAATGAACAAGTTCTTGGTTACTTCATTTCGGCTCTGGAAAATAATTTGGTTCAATTTCCAAGGCCTAAAAGGACAAACAAAGAAGGAGATGAAGACCATCCCAATTATTTCCCCTTTCATCAAATGTTGGGGCATCCCATCCAGGACTGTTTTTTCTTCAAAGACCTCCTGCAAAAGATGGTCGACTCGGGACAAGTCAAATTGAAAGGTTTATTAGCTCATGTAGCATGTGTTACTACTACAGTTCCAGAGGAGGAAGGCGAATGGCAAGAAGTCAAAAGCAAAAATGCACAGAAGTATGACGATTGGATGGTCATAAAGACAATAAATCGATCTCATGTTATTTTGCGAACTCAATTAAAGAAACCAATTGTGTCTTCTGCCATGAATGTTGCGACAAAACCCTCTTTGTCCGAGGAAAATTCCTCAAAGGAATGACATAATTCAATGAAGAAAATAATCATAAGAAGATGAGTATGTGTCAAAGCCTATGTTTTATTTGACTCTAGAAGACTTCATTCCATCTACTTCAATGCCACGGGCACCGCCCCACCAAACAGCACAGCCTAAACAGGATAATCAGGTCGAGTCTTCATCAGACAAAGTGTTAATATTCGGTTTTATTAATATGATCCAATTAACAGATGCATATGCCAGTCGTAGTTTCAATTTTGATGAGCTTGAATTCCCTGTATCACACAAGGGAATCAGAGGAAGTTCCAGAGGTTTAGGATACAGGGGAAGACGTGGATCTTTAAGAAACCACAACCCCAATTCTACCCCTACTAGAACTGTGTATGCAGTAGAAAATCGTGGTAGATCCCTTCAACGAGCTCAGCAAGAACAAGAAAGTTCTTCTACCAATAGCAAATTCAGTCCTGACACAGTTATTTTGGAAGACCTATTGAAGTTTCCATATTCTTCCTCTCAACATGTAAATGGATCTAATCAGTCTAATCTTCCATAACCAAGGATATTCCAACTCCTATCCCAATACAAGATGCATCAACTTCCAATGCATCTGCTTCCAAGGTACCTTCTAAACCCCATATTTTTGTTGGGAAACACAGACCTCTGGATCAAAAGTATGATATATTGAAACACTTGGCCCATGTACCTTCCATGTTATCAATTTTGGATGCTTGGAATCTGTCAAAAGATCTTCGGGAAGAACTTATCGAGGCTTTGTCAAGTCCCCATGAGTTTGAAACTGAAATTGATGCAGCTGATGTCTATCACATAGTGAATAATCCTGCAAAATTCAATGCAATAATATCTTTTACTGATAAAGATGAATATGATGTTGTTCATTGGCATATCTGAACTTTGTATTTCTCTGGAAAGGTCAATGATGTAGAAGTCCGAAGAGCTTTACTTGACAATGGTTCATGAGTCAAACTCATGCCCATTAGTACACTTTGTCGATTGGGCTTCACCAAATCTGATTTATCTCCTTCTAAGATGATGTTACAAGGATAAGATAAAAATGAACAAGAACCACTGGGCAAAGTTACACTCAGAAATCAGTTTGGAGATCTTGTATCCAATTCAGATTTCATGATTGTTGATCAAGACTCGGCTTTCAATTTCTTTCATGGAAGACCCTGGCTACATCAGCATGCAGTTATCCCTTCATCATACCATCAATGTCTCAAATACTGTTTTGATGGTCATGTTGGAACATTATATGGTGATAAGGACCCATTCAAGACATGTGAGTCTCAATACATTGAGGCGGAATTCTATAACATGAAGGGAAAGGAGAAATCCACAACAAAAGAAAATTAACAAAGTTAATGCTCTATATGGTTTGGAAAAGATTCTAGTAAATCCAATTAATCATTTGAGTACAAATTATTTGTTTCCTATTAGTCAAATTGACAAGGTATACTCAAATCAAAATACTCTTATGTAAATATCCATAATGTCAATTACGTCAATCGAGCCAGACAACATGGGAGAAATTGGTTACCCACCAAACTATAATGAAAGCACAAATGGTGACATCTTTATTTCATATGCTAAAATCCAACAAGTCTATACTTCTCCAATTGGGCCAGAAGGAGTTATAGAAACATTAGAGTTGAACAATGATGTCGATTATTAATCCATCATTTCCTCTTTATTACCCAAAGAAAACTCTTCATCATCAATAGGGTCAAAAATGGAAGCTTCCTCTTCAAAATGTGCAAGTTTTGAAATCTCTTATGATCAGGAAAATTCTGATTTGTCACCTATTATGAAAGTAGAAAAGGAAGAAATAACACATGATGAAGAAGAAGAGAAAGATCTCAGAGATGCTCCTCCAGCATTTGAAGAGGGTATCTCTACCACTGTGGATGAACTCAGATAAATAAATTCGGGTATAAAGGAAGATCCACGCACCACTTTAATCAGTGCGGCCATGACCCTTGAAGAGCAAGAGATGTATATTAATTTTCTAGAGAGAAATAGAGATATTATTTCTTGTAACTATACAGTAATGCCCGAGATTGATCCTGATGTTTCTACTCATCATTTGGGTTTACCAGAAGAACATCAAGGATTTAAACAAGCCGCGAGAAGAACACCCCCAACTTATGCTTCTAAAATTGAAGCTGAAGTGGATGAGTATATCAAAGCTACCTTCGTCAGAGAATTTCAGTATCCCAAGTCGTTGGCTAATATTGTCCCTATAAAGGAGAAGAATAGACAAATTAGAGTTTGCATCGATTTCAGAGATCTTAATCGGCATTGTCCTAAAGATGTTTTCCTAGTTCCGATTACAGAACATTTAATTGATACCACAGCTGGTTATGAAGAACTTTCCTTCATGGATGGATATTCTGGATATAATCAGATCTGAATGGCCCTCATAATATGAGGAATCCATAGCCTTCAAATCCCATCAGGGTCTGTTTTGTTACCGGGTAATGCCCTTTGGCTTAAAGAATGCAGGTGCAACATATCTGCACGCCATGCATCGTATCTTTAAACTCTTCTTAGAGAAGTTTGTTGAATTCTATGTACATGATTTGGTTGTAAATCCAAACAAATATCTAATCACATGGCTGATTTGGAAGTCATATTTTGCAAGCTTCGACAACATAATTTGAAGATGAACCCCTTAAAATGTTCTTTTGGGGTAACCTCAGGAAAATTTCTCGTCTTTGTTATACACCATCGTGGTATAGAAGTCGATCATGAGAAGACCAAGTCAATCCTTTATATGTCACCTCCTAAAAATTTGAAAGAATTAAGAGGAATTCAAGGACACTTAGCCTATATTTGGCGTTTCATCGCCAATTTGGTAGGCAAAAGTTTACCCATTACCAAATTGATGATGATGGGAGTCACATACCAGTGGACTGAAGAATATCAAGAAGCATTTGATATTCTCAAGAAATACCTCTTGAGTCCACCAGTACTCATGCCACCTGTTGAAGGAAGACCACTTATCCTCTACGTGGCAGTTCTAGAGCAATCATGGGGTGCCTTTCTTGCTCAAAAAATGATGCTGGGATTGAAAACAACCTCTACAATATTAGTTAAACTATGCTTGAAGTAGAAACCTGGTATTCAAGTATTGAGAAGTGCTGCCTGGAATTAATCTTTGTAGTTCAGAAGCTGAGACACTACCTACAACATCATGAGGTCCAATTGGTATCTTGCAATAACCCGCTAAAATTCATCCTTAGTCATCCAATGCTTACATGACATCTAGTAAGGTGGACAGTTATTTTGCAGCAATTCGACATTCAGTATGTGTCTCAGAAGGCGATAAAGGGCCAAGCTCTGGCTGATTTCCTGGCTGAACACCCTTCATTGGAAGACACGTCTTCAGATATTGAACTCCCTGATGAGGAAGTCTTCTCTATTCAAGAATGTACTCAATCATGGGAAATGTATTTTGATGGTGCTTCTAGAAGTCCAACAGGAAAGAAAATGGAATATCCTAAATTCAACAAAGTTGGCTTAGGAATTTTGCTCATTTCTTTAGAAAAGGTAGTGTTACCTTATTCCTTCTTATTGTGGGAAGGTGGTACCAATAATGAAGCTCAATAACAAGCTCTTATCACAGGCTTGGAATTAGCGCTTCAAGCACAAGTGAATCACTTAAAGGTGAAGGGTGATTCAGACCTGGTAATCAAACAAGTCAATGGGGATTATTCCATCAGAAAAGAATAACTAATACCTTTGTATGATTATGTCAGAGAGTTAATGGTGGAATTCCCTTCAGAACCGACATTTTCATCTGTCCCAAGATCACAAAATGCTCAAGCTGATGTGCTGGCTAATATAGCCACATCTCTGGCCAAACCAAATAGGGACGAGACAACCATCAGTATTTCCCACCGTCGTTTAATTTCACCATATGTTCGAATCAGAATAGAGAATATTAATGATATTAGTCCATTTCCTGAACCGTATGGTCATACTATAGGATGGATGTAACCTATCAGGGGATACCTTAAAAATGGATCACTTCCACCTAATAGAGCATAGAAAGAACAAATCTAGAGATGTGTGGTTAATTTTAATCTTTATGATAGCCCAAATCACCAAGGGGAAATTCAATAAAAACATGGTTTTGATGGATTTCTCTTCACATGCATTGATGGTGAAGAGACAATGGTTGTCAAGAAAGAAGTGCATGCATGAGTCTTTGGTGCCCACCAGTCTGGACATAGATTGTCTGATCAAATTCGAAGGCTATGATACTTTTGGCCTTCAATGATACGAGAATGTGTTGATTTCAAAATGAATATTCATTCATTCTATGTGCATTCAAACTTAATTCATCAACCTCCAAAGTTGCTTCATACAGCTAAATACTTGTGGCCATTTTCCACATGGGGGATGGATGTGGTGGGACCTCACCCTTCGGCTACGGCGAAGAAGTTTAAGTACATTCTTACTGCTACTGACTTATTTTCCAAATGGGAAGAGGAAATACCTCTCAAGGATGTTAGTTCTAAATTCATTGTTAGCTTCATCAAGTCTAACATCATTACCAGATTTGGTGTCTCTCATACCATTTTGATGGACAATGGCACCAATTTTTGTTCATCTGAGATGAAGAAGTTGTATCAAGAATACAACATCAAATCCAACCATTCATCTTGGTATCATGCAGCTGCCAACAACCAGATAGAATCCATTAACAATAGTCATTCAAATATACTGCAAATGATGGTGGATAAAGATAAGAGGTCATGTCCTGATAAACTATTTCATGCTTTATGGGCTTATCGGACTACCACCCGCACTGCAACTTAGTCAACTCCATATTCATTGGTATATGGAACGGAATCCATTTTGCCCATTGAATTTCAATTACCCTTGCTCAGAGTAGCCATTTGGAATCAGTCATCTACAGATGAGCAATCTCAAAAGCGATTGAATGAATTAGAACAGTTAGATGAGAAAATATTTTGCACTTTGCACCACTTGGAAATCTATCAGAATAGAATAACACGAGCTTTTAACAAAAAATTTAATCTTCATTCATTCACTTAGGGAGAATTGGTATTAGTTCTTAGAATTCCAATGATACTAGGAATGAAATGTAGAGACACGAAACATGATGTACATGGAAATTACATTACTTTTGAGTAATACTTAATACATAAGAAAAATAGACACAAAAGGACCGTAATAGTTTAGTGTATTGGTAAACTTGGAATAAAATCTTCTAATCGTGGTGAAAGATCTTCAACATCTCTCAATAAAGATCTTCCCTTTTTTTCTTACCTAAAACCATTCTTCATATCCTATGGAAAAGAAAACATCAAGTGGGTGAGCTCAAATGCCCAGTAAGGGTAATCATAGAGATCATAAAACAATCCATAAACATTTGAATGCAAAAACGTGAACATAAAATCTAAACATTAAAATCTTGAGCAAAGACATGAACCTAGGAAGTACTTAAGGCATATATCATAAGGGAACGTCAATCATGATAAAATAGCATGGGAATAAAACATGTAATTGTGGAAACCATTAAGCACATGATATGATTTCCATAGTAGCCAAGGCATTGCTGCCAAGACCATTTTAGTGGACAAAGTCCCTTTCTGAATCGAGTTCACTCCTCGTTCTAGTCATGTATTACTAAACTGGTTTAACTTGTTGCTCCAGCCATGTCTATATCATGAGATATAAATATTTACCCAATTCATTGGAGGGAGATATAGGTCCAACCCATCTCATAATGAAATTATTCTTAACTGTGCCACAACATAAACATAAATCATTCATCATAACACAAAGAATACAATTGTGTTTCATAAACATCATCCCATCATCACATAATCCATAAAAAAATGGATATTTCATCATAAGAAAAGTGAAAGCATGTAAATCATAGAGAGATTATACTTGAAACATACACATATGAAATAATTTCTTCTTATATGGAAAATGGTTTTGATAAAACACTTGAAATGAATTCTTGAGGAAAATCTTCTTCCTTCTCCAAAATCATTTTCTCTTCAAAAAATGTCATGCACTTTTAAAAGAAAAGGGGTTTTTAAAAATAATAATGAAAACATGAAGAGGAAGATTCATGAAAATGAGGCATTATGAAATCTTAAAAATCCATTCACGCCATATAAGTAAAAAATAACATTTTCTCATACTTTTGTGAGAAAAGTCAAAAAGTACCTCGTATGGTAAACAAAAGAAAGATTCCTTCCGAACCTTGTGGTAAAAGTCATAAAGCGGTAAAAATGACTTTAATCATACAAGTAAGAATACTAAACATTTTATGAAATCAATTTTATAAAACATGGACATGGATGATAAACATAACCCCAGTAAATACTAAAGTATAAGCAATATCGGATAAAATGAGATTTCCAAAATTATCCCTTAAATTAGGTCCAATTTTCTTTGTAAGTGTCCGAACCTCCTGTATAATGATATAAATAATGTTATCGACTTATTACAGAATCATATTCATTGTTATGATATCATATATGATTCCCTTATGACTTTATATTCCCCGTTCTTTTGTAAATATCATGTTAAAGAGCGTTTTGGGTAAAATCGTTTCATTTGTCGTCCGTGTTTTGACTTGTAATTATTTATATGATTACATATATCATGATTACTTAATTCCAGAATATAAAACATGATTTATATATAATATATATTCAGAATAAACATATATATAATAGATCGATAAATGGAATGAAATACACCGTTCATGGAGACGGTAGGCCGTACGTACGCATGAACGTTGTTTTCGTTTCCTTATTGAATTGAATGGAATTAAGTAGATGACCTAAATATATATATACATAAATACAGTAGCATTATTATTCCATATATTTCATTATTACTTATTATATATACTTTATAATCACTCTTAAATGGTTATCATGGAGAGTGAATCTCATCGCGTCGTGGAGACGGTATTACATTAGTACGCACAAGCGATTATATCATTCCCATGATCGTGGAATTGTATTAAAGAGTATTTATAATATTGAAGAATCAATATCACATTTCAATAATCATATATATTCATTACATTCACCATTATACCCATACATGAAGGTGGTTGTGGAAAATAGATAACACCACGGCGTGGAGACGGTATTCCGTACGTACGCACGCACGGTGATTTTGTTTTCCGTAGGATGGATTGATGGTGAAAAAGGGTTGTTTCATATTTATAATAAAATATCAGTATATTAGTGATACTGATTTTATTACTTCATAATGAAAAAACCTATGGAGGAGAAGTGGAAGAAGAAATAAAGTTGAAAGAATCGGTAACAGACATTACCTCTTCTTTGAAGCGCCTCTTTGAGACCTCCTCTTAGGGCACTAAAATTGGTCTTTGAAGAAGACCAGGACCTATAAGATATTTCTATGGAATTTTAGAAGAGAATGTTTCAGGTTTTTCCGATATTGAAGGCTCAAATTGGTGTGAGGAAGAGAGGGAGGAGGTGCCCTTTTATAAGGGAGGAGAGGGGCACCTTTGGAAATCTTAAAAATATTAATTTATAATAAATCTAACCCCACTTAAAAACCTCCAAAAATAACTCATATTAAAATATTAGATAATATAAGGTTGTAATATCATCAACCAATATAATTTAGACATGTTAGGAATTTATTTTATACATTATCAACTTGATTTATCCTTACTTAATCAATTTAATTTTATTTGTGGTAATAATATTCTAAATTTTAAATTATATCAATAATGACTTATTTGTTGTGAATTTTCCATAATTGGAAACTTAATAATATTTTAGACCACAAAAATATAGATTTATTATTTTTAAATATTTTTTTGAATTTTAAACAATTTTATAATATGCTATTTTTATAAAATAACAATAGTGTCAGTTTTGACACTATTCATTTATTTGAATTTAAATAAAATAAATACAGAAGATATGTTCAAACTAAAAGCTTTTATAGATTCATAAAATGTCATATTTGTCTAGAAAATTAGTGGATCACATTATATAGTTCATATAATATTAATTATATTATTTTTAAAACCATTTATTTTGTTTATCTCTTAATAAAATAAATACTACAACATTATTTTATAATTATTTAAAATACTTATATGTTGCATAAAAATTAAATATAAAATCCTATGATGAATAAAAATGTATTACCTTTCACAATTATACTATTACTGGAATGTATCATCTTAAAATCACAATATTTAAATTGTTATATATATTAAATTGTGAAGATGACAACTTTGGAATCATTTAAAATAAAATAATATAAGTTCCATAATTTCTTTTATAAGGCTCAAAATGTTCAAATATTCGACCATTGGATGATTATGGTTTACATTTACATTACCAATAAGTTCTGGTTAGGGTTTTGTGCATTTAATGGCCACTATTAGTTTAATGAAAACTATATTCTTGATTTTTCACTAGATAAACAATTTATGAATCACTATCGTGTCATAATTAATGAAAATGATTTAATACCTAAAAATTATAAATAAATTCAAATTATTTAGATAATTTTACTATCTTTCTTTAGACTACTCACGTTTATCATTTCATGAAGTGTGTCACAAAATTAAAATTATTATACTGATAAGATTTAAGAGAGTGACATGTTGTCACTTTCTTTGGTTTTAAGAATAATTAAATTATTTTCATGGAAAAAAGTCCATTAATTGAATCTAATCCGACCCTTAGGTGATAAGGGTCTACTTTTAGTCATCCAATAAATTTTTTTCATGTGTTAGGGTAATTTTATAATATTATATTTACCCTTAATTAACCGATTTACCTTTAACTAGGGTAAATAAAATTTACCGTAGCTACTATTCATAATTTTAAAAAATAAAAAGTAGTCTATTAACATAATTTGTCCCACTGATTACAAATATGGAATCCATTTTTAGAAATTCAATACACAAAAGTTGTAGAAATTAAATTAAAATTAATCACTTTGTGGAAAGAAAACGAGTTTTTGATTAAAACATTGAAAAAGATTGAATTGATTTATCCTACGAATTCAAGGTAAAATCAATGATAATGACATACATTATATTAAATGGTAAAAATATATTTTATTTATACTTTAAAACTATTCAATAATATAATTTATCCATATAAATAATTACGATGAAAAAAGTTGTTTTTAATTAAAATATAGCGTGTTTTTACTATTCATTAAAATATGAAAGTTATCAAAAAAATATCAAAACATTATCCAATGTAAATTTTCATATCATGATTCAAATTAATAAGTTCATTTTGTAAAATATTACTTATAAAAGTTTCAAATATTATATTTAAAATGGGTGCCTCATCAAAAGGCGGCAAAACTGCATTTTTTTAAAAATACTTATTTTACTTGAAAATAATTTATTTTGTTCTCATACCATGTTCTAGATAATGTGTAAGATGAATAATAATGTTATAAAATTAAAAATGTAGTTAATACTATTCATAACGGCTAGTTTATAATAATATTTTAACCATATATCGTTGTTTAGTGAAACCTGGTATTGCGTACTACACACGCTACCGAGGAAGGTCTCGATTGCGTGTAATGAAAGCCAAGTTTGGGTTGCGTGTTGTGAAAGACTCCTTTGTTGTTGTGTATAAAAAAATCCAACCATATTTCATTTATAAATTGAATATATATATATATATATATATATATACACTCAACGTTGTGTAGAATGACTATTATAAATCAAACTTGAAATTGTGTGTAACACAATCTAAGAATAGTGTTGCTTATACTTCAAGCGCATAGGGTGTTGTGTATTGCGCAATGCATTCTTGTTGTAGCTTATAACACAAGAGATCAATTAAATTAAAATAATATTTTTCATAAAATCTCGGGGTGTTACATTCTACCCCCCTTAAAATGAATTTGGTCCTCGAAATTCGTCGGGTTTATAAATCAATTACTATTTATAGAAACCCATATCATAAAAAGAAATTCTAAAACATAATTTTAAAAAATAAAGAATGAAATATAACAATTACCAAAATTAACTCATCACTGGGTTTCCATATAGGAGAACATACGTGAAATTATGGATATGGAAGAAAACTCTAACCATTATGTTCTTATGGAGAGTGGTAGAGAACATGGCTATGAAAAAGCAGTCAATCACAAAGCCATAGATTTGTGATGATCTAAGATACCATCAGATTAATCGGATATAAGGGCACTAGGACAACATTTTTGTTTTTCATGATCATTTCCCTAACGATGATGAAATTTGAATTAGAAGAAATACTTTCGTGATTTTGGAACAGTCTCACCATTAGTCGTTTTTTGGACAATTTCAACATTATTTCGTAATGAAATGAAGTTGAATTTTTCAGTCATGAAGTGTTATCAGATCATGTGATGGAATGATGGGTCATTCCATCTGTCTTAAAGAAAATGTTATAAAAGTTATCAAAAATACATAAGTCCATCTATAGTGAGATTATTCATATATGGTTCCTAAAATAGACTTATAATTTATATATCATACTGAATAATATAATAATAAAAGTTTCTACTAAACATGGACTTCCTGTAGGCCAGTGGTGGGAGATAAAGGCTAGTCACACTTCAGTTGTAGGTTTGATTCCCACAGCCTTGTCTGATGCAATGGGCCACTATCCGTCCTGTAGGTTGTCCTTTTTCTAAAACTACATTACTATAACATCCCATAAATAATATCGAAAAAAACATCTATCCTTAAAAAATACTAACTTATGTCCACCATAATCCATTCCAATCTTTAGGCTTATCCATAATACTTCAGTCCACTATCATATTATTGTGAAAATGATTACCAGAGATTTCATATAACAAGCATGTTAATACCATCGTTTATCCCCATATATCATAAGATATGTCTTGTTTCTCACATTCAAAACATTCGAAGGCCTTAATCATGTATTCTCTTGAAAAATGAATACCCATTAAATCTTAGTGAAAACATGAGTGCTGTCAAAAGTCAACTCTTTCCACATACAAAAATCAAAAAATTCTATATACTCAAACCATGATATAAACTTCTCCTTATACAAGTCATGATCTCATGAATACTATCAAACATTTAATTTTTTCCTTATCCCTTAATTATGAACATATCATCTACTTTCCAAAAATATCTAAATAACCTTCCTTGGTTACCGGTACCATTCAACATATACTTCCAAATACTTTAGAAAAACAATAGTGAAACAATCCTTATATGATTCTTTATTCCATAGTACCATACATTTTTCTTTATAAACATAAAATGTTTCCACTAACTTCTTAAACCATTGACTGAGCTTAATCATTTCATTCATTTCATTGGTATTCTCTTCATCATCATCCACGTAAATACTACTCATATGACCATGCTGATTCTCTTCATGAGATTTTCCCTTAGGGAATTGGTTTGCATAATGCCCATACATTCTACATTTAAAACATCTAATCATTGTTGATGTCGTAGTAATACCATTATCCTTATCCATGATATTAACTGAACCTTTTCCTTTTCACATACTGGCTTTGTGTCCTTCATTCCCACACCCAATGCATCTTCCAGTTTCTTTGAAAAAATCACCTTGATTCCTCATCCCACATGATTTACATATGGGAAGTTGAATTTTCATTCCTCTATGATCATCATGAAACTCCATCTTTCCCTTTTTAGCCGAGTCCGGAAACTTACCAAATATGAGTTTATTGATCATATCTTGAGATTTCTAATTCGGCATAATAATGGTGTTTGGACTTCCAAATCCCATTTCATTTGGTTGCTCATGAAGAATATCATTCCATTGTTCATCATATCCTCCATTATTGTGAATCATCTTGTTTCCCACCATTTTCTAAAACCCAAAAAGAATAGTGTGAGAGGCAAAAAAATCAAAATAATGGGGGAGTAACTTCAATATCTAACATTTTAGGTTTAATCTAATATCGTTACCATAATTATTGGACTATAACCTATACTTATACTTATCCTTTGGGACATCCCTAGACATAACTTAATAATTTCTCTAGGGATCTCACTATAGTTTTTGCATCCTAGTTTCCAAAGGTTGACTAAACCTTTCCTCTGATACCAATTGTAGAGACCCGAAGCTTGATGTACATAGACATTACATTACTTTTTTGGAATACTTAATACATAAGAAAAATAGACACAGAAGGACCGTAATTGTTTAGTGTCTTTGGAATCTCGGAATAAAATCTTCTAATCGTGGTGAAAGATCTTCAACATCTCCCAATAAAGATATTCCCTTTTTTCTTTCCTAAAACATTTTTTATATCCTGGGGAAAAGAAAACATCAAAGGGGTGAGCTCAAAATCCCAGTAAGGGTAAAAATAGAGAACATAAAACAATCCATAAACATTTGAATGCAAAAAATTGAACATAAAATCTAAACATAAAAATCATGAGCAAAGACATGAACCAAGGAAGTACGTAAGGAATATATCATAAGAGAACATCAATCATGATAAAATTGCATGGGAATAAAACATGTAATTGTGGAAACAATTATGCACATGATATGATTTCTATAGTATCCAAGTCATTGCTGCGAAGACCATCTTAGTGGACCAAGTCCCTTTCTGAATCGAGTTAACTCCTCGTTCCAGTCCTGTATTACTGGACCAGTTTAACTTGCTGTTCCAGCCATGTCTATCTCATGAGATATAAATCATTACCCAATTCATTGGAGAGAGATATAGTTCCCACCAATATCATAATGAAATCATTCGTACTTGTGCCATAACATAAACATAAATCATTCATCATAACCCAAAGAATAAAAATGGGTTTCATAAACATCATCCCATCATCACATACTCCATATAAAACAAATGGATATTTCATCATAAGAAAAGTGAAAGCATTTAAATAATAGAGACATTATACTTGAAACAAACACATATAAAATAATTTCATCTTATATGGAAAATGGTTTTGATAAAACACTTGAAATGAATTCTTGAGGAAAATATTCTTCCTTCTTCAAAATCATTTTCTTTTCAAAAAATGTCATGAACTTTTAAAATAAAAAGGCTTTTTGAAAATAATAATGAAAACTTTAAGAGGAAGCTTAATTAAAATGAGGCATTATGAAACCATAAAAATCCATTCACGCCATATAAGTTAAAAATAACATTTTTCTCGTACTTTTGTTAGAAAAGTCAAAAAGTACCTCGTATGGTAAACAAAAGAAAGATTACTTCCAAACCTTGTAGTAAAAGTCATAAAGGGGTAAAAATGATTTTAAAAATACAAGAAAAAAACTAAACATTTTCTGAAAACAATTTTATAAAACATGTACATTGATGATAAACATTACCCCAGTAAATACTTGCGTATAAGCAATCTCGGATAAAATGAGATTTGCAAAATTATCCCTTACCTTAGGTTCGATTTGCTTCGTAAGTGTCCTAACCTCCTGTATAATGATTTAATGAATGTTATCGAATTATTAAACAATCATATTCATTGTTATTATATAATATATGGTTCAATTATGACTTTATATTACCCATTCATTTGAAAATATCATGTTAAAGAGCGTTTTGGATTAAATCGTTTCATTTGTCATCCGTGTTTTGACTTGTAATTTTTCATATGATTACATAGATAATGATTATTTAATTCCAGAATATAAAACATGATTTATATATAATATATATTCAGAATATACATAAATTTAATAGATCGATAAATGGAATGAAATACACCGTTCATGGGGACGGTAGGCCGTACGTACGCATTAACGATGTTTTCGTTTCCTTATTGAATTGAATGGAATTAAGTAGATGACATAAATATATATTACATAAATACAGTAGAATAATTATTTCATATATTTCATGATTACTTATTATATATACTTTATAAGTATTCTTTAATGGTTATCATGGAGAGTGAATCTCATCGCGTCGTGGAGACGTTATTCCACACGTACGCACGAGCGATGATATCATTCCCATGATCGTGGAATTGAATTAAAGTGTATGTATAATCTTAAAGTATCAATATCACATTAAAATAATCATATATATTCATTAATTGCACCATTATATCCATACATGTAAGGTGGTGGTGGAAAATATATTACACCACGGCGTGGAGATGGTATTCCGTATGTACGCACGCGCGGTGATTTCGTTTTCTGTAGGATGAATTGATGGTGAAAAAGGGTTGTTTAATAATTATAATAACATATCAGTATATTAGTGATACTTATGTTATTACTTCATAATGAAATAACCTATGAAGAAGATGTGTAAGAATAAATAAATTTTAAAGAATAGGTAACAGACGTTACCACTTCTTTGAAGCGCCTCTTTTAGACCTCCTCTTAGGGAACTATAATTGGTCTTTGAAGAAGACCAGGAAATCTAGGATGTTTCTAGGGAATGATAGAAGATAATTTTTCAGGGTTTGGGTGAGATTGAAGGCTCAAATTGGTGTGAGGAGGAGAGGGAGGAGGTTCCCTTCTATAAGGGAGCAGAGGGGCACCTTTGGAAATATTATAAATATTAATATATAATAAATACAAACCAACATAAAAACCACAAAAAATGACTCATATTAGAATATTAGAGAATATAAGGTTTTAATAACATCAAACAATAGAATTTATACTTGTTAGGAAATTATTTTAAACATTATCATCTTGATTTATCCTTATTTAATCAATTTAATTTTATTTGTGGTAATAATATTCTAAATTTTAAATTATATCACATAATTACTTATTTGTGGTGAATTGTCCATAATTGGATACTTAATAAAATTTTAGACCATATAAATTTATATTTATAATTTATAAATATTTTTGTGATTTTTAAAAAATTTTATAATATGTTATTTTTATAAAATAACAATAGTGTCAATTTTGACACTATTCATTTATTTGAATTTAAATATAATATATACAGAACATATGTTCAAAATAAAAGCTTTAATATATTGATAAAATTTCATATGTTTCTATAAAATTAGTGGATCTCATTAAATAGGTCATATAATATTTATTTTATTATTTTTGAATGCATTTTTTTGGTCTATCTCATAATAAAATAAATAATACAACATTTTTTGTATAATTATTTAATATACTTATTTGTTGCATAAAAATTAAAACTAAAATCCTATGATGACTATATATATATTTTCTTTCACAATAATACTTTTACTCGAATTTATCATCTTAAACTAACAATGTTGAAATTGTTATATCTATTACATTGTGAAGGTGACAACTTTGGAATCATTTAAAATAAAATAATATAAGTGTCATAATCGCTTTTATAAGTCTCTAAATGGTAAAATATTCGACCATTTGATGATTTTAGTTTACATTTACATGAAGAATAATTTTTGGTCTGGGTTTTGTGCATTTCATGGTCTCTATTAGTTTAATAAATACTATATTCTTGATTTTTCACAAGACAAACAATTTCTGCATCACTATTGTGTCATAATTAATTATAATGATTTAATCCCTAAAAATTATAAATAAATTCATATGATGTAGATAATTTTATTATATTTCTTGAGAATACTAATGTTTGAAGTTTCATGAAGTTTATCACTAAATTAAAATTATTATACTTATAATATTTAAGAGAGTGACATGTTGTCACTTTCTTTGGTTTTAATAATAATTAAATTATTTTCATGGAAAAAAGACCATTAAATGAATATAATCAGACCCTTAGGTGATATGGATCAACTTTTAGTCATCCAATATAATTTTGGCATGTGTTAGGGTAATTTCATAATATTATATTTACCCTTAATTACCTGATTTACCTTTAACTAGGGTAAATAAAATTTACCGTAGTTACTAATCATAATTTCCAAAAATAAAAAGTAGACTACTAACAAAATTTGTACCCACTGATTCCAAATATGGAATCCATTTTTCTAAATTCAATATACAAAATTTGTAGAAAATAAATTAAAATTAATCTCGTTGTCAAAAGAAAACAGGTTTTTTATTAAAACATTGCAAAAGATTGAAGTGACTTAACCTACAAATTCAATGTAAAATCAATACTAATGACATAAATTGTATTAAATGGTAAAATTATATTCTATTTATACTTTAAAACCATAAAATATTATAATTTAACCATATAAATTATTACTATGAAAAAAGTTGTTTTTAATTAAAATATAGTGTGTTTTTATTATTAATTAAAATATGAAAGTTATAAAAAAAAATACCAAAAATTTTCCAATGTAATTTTTTATACCATGATTCAAAAGAATAAGTTTATTTTTTAAAATTTAACATATAAAATTATCAAAAATTATATTTAAAATGGGTGCGCTATCAAAAGGCAGGAAAACTGCATTTTTTTAAAAATAATTATTTTACCCGAAAAATTTTATTTTGTTCTCATACCATGTTCTAGAAAATGTGTAAGATGAATAATAATGTTATAAAATTCAAAATTAATTTAATACTATTCATAACAGCTAGTTTATAATAATATTATAACCATATAACGTTTTTTAGTGAAACCCGGTATTGCGTACTACACACACTACCGATGAAGGTCGCGATTGCGTGTAATGAAAACCAAGTTTGGGTTGCATGTTGTGCAAGAATACTTTGTTTTTTGTATAACAATACCAAACTATATTTCATTTATACATGGAATATATATATATATACACACACACTCAATGTTGTGTAGACTGACTATTATAAAACAAACGTGATATTGTGTGTAACACAATCTAAGAATACTGTTGCGTATACTTCATGCTCATACGGTGTTGTGTATAGAGCAATGCAATCTTGTTGTAGCTTACCACACAATACATCATTGAAATTAAAATAATATTTTTCATAAAATCATGGGGTGTTACAAGAAATCTCCCATGCTTGAGCCAAAATAGGAAGGACCTTATTCAATACATAGGGTCTACTCCAATTGAGTTTATTCATTAATCTCGATGGATGGAAAACTCATCACTACTCCAACCAATGATAGATTTTTGAAGAATTATTTTGTATAAACTGCAAACTACCTTTGATATCCCTGCAACATGACACTAAACTGTGCATCACCAGTTCGCCCTTGCTATATGACGTTAAATTATACAGAAATGGTCCAGTATGACCTTAAACTGCAACTTCGTCCCACACGACGTTAAACTGTGAAAAAATTCCCTAAATGGTTCAATATGACCATAAAATGCAACTTGGTCCAGTATGACATTAAACTGCATCATCAACGGTCATTGCATATGACCCGAAAATATTTGCAAGTCCCTTACGTCCTGCAAGACGTCAAACTGTGACGTCCTAACTACGTGACGATAAACTGTATAAAAGTCTCTTACGTCGGGAAAGACGTTATACTACATAATCATCAATGGTTAGGTATGACCTTAAACTACACTATGGTCCAGTATGACCTTAAATTGCACCACCACTGTCTAGCAAGACATTACTACATCATCAATGGTCCATATATATGACCTTAAACTATTTTTAATTTCATCCTACATGACGTTAAACTATGAAAAAGTTCCTTAAATGGTCACGTATGACCTTAAACTGCACCATGGTCCAGTATTACCTTAAACTGCACCATGTAAGGTCCATGCATATGACCCTAAACTATTTGTGTTTTTGTCCAACATGACGTTAAACTGTGGAAAAAAGTCACTAATTTGTCCTCACTACATGACATTAAACTGCGGAGTCCCCCTTCCGTCTAACATGACGTTAAACTATATTGCCCCCATCGTCCTAACTACATGATGCTAAACTGTACAGAATGTTTTTGATACGTCTTACATGACATTAACATGTACTTTATCCCTGCTACATGACATTAAACAGTGCAACACCAATAGTCTTAACTGCAAGACCTTAAACTGCATAGTCCCTTCATACGTCCGACATGACGTTAAACTATGTATCATTAAGGTTGTTTCTACCTCTTGATTCTCACACCGAGTATGACTCACGTGAGTTTAGAGAAAACCTCAACCCTAACACTCTCTCTGGCCTACTAACCATGTGTAAGTCCCAACATCATTTTTTAGGTCTTTGTCCCCAAGAACAACATGATTATTTTTTCATTCTCTAATTTAACTACACGGACTTTGATACTCACCTTCTAGGCTGGGTGTGTAAGCAACCTCCCAAGATTCAATCCCAAAACCAATCTCTTTACATCGGTTCACCTCCATCTCATATGATGTTGATTCATGAAACCACCTCTAGAATCAATATCATTACATTGGTTCACATTCTTCCTTATTATAAGACGTTAAACTATAAAACACTTTTGTCCAGTATGACAATAAACTACAATATTCTTTGATATCATCACTTGAGTGGGAACCATTATTTACATTTATTTTTCAATCATGTTTCTTTTCATAGACTACATGCATACTTGGAAACGCCCAAACCTTTTATCTTGGGTTAAACCATCATTGTACTAAAGTACCCTTTCACCCTTCACATGTACGAACCAAATTTGTACAATGGGTAATTCTAGAACTAAGTGGGCATGATTCCCATCATTATGGGATATGTAGGAACGTTCGAGTGTCCCTCGAATCTAGTCCCAAGTCTTTGGGCCTAACCCCAAATTCCACTTTCAGTCCCTTAGCTGAAAAGTCCTATGTATTTCTTACAATGATCCAAGATCTATGACCCTAAACTAAGATCTCTAATCCTTTTTTCCCACACGACATTAATCTGTAGTTTAAGAACTATGTATGACTTGATTATCATCTTTATGGGATACATAGTGAAGTCCAATATTTCAATTCAGGACCCAGCCACAACATGATTATGGTTAGCATTGATTTGTTTAACTTTGTATACATTGAACAATATCCATTTTTTTGTGTCATAATCCTAATCTTAAATATTTTCAGATCCTCATAACCCTTTTCATGACTTCAAGTCACAAAAATGTGAAACTTCTGAGAGTTCTTTTTTCTGACTATGCAGCACGTCCCATAGGCGGCCTTGCCTAAAGATTCTACATAACAAACTTGTTAGAAAAAATATATTATTATTTGACTATGAAGCTAATGCCCTTATGCGGCCTTGTATAATTCAACCCCCTAACGGGTTTGTCGGATAGTGGTAACTTCATTCTTGGAAAAAATGCCTCTTTTGTTCTTATTTTTCTTAAATGATAGTATGTAGGGATCTGCAAAAATAGCCATACTTGACATATTTGTCCCATATCCTTTTTTATGATCTGAAATTATTCAAGCCTATGGTTTATATATTCCTTCCCTACGTTTGGGTCAGACCTTCGTAGGAGTGATATGCATCCAGTTCTTCGATAATATTTTTTTAAAATATCTTCTCCATATTCAAGTACCACTATCCATACAGAAAACTCTATACTTTAGATGATTTCAATCTCCAAAAACATTCACTGGTTTTAGCACTAGGAAAGTAAATTTCTGAGAGTTCTGTTTCGTGACTATGCAGCATGTGCCCATAGGATGCCTTGCATAAACATTCTACATAACAGACTTGTTATCCAAAAGATACTATTTTATTTAACTATGCACCCAATGCCCTTAGTTTTCCTTGAATAATTCAACCCCCTAACGGGTTTGTTAAATAATGGTAACTTCTTTCTTGGAAACTACTTATTCTAATGCCTTTTAGCTCTTTTTCATGTCATTTCTCAGATTCAAATATTCTTAAGTCATAGTTTACATATTTTCCCTCATACTTGACTATGGTACTATGTTTTTAGATTAATTGTCAAGGAATTGAGTCAATTTTAATCCATTTCGGTCAAAGCTATTTCGACCTTAAACATTAGCCTTTTTACGTCCGATGTGCATGACTTTAAACTGCTCAAAAAAGACAAAGTATATCTGAATAAAAGTCAAGTTCCAGCTCACTAAACATACATAGTGTATGATTTAGGTAATATCAAGCAATTAATAAACTCACAGTTTGTAGGATTATTTATATTAATCCTAGTAAAAATCAAACCATGCTTACTAGGGCCATTGGCTTAAGTAAATTTAAAGCAGGTAGCAAAAGAATGAAAGTACAAATGATTGAAGATAAAAGTACTCTTCATTGATGCACAAGAATTAGAGAGACATTAAAAAATTGGAGCCTCTTCTCTTTTTCAGGAGTTTACAAAAGACTGTCAACATTAGTCATCATTTGATGTACAGCAACCCGAGCTTCATCAGCAACTACTTGATGCTCATCCACTCGATCACCTTCATTCTTCTCAGCTTGATAGAGTGCCTTCCTGGCATCTGCAATGGCTTTCATACCATTCATATGAGCTCCATCCAATGAATTATTAAGATGATCAAGTTCCCCAGTAACAACATCTATCTTTTGCTGGAGCTGCACCTGCTAGACGACTTTTTCTTTGATTTTATGCTTCATCTCATTCATCTTGGCAGCATAATTAGCTTCAGCATGGGATACCGTAGCCTCAAATTCACCGATGTTAACTGAAAATTTCACCCTGGTTAGATCATCACGGCACTTTTTCTCCTGCTCCCTTCAGAAGATGATCTGTTTCACCACGGTATGAATCTTTTCATATCAAAAACCGCCAAGTCCTAGTATGACAAACTGGGATGACAATCGAGGGATTTTTGATGATAGCTCCTCTAAAGGCACCTTAGATATGATTTTCCATATGTTTTTCCATGCCTTGTGTCGTGAAAAGCTGAACGCTTTAAGCATCTCTGGGTCTGATTCAATATCATCATCACATGGGGTAGGTAATCTGGGATTAATTCACTAAAGGAAGTGCCCTTTTCTGCTCTTTCCCCCCTAGCTTGTGCTTCTTTGCTTTGAATTCCCATGGTGGCAGAGGCTGAGGCCTCACGTCCAGACCTAGTCGCTACAGTTAACGGCCACGCATGATTAATTTAAGGTGTTAGTCAGCTTCAAAGGATAACAAAAGAATCGATTGTCTTGAAAATTAAGCACAATCACAAATATTGTTATCCCTTACCCGATGGTGGGTTAGAACCCTGAGAAGTCTCCTCCCCATCTTTCCCAGACTCAATAGGATCTTCAAGATGGGTCTCAGTAGGGTTTACTGGGTTTAAATCTACATGAGATAATGTTTCTGCAATGGTAGGGTTGACATCAATGTCCACACACTCTTCAGGCATTGTCAGTTCAGCAGTTTCTATGGATGGAACTTCATATCATTTTCAGTCATGATTAGAAGTGTAAAATATAATAAAATTTTCTGTGCGAAGGATAACACTCATGCCCAAGGTCTTATAAATCACATGAAAACTTATAATGATCATACAATTCTTCAAAAGTCATGCCATGATTCATCATTTCATCCAATGATATTTTAGAATCCTGGTTAGTCTCGCCAGTGGGAGCGTTTGTTACAACTTCTTGATGACTTAAGTCCTACAACCCCTCACCCTGGATACCATCATAAGATATAATCACAACATCAGTTGCAATAGTCTCCAGAAGCTCTAATGCAGGAATTGAACCTGAAGTATCATAGAATGAATGTCAGTCATTGTTTCATTCAACATTTTTATGAATAATTGTGACTTAACAGAAAGAGGTCCTTCTCTTCTTGTAACTGCAAGAGGTGGGATACTGGGAATAGATGCTAGCTCATCTCCAAGAGCAGCAAAGTCATCTTGGATATGTGATTGTTCCACAGCACCCTCCGTGGTCTTTGGAGGAGGATCAGTCCTTTCCCTCAGGGGGAAATTGAAGAAGCCCCTACAATCCCTAGAAATATGAGTAACCATGTGGTCATGAGTATAAAGTCATGATTACATGAAGGACTTACCACTGATAATGAAACATTTAGCTATGGAATTCCTCCTTCGTTGCCTTTTCTTCTTGGGATTTTTTTGGGAGTATCAGTAGTCTCCCTTATTGGCACTTGGATTGGAGAATGGAAGGCTATGTCCAACGCCTCATTCATGGACTGCTGGCCTGGATATATCTCATCTGGCTTGCAAGGAGAATCAGTTGAAGCCCCGATGGCAGTACCACTAGGGCTATACTGTGGTGAAGGAACCCCATTTCCTTTTTTTTCAAGCTGTATGATGAATGAAATAACTTCCTTAAGTAATAAAGCTTAGACTGAAATCAAGTTCCAAAGAAAATAATGAAAGAAAACTTACATCTTCATGAGCCACATACTCATGCCACTCCTCATCTCTTGAACCACATGCCCCCTCAGTGGTGCCACGATCGATCATTTCCCTCACCCGCCTGGTGACAGGAACAGACTCATCAGTGGAATATATGATCATTTACACCTCTCTAATGTGAGCCCGCACTTCATTGGGATTTTCCTCGTACTGAAGAATTGTAGAAGCCATAAGATTCCCTATTCCAGGGAGTTGTAGTCCCTCACACAAATCCAGTCAGGCGGTCTCAGTACTACAATATAAACTCCACCATAGCTGGACAGCCTCTTGTCTTAGATATGAAGGCTGTGAGGAAGCTCCTATAATTTTTGACATCAATTTCTTCCCAGCTCCTGCAAATATAGATAGAAAATAAGAAATGAAGACTTATTGCTTTCTAAAGTAGCAGTGATTAAATTACTACAATGAAGTAACTCACCAGGAGTTGGTGGAGTGGGAATTTTAATTCTGGCCGGATGATTAAGTCGGGCACGAAACCGGTTTGCCGCTGGTTGTGCCTCGTCATACCCATCATGGTAATCCGGTGAATCAGTTCTAGAAGTGGGGTCTGTCGAATCAACATCAGGTGGGGAAGCATCACCTTCATGAGGAAGTGTTTCTTTCTCTATAGTCCTCTTCCTTTTCCCCACCTGATAAACAGGGAGATTCAATACCGCCTTGGGGTATGATGCTATCCAGTGTTCGGCATAGTATGTAGTCAAATTATGTGCCGCATTTTCAACTGGTAGATCAAATATGGCCCCAGTTTTCTCCCTTGATGTCAGCAGCCATAGTTGCCGAGCAACCATCGGATGTTGCTCTAACTTGACATGTACCATAGTAGATACATCAATCTTTTTAATATATTTTAATTGAGATCCATATCTATATAGATCATAGTCCCCACATATGATTTCTCCTCCAGTCCTGGAAACTAGCACACCATCCCTGCAAGCTATCATGTATGCCCTCAAATCCAAATGGGATGTCCCATCATCAACAAACCTCACAGTTAGCGGACTTTTGTAGGGAATGAAGTTTAATTCCTTAAACATGTTCAGCCTCACCTTTATGTCATAAGCATTAACATCTAATGGAGAAACTCCAGAGAATTCTTGCATTGACGGCCTGAAAGAACTTCCAGGAATTTGTAATCCATTCTGTACATTGTAAATCTTGAAGTGAGTAGCGATCCATCCCCACAAACACATGGAATGGTACAACTATTCTTAAAGTAGATTTACCCATGACGAAATGGAGTAAACTCTTGTGAATCATTTCTTAAATGGGGATATCCAACCCAACCATTTTTCCCTCAGCCAACTTTTTCACAATAACAAAGGTCCCTAG
The DNA here is from genome assembly GCA_963277665.1 of Viscum album. Lineage (NCBI taxonomy): Eukaryota > Viridiplantae > Streptophyta > Magnoliopsida > Santalales > Viscaceae > Viscum > Viscum album. The sequence continues at coordinate 548,771,570 of OY728146.1, read as the reverse complement.
CCTGAAACCTCTCTTCGAATCCCTGACCGACAAGTGATAAACACTGAGCCACATTTCCAAGAAGCCCGCTAGACGAGTCTTCTTTGGGATTATTTGATTCACATCATATCCCCACTTCTCGAACTCTCATACTTCTAGAGTTGTCCAGAATGTGCCAGGAGCACCCCTCATCTCAGGTTTTGGGCAAGTGGTAGGACATTTGGGCCTCTTATCCTTGGATTTCTTTATCTTGGATCCTTTTTCTTTTGGCTCCTTCTCCTTTGGATAACTCTCTTTCTTCTTAATAAAAAATACATTCATCCATTCTACCAGATGAATATCATTTCTAGAATTAGTTAATGAGGTCTCTGAAATCTTGAGCCTGTGGAAGATCTTAAATAATTTCCCAGCTAATTCAGGAGTCCTCTCTGAATCATTCCAAGTCACCTTGGGAGGAATGAATTCATCATACATATCGCCCAAAATATGAGCCCCTGAAATCTTGTGGACATCCCACAACTGATACCTACTTCTCCATGAGTTAGATGGAATGAATTAGTTGCTGGGCTCTAGTGGTTGAGTATCTCTGGCACGAAGTTATCATGTCTGTAAACATATGTTTTTCCAACCCAGATAGCATCGTATATTGCAGCTCTATTCAAATCCTCGACAAACTCTGCACATGTTTGTCGCACTCAGTATGCCCACATCCATGTTGGCTTCACGCCTCCCCCAGGACGGATGTCCCAAATTTTCTTCTAGCCTTTGGATTGATCCATCTGAGCATTTCGGAAGATTGAAGGATGACAATGTGGTTGCAGCTTAGGTGTATGATTTTTCATATCTGGTGTGCAAGGTCTATGATGCATCATGTAAGCCTTCACCACTGTTCCAGCATTTAGAAATACTCCTCCACCTGAGATATTTGCAAAAGAAAAGTTGGTGTAATTATGTACCCACAAAAATGGAAGATAGTTCTTTTCTTCATGAATGATGACTTCTTGCAAATGACTATAGCCATACAAGGATGATAAGTGCTCTGTGGGAGGTCACAATGATATTTCTTCAGATAATTAGCCAAATTCAGAAGAGTGATATCTTTAAAAGTATAATAATCATGGCCAATGATGTTCATCATATCATCTATCCGCTTTCTAGCTAGTTTATCAACTATTCCGGGCCTAAGAGCCATTGATTCTGCACAAAAGTTGAATAAATTAAATTCTTAAATGGATTGATTTTTCACATACATTGTGAATAAATCTAAAAAAATGGCAAAGTCACTAAGGCGCGCAAGTATAAAACTTGGCACACAAGTGATCTTGTTTCGCACTAGTTTTTACCGTGCAAGTCTAAATCGTGCAAGTACAAATACCTAGACAGCAGCGTGACAGCAAGGAAACAACGGGATGAATAGACTTGCGTGGCGAAGATAACTTGAGCTGCGAGAGCTCGAGAATTAGGAAGTAGATGCTACGCGCGGCCAAGGATCCTATATTTATAGGCCAGGAGGCCTATCTGCGCGCCTACACCCTGTGCGCTCAAGCCTTGCATGACTCGAACCTACGTTCCAAGTGTTGCGCACTGAACACTTGTGCGCCACTATACCTTTGGATATCTTCTTTTCCCCAGAATCACATCCTCATTTTCTATTGGATCCAACTCTGAGGGGGGAATTTTGTTGACCCTCCTTTTTCATCAAGAGCCTAAAGGAATGTAAAGGGAAATGACTTAGCACAAATTGATTCATCCATTGAAGAAACCATCAAAAAATTGACAAACGCATGAACAAGGGATCAAAAGCACATGTGCCACACAAGTTCTATCACTGTCGCGCAAGTCTACTTGATCGACCTAAGTGATAACTACCCGGGGTCTTCTCCTGATTATAAATAGACCCTGTGGGCCCCCTATTCGATGAGGAATTTATCCAGAAACTCAGATTTGAGCTCCAGGGGCCCTAGTCTCTTCTCAAAGCTTCCGAAACACTTATAAGGTAATTTCTTACCTATAATGGAAGATATAGAGAGGGGGAGGATGGCCTAAGTGTTAAAACTCATCAACACCTACACACTTAGGTGGCCATCCCTTAAGGGAAATGGACACACTTGTGCGGAGCCTTACTCTATCAATAGAACATGCGTGCCCCTCTCCTGGAAGAACCTCAAGAGGATGTTAAAGGCCTTATCCTAAAGTCGCTCAAGTATTACCTTGCTAGGTGAACATCGCAAAAGTACCCAACGTGTCGTGTAGGTATACCTGTGTGACCAAGACTTGTGCGCCCACGCAGTTCCTACGCGCCTTCCAGGACATGCATGCCCCTGCCTTTTTGGGTGCCCTTCTTGCCCATTTTTCCCCTCTTAAGCCATTCCACCTCTCCTATTAATGATTTAATCTTCAAGACATTCTTCAAATCCATTTATGTTGTGAATTCATTATTTGAATTCTTTATCTGAAAGGAATTCTGTGGAACATCCCTCAAAACATAGTGATTTACACATCTTTATGTCACTAGAGATTGAGATTTCATTCATTCAACCTCATCCTTTAAGATGAGAGAATCTAATATTGGGCCTCCTTTTCAGGAGTAAGTCTCATTCATAATTTATTTAACCTGGACCTCCTTTTTATGAGTAAGTCCATGTCATAATTCCAATACCGGGCCTCCTTTTTAGTAGTATGTCCCAGTCATAATTCATTTAACCTGGACCTCCTTTTTAGGAGTATGTCCAAGTCATAATTCCAATACTGGGCCTCCTTTTCAGGAGTTAGTATCAGTCATAATTCCGTTAACCTAGGCCTCCATTTTAGGAGTAATCCCCAGTCCCAAAATATGGGAATCCTCTTTAAGAGTAATCCCCAAGTCCCTTGATTTTTCAAGTCTCTTAACCTCGGCCTTCTTTTCAAGAGTAAATCCCAGTCTTAATTTCTCTTAACAAGTCATAATTTACCTTTGAACTGGGATTATTTCTCAGGAGTAAAAGCCAATTATAATTCATCTCCTAATTTGGGCCTCCTTTTCAGGAGTAAACCCAAAGTTAGAGTATTCAAATCTCCATGAAGCACATATACCTTTATGGACCCTGTTCCTAGATTTCTTCCCTGAAGTAAATCCTAATATTCATTTATCTGGGCAGTCATACATACATAAGTCCCACATCATTTCTTATGATTTCATCATTCATGGCTCAATTGTATAATTTTTACCAATACCTCTTATTTCTCACACCGAACATGACTCACATGAGCTAAGAGGGTAAACGTAATTATAACATCCTTCTATGAGCCATCAATCATAAACATCATACTCACCACTCGAACTATGTGGGTTCTGATTCCTTTTCAAAAAACAAAGGATATGTAGGTAGCCTATCTGCGGGTTCGATCCCAACTATGAAATAATCAATGTCCTTCTGAATGAAAAATAAACTTCAAGTGCCCCACTAAGTGGCTTTAAAACCAGCATAGTCATTATAATGACCATGAGACTTCTATATAAATGTGTTGAAGGGTACCATTGACCAAGAATCTCTAATAAATATAGATGATTCTCTATCAATGAAGAACCTCGAATACATATAAAATATTCTCTAAATTTCATACATATTTGATCATTGATTGTGAAATCTAAAGGCAAATATCATTTTATACTTGGTAATATAATAAGGATTTATGAACATTACTTAAATCTATAAAGAGAGTCCCTGAGTAGACATTAATTCCCCTCAAAAAGGTGTGATGAGTCCGACCTCCCATCCTCTTGACCAATGAAAATTCCTAAGCGTCATTATTCCACAAAATAATGAGCTCCTACCTTTGAAAAATAGGTCCAAATGGATGTGGAATCAGTGGATGTTTCCAGTTCTTTGAACAAACCCATTAGAAACCGATCAGAACATTTGAACCTCCCATCAAGGAGGTCATTCCCAAATTCCAAGGGAAACAAAAAAATGGTGAACCCGACATGAAGATGGATACATGGATTTGAGAATGGAGCATTGGAAGTAAAGAGACATTTGGAGAGAGTAATCTTTTCAGATATTGCTCTAGTGCCATGTTTGTCTTCTCTCCACCAACAGGCAGCGGAAAACATTTCAGGCCATGGGTTTTCCATTTTTCATATCTGCACGGAAATGTCATGGAGGAAGAATTTGAATGTTCACACTATTGTTGTTTCTCTTAATAAAAAGTATAACCGAAATGGAGGAGTAGCAGTACAGCTGCATTTCAGGCGTATAGTGCTTTATATCTAGAAAATTTATTCCTTATAGATGACCATGACCACACATAGAAAGATTGATGCTCTGTGGGAAATTAAGATGATATTTCTTCAAGTACTTATCCAAATCTAGGAGATTGCTGTCATAGATATCATAGTAATCATGACCAATGATGTTCATCCTGTTATCAATACGCTTGCTAGCCAGTTCATCAATCATTCCAATTCTCTTGGGAACCATTGAATCTGCACAAATGATGAATAATTAACTCTTAAGTAAGTTGATTTTTCATAAAATTTGTGAAAGAATTCGAAAAAATAGAAAAAGAATTAAAGCGCACAAGTCTAAAACTTGGCGAGAAAATATGGGTGTGTCGCACAAGTATTTAGCGCGTAGGTATCACCGCGCAAGTCAAGATACCTTGACAGCAGTGCGCCATCAAGGAAACACGGGAAAACAGAGCAACATGCACGGTTAAGGTGACCTGCGTGGCGAGAGCTTAAAGGATTGATGTACGGAAATCCATATGCTTTGTACGAAAGTGAGGCCCTCTATTTATAGGCCAGGTGGCCTATCTGTGCACCTACACCCAGTGTGCTCAAGCCTTGCGCGACTCAAACCTACGCGCATAGTGTTGTGCACTGAACACTTGCGCGCCACCATTCCTTTGGATGTCTCCTTTTTCCTCATAATCACATCCTCATTTTCATTCGGATCCAACTCTGAGGGGGGGGGGGACTTTTTTTGACGTTCTTTTTCCATAAAGAGTCCAAATGAATGTATAGGAAAATCAATTAGCACAAATTGATTCATCCTTTGAAGAAAACATCAAAATTCGACAAAGGCATGAATAGGGGATCAATAGAATATGTGCCTCACAAGTTATATCACTGTCGCGCATGTCAACTTGCGTGACGCATGATGGTCACACAAGTTACCTGCACGACCTAAGTGATAACCACCCGAGGTCTTATCCTGCCTATAAGTAGACCCTGTGGGCCCCCCATTCGAAGAGGAATTTTTCCAGAAATTCATATTTGAGCTCCCAGCGCCCTAGTCTCTTCTAAAATCATCTGGAACATTTCTAAGGTAATTTATTTCCTAGAACGATAGATCTAAAGATGGGGAGGAAGGCCTAAGTGTTGAAACTCATCAACACATGAACGCCTAGGTGGCCATCCCTTAAGGGAAATGGCCACACTTGCGCGCCACCTTACTCCTTCAATAGAACCTGTGCGCCCCTCTCATGGAAGATCCTCAAGAGGATTCTAAAGGCCTTAGCACATAGTCGCTCAAGTATTACCCTGCTGGGTGAATATCGCGCAAGTACCCAACGTGTTGCGCAGGTATACACGCGCGACGAAGACTTGTGCTCCCACGCAATACCTGTGCGCCTGCCAGGACATGCGCGCCCCTGCCTTTTTGGATGCCCTTCTTGCCCATTTTTCCCCTCTAAATCCATTCCACCTCTCCTATTCAAGATTTAGTCTTCAAGACACTATTCAAATCCATTTATGGCGTGATTTCTTGATTTTAATTATTTATCTGAAAAGAATTCTATGGAACATCCCTCAAAACATAGTGATTTACACATCTTTATGTCACTAGATATTGAGATTTCATTCATTCAACATCATCTTTTACGATGAGAGAATATAATACTGGGCCTCCTTTTCGGAAGTAAGTCTCAATCATAATTCCTTTAACCTGGGCCTCCTTTTCAGGATTATGTCCCAGTCATAATTCCTATACTGTGACTCCTTTTTAGGGGTAAGTCCCAGTCATAATTCCTTTAACCTGGGCCTTCTTTTTCAAGAGTAATCCCAGTCATAATTCCTTTAATCTAGGCCTTCTTTTCAGTTGTAAGACCCAGTCATAATTCCAATACTGGGCCTCCTTTTCAGGAGTAAGTCGTCGTCATAATTCCTTTAACTTGGGCCTCCTTTTCAGGAGTAATCCCCGGTCCCAAAATATGGGCATCCTCTTCAGGAGTAAGCCCCAAGTCCCTTAATTTTTCAAGTCTCTTAACCTGGGCCTCCTTTTCAGGAGTAAGCCCCAGTCTTAATTTCTCTTAACCAATCCTAATTTACCTTTGATACGAGATTCCTTCTCAAGAGTAAAACCCAATCATAAGTCATCTCCTAATTTGGCCCTCCTTTTTAAGAGTAAACCCCAAGTTAGAGTATTCAAATCTCCATGAAGAACATATACCTTTATGGACCTTGTTCCTGGATTTCATCCCTTAAGTAAATCCAAATATTCATTTATCTGGGCATCCATACATACATAAGTCCCACAACATTTCTTATGATTTCATCTTTCATGGCTCAATTGTTTAATTTTTACCAATACCTCTTGTTTCTAACACCAAGCATGACTCACATGAGCTTTTAGGGTAAAAGTAATTATGACATCCTTCTTTGAGCCATCATTCATAAACATCATACTCGCCATTCAAACTACGTGGGTTCAGATTCCTTTTCAAAAAACAACGGATACGTAGGTAGCCCATCTACGTGTTCGATCCCAACTCGGAAATAATCCACATCCTTCTGAATTAAAATTAACTTCAAGTGCCTCACTGAGTGGCTTTAAAACCAGATTGGTCATCATAATGACCAAGATACTTCTATATAAATGTGTCGAAGGGTACCATTGACCAAGAATCTCTAATAAATACAGATAATTCTCTATCAATGAATAACCTCGAATACATATAATAGATTCTCTAAATTTCCTACATATTTGATCACTGATTTTCAAATATAAAGGAAAAGATAATTTTATACTTTGTAATGTAATAAGGATTCACAAACATAACTTAAATCTATAAAGAGAGTCCCAGAGTAGACAATAATTCCCCTCAAAAAGGTGTGATGAGTCCGACCTCCCATCCTCTCGACCAATGCAAATTCCTAAGCCTCATCAGTCCACAAACTAATGAGCACCTACCTTTGGAAGGAAGGTCCAAATGGATGTGGAATCATTGAATTTTTTCTGGTTCTATGAACAAACCCATTGGAAACCAATCGAAATGTTTGAACCTCTCATCAAGGAGGTCATCCCCGAATTTCAAGGGAAACACATATAATAACACATTATAAAATCACCATACATGTTTAATTATATGTAACCAAATTGAGTTTATATAAGGCCTCAATCATGCCTACATAAACATCAGTGGCCTAGTTATGATGTTATATCAGGGGGAAACTATAAACTCTATTCATACTAGTAAAAATAGAAAAATTTAAAATAATATAATCTCATAGATACCATTATAAGAACATAATAAGAAATGATCTATATTATCAAAAATATAAAACAATGATGAACTTATTATTATAATTTTTAATTATAATAAAAATAACAAAATCATCCAAATTTATAAGAAAAATATGAACTAGTTCAAGGGATGTTATTAGTATAACTATCCATTGTAACCCCCCAGTTTCAGAAGACACCTAGAGATGCACTATACTCGGTTGGTCACATGGCCTCAGGAACATTTCTCCTTATGCTAGAGACAGCTGACTGGTAGTGAGAGACTTGTGTGTTATAGTGTGGAAACTATGCCCTCATTTGCAGAATAACGTAGCAGAAATTAATAGATAACAATTTTAGAATAAATAATTATACCATACAACAGTAGACATCAGAAAACTAGATGAATTAAATAACTGGAACCCATATATAAATGATTCAAGATATATATTCCTAGGAAAGCATCCAAACAATTCACAATGATGGAATATAGTACTAAACCAATGTACAATGAAAATAAATAATCTCCAACAACATCGCAACCCTCAGCTTGGTCTCATGATCCCCAGCTCCAAAACAATCAAGTACCTATAGTATAAGTGTAACACCAAAAGATTTTATGAGATATATTTTATTTAATTTCTTTGATGTATTCTATTGAACACTACATAAAGAGTACCATGTACTATAAGCAACACTGTATTATCTTGCAGTGTATGCAACACTATTCATGGCTCGTGTTACACACAATTTCAAGTTCATTTTGTGGAAATCATTCTATGGAACATTAATTAAATATTTTAATTAATGTATAAATGAATTAAGTTTTTATTATGTTATACGCATCACAAAAGGGAGATTTCACTACACACAGCCATGACATGGCTTGCATTACATGCAATCAAGACCTTCTTCGATAGTGTTTGTAGTACACAATACTGAGTTTCACTAATCGAGATATTTTTATACTATTATTAGAAACTAGCCGTTATAGATAGTAATACCCACTTTTTGAAATTTTTTAAAATTTATCATTCTAAATTGACCTCATTTTTTGATTTGGAGTATCGAAATTAGCATAGGATGAATTTTGTGTATTTTTATGAAAACATTCAATTTTTTTATGAATAGTGAAAACATTGGGTTACTATTTAAAAAAAGAAGTTTTTATTTAAATAAATATTTATTTTATTTAAATTTATTTTAGGTCAAAATTGATACATAATACCTATATAATTTCAATGTAATTCATTGGCATCAGTTTATAATAATTTTAGATACATAAAAAATTTATTGAACTTTTCACCGTCTTTAACCCACATCCTATGAGAATTTGCAAATTTACATAAAATATAATTTTAGCGCATCTGTGAGTGAAATTAAAAAAATCTGAGAGACATGGTTAATATCAAGGTGTAAAATGTGGTTCAATAAGATAAAACTAATTTTTGGTGAATAGTAAGTTTTTACTTTTATTTACCACGATTAAAGGGAAATAGGGTAATTAAGGGTAATATGATATTATTATTATCCTAACACCTATAATAAATCTATTGGATAAATGTAATTCGACAAAAAACAACCTTTGGAATAAAATATTACCCATTAGGTCCATTTGGATTAGATTAGAACATTTATTATTATTTTATTCAAAGAAGAGTTAAAAGAGTTAAAATTAATGTTTAATAACTAAAAAATTTTTAATATAGGGTTATACAGAAGATAAATTCAACTATATATATTAATTAGAAAGATAAAATTATTTCCTACATAATTTTATTTTTTTATAATTTTTATACATTAAATAATTAAATTTATTAATGACACAATGATGACGCAGTAATTACCTTATTAATGAAATATTAGCATAATTGATATTATGAATACCCAAATAAATGTAATATGAGACTTTTTATTAATTACACTAATTTTATTGGTTAATATGACATGATATTATTGATTTAATTAATGTTTATCGAACTAATAATTCTGTTATGAGTTTCACAATAATCAATTACCAAATAGTGTCAAAATTGAATAAAAATGTTTTTAAAATAAATAATATATTATTAAATGTTATTTTATTTCTAAAAATCTATTATTTGGTCAAATGAATTAGATAATATTATATATATTATTAATGAACCACTTGGGGTTCTGTTGGCTTGTTATAGTATGTTTATTAACCATATAGTGTAGTAAAACAAGAAGACATGGTAAAAGTTAAATTATTTAACATAGAGTTAAATATAAAAGATAAGGATAAAACAGTAACCTAAACTTGTCTAAAACCTATTGGATGATATTATTTCGACCCATACTCAACCTATCTTCAAAATAAATCAATTCAGAGCCATTAATAACCGAATATCACTTTATTATAAAATAATATTTTAAGTTTTTCCTTAGGTTCCCCTCTCCTCCCTTATAAAAGGGCACCTCGTCCCTCTCCTACTCCTACTACGTTGAGCCTTCAATATCAGCGAAACTGTGCCATTTTCTCTTATAAACTTCCCTAGAAACATCATAGAGGTCTTGGTATTCTTAAAAGACCATATTTAGTTCCCTAATAAGAAGTTAAGAAGAGGCTCTTCAAAGAAGAGGTAATGTCCATTACCGATTCATTCCAATTTATTTCTTCTTCTACATCTTCTTCTTTATTTGTTTCATCATAAATTAATATCATCAGTATCAATAATATACTGATATGTCATTATTAATATTAAACAAAACCATTTCACCTTTTATCCATCCTACAGAAAAAGAAATCACCGCGTATGTGTACGTACGGAATACCCTCTCCACGCCGTGGTGTAATCTGTTTTCCAACACCACCTTACATGGATGGGTATAATGGTGTAAAAAATAACTATAAATGATTATTATAACATTATTATAATTCTGATACTTTCCATCTTCCACTCCAATACCATTCAATAGTTTTGGGAACGATATCATCGCTCATGCGTACGTACGATCTACCGTCTCCACAATGTGATGCGACTCGTTCTACATGATCATAATTGAATAATGATTATATAAATTATTTGAATGAATAAATAAGATATATATTACACTAATAAAATTCTGTAAATAATGTATCTTTAACCTAAAAATAGGAAGTATAATTTATTTGACAATACATGCATAAGCACAAAAAGCAATGAACACCTGAAGAACGAGTAGCAATGAAATATTACTAATAAGAATATAAGAATATGACCATATATGATATCATAACAGTGAATATGATTCTGTAATAATTCAATGAAAATATTTAAATCATTATAAATGAGGTTCTGATACGTATAAATCATATCAGGCCTAAGGTAAGGGAAAATATCACAATATAATTTTTATCTAAGATTTCTTATACATCAAAATTTATTAGGGAATATTTATCATATACATCCATGTTTCCTCAATATGTAATAATATTTCTATCCTCCTACAATTTTTTAAATCCAATTTTACCCATTAGTGAGTTTTTTAGTAAATGATATGAAAGAAATCTTTTTTTTAGTAAAAGATACTTTATGACTTTTTCGGTCAAAGTACGAGAAGAATGTTTTTTAACTTATACGACATGAACGGATTTTTACTATTTTATAATGAATTATTTTCATGAAGGGTAATTTACATTATTTTATGACTATTTTCATTATAATTCTTTTCTTTTAATATTGCATGTAATTTTGTGAAAAGAAAATCATTTTGAAGAAAAAATGATATTTTTTCCAAGAATTCATTTCAAGTGTTTTATTGAAAAAATTTTCCATCTAAGATGACATTATTTCATATGTGAATGTTTCAAATATAATGTCTCTATGATTTAAATGGTTTCACTTTTCTTAGGATGAAATGATATCCATTTTTTTATATGGATCATGTTATGATGATATGATGTTTATAAACCCCATTTTATTCTTTGGGTTATGATGAATGATTTATCTTTATGTTGTGGCACACGTAAAAATGATTTCATTATGATATTAGTGGGACCTATATCTCCCTCCAATGAATTGGGTAATGATTTTCATATCATGAGATAAACATGGTTATAACGACATGTTAATTTGGTTTAGTGATACAGGACTGGAACGAGGAGTGAACTCAATTCAAAAAGGGACTTTGTCCACTAAGATGGTCTTGGAAGCAATGCCTTGGCTAATATGGACATCATATCAAGTGATTAATGCTTTTCCACAGTTAAATTTTTTATTCCCATTCTATTTTATCACGATTAATGTTTCTTTATGATCTATTATTTACGTACTTACATGTTTTATTTCATTTCTCAAGATTTTGATGTTTAAAAATTATGTTCATTTTTTAAGTTCAATTGAATATGATTTGTTTTATTTTTTCTATACTTACCCTTAATGAGAATTTCAGCTCACCCTTTCTATGTTTTAATTTTCTCAATATTTAAAGAAAGGTTTTAGGTAAGAAAACACTTGGGGAAGATCTATGTGGGAGATGTTGAAGATTTTTCACCACGATTAGAAGATTATGTTCCGAGTTTCTGAAGACACTAATATATTATGGTCATTGAGTTTTGGTTCTTTTAATGTAATAATTATTCCCTAAAATTAGTGGAATGTCTATATATGTCATGCTTTGGGTCTCTACAGTTTGAATCAGAAGAATGGTTTGGTTAACCTTTGGAAACTACGATACGAAAAATTTAGTGAGATCCATAGAGATATTTCTAAGGAATTTCAAGGGATGTACCTAATGTGAAGTATAACTATAGGTAATAGTCCTATAATTATAGTAAAAATCTTATAATTAACCCAATGATGTTATAAAATGAAGGTTCTCCCCCATTATTATGTTGTTTTCCCTAGCAATATTTTTGCCTCTCACACCATTATTTTTGAGTTTTAGACAATGGATGGAACCCAAAGGATATGTATTGATCAACATAATGGACAATGGATTGATTTTCCTACTGAAAAAACAAATGTTATGGGAAATTGGTGTTCAAAATTTTATTTCTATACTTATATAAGCTATGAATCATTCTAGACTTCCAAATGAGCAGAGAAGAGAACAATATTCTATTGAGTCCTTTGTGAGGAAACGTCCACCATTTTACAGTGGGTATTCTGATCCACGTGTTTCTGAAAAATGCATAAATACCATTTAAAAGATATTTTCCATACTTCATTGTTCAGAACATGAAAAATTTATTTTGGCTATTTTCCGTTTAGAAGGTGATGTAGATCAATAGTGGACTCTAATTAATAATACGAGGCCCCAAGATGAAATTGAATCCATGGAATGGGATGAGTCCAAGAACTTATTTTTCAATAAGTACTTCCCTCGTATTCTTCGATCAAAGATGGAAAAGGATTTCATTGAGCTTAAGAAAAAGGATGATGAATCTGTTGGTATATACGAATTGAATTTTACAGGGCTTGCAAGGTATGGATCTGGATTTATCATCCAACCTAAAAGTAAATTTGATCTATTCTTCAGGGGCATAAAACCAAGTCTTCAAAGGGAATTAGCTATATGAGACTTCATTAGCTTTTATGAAATTGTGCATTGTGCTGGAAGTTAGTGTTACATATCCATCTAATGGTTTTGACAAGAAACAAAAGATGGAGTTCTAGGAGAAATCTCAGAATAATGGTGAAAAAATATGAATGTTTATTTATGCTCAATGTGTGGAAAGAAGCATGGTGGATATTGTCTTAATGGGACTATGAAATTTTTTAAGTGTGGAAAAGAAGGTCATCGAGTAATTGAGTGTCGAAGTAAAGGAAAAAAGGGTTTCTAATTATGTGAATAAAGAAAAGACTGCAGAGAACGCACCACCAACACTTCAATGCTTCAAGTGTAAGGAAATGGGGAATTATGCTATTCAATTCCCTAATCCAAGGGTTAATTATGATCAACATGAGCTGTATCTTAAGGTAAAGGATTACGGGAAGTCACATGCGATCAGTATTTTTGATTTCGAGTATGATAATGATGAGTTGTAATGAATAAGTGTTTTTGTAATGGGATTTCAAAATAGTATCATGTAATCTCATTTATGGTATCATTGAATTTTGGAATATCTTTGTATTGGTTTTCAATAATTATATGGTACTTGTAAACATGAAAAGTGATTGAAATATTTTTTGAAATAATATTACATGCAGATAATGAATGGATAATGAAAAAAATGAAATGAACTCCTTATTGATATAAGGAAGAAGTTATATCATTGTTTGAGTATATAGAAATTTTGGGATTTTGGTATGTTGAAAGTGTTAAATTTTTGACAGCATTCATGTTTCCATAATATTTCAATGTGTATTTCAAGAGAATACATGATCAAGGTATTCACATTTTTGTAATGTGACCAACAAGATATATCGTATGATATATGGGGGATAAATGATGGTATTCACATGCTCGGTAGATGACATTCCTAGTAATTGTTTTTTTATACTATGGGCATGGGTAGAAGCATTTTGGATAAGCATAAAGGTTGGAAAGTATTATATTAGACATATGTTATTATTTTTTAAGTCTAGAACTTTTTTTGGATATTTTTGATGGAATGTTATAATAATGTAGTTTTAAAAAACGGGACAATCTGCAGGATGGGTGACAACCCGTCACGTCGGACAAGGATGTGAGAATCGAACTCACAACCGAACTGTGATAGGCCTTTATAGAATACCACTAGCCTATAGGAAGTCCCTTGTTAATAGAAAATAGTTTTATTAAATTAAGCGGTATGATAGATGAATTATAAGTCCATTTTTGGAATCATATATGATTAACCTCAGCATATATGGATTATGTATATTTGATATCTATTGCTAACCTATTATTTGAGACATATGGAATGACCCATCATTCTATCGCATGATCTTCTAACACATCATGGAAGACAGATTCCAGATCATTTCTTTAACATATTATGTGGAAATTGTTCAAGGCACAAACAACAGTGAGATTGTACCAAAATATAGTAAGTATTTATTCTAATTATTCTTCATCGTCAGAGAAAAGATCTTGAAAACCAAAAATATTTTCCTAGTGCCCTCACATCTGATAAATCTGAAGGTACATTAGATGATCACAAATTTATGGCTTTGTGATTGTTGTCTTTTTCATAGCCATGTCCTTTACCTCTCATCATCGGAAGTTTATGGTTATATTTCACTTCCACATCTACATTTTCACCTATGTTCTCCTTTGTGGAAACCCAGTGATGAGTGAATTTAGGTTACCATTCCGTTTCATACATTATTTTTTAAAATTTATACTTAGTATTCATTTATACTATGTGGATTCCTATGATCGAATCTTTCAAGTAGTAAACAATTTATATCCCCGACGAATTTCAAGGGTGAAATTCATTTTAAGGGCGGTAGAATGTATCACCCCGAGATTTTATGAGATATATTCTATTTAATTTCTTTTATTTCATCTATTGTACTCTACACCAATATTAGCATGTACTATATACAACACCGTATTAGCTTGCAGTATACGCAACACTATTCTTGGCTCATGTTAAACACAATTTCAGGTATGTTTTGTGGAAATCATTATACGCAACATTAAGTATAGATTTTATTTAATGTATAAATGAATTATGTTATGATTATGTTATACAAAACACAAAAGGGATCTTTCACTACACCTAGCTCTGACTTTTCTTACATTACTCGCAATCAAGACATTCTTTGATAGCGTGTGTAGTACGCAATACCGAGTCTCACTAAACGAGATATAATTATAATATTATTATGAACTAGCCGTTATGGAATGTGATACCCAATTTTTGAAATTTTATAAATATTATTTTTCATAATGGATCTCATTTTAGGATTTGGAATATCGAAATTAGCATAGGGTAAATTTTCGGTATTTTTCAAAAAACAGTGAATTTTTTTTGAAAAGTGAAAACACTGGGTTACTATTTAAAAAAGGAGTTTTTATTTAAATAATTATTTATTTTATTAAAATTATTTTAGTTTAAAATTGATACATAATACATATATAAGTTCAATTTAATTCATTAGAGTAATTTTATAATAATTTTAAATATATAAATATTTTATTGAACTTTTCACCTTCTTTTACCCACCTCCTAGGAGAATTTGCAAATTCACATTTAATTCTACCACTTTTTTGAGTGAAATTTCAAAAATACAAGAGACACGGTTAATATAAAGGACTAAAATTTGGTTGAATAAGATAAAAATGATATTTTTTTAATAGTAACTTTTTACTTTTATTTACCATGGTTAAAAGTAAATCGTGTAATTAAGGGTAAAATGATATTATTATTACAATAAAACATTTCATAATTATATTGGATAAGTGTAATTAGACCAAAATTAACCTTAGAATTAAAATATTAGTCTTTAGGTCCACTTGGATTAGAATAGAAAATTTATTATTATTTTATTCAAATAAGAGTTAAAATATATAAAATTAATGTTTAATAACTAAACCATTTTTAATATAGGGTTATACGTAAGATAAATTCCACAATAAATATTCATTAGATATATATAAGTATTTTATACAAAATGGTATTTTATTTATAATTTTTAGACATTAAATAATTTAATTTATTCATGACACAATGATGATGCGGTAATTACCTTATTAATGAAATATTAACATAATTGATGTTATGAATACAAAAATAAATTTAATATGAGACTTTTTATGAATTAAAATAATTTTATAGGTTAATATGACATGTTAGTATTGATTTAATTAACTTTTTTCAAACCATTCATTGTGTTATGATTTTAAAAACAAATCAATTAACAAATAGTGTCAAAATTGACATAAAATAGTTTTTAAAACAAATATTATATTATTAACTGTTATGTTATTCTTAAAAATCTAAGGTTCAGAAAAATGACATATATAAGGTTATCTATATTAATAATTAACCACTTGGGGCTCGTTTGTCTTGTTATTGTATGTCTATTAACAATATAGTGTAAGAAAACAAGAAGACACGGTAAAAGTTAAATTATTTAACGTAGAGTTAAATCTAAATTATAAAGTTAAAATAGTAACAAAAACTTGTATAAAAACTATTTTTTGTAAGGCTTTCGACCTATCCCCAACTTAGCTTTGAAATAAATATATTTGTAGCTATTAAATACTGAATACATCTTTATTATAAAATAATATTTTAAGTATATTCTATGGTGCCCCTCTACTTCCTTATAAAAGGGCACCTCCTCCCTCTCCTCCTTACACCACTTTGAGCCTTCAAGCTTGGCCAAACATAGCCAATTTCTCTTCTCTGATTCCCTAGACACAACCTAGAGGTCCCGGTATTTTTCAAAGACCATCTTTAGTGCCCTATGAGGTAGTTAAGAAGAGGCGCTTCAAAGAAGAGTTAATGTCCTTTACCGATATTTTCCAATTTATTTCTTCTTCTACATCTTCTTCTTTATTTTTTTTCATAATAAATTAATGAAATCAGTATCAATAGTATACTGATATGTTATTATAAATTTTAAACAAACCTATTTCACCTTCTATCTATCCTACAGAAAATGAAGTCACCATTCGTGCGTACCTATAGAATATTGTCTCCATGCCGTGGTGTAATCTGTTTTCCACAGCAACCTTACATGGATGGGAATAATGGTGTAATGAATACATATATATGATTATTATAATATGATACTAATTCTAATGCATTCCATCTTCCACTCCAATACCATTCAATAGTTATGGGAATTATATCATCGCTCGTGTGTACGTACGACCTACCGTCTCAATGATGTGATGCGACTCATTATAAATGATATTAATTGAATAATGATTATATAAGTGAATTTAATGAATAAATATGATATATATTAAACCAATACCATTATGTAAATAAGGTATCTATAACCTAAAAAGTTGAATAAGAATTTATTCGACAAGACATGCATAAGAACATAAAGCAATAAACACCTGAATAACAAGTAGCAATGAAATACTACTAATAAGAATATAAGAATATGACCATATATGATATCATAAAAATGAATATGATTCTTTAACTAGTCAGTGACATTATTTAAATAATTATAAAGTAATTTTTGATACGTATGAAGTATTTCAGATCTAAGTTAAGATAAAATATCACAATCTCATTTTTATCTGAGATTTTTTATACTTCATAATTTACTAGGGAATATTTATCATCTACATCCATGTTTCCTAAATATCTAATATTATTTCTATCCTCCTAAAATTGTTTAAATCCAATTTTACCCATTTGTGAGTTTGTTATTAAAAGATATGAAAGGAATCTTTTTTGGTTTTCATTAATAGAAACTTTTTGACTTTTTCGGCCATTGTAAGAGAAGAATGTTTTTTTAACTTATACTACATGAATTGATTTTTACGGTTTTATAATGCCTTATTTTAATGAAGATTAATATACAATATTTCATGACTATTTTCAAAAAAAATCATTTTCGTTTAAAATTTAATTGCATTTTGTGAAAAGAAAATGAGTTTGAAGAAGAAAGGATATTTTCCTCAAGAATACTTTTCAAGTGTTTTATCAAAACCATTTTCCTTCTAAGATGACATTATTTCATAAGTGTATGTTTCAAATATAATTTCCCTATTATTTACATGGGTTCACTTTTCTTATGATGAAGTGATATCCATTTTTTTATATGGATTATGTTCTGATGGGATGATGTTCATGAAACCCATTTATTATTTGGGTTATGATGATTGATTTTTGTTTATGTTGTGGAACACGTAAGAATAATTTCATTATGAGATTGGTGGGACCTATATCTCCCTTGGATGCATTTGGTAATGATTTATTTCTCATGATATAGATATGGTTGGAACAAAAATTTAATCATGTTTAGTGATACAGGACTGGAAATATGAGTGAACTCGATTCAGAAAGGGACTTTGTCCACTAAGATAGTCTTGGAAGAAATACCTTGGATACTATGGAAATCATATGATTTGTTTATGGTTTTCCATAGTTACTTGATTTATTCCCATGATATTTTATGATGATTAATGTTTCTTTATGATCTATCATTTACGTACTTCTATGTTTTATGTCAATGCCCAAGAATTTGATGTTTAAACATAATGTTCAATTTTTATGATTACATGTGTATGATTTGTTTTATTTTCTTATATTCTTACCCTTATTGAGTATTATTGATCACCCTTTATATGTTTTCATTTACCTAGGATTTATAGAAAGGATTTAGGTACGAAAACAAAATTGGATGATGTTTATGGGAGATGTTGAAGATCTTTCGCCACAATTAGAAGATTATGTTTTGTGTTTCCAAAGACACTAAACTATTACAGTCCTTGAGCTTTGGTTCTTGTTATGTATTAAGTATTCCACAAAATTAATTTAATGTCAATTTATGTCAATCTTTTGGTCTCTACATGATGGTCACTTCCCCTTATCTATACATGAAACAATATAATTTGATTAGGCCCAAAAAATGACCCAAATAGGTTGTGAGACAAATCTTATAGGCAACAACCTAAATATCTATTCCCAACAGATAGAGAATATATATGGAAGGCAATAAGAAAAAATAAGAAGATGTAAACATGGAAGTACATCATAGTAAAAAGTTATATAGCTTTAATTTCATAATTTTCATTTAACAATTTAGACTACCAAACAAAATTACAAGAATATCATTGGGATTCTCCCACACCCCTTCCCATCTAGTTCAGACAACAAAAAGAAAGTAAAAAATGGTCATTAAGGAAGCACTCACCGTCAATTCCCCCAATAGTTTTTTCTAACTGAAGACTATATAAGGAAGCAATCAATTTCAATTCCCCCTATAGTCTTTTAATGGTAACTATAAAATACTCTAAGAAAAAACTCAACATAAATTCCTCCTATGGTCTTGTAAAGCATCTATAGACACTATGAGAGGGCACTCAAATTCATTCCCTCCTATGGTCTCACAGTGTTAAATTTATAACCAACACTGTGGAAAAGTCTTCAACATCAATTTCCCCTTTGGTCTCACAACACCAGTTTCCCGAAGCCTTGTCTAATGAATTCATACCAAAACAATAAATAGTAACCAATGTAAACAATCAAATTATTACTTTTCTAATTATCTTCATGGAATTGCACAACTTAATAGATAAATAACTACTACATCTTAACACCACAATGAATGGAAAATAATAGCATAATATGAAAGGCTAGACCAAACGACCAAAATCAAACATTTATCTAAAAAATACATATAATGGAAAATAACTCTATTTAAAATCATAAACTCTCATCCCATGAAAACAAGAAATATAAGGAAAATATGGGCTAATACCCATAATCACACAATACACCGAATGTGGGTATTGAGATCTTTTGAACATATATCTTAGAAAATAACTATGGAAAGGAACTAACCACCTACATCATCATTTTACAAATGATATAAATGAATCTAATTCCATGAATTACCCTAGAACGATGTAGATCTACAAAAAAATCAAAACAATTCAACCAATTATAACTCATGGAAGACGAGGAATCAAGAAACGAGGCTCTAGAAGAAGCTTGTTCTTAACATGGTGACTCCAATGAAATCGACAATGATCGATTTGCAAAATTTATGATGATTCAGAGACATAGAATAGATTTTTGGCCTATAGTTTCTCCTCGAAAAGACATGTTGAGAAGGAGATGGTTTTGTTGATTAGACGAGACCCTGGTCATTTAAATGAAAAAAAGTACACGACGTGTTCTTTAAAAGTTAATGGAATGTACTTTACTTATCAAACCCTCTAATTTGGCTATTTCTAGGTCACCACACACAGCCATGTGTTTATCTATTACACCACTATCACACAAATACCTAGAATAACTGAGTACACAGCGTGTACATATAAGTACACGACATGTACATATAAGTACACATTGTGTTCTCCTGAAATTTCAAGAATCTCCATTTTTATCGAAACCACTAGAAAAAAAGATTCATAACTGAAAACAAAGTTCCTGTTTTTTATAAACATCTGTGCTTAAATAAATTCTTCCCCGAATTTCCCAAACATATCATCTTTGAAGAAGAATCCTCGAAAAGCTCCGACCACTCCGATCGTACATCAACCTCTCTCTCCCACGTCTCATCTTATTCTTGCTCATGCTGTCAAAGTAGTCATACAAGAGGAATAGACCATCCACGTAGATCCTTCACAAGATGATCAATAATTTGGATAGGATTCTAATTGAATGAGGTTTATAAATCTAATCCATCATCCTTATGTTGAAAGACATGAGACGGGTCTGAGAAGTAACAACGTAGTTGAGAAACGGGGAAGATGTCAAGCATATACCGGTACCTCTGAGGTTATTGTAATCTATAGGACACCAGCCTGAACATTTTTAGAACCGCAAAGGGCCCAATGTATCCCAGCGAATGGTTACAATATCTCATAATACCCCTATGTTCCAAACATGGTGTGGGACATAAGAAAACATGATCTCTGACCTCGAACTCTAGAGGTCGTCTCTACCGATAAACAGATGTATTTTTTCACGACTATAATGTATCCATCCTCTTCCGAATCAACTCTATCAACTATGAGGTATCCGGGATGAGACAAGGTCCCACCATAGAGGCATCTCCTTCCTCTATCCAAAATAAGGGCGATCGACATGGCCTACCAAAAAAATGCTCATTTAGTTCTATTTAATTATTTTCTTGAAAACTCTTATAGTAGGAAAACCCCATAAGTGGTATGTTTTTCACACAAGAAATTCCAATGTCTAGGATCTATGATCGAAGGATATCCTCCAATAGCTGAATTGTATACTCAGATTGGCCATCTACCTGGGGGTGGTAAGATATACTCAGAAGTACATGTGTACCCAAAGCCTTTTGTAATCCCTGTCAAACCCATGAAGTCAAATGAGTATCCATGTATTAAACAACGAAGTCTGTAACTCCATGTAAACATATAATCTCTCTTATAATTCCCCCACCCCAGTTTCCTGAAGAATGTTCATTATTACATAATATTGTCTTGATTACAAGGGATCAAATCCCAAAAGACTGATCAATTTAGTAAACAAGGAAGTACTAGATAATTTTATAAGTTTTACATTACATTATAAAATGAAAAAAAATAACACCATTGTCTCCATTCACCGCATTTATATCCCTTAAACTATCCCTGTAGGTCAGTCATAATAAACATTTTTGCATCCTGGGAAAAATAAAACATAGATAGGGGTGTGATCAGTTGCTCAGTAGGGATAACAATATAGTGTAACCATTCATAAATAAGCATAATCATTTAAGGAAATGTCTAAGAATAAAACAATAGCCTTTTAAACATAAACTTCATCATAATATGAAAATGGTAAATCAAATATTTCCATTTAGTTATTCAAATGGATATTCTATTAGCCTAATAATCACATGTAATATCAATAGCAAATTTCATAATGATGGAATGCATAATGTCCGACTTCATAACCACATAGTCAAGGGCATGTGCCAAGACTACAAATAAGATTACATCAAGGCCTTTTACCAAACACTAGTTTGTCTTATGAGACTGACCGATGCATCAAGGATCTATAGTGGCATCCACCCGTCACATTCTTTGTCCAACACATTCCGCATATGAAAAGGTTTAAACATAAAATAATCATTAATATTAAAACTAGCATATGAAATGTCAATACATTATCCATAAGCCAATAATGGTAAAAAACTAAGATATACACTATAAAAAATATCACAAAACCTTAAATACAATATGGAAGATTTGTATCATAATAAATCCACTTCAAACAAGATTAAAATCCATCAAAGGATGTAAACATAGATGAAATCAATTTTTTTTACAAGTATATATCTATATATTTTGAAATAATTTAATTTTATTATAATTATAAAAGAATACATTTATTTGGAAAATATTTTTATAGCTTGTGTGGGAAGCTTCAATGATGTTATAATGGTGGAAAATAGATGCACCCACCATATAAGATAAAAAAATACATTATTACCTTAGTTTTTTTGAAAAGGTTATAAAATATATTTTATGGAAAACAATAGAACATTTCCTTTCAAAAAATATATGGTAAATAAGATTATAAATTACATTAACCCATAGTATAGTAAACAGAAAAAATGTTTTGAATTACATTTTTATGAAAACACGGATGTTGATGACAAAGAGATCCCAATATATACTTATTAAAAACCTCAGATGAGTAATGAGATTGTAGAATTAGCTCTTACATTATACATTTCCTTATTTACAGTTAAATTAACCACCTTCATAGTAGTTTAATAATTGTTATTAAATTTTATAGAAACTACACACATAAATATGATATCATATATGATCCTCTAATATTTGCTTTGTTAATAATATTTTAGAAGTATCATCGTTTCAGTTGTTAACTGGTCTGTTTTACATTATATGATTGGTTATGTAAGACATTTTTGTTATGGATATGATGTATTTGATTCATATACATAATGATGTTATTTTCATAAAAATTAATTTTCATCATAAAATGAATATTATTTTTGAATTATTTCAATGGGGATTGAATCAAATCGTGTTCGTGGAGACAGTAATCCATACATATGCATGAGGGACAATATCATTATATTGAAGGAGAAATCACATGTAATTGTATGATATATCATATATACATAAAAATTAACATGTTATATTTATTATTAACATTAGTTATACACATCATAATACCAATCCAAATAATGATGTGTTGGAATAATAAACTACACTATGACATGGAGACGGTAAGTCATACGTACCCATGTAAGGTGACATTGTCTTTTATTGAATGGATAGAGTTACTAATATGGTTGTACAATATTTATAATAATTGACTTTTTTTTAGAAGGTACTGGATTTATTATTTTGGTATGAAAAAAACAAAAAAAGATGAAGTTGAAGAAGAAAATAACTTGAAAGATGGTGGTGAAATTATTATCTCTTTATCAGGGGTTTCTTTTTGAGTTGATTTAAAAGGATCCATAGGTCGGCTTTCTGATCAGATTAAGCACTCAAGATCAAAGTGAGGGAAGTTTGAAAGGTAGATTGTCAGGGTTTTTCCTAGGAAAATAAATTTGGAAGTGTGAAATTATGAGAAGGTGGAGTACCATTCTTTAAGAGAGGTGAGGGTCACTTTTAGAAATGTTTGAAATATGATTTTAAAATATTATAATTTTCATATTATAATGGCTCAAAAATTAGTTATTTCTAGGAAAAGGTGGGGATGGGTTGGAAACCATTCAACCATTGGGTTTTATATAGGTTTAGTTCACCATATTAACCTTATATTTTAGATTTAATTCTTCGTTAAATATTTTGACATTTAACTTGTCTCTTGGTATTTTAATATTATATGGTAAATAAACATACAACAAACTAAAAATAGATCCCCTTGTGGTTATTTATTGATATTTATAACATTATAAACGTTTCTTGGCCGTACCATTTATTTTTAGTAATAGTATATCTATTGATAATATAGAATTTATGACACTATTTAGTATATGATCTTTTTGAAAGCCATAAAAAATTATCACATCAAATAAAATTTAATCAATAAACCCTAAAATGTAATATTAAACATGAAAATATTTTTAATTAATCATAACATTAAATTTACATTTATTAAGATATTTATTAAATTTTTTTTTTTTTAATATTTCATTAAGAAGGTAAGTATTACATCATTATTGTGTCATAAAAAAATTATATTATTTAATGTCTAAAAATAATAAATAAAATACCATTATTTAGGAATAATTTTTATATTTCTTTTGAATATTTATAGTTGAATTTATATTGTGTATAGCCCCATATTAAAAATGGTTTAGTTATTATTCTTAGAAAGAAACACTTTTAACTCTATTTAAAATAAAATAACAAAAAATGTCCTAATCTAATCCATGGTGACCAAAAGGGATAATAATTTATTCCCAAGCTTTTTTACCGAACTAAATTTATCAAATAGAATTAGGAAAAGTGTTAGGGTAATTATAATATCATGTTTACCCTTAATTACCCTTTTTTACTTTTAACCGTGGTAAATAAATGTCAAAAGTTTCTATTCACCAACTATTATTTTCATATTATTGAACCAAATTTTACTTACTGATTTCAAACATGTCTTTCATGTTTTTGAATTTCAACACACAAAAGGGGAAATATTTTTTTTATGAAAATTTTTAAATACGCATAGAAGGTGGGTAACAGACTGTAAAAAGTTCAATAAAATTTTATATATAAAAATATATTATAAAATGACTCCAATGAATGGCATTGAACATATATAGGTATTAAGTATCTATTTTGATCTAAAAAAATAAAATAACTACTTAAATAAGAATTCTTTTTTAAACAAAAATGCAATGTTTTTAACTATTCATCAAAAATTAAATGTTTTCAGAAAATTACCAAAAAAACACTCTAAACTAATATCAATATTCCGAATTAAAAAATGTAGTCTATATTGAAAATAGAAATTTATTATATTTATAAATGTGGGTATAACTATTCTTAATGGCTAGTTTGATTGGTCACTGTGTTTTTTAAAGGTTGGGGCCGATGCATCATTTTTTTTAAATCAATGCAAAGACCTCTTTTAACTAGTAGAGGGACACCCATTACATAGCTCGAAGGCCCAATGGGAATTTATCCCATTACATGACCCGTAGGCCCAAATTTTTGGACCAAAGACAATTCTATTAATAGTACTACTACAATATCAACACTGCTATAGTGCCACACAATACTTGTCGCCGCTCTAATACCCTGTCGCCGCTACAGTGACCTGCCGCCGCTATAGTGCCTGTCGTTGCTATAGTACCCGCCACTGCTACAATAATCTACAGTAATGTAAAAACTCCATGTTGCATACAATGAAATCTAATACACTATTCAGATGGAAACGTATCCTCGATGGTTGGGGTGTTACATTCTCTCATCTTTAAAATAATTTCATCCTTGAAATTTCATGAATATTTCTACATAAAAACATTCGTGTGGTTCTTCACCATATGATCCTCATGTACCCATATTGCCTCTTCCATCTTATGATTTCTCCACTGAACATTCACCAGACGAGTCATCCAGTTATTCAAAACTTGTTCTCTAGTATTAATAATTATGATAGGCCTTTCACAATTAGACAGATCAGGTTCTAATTTGAGTTCTTCATAAATGGGTAAATTCATTGGTTTAGGCATGTATTTTCTCCACAACGATACATGGAATACATCATCAATTTGAAGAGGCGTGGAGGAATTACCAAATGATAATCTAGAACACTAATTCAATCTAAAATTTTGAATTGTATGATATACCAGGGGCACTATTTACCATTCACACTGAAACGTATAACACCCTTCCATGTAGATACCATCATGTAAATATGGTCTCCTACTCGAAATTACAAATCCTTCATTCAGATATCGGCATATCTCTTTTTCTTACATAGTGCTGATTTGATGTGGTATTATACAATCATTACCTTTTCCATTGTTTCCTCAACGTGTTCTGGTCCTATGAGATTTCTTTCACCAACATCAGCCCAACATGTTTGTGTGGGAAATCTCTTGCATATAACGCTTCATATGGTGCAATATGAATACTTGAATGGAATCTATTGTTATAGAAAAATTCTATAAGAGGTAAATATTGATCCCACATACCTTTAATGTCACGTGAAAAAGATCTCAACATGTCTTTTAAGGTTTGAATAGTCCATTTGATTGTCAATCAGTTTGAGGGTGGTAGGAAGTGCTTTAACAAAGTTCTGTATCTGAGGCCATCTGAAGACATTTCTAAAATAATGATGTAAAATGGGGATCACAATAAAAAACAATAGATAGAAATACACCATAGATTCTTACAACATCATTAATATATATTCTTTTTAGACATTTAATTTTCAAATCTTCATTTTGTAGTAAGAAAATATGCTAACACTATAAGACTATTTACAATCATCCATATTACATCATTCCATCTAGGTGTATTTAGTAGTCCTATGATAATGTTCATCATATTATCATTCCACTTCCACTTAGGTATGGGGAGAGGTTACATAAGTCTTTTAGGATGTTGTCATCCAACATTCAATTGTTGAAAAACTAAACATCTTGACCCATAATCAGAAATCTCTCTCATCATGTTGTCCCACAAAAAATGTTCCTTCAAATCTCTATATATCATGGTGCTCCCATGTTTTATATTTAAATTGGAGCAATTTTCATCATCCAACAATTATATTTATAGATCAGGTATATCGAGAACACAATGTATCTTCCCAAATTTCAAAATCCCATCTTCATATATGAAGTCACTCAATCTCCCATCATTTACAACTTTAATCTTCTTTTGAAACTCCTCATATTCAGTCTGAGAAATTTTTATCCTTTATAGTAAGGTCGGTTTGATAACCATTTTAAGAATTATTGATGTTTCCTCTTATATGGTCATTCCCATGTTCATAATTACTAGATCCATGAAATTAGGATCCATTTCAACTCTTTTCTTGTTCAAAAATCCATTATCCTTTATGGTCAAAGCATCTCCACCTTATTAAACTTCAACATGTGGTAGTGTATAGTGCAATCATAGTCCAAGAGTAGTTCAATCCATAACCATTGCCTCATGTTGAGTCATATTTTTGAGAAAATATACTTCAAACTCTTGTGATCAATTTGAACCTCACATTTTCACCACAGAGATAGTGTCTCAATATCTTCATAGAAAATACTACAATCTCTCACTGAAGATCATGAGTTTGATAGTTTTCTCATGAATTTTTATTAGTCATTATTCATAGTAAATAAATCTATAATTCTTCATAAGTATAAAACCAATTCCTTTATTTGATGTATCAATATAAATAATAGACCCATAGTTCCCTGATGGTAGATTCAAGATTGGAGAGTTGACTAATCTTACCATCATTTCATTAAAAAATTCATCTAACTATTTTTTTCCAAACAAATTTAACCCCATTAGGATTGAGTTTTTTTAATGGGTTAGCAAGCTTGGAAAAATTAGGACGAGACATAGATAATAACCTACTAAAAAAGAAAAACAACTTTTCTCAGTTATAATTTTTGGTGCTAGACATTCGTGGATTTCCTTGGCCTTTGAAGGATCAGCAATGATTCCATCCATAGAGACGATATGGTCAAGAAATTATGTCTCTTGAAGACTGAATTCATACATTATAAACATCCCATATAATTCATTTCTACATAGGGTATTCAGAATAGTGTGCAACTGATTTTCATGATCTTCTTATTTTTTAAGTATACACAGATATCATCAATAAATACCACAAAAAAGTCATCAAGATATTCCTTGAAAATTATATTCATTAGATCCATGATGACAAAGGGTGAATTATTCAATCCAAAAGGCATTACTATAATCTCATAATGCTCATACATGTTTCGAAATGATGTTTTTAGAATGAAATCATTTTTCACTCAGAAATGATGATATCATGTTTTAAGGTCAATCGTTGAAAAATATTGACCTCCTTGATGTTGGTCAAATAAATCATGAATGCGAGGTAGTGTTTACATGTTCTTTATTTTAATATCATTGATCCTCATGTAGTCAATGAAAAACCTCATTGATCTATCTTTATTCTTAACAAAATGGACAATGTCACCCCATGGAGAAAAGCTAGGGATAATAAATCCCTTATTACTCAATTCCTCTAGTTGTTTCTTTAGTAGCACTTACTATAAAGTGTCAATTCTATAATGAGCCTTTGATATGGTCTTGGAACAAGGAATTAAATCAATAGAATACTAAATTTCTCATTCTATAGGATGTCCATGAAAATCCCTTTAAATCACATAAACACATTCTTTCAAAATATGTACTTCCTCTATTTTAACATTCCTTTCTTCACCCATAGTTATTTCATTCTCTTCCTCCCTGATAAATAAATTTTTTAGAGATATTTGGGGTGGATATATATAAGAATCAGATGTGATGATTCTACTGTAAAAATAAGATACATTTTATCATCATAAAAATTTGTATCCTCCAACTTCATACAATAAATTTTCACTTCATGGTTTGAAAGACAGTCCATACTGAGGATTATATCAAATTCAATCATGGTTATGTTGATGAGATCAGTAGATAAATATCATTAACATTCCCTAATGGTAACTAATTCCCAAAAAATTTTATCATTGATACTTCCCTAAGGTGTTTTTACAAAAAAATCCCATTTCATTTTAAATTTTTAATATCTCATTTTCATAAAAATATGGGATGATATGATACAATGAAATGATCTAGAATCTAATAAATGATTGGATAAAATGAAGAAACCATTAAATTACTTTCCACCACATCTTTCAAATCTTTAACCTCAATAGAAGTTAATTCATAAGCATGGTTGTGATCCCTTGTCATTTTCTACGGTATTCTCCCTTGGAACATAGGAAAATAATTTTAATAATTCACCTTTTCTCTATAATTGTAGCATTCATCATTGAAAGCCTCTTTTTTTCCAATGTAATCACGAGCTTGGTGTATTTTTGCACCATACATGTAACAGTCTCCAATTCCCTTGAGGAAAGTACCATGGTGTTTCTTATAACATTTACAGTAGGATGGATATTCAACTTTTCCTTTATACCCTATATTTCTATTTCATAAGTGTTCAACAAATCTCTTCTTATCTTACTTTTCATTGAAGTCATAATGATTAAAGAATTCATTTTTTGTCTTGATAGGGCATGTGATAATATCTTCATATGATGAGAAGGTTTGTGAGACTAATTCTCAATTGAGAAATAGTTTTAACCCATCAAAGAATTGATCTACCTTACTCCATGGGATATGTTAATAATATTTTGAATACCTTTCTAACTATGTAATGTTTACCCCATACTTGCGACATTCTCTTCCTCCTTTTGCCTCAAACCTATAAATTGTCTTTCCATATCAAATCGATGGTCATGAGGAATGTATTTTTCTATGAAAATATCATTAAACTCTATCCATTACAGGTTTGATACTTCTTCATCTTAATTTTTTTTTTGGATTAATGACCACCATTGAACTGCATCTCATGTGAGTTGATAAACTGTCACGAAAACGTATTCCCATTCGCTACTCCCCAAAGCAAGAAATATGTTCTATAAGAACCTTATCCATTGCTCAGATACCAATCTATTTTAACTCCTATTGAATTTTTGTTGATGTTTCCTCATGAAACGGTCTTTCATTGATCCTCTGAATTGTGGATCAAGGTACTCCATACAGTTATGTTTATTATTCATTATATGAGTGAGTTTTCCTAGTATAGTGATATGGTGAACAACACCAGTTGAATCCCTAGCTCCACTTTTATTATCTTGAGTAGGGGGATAATACTTACATATATTAAGTTTGTTTATATTGTTTCCATTCCTTCCACTATGCGCCATTTCTAAAATAATAGCACACACAAGATAATTTTATGAATCACAATAAATAATTCCAAAATTGTAAAACACTTAACAGAAATTGTACAGTTTATGGATATATTCCATAATCATAAAAATTATTTCACTGAGGTTGTTTATACCCATAAATCCTTCATAATGGTTTGTAAAGAAAATTGGAATTATCATAAGAATATCCTATGGGAGTGTCGTTACCTAGAGTGTAGCAAGCACCGTTGTCATGTACCATGATACCACAATTCAAGAATGATACTCCTAGGTTGATATTTCTCTCCTAGGTACATTTGTGAAAGATCTTTCTCTACCTTCTAATATCCAGATAGGGATGCATTTTTTGAAAAACTCACAAAATCTATACGTAAAAAAATACTAGGAGGTTCTTCAATACTAATCCTCAGAGTCTATGTTAGGGTACGGTTCTCTAATTAGAGTGTTTCTAAACCTAGATTCCATGGTTTGTACTAAATATCTATGATACCAACTATAATGCCTCAACCCCATTTACCCATTGTTGGTAAATTATTACCTACCATTGGAATGATCACAAGGGAACAAATCCTGAATGACATGTCAATTTAGTAGCCATGGAATTACTAGATAAATTCATAAGTTCTAAATTACAATATAAAATGAAAATAATAACAACATTGTATCCAATGACCACATTCATATCCCTTAGACTATCCTCATGGTTCAGTCATAATATAATTTTTAACATCCTGTGAAAAATAAAACATAGAAAGGGGTGCGCTTAGATGCTCTATAAGGATAACAATATAGTGTAAAATTTCATAATAAATCATAAAAATTTAAGATAATGTATGTGACTAAAACAAAAGACTTTTAAACTTAATAATTAATCATAATATGGAAATTATAAATCAAATAATTCCATTTACTTATTACTATGGATATTCTACCAATAGAAAAATCATATGTAATATCAATATCCATTTTCATAATGATGGAATGCATAATTTCAGACATCAAAACAACAGAGTCAGGGCATTACGCAAAGACTAAAAATAAGATTTTTTCAAGGCCTTGTGCCGAAACACTAGTTTGTCTCATGAGACATACTGATTCATCAAAGAGCTATAGTGGGCTCCACTCATCACATACTATTTCCCATGCATTCCCCATATGAAAAGGATTGAACATAACATAAAAAATCATATTAAAACAAGCATATTAAATGTTAATACATTATCCATAAACCACGAATAGTATAAAAATAAAACATCCACAATCAAACATATCCCAGAACCTTGTATACAATATTTAGGATTTGTATCATAATAAATCAACATCAAACAAGATTAAAATACATCAAAGGATGTTGACATTGAGGAAATAAAAACATTTTTATAGAAATATATCTTTCTATTTTGAGATCATTTAAAATTAAAATTATTATTTTTAAGAACATTTGTTCTGAAAATATTCTTAATATCTTGTACGGGAATCTTTAAAAATGTAATAACGGGGAAAAATATTCGCACCTGTAGTATAAGTAAAAAAAATTCTTACATTAATTTTGTCGAAAAATCCATAAAGTACCTTGATTGGAAAATGACAAAAATATTCCTTTTGAAAACATATATGGTTGAATAAGGTTATAAATTACATTAAACCATTGTATATTACATTTTGAAAATGTTTTGAATTAAATTATTAAGAAAACTTTGATATGGATCATAAAGAGGTCTCAGTAGATACTTACGTATTATCAACCTCAGATAAGTAAAGAGACTATATAATTAACCCTTACCTTGTACATTTCCTTGGTCGAGTGTAAATTAACCACCAATATAATAGTTAATTTTTTTTATTAAATTATACAAGAACTATATTAATAAATATGATATCATATATGATCCTCTAATATTTCTTTGTAAATAATATTTTAGTAGTATAATCATTTCGGGTGTTAACTAATCTGTTTTCTGTTTTATGCTTGGTTACGTAAGCCATGTTAGTTATGGATATGGTGTGTTTGTTTCATATAAATAATATTATTATATTAATGAAAATTATTTTTAATAATAAAATGAAAATTATTTTGCAAAGATAATGTAGATAATTAATCTCGCCGCATTAGTGGAGATAGTAATCAGTACGTACGCACGAGCGACACTATCATTATATTAATGTTGAAATCATATTTAATTAGATTCTATATCATATATAAAGAATCACTAGAATGTTATATTTATTATTAAACGAGTCATACTTATTATTATACCAATCCAAATAATGAAGTGTTTGAATGACAATCTATACCATGACGTTGAGACGATAAGCCGTACGTAAACACATATGATGACATTGTCATTTATTGGACGGACAGAATAATTAATATCATTGTACCATGTTTATAATAATATCCCAGTATGTGGAAGGTTATGTATTTATTATTTTGTTATGGAAACGAAAAACAAAGAGGATGTGGAATAAAAAAGACCCAATAAGAGGGTGGTGAAATTTTTATATCTTCTTCAAGTGATTCTATTTGAGTTGATCAAAACAGCTCTGTAGGATGGATTTATGGTTAATATAAGGACACTAGGTTGAATATAGGGTTGTTGGGATGGTATTTTTTTGGTGTTGGCTGATAAAAATGGATTTGGAGGTGTGAAATTAAGTGAAGGGGAAGTACACATATATAAAACGGGTGAGGGTCAGTTTATGGGTTATTTAAAATATTATTTTATAATAAAATTATTTTCGGTTTATAATGGCCTAACAATGATATATTTCAAGGATATGGTGGGGATGGGTTGAAAACCTATCGAACAATAGTAATTAAGAAGGTTTAGGTTATCATATTAACCTTATCTTATAGATTTTACTCTAAGTTGAATGGTATGACATTTACCATGTCTCTTTCTATTTTTATATTATATGGTTAATAAACATAATATAAAAATCCGAGAGAACTCCATGTGGTTAATTATTGATATATATAACCTTATCTAAGACCTCTGGATGATCCTCAAATTTTTCAGAATATTATATCAATTGATAATATAGTATTTTATCACAAACCCAGTTATGTCAATTTTAACACAATTTTGTATTTGATATTATTAAAACCTCTAAAAACATTATTAAATCAAATAAAATTTATTTAATAAAAATTATCATGTCATATTAACCTATAAAATTATCAAATTTCATCATAAGTCCCAATTTACGTATAATGGGATATTTATAATATCAATAATTTTAATATTTCATTAATAAGGTAATTATTGCATCATCATTTTGTCATAAATTAATTATATTATTTAATATCTAAAAACTATAAATAAAATATCAATATGTAGGAATTTTTTTAGCTTTTTAATGAATACATATAGTCAAATTTATATTGTGTATAACCCTATATTGATAATGATTTTTTATTAATTGTTGAAGTAAACACTTTTAACTCTTCATTAAATAAAATTTTTAAAAATTCATAATATAATCCAAGTGAAACAAAGGGATCATATTTACATCCTAAGGTTGCTTTTGGTCAAATTAAATTTATCATATAGAATAATGACATGTGTTATTTTAATTATAATAGCATTTTTTCCCTTTATTACCCTATTTACTTTTAACTATGGTAATTAAAATTCAAAAGTTACTATTCACCAGTAATTATTTTCATCTTATAGAACCAAATTTTACTTATTGAAGTAAACCGTGTATCTTAGATTTTTGAAATTAAACTCACAGAATCAAAAAAATTATGTTTTCTGCAAATTTGTAAATGCTCATAGAAGATGAGTAAAAGATGGTAAATAGTTCAAAAAAAATTTATATATCTAAACTTATTGTAAAATGAATAAAATAAATTACATTGAACATATATAGGTATTCTATATATATATTTACATAATATAAATTAATATAAAATTAATAAATACTTAAATAAAAAGTCGGTTTTAATCCATTACGTAGTGTTTTCCACTATTCATATAAAATTTAATTTTTTCTAGAAAATACGAAAAATTAACCCTAAAGTAAATTCAATATTATGAATTCAAAAATGAATTGGGTATTTAAAAATAATGTATATAATATTTATAGAAGTGGGTATTACTATCCATAACGACTAGTTTGATTGTTAATGGTGTGCTAAAACTCCATGTTGCGTATAACACAATCTATTGCATTATTCCATGGGAAAGGTATCGTGGAAGAAATGGGTGTTATATTCTACCCTCCTTAAAATATTTTATTCCCCAAAGTTTCTAGAATTTTAGGGCATACAAACATTCAGGTGGTTCTTCATCATATGTTCTTCTAGTTCCATTATTGCATCTTACATCTTATGATTTCTCTATAGAACATTCACTTAATCAGACCTCCAGTTTATCAACAAATGTTCTATGGTATCAAAAATATTGATAGGCTCTTCAAAATAAGTCATATCAGGATCCAATTCTATTTCTTCATAGGTGAGTACATTTGTTTGTTCGGGAACATATTTTCTCAACAATGATACATGGATACATCATGAAATTTGGATAGACAAGGAGGCATTCCAAAACGATAAGCTACAACAAAAATTCATTCTAGAATTATGAATGGTTCGATATACATTGGACTCAATTTACCCATATTGTTGAAATGTACAACACCTATCGATGGAGATACCTTCATGAAAATATTTTCTCATACATGAAATTCCAAAATCCTACCTTTGGTTATCGGCATAAATCTTTTTCCTACTTTGGGCTGCATTGATGTGGGTTTGGATAATCTTCACCATTTCAATTGATTCCTCAACAAGTTTTAGGACTATGAGTTTTCATTCATAAAAACCATCCAGAGAAGTTGGTGTGCGACATCTCTTTCCATAAAACGCTTTATATGTTTCAATCTGAATACTTGAATGTAAGTTATTATTATAGGAAAATTATAACAGAGGTAAATATTGATTCCTCATACCGTGAAAGTGATGTGAGCATGATCTGAAAATGTCTTCTAATGTTTGAATAGATTTTTCATATTTTCCATTGGTTTGAGGGTGGTAGGAAGTGATCAAACTATGTTCAGTATCCCAGGCCTTCTAAAGACATTTTCCAAATTCATGATGTAAAATGGGGATCACGATCAGAATCAATCTGTAGGGGTACCCCATGGAGTCTTGAAACATCAGAAATATAGGGTCTTGTAAGACATTCTAGTGGTGAATCTTCTCTTATGGACTGAAAATATGATAACATAGTAAGACGATCAACAATGACCATGTATCATCATTCCTTCTATGAGTCATTGTTAGTTCCAAGAAAACTTCAATAATAACATCATCCCATTTCCACTCATGTATGGGGAGTGGTTTCATGACTCCTGTAGGATGTTTTCTTCTTGCTTTCACTTGTTATGGAACAGTAAATATTTACACATAATGAAGAATATCTATCTTCACGGTGTACCACCAAAACGATCTGTCCAATCTATATACATCTCGGTGATCCCAGTTTTTATAGAGAAATTGGAGCAATGATCAACATCCAACAATTACTTTTAAATTGGTTATATTTTGAACACAAAGTCTCTTCCCAAAGTTCCAAATTACATATTCATATACGAAGTCAGTCAATCTTATGTCAATTACATCATTAATTTTTTTTGAAACTCTTCATCGTCAGTTTGAGAACTTTTTATCATTTCTAGTAAAGATGGTTTGGGAACATTTTGAAAATGTATTGATGATTTTCCTTCCATAGTTATTCCCATATCCAGCTTTACTAGATCCATAAAAATAGGATCCCTTTCAACAGTTATCCTGTTCCAATATCCATGGTCAATTCTGATCAAAGCATCATCCACATTATTTGGCTTTCGCGGGTGGTAGTGTATAGTGCAATCATAATCCTAGAGTAGTTCAAGACATCTCATTTACCTCATGTTTTGTTCTTTTTGGAGAAAATATACATCACACTCTTGGGATCAGAATAAAAATCAAGTTTTTCACCATATAAATAGTATCTCTATATCATTAGGGAAATGATTACAACATCTAACTCTAGATCATGAGTGGGATATTTTTGCTCAAGAATTTTTTTCTATCATGATGCATAGGTAGTAACTCTATCATTCTGCATAGGGAAACAACCATGTCCTTTCTTTGAATCATTACTATAAATAACAAACTCATCATTCCCTGATGGTAGATTCATGATAGGAGTGTTGACTATTCATCTCTTATGTTATTCAAAACATTTTTCACACTCTTTTGTCCAAATTTTTTTTACCCCTTTACGTGTGATAATTTGTTAATGGGTTAGCCATCCAGGAAAAATCATTTTTGAAATGTCGATAATAACCTGCTAAACCAATATATCTATGTAACTCAGTTATACTCATCGGTGATAGAAATTCATGTATTTAATTAGTCTTTGAAGTATCAACATAGATTATATCATTATAGACAATATGGGAAAGAAAAATTATATTGAAGAAAGAATTTACACTTTTATAGATTCCTATATTATTCTTTTATTATGAGGGTTTTTAGAATAGTGCTCAACAAATTTTCAGGATCTTCATAGCTATTAGTGTATACCAATATATCAACAATAAATACAACTGAAAATTATCATGATATTCTTTGAAACCTATATTCCTTCGATCCATGAAGATAGAGGGTGCATTAGTAAATCCAAAAGGCATTACTGTAGACATGAAATTCTCATACCTTGTTCGAAATGATATTTTCAGAATGAATTCTTTCTTCACACACAACTGATGATATCCAGTTCGATAGACTATCATTGAATAATATTGAGCTCTATGAAGTTGGACGAATAAATCATCAATGCGAGATATGGGATACTTGTTCTTTATTGTTATAGCATTGATCTCAATCCAGTCAATGCACTACCTATTAGATATATCTTTCTTCTTAACAAAAAGGATAGGGTCTCCCCATGGAGAAACACAATGGTGAATAAATACCTTATTACCCAATTCCTCAAGTTTTTCACTTAGTTCCCCTTACTCTTGAATGGCCATTCTATAATGGGTCTTCGATTTGGACATTGATCCAGGAATTAAATTAATGGAAAACTGAATTTATCATTCTGAAGGATGACCATGGAAATAATTTAAAAACCAATAAACATATTATTGCACAATAGGTACGTCCTCTATTTTAACATTACTTTCCTCACCCACAATTATTTCATTCACTTCTTCCATGAAAATTGTATTTATTAGAGAAACTGGGGATGCTTCTCGATAAGAATCAGATGTGATGGTTCTTCTATAAAAATAAGATACTCTTTATCATCATCAAAAATTCAATCCTACTTCTTCCGAAAATAAATTTTAACATCGGGATCCTAAATCCAATCCATACTTCAGATTATATCATATTCAATATTGGGTATGTCAAGGAGATCAGTGGATAAAGATCATTTATATTCCCTAATGGAAACTAGTTCATATAAATTTGTAGCAATGATACTTCCCCTAAGGAGTTTTGACTAACAAATACCATGTTTAGTCAAATTAAAAATATCTAATTTTCTTTGAAAACTGGGAAGATATGAAACAATTTGATGATCTAGAAACAAATAATACATTTGCTAAAACCGAGGAAACCATTAAATTACATTTCAGAACTCTTTCAGATATTCAACCTTAGTAGTAGTGATAGCATAAACTTGTCCTTTACCCCATGGCATTAACTGATGTAATTTATCTTATCACATAGGATATTCATTGTCATAATTATTATTTTCTCTACAATTGTATCATTCATCCTTGACAGCCTCTTTCATTCCCTTGCAATCACGAGCTTGGTGGAATTTTTCACAACACATGTTACAGACTCTCATTCACATCAGGAATGTTCAAGGGTGTTTCTTCCAACATATACTACATGATGGATATTCAAAATTTCCCTTCTTCACGTAATTTCAATTTCTAGATTGTTCAATGGATCTTATCTTCTCATTAATTTTTTTTTGAATTCATAAGACATAGAGAATTCGTTTTTTGTCTTGATAGTGAATGAGGGAATATCTATGTATGGTGAGAAGTATTCTAAGACTAATACTCAATGGAGAAATGGGTTTAACCGATATAAGTATCTATCATCCATACTCCTTGGGTTTTGTATATAATCTGCTGCATGCCTTATTATCCTTGTAAAGTTAGCCTCAGACATTGCGACATTCTCATCCTCCTTTTTCCAAAAACTCAGAAGTTATATTTCCATATCTGCTCGATGGTCAGGTGAAAATGATTTTTCTATGAAAATATCTTTATACTCAATCCATTCAATGTCTGATACTTCTTCATTTTCCTTTGTGTTTTGGGTTAATGGACACCATTGATCTGCAAATCCCGTGAGGTGATAAACTTCCATGACAACTTTTTCTGCTTCACCACACTCCAAAGCATTTAATATTTAATCTAAGGAACTTATTCATTGCTCATATACCAATGGATATTAACTTCCATTGAAAATCAGGGGTTGTTTTCTCATGATGTGGTCTAACATTGATCAAACTCATTATGGATCAGGGTACTCCATTCATGTATGTTTAATATTCATAACCTATGTGAGTTATCCCACTATGGTGATAAGCTGATATGAAGCACTAGAATCAATAGATCAACTATAATATTCTTGAGTATGAGGGAAATCCCAACATGTATCGCATGATTTAATATAGTTTCCATTCCATCCACCATGTGCCATTTCCAAAAAAATGGCATACACTATATTAGTTTATTAATCAAAATACATAATACCAAACTTGTTAAACACTTGACATAAATTTAGCGGTTAATGGATATAATCCATAATCATAAAAATGTTTTCTTTGAGGACGTATATACTTATAAATCATTTGTAATGGCTTTTAATGAAAATGTGAATTATCTAATGTATAACCCCTGAGAGTGTTGTATCCACGAGTGAAGTAAGGCTCATTGTCATATACTTGGATACCCCTAGTCATGCCTGAAACTCCATGTCGGATTTTTCACTCCTAGGTACATGTGTGACATATTTATCTCTACCTACTCATATCCAGATAGGGATTTATTGGTGGGAAAACTCACAAAATCAATACATTAAAAATAAATTATGAAGTTATTCTATACATATACTCACAGTATATCTTAGGGTAATGTTATCTAATTATAGTTTCTCTTAATCAGGCCTTCGAGGTTTGTACTAATATTTTTTCTAAGACAATCCATAATGCCTCAGCCCCAGTAACCCATAGTCAGTGCACTATTACATAACATTGGCATGATCTCAGGGGATCAAATCCCTAAAGACTAATCAATTTAGTATCCTTGTAAGTACTAGATACATTCATAAGTTTTACATTAAATTATAAAATTAAAAACAAAAACCACATTGTCTCCATTGACCACATTCACATCACTTAGAAAATCCCTATTGGTGAGTCATAATATACTTATTTACATCCTGAAAAAATTAAAGCAAAGAAAGGGGTGAGATCAGATGCTCATTAAGGATATCAATATATTATAATCATTCATAAATAAGCATAAACATTTAAGAAAATTAATAATACTGAAACACAATACATTTAAACTTAATCAATATCCTAATATGGAAATGATAAATCAAATAATTACATTTACTTATTCACATGGACATTATACTAGAAAAATAATTGCATGTAATATCAATAGCCCATTTCATAATGATGGAATACATAAAGGCAGACTTCATAACCACATAGTCAAGGCCCTGTTCCAAGACTACAAATATGATTCTGTCAAGGCCTTGTTCCAAGACACTGTTTTTCCACATGATACCTACTGATGCATCGATGAGCTATTATGGGATCCACCCATCACATACAAAGTCTAATGCATTTCTTATTCAAAAAGGATTAAAAATAACCTAATTATTCATATTAAAACTAAGATATAAAATTTCAATACATTATCCATAAACCATAAAAAGTGAAAAAATAGAGCATCCATAGTCAAAAATATCACTAAACCATCAATATTATATATATTATTTGTATCATAATAATTCAACATCAAACATGCTCAAAATTCATCAATGGATGTTGATATAGATGAAATCAAAACTATTTTAAAGATATATATATTTCAATTTGGAAATAATTTTAATGTCCTATAATTATAAAAGAGAACATATGTTTTAAAAATATTCTTATAAGCTTATATGGGAAGCATCAATGATGTTATAACAGTGGAAAATAGCCACACTGGAAATATAAGTTAAAAAAAGACAATCATACCTTACTTTTATCGAAAATGTCATAAAGTTATTTGTTTGGAAAATGATAGAAAGATTCATTTAAAAACATATATGGTCAAATAATGGTATAAATGACTTTAAACCATTGTATATTAAATAGTAAAAATGTTTTTAATTACACTTTTATTAAACTATAGATGTGGATGAAAATGAGGTCCCTATAGATACTTATATATTAACAACCTCATATAAGGAATGAGATCATTGTTTTAACCATTACCATGTACCTTTCCTTGGTCTAGGGTACATTAAAATCTTGTATAATAGTTAAATAATTGTTATTTAATTATAAAATAACAAAATACATAAATATTATATCATATATGATCCTTTAATATTGCTTTGTTAATAATACTTTTGTGTTATAATCGTTCATGGTGTTAACTGATTCGTTTTTCTTTATATGTTTGGTTATGTAAGACAGGTTTATTATGTATAAGATGGATTTGATTCATATACATGATTATATTATTTTTATAAAATATATTATTTTTCATAAAATGAAAATTACTCTTGAATGATTATGATGAAGGATGAATCTCAACGCGTTCGTGGAGACGATAATACATATGTACACATGAGTGACAATATCATTTTATTGATAGTAAAATCATATGCAATTGGGTGGTATATCATTTATAAATAATCATTAACATGTTATATTTATTATTTAGATCAGTTATTCTCATTATTAATCCCATACAAATAATTATGTTTATGAATAACAATCTACACCATGACATGGAGACCGTAAGTTGTACGTACGAACGTTTGGTGACTTTTTAATTTATTGGATGGATATAAAAATGAATTTGTTTGTACCATATTTATAATATTATAAAATAGTGTTTATGGTACTAGATTTATTATTTTGGTATTGAAACAACAAAGAAATAGGCAGTGTAAGCACAAATGAACTTGAAAGAGGGTGGTGAAATAATTGCCTATTCTTCGGGTGTTTCCTTTTGAGTTGATCAAAAGGGATCCTTAGGTAGAATTAATGATAAATTTAAGGAAAATAGGATGAATGGAGGGATTTTGGGAAGGTATTTGAGCTATTTTTGGCAAAGCCAAATGGATTTGGATGTGTGAAATTAAGAGATGGGGAAGTACCCTTTCATAAGAGAGGTGAGGGTCAATTTAGGAAAAGCTTGAAATATTATTTTATAACAATATACAATCCAGTTTCTAATTTCTCCAAAATGATTTATATCGAGTCTAAGGTTGTGATGGGTCAACAGACAGTCAACAAATATGTTTTAGATAGGTTATGTCACCATATTAACCTTATTGTCCATATTTAACTCATAGTTAAATAATTTGACATTTACCATGTCTCTTTATATTTTTATATTATATGGCGATTAAACAACTATAAACTAAAAACAAAACCCTAAGTGGTTAATTATTGAAATATATAACATTATCAATGTCCTTTTCCCAATAAATTGATTTTTATGAATATTATTTTAATTTGTAATATAATATTTGTTTTAAAAACTCAATTATGTCAATTTTTACACTATTTAATATTTGATATTTTTTGAAAGCCAGAAAAACTTTATTAATTCAATTATAATTTATATAATCAACCCTTAAATGACATATTAACCTAAAAAATTATTTTAATTCATCATAAGTCTCAATGTACATTAATTTTATATTTATAATATCAATTATTCTAATATTTATTTAATAAGGTAATTACTAAATCATCATTGTGTCATAAATGAATTAATTACTTAATGTATATAAATTATAAATAAAATTCCAAAATGAAGGAAATATTCTTAGATTTATAATGAATATTTATAGTCTAATATATATTGCTTATATTTCTTTATTAATAATGGTTTATTTATTAAAAATTTAAATTAACATGTTTAACTCTTCTTATATAAAATAATAATAAATGTTCTAATCTTATCCATGTGGTCAAAAGGGATCATATTTTATTCCTAAGGTAATTCTAAGTCGAATTACACTTATAGAATAGAATTAATACATGTGTTAAAGTAATTATAATATCATTTTCACCCATAATTACCCAATTTACTTTTAAACGTGGAAAATAAACGTCAAAAGTTACTACTCACAAAAAAATTAGTTTCATCTTATTGAACCATATTTTTACTTAATGAAGACAACTGTGTCTTTTGGATTTTTGAAATATAACTCGCAGAAGTGCTAAAATTATGTTTTATGCAAATATGTAAATGCTCCTAGAATGTGGGTCCAAGATGGTAAAAAGTTCAATAAAATTATATATTTATATACATATTAAAAACTGAATCTAATTAATTAAATTAAACATATATAGGTTTTATGTATCTATTTTGACCTAAAATATATTAAAATATAACAAATAATTACTTAAATAAAAAGTAGATTTCAACAACAACGCAATGTTTTTCAGTATTAATAAAAAATTTGATGTTTTCAAAAAATTACCAAAAATTCACCCTAAGCTAATTTTGATATTCAAAATTCAAAAATAATGTTCTAATTGAAATGTTAATTTTAAAAAATTTCAAAATGTTGATATTACTATTCCCAACTACTAGTTTGATTAGTTGTGGTGTGTTGAAACTCCAAGTTGTGTACAACACAAGCTACTGCATTATTCAAAGGGAAATATATCGTGGACATCTGGGAAGTTACATTCTCTACTACTTAAAAATATATTCATATGAAAAATTTATAGAATATAACTTCATAAAAAGATTCAGTTGGTTATTCATCATATGTTATTCAGGTTCCCAAGTTTGCTCTTCCATGTTATGATTTCTCCCATGAACATTCACCCGGCGCATCGTCCAGTTTCTCAAAACTTGTTAATTATTATCATTAATTCGGATAGGCTATTCAC
Source organism: Viscum album (assembly GCA_963277665.1). Taxonomy (NCBI): domain Eukaryota; kingdom Viridiplantae; phylum Streptophyta; class Magnoliopsida; order Santalales; family Viscaceae; genus Viscum; species Viscum album. The sequence goes on along the minus strand of OY728146.1, from coordinate 548,728,457 downwards.
AAAAAGAAATATCAGGTTCTACATATAATTATTCATAGGTGGGTACATGCATTGGATCAAGATTTTATTTTATCAATAGTGATACATGGAACACATCATAAACTTGGGAGAGACATGGAGGCATTTCCAAATGATAAGCTACAAATCCAATTCATTCTATAATTTCAAAAGGTCTGATATACCTGATACTCAATTTACCCTTCTTACTGAAACATATAGCACCCTTCCATTGAGATACCTTCATGAAACCATGTTCTCCTACTTCAAATTCCAAATACTTCATTCGGTTATCAGCATAGATATTTTTCCTACATTGGGTTTCTTTGATGTGAGTTTGGATATTCTTCTCCTTTTCCATTGTTTCCTCAACAAGTTCTGAGCCTATAAGATTTTTTTCACCAACATAATATGTAACACCCGATATTTTTATGAGAAATATTTTGTTTTTATATATCATCAAAGGAATATTTAACTACATACTAGCTTGGCTTACTTTACACGCAATCACGACGTTCCTCGATAGCTTGCATTGTACGCAATACCGAGTTTCACTAAATGACGATATGCTATTAAAATATTATTTAAAATAGCCGTTATGAATAGTAATAACCACTTTTTGAAATTTTATCTTTTAAAATGGTCTTCATTTTGGGATTCGGAATACCGAAATTAGCCTAGGGTGAAATTTTGGTATTTTTCTGAAAACATTCAATTTTTGATGAACAGTGAGACCACTAAGTGGTAGGTTAAAAACTGAATTTTGCATAAAACTTAATTTTACCGCTTCTGTGAATGGAATTTCTAAAATCCGACAGACACTGTTGATATCAGTAAGTAAAATGTTGTTCAATGAGATAAAAATAATTTTTTGGTGAATAGTAACTTTTTACTTTTTTTTTACCGCGGTTAATAGTAAATAGGGTAACTAAGGGTAAATATGATATTAATATTACCCTAACACATGTCCTAATTCGATTGGATAAGCTTAATTCGACCGAAAACAACAATATGAATATAATATGACCATTCAGGTCCACTTGGAATAGATTCTGACATTTAATATTATTTTATTTAATGAATAGTTAAAATAGTTAAAATCAAAGTTTAATAACTATAACATTTTTAATATGGGTTTATACATAAGATAAATTAGATTATAAATATTAATTATAAATATAATAAGATTTCCTACATAATGATATTTTATTTATAATTTTTAGACTTTAAATAAATTAATTTATTTATGACACAATGATGATGCAGTAATTAACCTTTTAAGGAAATGTTAACATAATTGATGTTATAAAAGCCCAAATAAATGTAATTTGAGACTTTTTATGAATTCCACTAATTTTCTAGTATACTATGATATATTAGTGTTGATTTAATCAACTTGGTTTGAACATATAATTATGTTATGACTTTCAGAAATCCTATATCAAATAGTGTCAAAATTGACACAAAATAGTTTTTAAATCAAATATTATATTATTAATTGTTATTTTATAGCTAAAAATATAAGGTTCATCCAAATGACTTAGATAATGATATATACATTAATAATAAACAACTTGGGGTTCGTTTGGCATGTTATAGTAAGTGTATTAACCATATAGTGAAAGAACACAAAAAGACACGGTAAAAGTTAAATTATTTAACTTAGAGTTAAATCTAATTTATAAGGTTAAAATAATAACCTAAACTTGTCTAAATCCTATTGGTTGATATGATTTCGACCCATCCCCACTTTATCTTCGATATAAGACCCTTTGGAACCATTATAAATTGATTTTGACATTAATATAAAATAATATTTTGAGATATTCCTATGGTGCCCCTCTCCTCCCTTATGAAAGGGCACCTCCTCCCCCTCCTCCTCACAACAATTTGAGCACCCAAGCTCGGAAGAGCATTAAGATCACTTGAGAATTATATTGAAGACCCTGAGAAAGGAGAAGCTTTATGCCAAATTTACCAAGTGTGAATTTTTGCTTCAAAAAGTTGCATTATTGGGTCACATAATCTCAAAAGAGGGGATATCTGTGGATCCAGCAAAAACAGAGGTTATCAAAAGATGGTCGAGACCAACAACAGTAACTGAGATCCGAAGCTTTCTTGGTTTGGCTGGATATTATCGACGTTTTGTAAAATATTTTTCACGATTATCTAATCCACTCACCAAGTTGACTCGTAAAAGGAGTTAAGTTTGTTTGGACAGAGGAATGTGAAGATAATTTCAAGGAGTTGAAAAGAAGGTTATCCAGTGCACCTGTGCTCACACTGCCTTGTAGTGGAGAAAGGTTTGTGATCTAAAGTGATGCATCCACGAAGGGATTGGCGTGTGTTCTTATGCAAAATGATATGGTGATATCTTATGCCTCACGACAGTTGAAAATCCATGAGCAAAATTACCCAACACATGATTTGATGATAGCTGCGGTAATCTTTGCATTAAATATTTGGAGGCCTTACCTTTATGGTGAAAGGTGTGATATTTATACTGATCATAAAATTTTATAGTATATTTTCACACAAAAGGAGCTGAATATGCGTCAAAGAAGATGGTTGGAGCTGATTAGGGATTATGACTTCTCAATCCATTACCACCCTGGGAAAGCAAACAAGGTGGCAGATGCATTAAGTCGACAAGACCATGCTAGTTTAACCATGATGAGGATCACAAAAGATCCAATATTTATGGATTTACAAAGGATGGATCTTGGAATTATAATGGAAGGGGAAAAATATTATCTTTCTCAAATGAATGTTCAACCGTCTATACATGTGAAGATTAAAGAGGCACAGAAAGAAGATGTAGAATTACAAAAGAAGGTGAGAAATGTTCCTGAATTAATCCTTGATTGTGATGGGATAATAATGTTCAAGAATCGGGTTTGTGTTCCTCCCATCCCTGAATTAAAGAAGGAGCTACTGGATGAGGCTCATAGTTCTTCATTCTCTTTTCATCCTGGATGCACGAAGATGTATAGTGACCTGAAAGAGTACTTCTGGTGGGATGGCATGAAAAGAGATGTTGCTGAATATGTCTCTCGATGCTTGGTTTGTCAACAAGTTAAAGCTGAGAGATATAAGTCTAAGGGGATGTTACAACCATTACCCATACCCGAATGGAAATGGGAAAACATCACTATAGACTTTGTCACAGGACTTCCTAAAACATCCAAAGGCAATAATGCTATCTGGGTCATAGTTGATCGTCTTACAAAGTCTGCAGACATCATTGTTATTAGAGATAATTTCTCTCTAGATCAGCTTGCCAGGATATATGTAAAAGAAGTGGTAAGATTGCATGGAGTACCACTTTCTATTATATCTGATTGGGATCCGAGATTTACCTCGAAGTTCTGGTGAAGTTTTCAACATACTCTGGATACAGAGTTGAGTTTCAGCACTGCTTATCATCCTCAAACAGACGGTCAGTCTGAGAGAACAATTCAAACCCTAGAAGATATGTTGACAGCTTGCTCTATGGATTTCAATGGAGGTTGGGATCAACACCTTCCTTTGGTGGAATTTTCTTATAATAATAGCTTTCACTCCAGTATTCAGATGGCTCCTTATGAAGCTCTCTATGGAAAGAAATGCAGGACTCCAACTTGCTGGGATGAAGTTGGGGAAAGAATGCTATTAGGCCCTGATCTCATTGATGAAATGACAGAAAAGGTCAGATCTATTCAACAACACATAAGAGCTGCTCAGAGTCGACAGAAAAGTTATACCGACAATAGAAGAAAAGACCTAGTGTTTGAAGTGGGTGATAAAGTGTTCTTATGAATATCTCCCTGGAAGAAGGTTATGAGATTTGGAAAGAAGGGGAAGTTGAGCCCAAGATATATCGGTCAATTCGAAATACTGGATCGTGTTGGAAAGGTAGCTTACCGATTGGCGCTTCCACCGAATCTCTCTCATGTTCACGATGTGTTCCATGTATCTCTCCTGAGAAAGTACATACCTGATCCTTCACATGTACTCAGCTCAGAAGTTGTACCGCTGGAGCAAGATCTTTCTTATGAAGAACAACCGAGAGAGATTCTGGACCGTAGCGAAAAAGTCCTACGAAACAAGACCACTCGATTGGTGAAAGTTTTATGGAGGAACCACCAACTTTAAGAAGCTACATGGGAGCTTGATGATATGATGAGGGCGAAGTATCCTCATCTGTTTGTTACAATGTGACAAATTTCGAGGGAGAAATTCTTTTTAAGGGGGGTAGAATGTAACACCTGAGATTTTTATGAGTAGTATTTTGTTTTTATATATCATCAAAGGAATCTTTCACTACATACTAGCTTGGCTTACATTACACACAACCGCGACCTTCCCCGATAGCTTGCGTTGTACGCAATACCGAGTTTCACTAAACGACGATATGTTATTAAAATATTATTTAAAATAGCCGTTATGAATAGTAATTACCACTTTTTGAAATTTTATCATTCAAAATGGACTTCATTTTTGGATTTGGAATACTGAAATTAGCCTAGGGTGAAATTTTGGTATTTTTCTGAAAACTTTCTATTATTGATGAATAGTGAAACCACTAAGTGGTAGGTTAAAAACGGAATTTTGCATAAAACATAATTTTACCGCTTCTGTGAATGGAATTTCAAAAATCTGATAGAAACGGTTGATATCAGTAAGTAAAATGTGGTTCAATGTGATAAAAATAATTTTTTGGTGAATAGTAACTTTTTACTTTTTTTTACCGCAGTTAATTGTAAATAGGGTAACTAAGGGTAAATATGATATTACTATTACCGTAACACATGTCCTAATTCTATTGGATAAGTGTAATTCAACCAAAAACAACCTTATGAATATAATATGACCATTGAGGTCAACTTGGATTAGATTATGACATTTAATATTATTTTATTTAATGAATAGTTAAAATAGTGAAAATCAAAGTTTAATAACTAATAAATTTTTAATATGGGTTTATACATTAGATAAATTAGATTATAAATATTCATTAGAAAGCTAAAAAGATTTCATACATAATGATATTTTATTTATAATTTTTAGACTTTAAATAATTTAATTTATTTATGACACAACGATGATGCAATAATTACCCTTTTAAGGAAATGTTAATATAATTGATGTTATAAATGCCCAAATAAATGTAATTTGAGATTTTTTATGAATTAAACTAATTTTCTAGGTTACTATGATATATTAGTGTTGATTTAATCAACATGGGTTGAACATATAATTCTGTTATGACTTTCACAAAAATCATATATCAAATAGTGTCAAAATTGACACAAAATAGTTTTTAAATCAAATATTATATTATTAACTGTTATTTTATACCTAAAAATCTAAGGTTCAGAGAAATGACTTAGACAAGGATATATATATTAATAATAAACAACTTGGGGTTCTTTTGGCATGTTATTGTATGTGTATTAACCATATATTGTAAGAAACCAAAAAGACACGGTAAAAGTTAAATTATTTAACTTAGAGTTAAATCTAATTGATAAGGTTAAAATAATAACCTAAACTTGTCTAAATCCTATTGGTTGATATGATTTCGACCCATAACCACTTTATCTTCGAAATAAGACCCTTTGGAACCACTATAAACAGATTATGACTTTAATATAAAATAATATTTTGAGGTATTCCTAAGGTGCCCCTCTCCTCCCTTACAAAAGGGCACCTCCTCCCCCTCCTCCACACACCAATTTGAGCACCCAAGCTCGGCAAACCCCTTCCAAAATCCCTTCTCCACTTCCCTAGAATAATCCTAGAGGTCCTGGTCTTCTTCAAAGACCAATCTTAGTTCCCTAAGTGGAGGATTCAAAGTGGCGTTTAAAAGAAGAGGTAATATCCATTACCGTTCTTTTAAATTTCTTTCTTCTTCAACTTCTTCTTATTTAGTTGTTTCTTGATAAAGTAATAACATCATTATTACTTACATACTGATATGTTATTATAAATATGAAACAACCCTAATTCACCTTCTATCCATCCTACGGAAAAATGAAATCACCACGCATGCGTACGTACAGAATACCGTCTCCACGCCGTGGTGTAATCTATTTTCCACCACCACCTTACTTGGATGGGTATAATGCTGTAAATAATGAATATATATGACTATTAAAATGTGATATTGAGTCTGATATAGTATACATACACTCCAATACAATTCCACGATCATAGGAACGATATCATCACTCGTGCGTACGTACGGAATACCGTCTCCACGATGTGATGTGACTCGTTCTACATGATCATCATTACATAGTAATTATATAAATGAATTGAATGAATAAATATGATATATGTTACAGTAATACCATTCTGGATATAAGGTATCTATAACCTTAAAAGAAGAATAATAATTTATTCGGCAAAACATGCATAAGAACAAAAGGCAATAAAGACCCGTGTAACAAGTAACAATGAAATATTACTAATAAGAAGCTAAGAATATGACCATATATGATATAATAGAAATATGTATGATTCTGTAATAAGTCAATAACATTATTTAAACCATTATACAGGAGCTTCGGACACGTACAAAGAAAATCGGACCTAAGGTAAGGGGAAATATCACAATCTCATTTTTATCCGAGATTATTTATACTTTGGTATTTACTGGGGGTGTATTTTATCATCCACATCCATGTTCCCTAAATATGTAATATTGTTTCCATACACATACAATAGTTTAAATCCAATTTTACCATTCGGTGAGTTTTTAGTAAAGAATATGAAAGGAATCTTTTGTCGTTTTTTCGTACGAGGTACTTTTTGACTTTTCCGACAGAAGTACGAAGATTATTTTTTTAACTTATACGGCATGAATGGATTTTTAAAACATTATTTCCAAGAATCTTCCTTTACAAGTTTTCAAGTTTATTTTTAATCAACTTCTTTTAGTTTATAATTGTATGACATGTTAATAAAAGAAAAGTGTTTTTGAAAAAGAAAGGATATTTTCCTCAAGAATGGAGTTCAAGTGTTTTATCAAAATTATTTTCCATATAAGATAATAAAGGGTTCTGTTTTTTTCCCTATTGTTACATTGATTTGGTTTTGTTGTGAGGTAATTATTTTTATGAAGTCATTTACCTTATATGATTTGTTTTAAGATGTCATGATGTTTCAAGAATCCCATTTTTGTTATATGTGTTATGCGATGATGTATGATTTATTATTATGTGGAACACATAAGAAAGGATTCATTATAAGATGGGTGGGACCTATATCTCCCACCAATGCATTGGGTAAAGATTTATATCTCATGAGATATACATGGCTGGAATGGAAGGTTATTTCGGTTCAGTGATATAGGACTGAAACGAGGAGTGAACTCGGTTCAGAAATGGATTTTGTCCACTAAGATAGTCTTGGAAATGAGTCATGACTAACAAGAAATGATTTTCCCTGATTATGTGTGCATGCCACAAAGTTTCAAGTTTTATGTTATGATTATGGGGATCTCATTTTCACTTCTATGATTTATTATATGTTATGATATTATGATCTCTTTTTCAGGTTCTGATTTTCAAAAAGATATGATATGATTTTTATTTCCTTTATTTGCCCTTGCTGAGCATTTGAGCTCACCCTTTTTTGTATGTTTTCATTTCCCCAGGCCAGGAAGATGGATATTAAGTAGAATATTCTAAAAGGGACCCTATATATGATGAAATAAATTGGAGACACTGTAGAATATTTATGAACCAGGTGTTTTTGTTTCCCAGTTTCTAAAGACACTATACCTATCCGGTCCTTTGTGGTTTTGGAATATGTTGTAATAAGTGTGCTTCAATTTTGAAGTATTAACAATGTATGTAAAGTATGGGTCATTATATAATTTGAACAAGTTGGGGGGGAAAACTCATTACATACAATTCTTCTTATGGTTCCATCTTAATACTGGAATGGAAGATATTGTTATATGAATATTCTACCAGAGGTAAATATTGATCCCACATACCATTAAAGTCATATGGGAATGATCTAAAAAGGTATTATATGGTTTGAATAGCCCATTATAATTTTCCATTAGTTTGAGGGCAGTATACAATGCTTACATGATGTTCAGTATCAAAGTCCTTTTATATAATTTTCCAGAATCATGATGTAAAACGTATATCGCTATCTAAAAAAATCGATAGGGGTACACCATGGAGTCTTACTACGTCATTAATATATCATCTTTCTAGACATTTCAGTGGTAAAATTTCACATATTGAAACAAAATGTGTTAAAATGGTAAGACGATCAAAAATTACTCATATTACATCATTCCTTATTGGAGTCTTTGGTAGTCCCACGACAAAGTACACCATTATATCATCCCATTTACTCTTAGGTATAGGAAGAGGTTACATGACTCTACTAGAATGTTTTCTTATAACTCTCACTTTTTTGAAAACCATATATCATGACACATAACTAGAAATTACCCTCTTCATGTTGTCTCGTGAAGAATTTTCCTTGAAATCAATATACATCTGGGTGCTCCCATGGTCTATAGGGAAATTGGAGCAATAAGCATCATCCATCAATTCAATTTTTAGATCTGGTATAACAGAACACAACGTATTTTCCATAATTTCAAAATTCCATCTTCATATATGAAGTCAATCAATCTACCATCATTTAGAGCTTTAATATTCACTTGGAATTCTCATAATCAGTCAGAGAACTGGTTATCCTTTCAAGTACGGAGGGTGGGGAAACCCTTTAAAAATGTATTGATGTTTCTCCTTCCATAGTTATTCCCTTATATATCTGTACTACATCCAAGAAAATATGATCCCTTTGAACCCCCATCTTGTTCAAAACTCCAGGATCCTTTCTACTCAATGCATCTGCCACCTTATATGCCATCCCCGGGTGGTAGTGTATAGTGAAATAATAATCCTTCTATAGTTGAAGGCATCTCCTTTTTCTCAGGATGAGTTATTTTTGTGAAAAAAATATACATCAAACTCTTGGGATTAGTATAAATGTCACATTTTTCACCGTAGAGATATTTTCACTATATATTCATACAAAATATTATAGCTATTAGGTCAAGACCATGAGTGGTATGGTTTGGATCATGAATATTTAGTTGTCGTGATGCATAAACATTAAATCTATCATTCTTCATAAGGAAACAACCAAATACATTCTTCGAAGCATCACTATAAATCACAAACAAATTGTTCTGTGATGGTAGAGTCATGGAAGGGGCGTTGACTAAACCTCTTGACAGCTCTTCACAAAATTTATCTCTCTCTTTTATCGAAATAAATATATCCAATTTACATGTGATCTTGGTTAATGGGTTAGCCATCCAGAAAAAATTCTAGATGAAATATTGATAACAACAGGTTAAACCAAAAAACATGCGTACCTCAGTTATAATATTCGTTGCTGGATATTATTGGATTTCCTTGTTCATTGAAGGATCAATAGAGATTCCATCCTTATAGACAATATGGATAAGAAATCAAATATCTTGATGCCAGAATTCACACTTGATAAACATCCTATATAATTCATTTCTTCATAGGCTTTTTATAATAGTGCACAAGTGATTTTATTTCGTAGATTTTTTAGTATAAAAAGATAATATTAAAAAAATACCACTAAAATTTCATCAAGATATTCCTTGAAAATCTATTTATTTGATCCATGAGGACAAATGGTGCATTAGTAAATAGAAAATTCATTAATATAAACACTTAATTCCTGAAACTATTTTGAAATGCAATTTTTTAAATGTCTTCCCTCTACACACACAACTGATATATTGGGAAAAAATCCCTCAAGGAATCAATGATGAATTTTTGAGGTGATTGTGTTTGTTGACAAAGTGGACAACTGTGCTGTGATTATTGACAATACAAACCATGAAATACAAATTTGTTGACAAATAATATTTCATGGGGGAATGTCGAGTTCAAGAGTTGTGGTCAATGATCCATGTTTGAATCAAGAATGTCGAAAAGGAATGAATGATCTGGTGGTGGCATAAAAAGATCAGATACAAGGTGGCACCGTCTTCTAGTGTCTGCCAAATTTTTGGGCCTGAAAATCGACAAATGAAGAATAGTTGTTTTTGGAAAAGGGAAATGTGTGCCAAGGTCTTGGAGGATATGAAACTTGTGTGCCATATTTTTTTCAATACCATATCATCAAAATATGGAAAAGGGATAAGGGTCGCACTAGTTTTGGTGAGGTCACGCATGTGACTTGCACTCCGTGAAGAGACTTGTGCGTCAATGCCTTAGAATTTGGAGAACTTGTGAACCTATGGTTTTTCAATATCAGAAGTTCATAATATGTCAAAGGAAAGAGGGTCTCACAGTTGTTTGGTTTGTTCGCGCAAGTGTTTAGGAGGACAGAAGAGGCATGCGCGCCGAGACTTGTGCGTCGAGGGTAGAGTATCACGTCGTCGCACAGGGCGGTCAAATTTCCTATAATTATCGGACCAACCCTCCTCATTCTTCACCAGAGTTCAACACTTTTATGATTCAGAGCTCCTGTCATGCATGAGTGGTGGTCAGGCAAGTGGTGGTGTGTCGCACAAGTGGGACTTGCGCGCCAGAGAAACAAGTTGTGCACCAAGTGTTATTTGAGCGCCTGAGGTAGTTTAGGTGAGGAAGGAAGTGAGTCACGTAGGTTTCGAGTTGCATAAGCTTGTTTCATGAATGTTGTTGAGGAATACTTGTGTTTCAGTTGTGACTTCTACGCCAATACTTCCATGGAACGATAGACTTGTAAACCATGTAATGTTTATTTCTGGCAGTGTTTTTCGGGCTGCGTGGAAGCTGGAAGTTTGCCTCATACCTTCGGTGCAAAGAGATATTCATCTACAGGTGAAGGTTGAGCTTCAACAGAGCATCTACATAGAGAAGAAGATTCATTCCATCATGTAAATGAAGAGACCTATAGTTCTATAAACTGTGAGTGGATTACTTCCAAGAGCAGCGAGCAAAGGAAGAGAAAGAAGGCCATCCTCTCAACAGACAGTGAGCCAAAGAGAGAGAACCATGGTGTGAACCTTGGGAAAGCAGTGAGCTGACCCAAAACTTGTAAAGGAAGTGAGCCTGGGCTTAGAAGAGATCTAGCCCGAACCTTGTAATCCATAGTAGTGAAGTTTAGTGGAATTGGTACGAACAGCAACCTGTCGGCGTATTCTCCTTGGACGTAGCCCTTAGCGGTGAACCAAGTAAAATTGATGTGTCAGGTGCTTTATTTACTTTCTGTTTATATTGTGAAATAGTAAAGAGAGAGAAGGGTATTTTTCATAACTACGACAAAAGATAGGAATGGGTGTTAATTTTAAATTAGTCATACCTTGATTCAGCCCCCCTCTCAGGGTATTCATCCTTGTGGACCTAACAATTGGTATCAGAGGGAATGGTTGATAGTTTTTTTCTCTAAATGGTGGTCACTAATCATAAAGGGATTCTGATCTTCGACGGAAACAGTTTTCAGCTATGGAAGAATTAGAATCAATACTACTTCTGATATTTAGGAATGGATGTGTTCATAGCAGCAATGCATGGTATTATAGCGGACATGAATAGCGGTGCATTATCAGAAGCTGAGCATAGAGAGCTGGATACAGATGCCAATGAAATCAATGCCTTAGGGGGATCCCTATCCAATCCTTTATATACAAAGGCGATGTCATTCAAAACGTCACATTCCATGTGGGAAAAACTATTAAATATATATTAAGGGGATACATAGGTGAGAGAGGCAGAGCTGAATGTGTTGTGGAACAAGTATAAAGATTTGAGAATGAACTTGAATGTGTCTGTTAATGCATTCTTTGACAGGGTAAATGTTTTGGTGGAAGACATGTGGGGTCTTGGAGAAAATATCGAAGATATTAAAATTGTTAAGCGCATATTGGGAAAACAACCACCTCGATTCAATCTAAAAGTTTCTATTTTGGAAGATAATGACCCAAAAGAACTTATATTGGATAACATACAAAACACACTTGTTGCATACAAAATGAGAAATGATGTTAAAGATTCTGTGGAAAATGGGAAATACAATGAAGTGGTATTCAAGGCCATGATGAAGCTCACCATTGAAGACTCTCAAGAAGAAGAAGAGACAGATGATGTGACATCATTCCTTTCTTCAAATATGCAAAGAGGAAGAGGAACATTTAAAGGTTAACATCCACTAGAATGATTTTGTTGTGGAAAGGCTGGTAATCTTGCTTCAAGATTCCCCAAAAAGATTCATGAATAGAATGATGAAGATGAAGTCGAAATTATCAATAATAATTCTTCAGCATTTGTGAAAGGGAAGAAAAAATTCAATATAAATTTCTTCAGTAAGAAGAATCTTCTTTCACAAGAATTTGAAAGTTCAGATGAGTCTGAAGGTGAGGAGGTTGAGGAGAAAGAAAATTTCAGAGATCGTGGGGAAAATTCATTGGTGGAAATTTTTGGTAGTTCGTAGAATAAAGAATAAGCTGACATTGAAGAAGAAGAAGAAATTGAAGGGAGAGTTGATATGGAAGCAGAATTGGAAGCAGCTCTTAAAGAGATAGATGTTTGGAGATCCAAAACGAAGAAATCCAATAAAGTGGTTCGTGATTCCAAACTCCATATGTAGAAACAGGATGAAGAAATGTCTGACCTGTTAGAAGAAATTGAAAAAATAAAATCCTCAACACTAGAGAGCTCAGAAAATATTATTTAGCATAAGCCTAAAATTGATGAACAAAAGAAAGAAATTGATTCTTTGACTAATATAGGAAAGGAGCAAGTCAGACGTATCAAAGATCTTGAATAAGAAGTGGTCATTCTGCAGCCAAAAATGAAGGATCAAGAAAAACTCTTGACCCCAAATGTGATATCATAAAAGCTGGCCATTCAGATGACAGAGAAGATGAAAGAGGAGGCTCGTAGCTCAACAGATGTGAAGAAACAAGAAGACTCAAATGCTAAGGTTGATTAAGGGCTTGATAAGAAAAAAAATTTTGTGGCAGTTGATGTCAGACCACAAGCACCCATCCCGAAATTGATGGTTGATTTGGGCACAAAACAGAATTAGAATATTAAAAGATCCCAAAGGTAAAATAATAGTTCTGAAGTAACATGAACGAATACACCCTATATCAGGTGTCCTTTTTGTGGGAAGATAGGACATTCACAGTATGTGTGTTCCGTAGCCAAGAGATATAGAAGTGAATAAGAATAGGTGTGGCATCCAAATTGATAATGGTTTTCTAGAACATATTTTGAAGGACGATGTTTATGGTGCGGAGTATTTGGGCACATGGCTAGTTACTTCACTTCAATCATTCAGAGAAATGTTCCAAAAAAGAATCAAAATGTTCGCAAGCAACATATTAATAAAACGACAAGTGAGTTAAAAGTTCAAAACAGATTTGCATGTCTACAAGATGAAGCTGGTCCATCATACTCTGATAATGATCATGATTCTCAATATATAACGAGTATGGAGACAAAAATATGGACCATGAAGAAGAGAGCAGAGAAGGAAGTAGTTGCTGAAACTACCCTTAAAGAATTAGATCGTTCTGGTGTGTGGATTCTTGATATTGGTTGTATGTATCACATGACAGGAAACAAAGATCATGTTACAGGCATAAAATATGACATAGAAGGAGATGTCAAATTTGGAAACGATGAAGGCCTAAAGATTGATAGCTCAGGGAAATCCATGTTTGTTGGAAAAAAATGATATTTGATGATGTCTTTGTAGTAGGGGGTCTTAGTCATACAACGCTCAGTGTCATTCAACTATGTGACTTTGGGCACTCTATCCGGTTTACCAAGAAAACGTGCATTGTGAAAGGAAAATATAGAGAAATTACTCTACCAGGAAAATGACAAAGGGAAATCATTACCTTGTAAGTGGGGAAAAAGATATGTGCTTATTATAGAGAGAGGAGGAAAATTAGTTGGGGCATAAGGGACATGGTCATCTGTGCCAACCATCAATGGATGATCTGGTAAATTTTGATGCTGCTAGAGACCTTCCCAAACGTTCATGTGATCGTACTCATACATGAGATGCTTTTCAACAAGGGAAGATCATCAGAAAAACATACAAACAAATGGAACAGAAATCAACCAGAGTGCTCGAACTGGTACATGTAGATGTTTGGAGACCATTCTCACCACGATCCATATATGAAAAAATGTACTATTCCCATTTCAATGATGATTATTAAAGAATTTCCTAGGTATTTTTCATTACCCATAAGATAAAGGTGTTCAGTTGCATAAAACAGTATACGAGGAAATCAGAAAAGATGCTTGGGTAGAAAATTTTGAAGTTTAATACTGATAACGGTACGGAATTCACAAACCTTCAAGTTGAATACAATATTGAGAAACATGGGATATGGCATAATGATTCATCAGTAAGTACTCCCCAATAGAATGGAGTGGTCAAAAAGAGAAATTGGATCATTAACAACATGCCTAGATTGATGCATATTGATAAAGGCCTACCAGAGAAATTTTGGAAGGAAGCAGTTTTGACATCGGTATATTTTTCAAATAGGTCTCTATTGTGTATGAAGCAAGGGAAGACTCCGTATGAACTACTGTATGGAATGAAGTCAACATTGAAATACATTCGAATATTTGGAAGTAAGTGTTTCACTCACAACAAATAAAATCACAAGAAGTTTGAGGCACGAGGAGATAAGGGGATATTCATTGGATATTCAGGGAAAACTAAAGCATATAAATGCTTCAACAAAAGGATGGGAAAAATTGTAGAGAGCAATGATGTCACTATAGTTTAAAATGAATAGAATACTCAATGACCCGTTGAATAGTTCCTGGATGAAAGTGATGATAAGGTAAGAAACATAGGGGGAGCAGAAGTGGAAGTGGCTGATTCAGAAGAAGATACTGATGATGTACAAGAAAGTGTCAAGTATGTGTCTGTAAGGAAGCCAATGAGTCGAGTTGAAATTGATAGGTAGAATATCATTGGTGATCAGACATCTCCAGTTCAGACTCGAAGAATGAAACCATTATAGCATGAATCATTTTTGTCTCAGGTGGAGCCGAAATGTTTTTCCGATTCAGCTGAAGATGAAAACTGGGTTCAGGATATGAATGAATAGCTTGATCAAATTGTGAAGAACCAGACATGGGAGATTGTTTCAAGGGAAGTAGTCAAGAATTTCATCGATACTAAATGGTTCTATCGCAACAAGATGAATGAAGATGGAATAGTGATTCGGAACAATGTGTGGCTAGTGTGAAAGGGATACTTCTAGATAGAGGGAAGAGATGTTGATGAGACATTTGCACCGGTTGCAAGGCTGGAGACAATCAGATTATTTTTGTCCATAGCAGTGCAAAGAAAGTTCAAAGTGATCCAGATGGATGTCAAATCTGCATTTCTGAATGTTGTTCTTGAAGAGGAGGTGTATATTGAGAACCAAGATGGTTTTCTCTTTCATGATTATGAGAAAAAAGATTATAGGGTGAAGAAGGCATTGTATGGGCTGTAACAAGCACCAATGGCATGGTACTCAATTCCTGATCAATATATGAAGAAGTTTGGTTTTCTTGTGGGGAGGAGTTTATTACAATTTCTATTTCAGTAATGATAGTAATCAAAGGATAATGGTGCTAGTGTATGTCGATGACGTAATTTTTGGCGGATCAGATGAAGCTCTGTACAGACAGTTTTCCAAATTCATGAAAAATTAGTTTGAAATGTCAATGATTGGAGATCTAATGTTTTTTCTTGGTCTACAGGTAAAACAAGGAAGGAATGGAACATTCATTTTCCAATCTAAATATTCCATGGAGGTTCTGAGAAGGATTGGAATGGATAATTCCAAGGGGATGAAGACTCCAATTGCTACCTGGACTAAATTATCAAAAGATGAGGATGGAAAGGTAGTTAATATCACGGAATACAGGAAAATTATTGGAAGTCTGTTGTACTTATCTGCAAAAAGCCCAGATATTGTTTTTTTACATGCCAAGCAGTGAGATATTTGAGTAATCCCAATGAAATCCATATTCTTGCAGTGAAATAAATACTTCGGTATATCGAGGGCCCAATGGATTTTGGCTTGACATATACTAAAAAATCTCATATAGAGTTATTAGGATATACTGTTATAGACTGGGCCGGTTCAGCAGATTATAGAATATCAACGTCTAGTGATGCATTCTATCTTGGTGGATTGTGTATTTCTTGGCTTAACAAGAAGCAAGATTTCATTCCATTGAGCTTCACAGAAGCTGATTATATTGCGGCCTCTCAAGCATGAACACAATTATTGTGGATGAAGCAGCATCTTGAAGATATGGGAGTTGAAGTGAAGTCTCCGACTGGAATACATTGTGATAACTCAAGTTCTATAAATATCATAAAAAATATGGCCCATCACTCATGGACAAAGAACATTGATATAAAGTATAATTTTATCAAGGAGATTGTTGAGGATGGAATCATGATGTTAGAGTATATGCCTACAGAACTACAGGTTGCAGACATTCTGATAAAGGCCTTACCCGAGGATGCATTTGAAAGGCATCGACTGGCTCTGGGAGTTCATTCAATTCCCTGCACTTAAATGCATGTGGATGTAGATCACCCGCCTCTCCCCGAGGGATGATGTGGTTTCTCTAATGTGCTAATGTGGTCTCTACTCTGTTACAGACTGCAAAGGAGTTTTCTTTGGCTTTATTGACAAAGTTGAAGAAAATAATGATTGTTCAAGGTGGAGATAGTGTGGAGATTTGAGAAATCATGACAGATATGGGGAGAAGCTGACAGGTGGAGCAGTTAGATAGGGGAGTTAAATCTTGTTGAACTTACTTAGCCAGAGCTTAGCATGGACAACACAAGGGTTGGAGCTGTGAACAGAAAGGGGGAGCGTATTAAATCTGATGATGCTAGAAGTGATCAATCAAAGAATAGAAATCATGATAACTGAGGATCGTGATAAAATAAAAAGAGAGATGTTGGAATGTGATAAGACGATTTCCAAAAATTGGCATTAGTTTGGTGAATATTGGTATCAGTTTGGTGTAAATATTGGATGTCAGAGAAGAAGTGATTCATTGATGAACATTTCATTTACTCTTATTTCTCACGCCAAGAATTTCTCATGTGGTCTTAGAGTATGTGTTCAGTAAATCCTTGATCTCTATCAAAATCGAAAAAGGCGAATGGTGGCTGAAGATTTAACGATGTGTCTTTTTATGAAATATTTGTCAACAAACCAAAAGGGGGAGATTTTTGGCAAAAAATCCCTCAAGGAATCACTGAATCATTTTTGAGGTTATTATGTTTGTTAACAAAGTGGGATACTGTGTTGTGATTGTTGAAAATACAAACCATGAAATACAAATTTGTCGGAAAAGAATATTTCATTGTGGAATGTTGAGTTCAAGATCTGTGGTCAATGATCCATGTTTGTTTCAAGAACGTCGACAAAGGAATGTATAATCTGGAGGCGGCATAAAAAGAACAGATACAAGGGGGCGCTGTTTTCCAATGTTTGCCAAATTTTTGGGCCTAAAAATCGACAACTGAAGAATAGATGTTTTTTGGAAAGGGACTTGCGTGCCGAGGTCTTGGAGGATAGGAAACTTGTGCGCCATACGTATTTTAAGATCAGATCATCAAAATATGGCAAAGTGATAAGGGTCGCGCAAGCTTTGGTGAGGTCGTGCAGGTGACTTGCGTTCCATGAAGATACTTGTGCACTGATGCCTTGGAAGTTTGATAACTTTAACGCATATGGTTTTTCACTATCAGAAGATCAAATTATGGAAAAGGAATGAGGGTCTCACATTTGTTTGGTTTGTTTTCTCATGTGTTTAGGAGGGAAAAAGGGACCTGCACGCCAAGGTTAGAGTTGCGTTCCATCGCGCAGGGTAATCAAATTGCCTAAAAATACCGGACCACCCCTCCTCATTCTTCACTAGAGTTCAACACTTTAGAGATTCTGAGCTCCCATAGCGCTGGTGTGGTGGTTGCATAAGTGGTGGTGTGTCGCGCAATTGGGACTTGCGTGCCAGAGAAACAAGTTGTGTGACAAGTGTTAATTGCGCACCTGATGTGGTTTAGGTGAGGAAGGAAGTGAGTTGCACAGGTTTGGAGTTGCAGAATCTTGTGTCGTGCATGTTTTTGAGGAATACTTGTGCACTAGTTTTGACCTTTTCTCTGATACTTGCATGCCCTGATATACTTGCGAGCCAAGTAAGGTATATTTCCGGTAGTGTTATTCAGGCTATGTGGAAGCTGGAAGTTTGCCTGATACTTTTGGTGAAAAGAGATATTCATCTACGAGTGATGGTTGAGCTTCAATAGAGCATCTACATACAGAAGAAGATGCATTAATTCATGAAAATGAAGAGACCTACATGTCTATAAACTGTGAGTGGATTCCTTCCAAAAGCAGTGAGAAAAGGATGAGAAAGAAGGTGATCCTCTCCACCGACAGTGAGCCAGAGATAGATAAACAGGGAGTGACACTTGGGAAGGCAGTGAGATGACCCTAAACTTGTAATGGCAGTGAGCCTGGGCATAGAAGTCACCTAGCCCGATCCTTGTAATCCACACCTAGTGAAGTTTAGTAGAATTGGTAAGACCGACAACCTGTCTTTGTATTCTCCTTGGACTTATCCCTTAGCGGTGAACCAAGTAAAATTATTGTGTCATGTGCTTTCTTTACTTTCTGTTTATATTGTGCAACAGGAATGAGAGAGAAGAGTGTTTCTCTTAACAGCAAAACAAGATCAGAATAGGCTTTAATTATAAACTATTCATACCCTGATTCACCCCCTCACATGGTTTTCATCCTTGTAGTCCTAACATGATGATATCCAAATCGAAGGTCAATCATTAAAAGATATTGATCTCCCTGATGTAGGTCGAATAAATCATCAATGCGATGTAGGGGATACTTGTTATTTAATTTTATATAATTGATCTCTATGTAGTCAATGCACAAACTCATAGATACATCTTTATTCTTATCAAAAAAGGTAGGGGGCCCCATGGAGAAACACTAGGGTGAATAAATCCCTTATTACTCAGTTCTTCTAGATATTTCTTTAGTTCCACCCATTATATAGTGGCCATTATATAAGGGGTCTCTAGTATGGGCTATGAACCAGGAATTAAATGATCAGAAAACTCAGTTTCTCATTCGAAAGGATGCTCATGTAAATAATTAGGAAACACATCAAAAAATTATTGCACAATACATATGTCCTCTATTTTAACATTCTCATTCTCACACACAGTTATTTCATTCTCTTCCTCCCCGATAATTGAATTTTGTGTAGCTATTGGGGTGGATCCAGATAAGAATCAGATGGTGATGTTTCCACTCTAAAAATATGTTACTCCTTATCATCATCAAAAATTGTATCATCCATCATCTAATAATAAATATTCACATCATGGTCCGAAATATAATTCATTCTGAGGATTATATCAAATTCAATAATGGGTATTATGATGAGATATGTGGATAAAGATCATTTATATTTTCTTATGGGGATGTATTCACAAAACATTGTTGCTATGAAACATCCCAAATAAGTTTTGACTGAAAACACCATTGATAAGTCAAATTTAAAATACCTAATTTTTATATAAAACATGGACGATATTAAAAAATATGATGGTCTAGAATCAAAAAAATCATTTACTATTATTTAGGAAACCATTAAATTACCTTCAAGTACGTCTTTCAGAGTTTCAACCTCTGTAGTAGTGATCACATAAGATTGGCCTTGCTTTGGTGGCCTTTTCAAAAGTATGTTCCCATGGTTCATAGGACAATCATTTTCATAATGACCATTTTTTCTATAATTGTAGCAATCATCATTAATAACCTCTTTCATTTTCTTGAAATTATGAGCTTGGTGGCGTTTTTCACCACACATGTAACAGAATCCCATTCCTTTCAGGCATGTACCAGGGTGTTTCTTCCCACATTTACTATAGGGTGGATTTTCAAATTTTCCCTTCTTTCTCTTATTTCTATATCTTTATTTTTCTACAGATCTCTTTTTCTCTTTCTATGTATTGATTTCATAAGAATTATGGAATTCCATTTCTGTCTTGATAGCACCTGAGACACAATATTCGTATGATGAGATGGATTGTGAGAATAATTATAGATGATGAAATAGTTTGAATCCATAAAATAATCGATCAGCCGTACTCCATGGGTAACATATATAGTCTGCTACTTTCCGTGGTATCCTTGTAAAGTCATCCTCATACATTACAACATTCTCATCCTCCTTTTTCCGTAGAATCGGAAATTTTCATTCCATATTTGCATGATGGTAACGAGGAAAGTATTTTTCTATGAAAATATCTTTAAACTCCCTCCATTACATGTTTTATACTTTTTCATCTTCCTTTGTGTTTTGGATTAATGACCACCATAGATATGCATCACCTGTCTGGGGATAAACTACCATGACAAATTTTTTCCTTTAACGACACACCAAAGCATGGAATATTTTCTCAATGGTACATATCCATTGCTAAGATACAAATGGATATGTACCCTCATTGAATGTTGGTGGCCGTTGCCTCATGAATCGGTCTAACAAAGATCATCAACATAGTGGGTTAGGGTGCTCCATATGGGTAAAGATATTATTAATAACCTGAGTGAGTTGTCCCAGTATCGTGATAAGATGATCATCATCTGTTGCATCACCAACTCCATAATAATTATCTTGAGTAGGAGGGAAATCACTACATGGATTACATGAATTGATACTGTTTAAACTCCATACTCTATGAACCGTTTCTGAAAAATGTCATTCACAAAAATACATTATGAATCACTGCACATAATTACTAACTAGTAGACCACATAACATAAATTGATCATTTTATGGATATAATTCATATTCATAAGTAAATTTCATTCAGGAGGTATATAATCATAAATCCATCATAATGGTTTTAACGAAAATTTGAATTATCCTAAGCATATCCCATGGGAGGGTCATAACCAATATTGCAACAAGGATCATTGCCATGTACTAGGATACCCTGAGTCATGTTCGAAACTCCTTGTCATAGAATTCACTCTTTGGTACATATGTGACAGAGCCGCCTCTACCTACTGATATCTAGACAGGGATGCATTTCATGGAAAACTCACCAAATCTCAACATTTCCAAAATTCTTGGAATTTCATATATAAAAATTCTCAATGACTATCATTGGGTAATGTTCTCTAATCAATATTTTTTTAAATTTAGCTTCAAAGGATTGTATTAAACATTCTCTAATACCAATTGTAATGCCCTGACCCCAGTTACCTAGAGTCGTTGAATTATCAAACAACATTTTAACAATCACATGGGATGAAATCCTGAATGGTCGATAGATTTAGAAGAATTGGAAGTACTAGATACATTCATAAGTTTTAAATTACATTATAAAATGAAAAAAATCAACAACATTTTCTCCATTGACCGCATTCATGTCCATTATAATTTCCCTGTGGGTTAGTCATAATATACATCTTCGCATCCTAGGAAAATAAATCATAGAAATGGGTGAGATATGATGCTCAGTAAGGATAACAATATAGTTTAAACTTTCAGATATAAGAATAAACATTTAAGGCAATGTATAAGTCTAAAAAATCCTTTTAAACATAAAAATCATTATAATATTGAAAAGATAAATTAAATAATTCCATTTACTTATTCACATGGATATTCTTATAGTTGAATAATCAAATGTAATATCAATAGCCAATTACATAACGATGGAATACATAATTCCATACATCATAACCATATAGTCAAGGCCTTGTTCCATGACTACAAATAATATTTTGTCAAGGCCTTGTTCCAAGAAACTAGTTTTTCTCATGAGATCTAACGATGCACCAAGGAGCTATAACGGGCACCACTCATCACTTACTATGTTTAAGGCATTCTTCATATGAAAAGTAATAAATATAACGTAAAAAATCTTATTAAAACAAGCATACAAAATATCAATACATTATCCATAAACCAGTAATGGTGTAATAATAACAAATCCATAGTCAAACATATAACAAAACCATTAATAAAATATGGATGATTTGTGTCATAAAAAATAAACATCAAACAAACATAAAACCTATCAAAGGATGTTGAAAAATATCGAATCCATTTTTTTTAGAGAAATATTTTTTTCTATTTTGAAATCATTTAAAATTCATATACTTATAAAAGAAAAAATTTATTTAAATAATAATATTATAATATTTTATGGGAAGCTTCTATGATTTTATAATGTCATAAAATAGACACACCATCCATATAAGTTAAAAAAGGCATTCATAACTTAATTTTGTGGAAAATTTTATAAAGTACCCTGTTTGGAAAAAGAAGTAAAAATTCCATTGAAAACATATATGGTCAAAGAAGTGTATAAATAACATTACCCATTGTCTATAAAATATTAAAAATTCTTTGAATTACATTTTTAAGAAAACAATGATGTGGATGATAAAGTGGTCCTAGTGGATACATATGTATTAACAACCTCAGATAAGTAAAGATATTGTAAAATTAACCATTATCTTGTAATTTTCCTTGTTTGACTGTAATTTAACCTATTTTACAATATTTAAATCATTTATATTAAATAACTAATGAACTATATACATAAATATGTTCTCATATATGATCCTCTAATATTTATTTGTTACTAATATTTTAGTAGGATCATCGTTTCAGGTGTTAACTAATACATTTTCAATTATTTCATTGGTTATATAAGTCATGTTTGTTATAGATTTGATGTATTTTATTCATGTATAAAATGATATTTTGATCATAAAAATTATTTTTAATCATAAAAGGAAAAATATTTTCGAATGATTTCGATGGAGAACGAATCTCATTGTGTTCGTGGAGACAACAATCAGTACGTTCACAGGAGTCACAATATCATTATATTAATGGTTAAATTTTCTAAAATAGGATGGAATATCATATATAAAAAATCATTAACATGTTATATTTATTTTTTAAATCATTTATACTCATTATTATACCCATCTAAATAATGAAGTGTTTTAATAACAAAATAAACCACCACATGGTGACCGTAAGCTGTACGTACACATGTATGGTCATTTTTCATTTGTAGTATAGGTAAAATAATGAATATGGTTATACCATATTTATAATGACATCAATTTTTTTTGAAATTATTGGATTTAATATTTTGGTATGGAAGCAATAGAGAAACATGAAGTCTAAGTAGAAAAGAACATGAAAGGGTGTGGTGAAATTGTTACCTCTTCTTCGGGTGTTTCCTTTTAAGTTGATCAAAAGGGATTTTTAGGTTTTATTTTTTATTTTCAAATTAAGGAATCTGGGTTGAATTGAGTGAATATGGCTAGGTATTTGGCTAGTGGATCGGCCAGCCACATGGATTTGGAGCTGTGAAATTAACAGAAAGGGAAGTACCCTTTTATAAGAGATGTGAAGGTCACTTTACGAAATTCTTGAAATATTATTTTATAATAAAATCATTTTTGGTTTCGAATGACACAAAAATGATTTATTTCGAGAATATGGTTGGTATGTGTTGACAACCTATCAACCAATAGGTTTTATACTATTTTAGGCCACCATATTAACAACATATTTCTGATTTAACTCTTATATAAATAGTTTGACATTTACAATGCCTCTTTGTGTTTTTATATTATATGGTTAATAAAAATAAAAACATCATCTAAGAAAATCCCATGTGGTACTTTATTTATATATATAATTTTATCTATGTCCTTTGGCTGATCCATACATCATTATAAACATTATATAAATTAACAATATAATATTTGTTTTAAAAACTTAATTATGTCTATTTTGTCAATATTTAGTATTTGATTTTTTCTAAAGGCATAAAAACATTATCACATAGAATAAATTATTTTAATCTACCCTAATATGTCATATTAACCTATAAAATTAGTGGAATTCATCATAAGTCTCAATTTACATAAATTTGGATATTTATAATATCAATTATTTTAATATTTCATTAATAAGGTAATTATTTCATCATCATTGTGTCAAGTATAAATTAAATTATTTAATGAATAAAAATTGGAAATAAAATAAATTATGTAGTAAATATGATAATTTATTTTTTTTATTTTATAGTCGAATTTATTTTATGTAAAACCCTTTTATAAATATGTTTTAGAAATTAAACATTGAATTTAAACTTTTATCTAATATTTAAATAAAATAATAACAAATGTCTTAATCTAATCTATGTGGACCAAAGGGGATAATATTTTATTCATATGGTTGTTTTTGGTATAATTACACTTAGCTAGTAGAATTAGTACATCAATTTAAATGGTTGTACTTGTGGTCTCAAATAAAAATATAGTATCATAGATATTATCACTACCCCATCTATATATCCTATATTTCCATAATAGAAATTTTTTACAGCACAACACTGATAAGGAGATATAGTGAAATCAATTAGGATAATTTAAAAATATTAATTGATTCAACATGTTTGATCAAAGATAAATAAAATTCTTTATAAATCCAATGAATTCAAATTAATTTCATATATTATTATAATGATTTTATTTATTGAAAATATATATAAAAACTATTGATACAATTTTCATAATAATAATTACATACATAAATAATATAAAACAATAAATAAATTTTAAATATATTGCATAAAATCGAATAATATTGTTTTTACATGCTTGGACAATGTTTATAAAAAACTAATTCGAATTATTAAAAAATAAATTAATACAAATATTTTTCAAAATATTTTAAATATATGGGGATGATTATAAATTTAAAAACAAAATAATTTCATTCTAACACATTATTAATTGGTTGCAGAAATTTTGTTATTTCATTTTAATAGTAGCATATAATCTGAATGAATTGTACCGAAAAAATGAAATCTCAGTAGAAAAAATATTCACTAATGGTTTTATATATATAAATTTATGTTAATAAAAAATTTAAATAATGATAATTTTGATTTGAACTAATGGAATAAATTTTTTTAGTGTAATTGGTGAATTATTTAAAATCCCATTATAGGGAATATTTATTAATAGAGGAAAAATTGTATAACTATTTTAAAAAAATATACATACCTAAAAATGTTATCTCAATGTTGAATATAAGACAAGAACTATTAATTTTGGTAATATATATTTTTGGAAACATATATTAAAATAATATTATTTTCTGGGAACCATATGTTTTAGGTTAATTTATGTTTCATGATATATATGATGTTATATTAATATATATATACACAAGTAAATGATTAATAAATTTTTATGTATATCCTTATTTTAGATAATAATCCATATTTTGGTTAGTTTAACCGAATATTGGAAAAAGATCCATTAATTAATGTTTATTCATAGATTGAAAATTTTTACCTACATTGAAAATTGTTTAGGATTTTTCATTTAATCATGTAGCCTACATGAATAAAATTGGAAAAAAATTTGTATTCTTCTTTGCACCAGGTAATGTATAAAACTTGTCTCAGTCGCATCATTAGTTGCATAATGTATTCTTCAAATGAAACTAGAGGTTGTATATAATGAAATTAAAAAAAATTATATTGAATCTTTGGTATAAATTTATATGATATATCCGGGAATGTTATACCATGAACATACATTCATTAT
The DNA here is from genome assembly GCA_963277665.1 of Viscum album. Classification (NCBI taxonomy): domain Eukaryota; kingdom Viridiplantae; phylum Streptophyta; class Magnoliopsida; order Santalales; family Viscaceae; genus Viscum; species Viscum album. The sequence continues at coordinate 548,702,734 of OY728146.1, read as the reverse complement.
TTTGAACCTATACTAATAATCACACTCACATCAACTTGTTATAAAATGTGAAAAAACAAAATATTTAGTCAACAAATACAAAACAATATACCAATGTAATAAAACAAAACCAATCATATATAAAATGAAGATAATGAAAAATACATAAAAAATTTAATAAAAACAATATAATAGACAAAAATTATGTTATGGCCAAAATCACATGTTTCGATGATCCTTTGATATCAATTTCTTACTTCAAAGGTCTCATTTCAGGATTCATGTCATTTAATCAATGAGGTATTACATATGAATTATGTGTATTAGGATCATATTAATTGTTTAAATTATCATGCCCACATATTCATACTAGTTTAATTAATGATAATAGATTTAAATCTCTTATCCTCACACATAAAATGTTTTTGAACTCCACCATTAATTTTTTTCCATTTCCATAGGCAATGAAAAATGAAATACATGTAGTATTCCAAGAGGTGTTTCTTATGTAGATAATTATTGGGAGATATTGATGAGTGATATTTTATAACTGGTTCAGATTATAATTGAAATATTTCATTATATAAAAATGATGACAGGGTTTTTAGTAAAAACATTTGTTTTCCATAATTCTTCTAAAAATATTAGACATTTCCATTAATAATATGTATTCATTAATGATTTTTTATTGTAAAATAATGTATTATCATGTTTTTAAGGATTGTTATATTTTAACTAGTATCAACGAATGGTCTAGTTGTTATATGTATTTGGGATAAGATAACATTGGAGAGAACCCTTGAAATTATTAACATTGAACAGTAATATCATAATGCGTTCATAATGTAGAGATTGTATTGTTCGCCAGTAAATAGATTTACTTTAAAGGAAATAAAAATGGATATTTATAAATTATTTATTAACCAAAAATATAAAACTATAAAAAGGGTGCGTGGGGTATTAACTCAGTCATCGCCTAGTAAAAAAATATTTAAAATGTATACAAGGTTCAAATATGCAGAGGGATATGTTCTGGTTAATCAAATAAACATTAAATGATATCACAAAATATTTTTTATGATAAGGAATTATTATATGAATTATGACTGTAAATAAACTATAAAAACCGTTATTTAACGTAGAGTGTATTAGACTTTATGAATAGAGAAATTTACTTTTTTTTCATGTGTAAGAAATATTGAGGATTAGTTTTCATAAAACCATTTATGATAATTCTATTATGATTTCAATCATTCAACACATCACAAAATAATATTTTGGATTTCATAATAGATTATGTGAAAACTGATGTATTACTAAAAATAAATCCTTCTTATTATTTATAATTAATCTCTTCATTGATTTTCCAACTCATAGTTTTATAAATAATTTTACAAAAACATTTTTTAAAAATAGTATTTATTTAGTTTATTGAATTTCTTTTCCATGACTTATATGGTTTTTGATATATAATTAAATATATTATTTTAGAAATTAAATTTGATAAAATGGATATAATTTTATTGATCAAATATCAAATAGTACTTTTGATGTAATTTTGATATTATTATGTCTTGATTTATTTTCATGTGAAAAATGTAAAATATTGATATTGGAAGAAGTGTCAATACATTTTATTAAATAAATAAATTTAAAATATTTGAATTTAATTTTGGGTTATTAAGAACAATAACTATGGTAAAATGGTGTCACCATATTAAAGGGTAAATTAGGATAATTAATGTAAAAAATAATGTTATATGGAAACAAAAACTATCTTTTTTATTATGGTATAATTTCATATAAAAAATTAACAGATTATTTTGAAATTGTATTGTTTTGGAGTTAATTAACATGATTATTAATTTATTATATTTAAATGTTTTGCATAATAAAAATGTGACACCCCACACTTATAAAATTTAAACTCATCTCCTAAATTTATCTCACCTTTTTAGCACTAAAATTAAGGTAAATACTGACCTAATATCAACCTAACATCACTAAAATATTAATATTTTTCTTGTTATTCTCAAAATAATAATCATATATGCATTAAGGTGTAAGTTAAAGCAAGATATTTAAGATGATGGTATAAGTCATAACAGATTTATTTGATGTTTATTTCCCTTTATACCTCAAAAAAATATTTTCCAACCAAGATGATATAGTAATATATATGTATATTTAAGAAAATGAAATATTATTATGAATATTTTTCAACCCACAACCATATTCTTTCCTATCTTATGATAATTAGAGTCATCACATGGGAATATGTGAAGACTTCCAATGCAATCATATAATGGTTTTTTTCATCACCAAATTATATTGGTGTATAATGTGATTTAAATAATTATTATATTTGAAATTTATTGAATAATTATTATTTTATAAGTAAAATCTATTCTTTCACATCTAATTATTTCTATATCTTTTATTTTGATAACATCACTCGTGCATACAAATGGGATACCACCTCAATAAAGTGATAATATTCATTTTTCATTTTAATATTATAATTATGGACATAAGGAGATAATTAAGTTAATAAATAAGAAATTTATTACAAACATAAGAATATGGAAAATTAAAATTTTATTGATGTTTTTTTCCCTAGTTTTAGAAAAAATAAAAGTGTCATTTTCCTATATATGGACTACGATTTTTATGAAATGATGTGGTTTATTTTCCATAATGGACTTCCACGGTTTTAATAAAACCTTTATCTGATACATTAATATTTAAAAAACAACCTATTTAATTTTCATTATATTATATTTGTATAACCCTATAACCATGGTCAATTCACCGAAGTGGATTTGAGGTTATTAATAATACATTAAAAAACTATAAATGTGAAAATAACCATTTAATAATTAAATAAATAATAAAATAAATAAAATAAAATGAATAATAATAAAAAAATGAATATGAAAAAGTTTTTATGAATGTCTAGAACTATTAATATTTTATTATTTTTGAGTTAATGAACTTATAAAGGTAAACGATATTCATGATATTAATTTTTTCTTGAATTATTTTTAATGTATTCCGTTAAACTCTTTTTCCTCCGTATTCATGTTATGTACATGATACATATATTTTCAAATTTATACCTAAAATTTTGTTAATAAATATATTCAAAAAAATGTGACATCTTCAAATGGATTTAAAATGAATCATATAATCATTTACGAAACAATTCATTATGATATTTATTAATAAAGAAAAAAATGATGTTTGTCCAGATAATATTTTCCATCAATTAATTTATTTATCTATCTTAAAAATTACATAAAATAACGTAGTTTATTTAAAACTAAAAATATTACCTCACTATTTTTTTATTTTTTAATTTAATAATTTTTTCTATTGAAAATTAATATTTTCTAATATACATTATACATCAGATATTGAAATTTCATATGGTAATGAATTACACTTTAAATGAGTTTTATATATAAATACATTATTCATTCAATAGTTCTTTGAAATTTTATTTTCTATTAAGTTTAATATTTACAAAACTAATAACGGGTGTTCCTAACTATTCAGACCAATTTCATTGGGTAATGTTATAGATTTTGTAGGTAATAAATTACCCCAAAGAGTTATAGGAAATAATTCATATAGTGATTCTATTATTTGTATTATTTTAACTAATATTATTAATAATAATGTTATTTTCATGGAAAAGTAAATAGATATTTGAGATTAAATATTTATTGTTATAAATATATGTTTTTTGATTATTTTTCAGGTATATAAAAGATATAAATTTTTAATTTTAATTTATTTTCCTTACTATGATTTTGGGACTCACTAAACATTTTTAAATAACATTAATATGGTTTATGTATGGGAGGAAAAGTGATTAATTCAAGCACAATGTCATGAGTATTTTATAAGAAATTAAAATATGTTTCTTGTTAAAATATTTATATTTTGAGAAAAATCCATATTTTGTAGAATAATTCATTTTTCAACATATGGGTTTGTTATTTAAGAGCTATTACACAATTATATAAAATTATAAACAGTAAATGTCCTCAAAATTTGAGGAAGGAATTTATTTTCTATAAATTCATGGTTATGTATTGTTATAGGTTTTTTGACTTATAGTTGGTATTAATATGAATTTATGAATAATAATAACTTTTATAGAAATTTAAATATGAAATTTAAAAGGTGTATTATTAATGGTTATATTATCATGATATATAATTTGAATAATTCCATGATTCATTATCTAATCAATTCCTATTCATAGTGTACTTCCATAGAGGATATATGGATATTGAGATATAAATGAAATAAGAGGATAATATCCTCCTGATCTAGAAACAATCATTTATTAGAATTATAACATAGTAGTTTATAACATTGTTTACTCAATTGAGTAAAACACTTCTTATTAGAACCAATAAAAGAGAGAAAATAAATTCCCAATATATGAAAATATCAATAGTAAAGAATTTCATGAGTCAGTACCCTCTGAAAATTGATGGACATTCAAAAGTATTAATTGATTAAAGATCTATTTATAGAATAGAGAAAAAAATTGATGTTATGGTATATTTAGAACAAAAATAAGCTTACCCTATCTATTTAAATTTATGATTATAAAATGACCAATAGTGGTATTTGGTTAATATAAATAATGAAACAGAAAAAATTGATACAGTGTATTATAAAATAATCTAATATATTGTCTATAAATTCTTTTTCAATCTGTTAATTGAAATTGAATTAAAAATAAATTCCCAATGTTTATGTAAAATAAAGAGGAATCACTTTTTTCTAATGAATCTGATATTTATATAGTGTCTTGGGATTAGTTTCAATTATATTTGAACGATGATTATGAAATTAAATGATTTTACATAGGATTTTTTCTATATTAAAAGGAATATTGTTACTCATTAGTTCAGATGTTATGAGGAAAGTATGTGGTTTTTTTTTAATATTAAGGTGATTTTTTTAAAATTTTACATCAATAAGGATAATTTTTTATCATTATAGAAGGAAATCGAGATGTATTTATCATAGATGAATTAAGGAAATAAAATTTAATTTACCTCTTTTTTTTATGTGTTGAATGAAGTATTAATTTGGATGTAGTATGAGATCCAAGTAGTGTTACTAATGATGGAATTATAGAAACAGGGATCGTGACTATTTATTAAAAGGTAATTGGAATGGTCTGATAAGTAATGAAATGTTGGAATTGAATATATTTAATTTGAATGAGGTGGTTCATTAGGAAAATTTATGTGGAATGTTACTAAATAATGGTGGGAATAATGATGATACAAAATAGAAAAATTAATAAAATTATTTATTCTCTACAATGATAGATTTTGGAGCCTATAATGAATTTTTTAGAAGTATAGTAATTGTTTATTTATTTTATGATAATTTCTTGGTTAATTTTGCAATAGAAAATGTATTATATCCATGAAATTAAATAGTTAAATTGAAAAACCACCCTATGAAATGATATTATAACTATTCATAATAACTTTAGAGGCTGATATATAAGAAAAATAAATTTATAAGAAACCTAAAATTACAATATATTGAATGATTTTTTTCTAAAAACAATTTTTTACTCCCCATTATAGAGTTTGATGTCATTCTATGTATTGATTGTATTACATCATTTGATGTTATGATGGGTTACAATGTTAAAGATATTATTTTCCTGAATGAGTTAATGATTAATTATAGGAATGAATTCAAAGCATCTATATCATTATAGAATATGAAAAACCGATAATATATAATAAAAAATTTATCATTAAATATTATTTGGAAAAAAGGAAATATTATAATAATTGGTGTTCTAATAGTAAATGATGATACAGATATATTATATAATTAGTTCCCTACAATTATTTTTTATTAGGAGGTTGATTTTTCATTTGATGTATCCCATGATTCTAATAATGTTTTAAAACATCCATATCTAATGGATTGAAATGTGTTTCAAGAATGAAAACAAAAATATTTATATGATAAGATTAAAAATGGTATCATCTTACCTAACACTTCCCATTTGGGTGATTATATTCTAATTTTAAAACAGAAGGATAGTTCCAAGGTAATTGCCATCGACTAATGGAAATTTAATAACATCACATTTTAAGAATATGATTATATTTCCTCATACTGATGATTTTTTGACAGTCACAAAGTGCATAATATTTTTGAAAGATTGATCATATGTCAAGATGTAATGTATTCATTGTAATAAATCAATACATTTTGATGATGGTTTTCATTACTAGGTATGGTCATTAAAATTTTAAGGTTAATCGTTTTATGTTAAAAACACAACTAAAATAATTATTTTTTTAGTGGATAAATTTTCCCATGAAAATTATTATAAACTTGTGGTTGTTTTTATCAATGATATAAAATTATAATCTAAAATATATTTATATCATGAGATGCAAATTAGGATTTTTTGTCGATATTAAAATAAAAGTACTTAAATGGAAAACTCAGTTAATGTGAATGTTAGTGTAAATAGCAATATATCATTCATATTAAATATAATTATAGAATAACTATTGATCCTAATAATAATATGTCAATTAAAGAGTAACAAAGGCCTTCACAGTTCCCTGATATTTGAATTTTTCTATGATTCGATGTTCGATTATAATATTTTATAAAAAAATGTAGTTTTTTATCCTAGTAACTATGACATCTCTAAAATTAAATTTAATAGGATACAAAAATGAAAATGATGATAAAATTTATTAAATAAAGTGAATATTTTTAAATGGACCAGTATTATTCTTGATGATCAAAAATGGTGAAATTTTTATCTACAAAATTTCCTCTTTGATGGTACATGTAATGGTTTTAATGTTTAATGATCAGGTTATCATGTAATCATCTCATCAATTGAAACCCAATGAGAAATAGTATCCCACATTGAAATTGAGTATGATGTAGTTTTTTATTCATTAAAGTTAATATTGATAATATATATTGGGATAAATGTGATATTTATATTGATTGTAGTCATTTAAAGTATATTTTTACTGAAAATTACTTGATCTTGAGGAAATAAAGATTTCCGAAATGGTTTAAATATTATGATTTCTCATGTCTATATAATCTATTTAATTTGAACAAGGTAATTGATTCCTTGAGTCAAAATATAATGAATAATTAAATATGTTACATCATCTACATGACCATTTAGATAAATCTTTAAGGAATTTTAGAAATAAAAATTTCATTTGTTAAATATTATTCTATTTTATACATAGGAATTAATGCAATAATATTTTTCATAAAAAATTTAGGAGGAATATTCGGAGTGTCATAGATTGAAATAAAAAGTACAATTGGCCAATAAGGGTATGTATACAAATTTTAATTTTAATAAAAATTTGGTTATCAAATGTGAGATAATATTTATTTTGACTAGATATCTATACATTATTGTAATGATATATTTAGGCCATATAGAGAACCCCTCTACATTGATTCTTACCATGCTCTTAGTTTTACATCAAACTTTTTCAAAGGCTATTATAATTAGTCGGATTATAAATAATATTTTTTCATGACATTTAATCCCCAATTTGATGAAAATTTTTGAAAATGGTTTTTAATTTTTAGGAAATTCTTTGATCTTGTTAAATCTATTACCATTAATGTTGGGAGAATCTTATATCATTTTATAAATTCTCTAATAATAATTTAATTTATTCATGTATAGAGACAATAACCATTGAGGCATTATTAGAAAAAAAATTAATGGATTTCATCATGATCAGATAAAACAGATGACTGAAATGTTTTGGGAATATAATTGGTTAAATATATGATTGGGAATGAAATGATGTTTTAAAATAGAATGTATGAAATTTTGAATATGAACAAGTTTTTTGAAAATCTCATGGGGAATGATGTCCCATTTTAGCTGGGTGATCATGTTTGTTCATAAAAAATATATATATAAATGAATTATTTATTTATTATTAAATTGAATGTTATGTTTGATTTATTTTTTCCATAAGATATTATAATAAAATTTGAATCAATTGATTATAAAGTTACATTACCACTATGATATGTCAGTTAAAAGTGGTGTTTAAATTTTCGTGGATTAGAAATATTGTAACTAATGAATCTAAAATCATGAACCCTTTTATGGAATTGTTAGACTACAATATCTCTTATAATGGTCCACTAAAAGATGTTATGTCAAAATAATATGATTCACTATGTAAATGTTTTATGGATGAATATCATGATTGATGAAGAAATGTTTGAATTAGAAAATTCTATGAAAAAACCAAACCTCACTTTTTGTGTAATGAATAAAATACGAAGGTCGGAATTTTATAATGGGGAGAATTTGAAAAACATTTAAATCATAAAAATAAATAAATCTTATGATTTAAATTTATTCATTTTATTTTTTAAAATTCATCATATTTTTTTAAATAATTTTATAAATTTTTTCAATCAGAAATAGTAATTAAATTATTTATGTAAAATAATTTACAATAATTTACATGATATTATATTAAAGTTGAATTTGATAAATTTTTATATTAAATTAAATGGAAATAATATAATTTCTTATTTCAACATATCTAATTTAACTTTAGATTAAATTTTGGGAAATTGTTATTATTATTTATTTTGTATTCTATAGTGAATTTTTTTTAATGTCATCTAATTTCTCTAAATTAACTAATTTAAAAGTTCCATTATATTTTTGATTTTAATATATATTAACATAAGATAAATTTTATCAAACATTATCTATATAATTACATTCAATTTGTAACATATATTATTTTTTATTTGTTTTTATGCATAAAAACATAATTTATAAATAATGTTTTTCATTGGGAATTTTTCATTTATATATAAAATATTCACCAAAATCATTGAATATATTCATGAATATTTAATTACCTTATGGTAATAATTTTAATAAATTTTTTTAATTATATTAATAAAATTTTTGGTTTTTAAGAATTTTTACTGTGATAAAAATGTGTTAGCTAAGTAAAGGATAAATTGTGTGAATTAAAATAAAATTGATGTTATTAAAACATTAAAACAAATAATAATTTTAATTTTACTATGGAATTAATGAAATTATCACATCATATTCCAAATGGTATAGTCATGGATCCCCATTATTAATATTAATACCATATAATATTTATATGTTTAGATAAAAAGATATGTGTATTATTCCCCTCAAATATAATGGGGCTCTTCCTCTTCCACACACATTTTCATAACATTTTTAACCAAATTATTCCAATGACTACCCCAATCATTCATTTCTAATAAAATTAATATCGTTATTCTAAGATGACCAATCCTATAAGATATTTGTATTAATACCAACTGATATATCTAAGAAAATTGTATTAGTCTTAAATAACAAATTTCACATCAATTTCTTCATCTAACTCATTAAAATATTATTTTCAAATTTTTAACGAATAAAATATCTTTCATCTATAAAAAATATTTTATTATTATTTTAAATCCCAATTTATATCTTAATTTTCATCTGATGATATTTAGAGTCATTAGTTTTCTATATGGGTGGACTACCACCTCTAAGAAGTGATATATTTAATTTTATATCATTTTATCAGTCAGTTTCATAAAATGATTTAGAAAATTAATTATTATGTCATTTAAGAGGTAATTATTATGCTGTATATAAAATAATTTATGTCCGATCTTATTTCATTATTTTATTTTAAAAAAATAATGTTCCTCATGAGTACATGTGGAATTCCACATGAATGAAATTAATTGACTCATTTTTTATTTTCACCATATATGGATGGTTTAAATTCTATAAATAAAGAATAGATTTGAAATATATAATATTTAATTTATTATATAAATGGAAAATGTTGTATCATTTAATTATTTTTACCCTTTAGGGAAAAATTAAAAATATTATTCATGTGTTTGTATGGTATATCGTATCCATAAAATAACACAGTTCATTTTCCATAATCACCATACATGGTTGGTTTTAAAAATATATATAATGTATAAATATGATAAAAATGATTTTTTAGTTCTCAAGATAGTGTATCGATAAAACCATTGACCATAGAAAACATATCAATTTTATTTTGATGTTATAAGTATAACTTTTATAAATATACACATTGATCATAAAAATTTTCATCTCAATGTAAAAAATATTAAAATTAAATAAATGTAATAATTATAATGATATTTAATTGAATTTTTTTTAAAGAATATATAAAAATAATATAATTTTATTGTACTGGATTTTGAAAACGTAAAATTCTAGACAATATGTATGGTATGTGATTTTTCATTAAAATGCGGTTTAATGTATTTCCCTAAACTCGTTTTCTCCCAATTCCAAGCTCTTATAAATTATTATTATATGTTTTTATTTAAACATAAAAAAATTTGAAGTCAATTTTCAAATAATTTTTACACTCTTTTAAAAGGTTAAAAAAGGAATGTTTTAATTATTTACTAAACATATCATCTTCAAATTTTATGTTAATGTTATAAAATTATTTTTTTAACATATATGACATTACAAATTTTCCCAAAAATATAGAAGTAGTCAGATATAATTATTATTTTACTATGTTATATTGTAATTTTCATAGAATATAAATATTTTTTTAGGTTTTATATTTTTTTCATAGGAAAAAATTCCATTTTAATTTTAACTAGACTACTCAAATATTTATTTCATATACGTATAAATACCAATTAATATAACTTATATAATTATAGTGAAATATAATTTTTTTTATTCATTCTAGTATTATATTAAATTTTATTTGTATGATGTGTGAGCCTAATATAGTTCTTTTGAATGTTTATCCTGATATTTCCCTTCACTACATTGTGTAAGTGATTGAGTTTACAAGTTACATGTTACTTTTAAGTGATATTTTAATTAATAAATCATTTGATACTATTTTTAGGGTTATGATCTGGTGCAATGTATGGATAACTTCCAATATTACCCGCATGATAAAATTGAAATTGATAATAAATGAATTCTTTTGATTTCAATTGTAAAGAATTAAGATTATATTTTATAGAAAATATTATAGCCAATTTTTTTAAAAGGGACATGTTTATTTCATTGTACAATTTTAAACTACATTGATGTTCTCTAAAGGAACCTTATGATTATGAAATTTGTATAAATATTTCAATTGAGATATTCCATTATAGATATTTTGTACTTATGTCTTTTTCATAGAAATGTAAAAAATATTTTAGATCAAATGTTTAATGTGAAAAATAAAAATATTATTTTCCATATTTCAAGATTACTAATGGAAATTAATTCATCATTTAATTTGGGTCCATTATATTTTTTTAGATTATATAATGTTTTTAATTAAATCATATGGGTTTAAAATGATTCGAATAAAAAACAATTCTAGTTGGAAATCTTGATGATTAATGACTAAGATAAAATTGATTTTATTTTTATATTTACAATTTTTTTAGAATAATATATAATTAGTGAAAGTGTTCACATATTAATATATGGGGTTTTTTATTAAGAGTGATGAAAAAAATATTCATTACTATAACATTAAACGAATCATGATATTTTTGGAAGGTAATTATCATATAAAACATAACATTATGTATTGTTTTATTGATTTTTACTTATAGCTAGAGAAAAATAGAATGATATATACAATGGAAAACATAGAAAATGTAGGTATTATAGCCATAAATATATAATGAGATAATAAATGTTCTAGGTTATATATTTATTATGATAAGAATCAATTGATGATAATGATTAAAAACATAAAAATTTGTTAAACATATAATATAAAAGAGAAGTGTGGAATATCATTAATGATTATAATGTAATGATAATGACACAAATAATGTCCAATTCCCATTGTGTTAAAAATGAGTAAGTGTAATGAATGGAAATGTATCCAATAAAATAGAATTTTTTTTAACATTTTTTAAGGAGGGGATATAGTAACTAATTTATTATGAAAACTAACGATCTTAGTAGATAAGATGAAATAAAAGATGACTTCTCCCCAAGGTACCATAAACACATAAATGTATTCAATAAGTATAGTATATGTACTATCTATAAAAATTCCCTAATCCAAGTTATATAATAATGATAGGCACCCATAACTCCTATGTCCTAGGAATACTGGGAAATCCTATGTCACCACAACAACTGATATACTTTTAAAAATGATGTGGAATGGGTGTGGATGTTCTTATACTGAAGAAACTATGTTTTTTGTAAAAATATCTAATTAAAACCATTTATTTTTTACGGTATTATTTATAATGACATCAAATATTAATTTTGAGAAATATATTGTTATTTATTAACAAAAGCATATAGTGTTATGATTATTGGATGTTAGGTATGGAACTCATCTCAAATAGTTTTTTTATATTAACCTTCATTTGAGTAAATCCTTTTATCCTTCATTTATCCAGACGAAATTTCATTTTAGTGAGTAATATTTAAACTTTACAAATTGGAAAAAAAATTCTAGAATAGGTAAAACACATTTAAAATTCTATATGAACTCAAGATGTCCTACTAGTTAAGATATGACTATATAATCCCATGGAAAAATTAATCCCTTTTTATTCTGGTATTATGAAATAAATGTTTATGGAAAACACAATATTTGTTATTTTCATATTATAAGTGAATATATGAGTTTACTATGTGGGAATAATAGTATAAGGATTAATCCATATGTTAATTATAATATTTATTGATCTATATATTTACGATAAAAATATTTATCTTCATTAGTATGTAGTAAATAAAAATCATCATTTTCGATTTATTATGTGGAGTGTGTAATAGTTCAAAATACAAAAATAAAAATTATTTAAATTGATATAATTTTAATACAATATTTGAAACATTGGAAATAACATAAAATATACTAATATATTTTAATATACTATTTTTATTTAATATATATTTAATTAGGGATCAGAAATGGATGTATCCGTATTATGATGTCCATTAAAGAAATAAATGGAACTGAGAAGAATAAGGCCCACTTATAAAGAACATTTACCAATGATTCTGAATTAGTTAGTTTCCTTTCAGATTTAACCAGACATATCCTAAGATAAAAATGACAAATTTTAGTATGAGTGGAATCATATATGATATAACTTGATGCTCGTGGAATTTTCCGTGAGATTAATGACTGTAGAATCAGTATCAATATCTAAAAAAATGTAATTTAGTATTAGATCTTTCATGAACATATTTCTAATTTATTTAGTTATAAATATTGATAATATAAACATGTAAATATGTATTTAGTAAGTTAATAATCATGTGTGTTTTCTTAATTTTCATTTTGTCTTGTTACGAAAATGATAATTTATTTTTATTCAAAAAGAAATTTTTTTAATTTGAATCAAAATTAACAAAATTTACAATTTTAAATTAGTTTATTTGAATTATTTTTTAAATTTATCATGCATGTATATTTTTAGAGAAACAATTTGGTTTTTCTATGACTAAATATATTTCTATTTGAATAGTAAAAATATAATTTCTTTCAAATTTCTAATTGTGTGAGATTCTATGAAAAACCAAAATGTTTATAAATCCATTTTTTTTTATAAATATGTATTTATGAAAAAATACATCTCTAAATAATATGTTGAATTTATGAGATAATAGATTAAAATTTTAGAAATATTACTATCTTTATATATTAAATAATATCAATGGTATTATCATTTAATTAAAAATAGTTTGGTGAAATTGTACTTTTTAATAAATTTAAATCCACATAAATTTATTCTTATTATAAAAATAATATATAAAAATTTTAAATTTATAATTTTACCATAAATATAAATTTGGATATCAAAAATACACTTTCCAAAAAAAATTACACCTTACATACATTCAAATTGTGTATATTAGTAAAAAAAATATCATTTTTTAAAATATTTTGAATCTCTTTAATATTTATAATCAAGTGTTTTTACAAATTAAATTTTATATTTAATTGTAAAAATGATTTACGTATGGAAAAATTATTGACAACCATATATTTAAAAATTTCAATGTTACTAATATAATAATAAATTACATAAAATTAAGTTTAAAACAAGTTTTATCCTTAATTAATATGTTATTTTTACGTCAGCTCATTATCATTCTATTATTTTCCATGTTGGAAGCCACGTGAAATTTTTTATCATGTTCTATTGTTATATTAACTATTTATAATTACCAAAATTTTGTTTTCACCACATTAAAAAGGATCCACTCACCACCATTTCATGAAAAAAATAAAATTATATTTCCAATTAAAAATACATAATTTTACGGTATCCTAATACAAATTAATTTATATATGTTATTTTTCAAATCTAATTAGCCTAGGCCCTCCACTTCTATGGAATCCTTTATGAAAAACTCAATGTTCTCATCTAGTGTACACATTTTCCCAAAATATTATTCATAAATATATTATTTATTATTTTATAAATAATAATATTAATATAATTAAATATATATTTTTTTATAATTAATAATATTATTTTATGTTGATCACTATAAAATACATCTCACCATATCTATTAATAAAAATGAATCCATCATTAATTTGAGTTTAGAACTATAGTCTACACGAGGTCATGAATTCCATTTTGTATCCACCACCTATATTTTCTATTTATAATGGAATAATTGAGGAAAAAAATATTAAATATTTATTATATATATTATTAAAAATATAACATTATATTCCACATAATTAACATATAATTTTTCAATACATAAAAATGATAACACTACATTTTGTAGTCTACTTCCTCCACAAATTCATAGAAAACATTTTTCATCATTTTTTATTGATATTAAATAATATACCTTAAAATATAAATAACTAAAATCATGTTATAAAAGTAACATCAATATTATTTTGTAATAATAACATTATTCCAAAAATAATCCACATTCATAATCAAAGTCATCCAGTAATTAATGTATTTTTATATATTGGGTATATCTAAACACCTATTTCAATAATTCAATAGTATAATATAATTTGATGAATATGATAACATAATTATGGAAAATATATTATATATTTATTAGAATAACTGTTTTTTTGGAATGGTAATTATAATATAAACCTCATTAACTGTGGTACCACCACGCTTTTGTTAAAAGTTTCCAAATAATTCAAAACAATGATTTCATTATCATGGATAATAATTAAATCTCAAACAGAATGAAACTATATATTTATAAATAATTTCAAATAATCATTTCAAATATATTTAATGATCACATATAGTAGAATTTTAACAGGTAATGAATAACTAATTTGTTATCACCAAACTAGATTAAAACAACACTGAATAGTCACACCAAATGTTGAAAATATAAATTGAAATTTTAATTAAGACATAATTAATTATTTTAAATGATTTGTAAAAATTTTAATATTTATAAATATTTTATATTAATTGGTAATTAATATCTATTTTTTCAAAAAGGAGTTGGGATCAAATTTGATGAAATATAGATAAATGGTATGGGTTTTATTGTTATGAATTTTGACTCATTGAGACTATATCATTGTGTAAAACATGTATCATTCTATATGGTATCTATTATTTTAAAATCCCATAAATGTATTTTAATTGTTTTACTTTCTCTAAAATTGGATTTAATCATTCAAAAAATTTAATGTCTTCAAATGACCTTTACCAAAAGTGTTAGTGATTTTATAAGTGTTTTAATCTCTATAATCTTTTATCGTGGCATACAATACAAATTAAAAATATTTTGAACAATAAAAAAAATTTCCATTTTCAAAAAATATCGTAAATTATTTTATATAGTATAAAATTCACATAAAAACATTCACCTCAATAATATAGACTATTATTTGTATCATCCCAGTGATATAATGGACAGTCACCACTCTACATTCATTTGGGAGTTATGACGATTACAGTTCAGATATTTAATTCATTTCATTGTGTATAAATTATTTATATATTGGGATATAATTTTTTATTAAATAATATATATTGGCTAATTCTAATACTTCATTAAAACTAAATGACCTTTATAAGAATTTGAATCATCATAAATAATAGTTTACCATCCATTTCATGTTTTGATCCTACTTCAAATATTTTCCATTAATAAGTAGAATACCATGAATTATTTATTTACTATTTCTTTCATAATTATCATTATACAATTTCAAATTAATTTTCTCTATTTATTTTATGTAATATGTTTTCAATAAATGTATTATGAAAGTATTTATTCTATGTCATATTCAATGTAACATCATCCACTCTTCATTTCCTCAAGATAAACCATTATATCATTTTAAATAGCCAATTATTGATGTTTGTCTATGAATGTTCAGCTTGAAAAATTTTTTACATCCACTATTTGAAAATATTAATTGTAAACTATTCATAAAATCAAATTTTATAACAATTTGGAATGTTATTTCAAATTATACCTTTAAATATTTCATCCATTTTATATTATTATTTTACATAGAAATTAAACTCATCAAATTTAGGCTTGATTATTTAACCAATAATTTAAATTATAATATTTTATTTTGGGTATATAAACTCATGGTGTCAAAAAACTTCCAAATCATAATCCCTTGTGATGTGGTACCATCTAAATAATTTTTTTATTAAAAATGGGTTTCCTTATGTTTCATTGTCATTATATGTTCCTTTTCTAATTGGGTATACATTCTTTTAAAACCATCAACCCTATTTCTTATTATAATTTATGTTCTTGTTATGTGAAAATATATTTAAATATGATTTGTTATTAGGTTATTATTGATTTTATAAAATTACACAAGATTTTTCTATGTGGAACGCCTACAAAAGTAAATAGTATTATGTGATGGGTGTAATCTAATTGAATATCCCCCCGATACATTAAGTACTATTTCCATCTCATGGAATACCATGTATGGTATAGGGATATTAACCAAGGAACATTGTGTTAAATAACATAACATCTAGAAATTATATATCCTTCTAATACACTGAGTAATGTTTTCATCCCATGGGATACAATGACTATTTACCAGGTTGATAGACTAAGAAGACTTTGATAGGTGATGGGTGGTACAAAAATTATACAATCCTCTATATCATTGATAGAATCATTGTTTCTCACTGGTGTTTTTTAGGGATTAGTGAGATTACATAATACACTTTAATAATTTCTCCAATATTTGATGATAGTCTAGGGAGTAACCCTTTACCTATGATTATGATGTCATGAATTATGACATGGTTACGATGTTATATTACCATGAATTATTGATATTGGTTTCATTATGTTAAATCTCCCTAATATGTATTTTAGACAATGATCGAGTTTCTCTAGGTAAGAATTCTTTATAATATATCAATGTTCATTGTTTACATTATCATGGACAAATTCTCATCTTATAATCAGATCTGATCTATGAATATTATATAATATTATTTCAAATAAATAGTGACTGATATTACCCAAATATTTTTATTATATTTCACTATGTAATTAATGAATGTAATATGTTTTGTAAATCTATAATATTATATTTAGAATAAGATTATTGATAGTTGTTTATGAATAATTATGGTTGAACCAATTCCTCGTATAGTGATAGAATGTAAATTGTATAATATAAATATAAGGGTTATTTTAGTTAAGTTTTCATATTTTTCAAACTTCATATAATGTCACTAGACCTAACAATTCATGCGTTAAAGTTTTAAATGGAATTTATGTCAAACATGTTGTTATATCATTTGATTATGTCTTGGGATTCAATAGTTATACTTCCCATTCCCTTCTCCAGTGTAGGCTGCTTAGTAACTGCATGCACTTGACCATGAAATAAAAGAAAGGCCGCTTTATTCCCATTCCATTCTAATTAAATTTTCATCGCATTATAACATATTAAATATAGGGTTACTTCCATGAAGAGTTTTATTGGAAATGCATATTCTTCATTAATTAAATTAAATACCTTGATTAGAGTTAACATCAAACTATATGTTGTATTGGGATTAAGAGAATTTTTAGTCATCAGAAACATCTAGTCTCTATTGTAGAATATGAAATCTATACATTGGAAATTATGGGAGAAGAAATGTGTATTTTCACTATAAAAATATTATACTTTTATATAATTTCAGTACTTAATGAACTAAATATATTATTAGGGAACAACTATGTGATAATGATTCCACAGTATTTAAAATATGGCATTAAAGCCTATATCATAATTCAAAACCATGAACTTTAAATAAATTATGAGTTCCAAATATATGTATTTATGATTGATCTTAATAAGGATCATTTTATTTTTTTAGACCATTTATTTTTCATGGTATAGGGAAACAAATTTGATTTATTGTAGCCCATTCGTATGAGAGTCCTTGTTGGTTTAATATTTATTATAGAACAATTATCAATGAGACCCTCATAGATTCCCTCATTTTCCAACCAACCATTTATATATTAGGTGTTAATATTCCCCTATATATAGACCTCCAATGTTTTCATGATGATACAAAGTACCATATTTAATGTGGTGGGGTTAGTCTATACATGATACATACTATTAGAAATGACAGTATATTTGGATTTATGATGGAATAAAAGGGCCTCAATGAGTTATTCAAAGTTCTTTTTTATAGATGACAGGTGTGTGTGATTGAAGACATCGATGGGATCAATATAAGATAATTTAGGAAATAAAAATTTTATACTAGGTTAATATGCCTATGAATATGTGGCCACAATAACGAATATGTCTAGGAATTTTGAGTAGTAATATTTGGTGGATTCATTTCTTAAACAATGGCTGCTGGAATTTTTATTATTTATTTGTCGTGTTGAGCTAATTCAAAGTCATTTATATAGTGGTCACGAATTTTCATATTTTCCAATTATTCATCTAGTATTATTTGGAAAAAATGATATATTGATGATTCATGAGTATTTTAGTACTTCTATGGAGTCCACAAGAAGTTTTTTATGGGTACCTATAGTATATATCGCATTATCAAAGACATGAAAGGATGATAAGATAAATGTCTACCTCATATTACTCAATACCATATTCCTCAAAAACCTATTTCTCATCCTCCTATTGTACATGAGTAGATTAATAGTTTATATAAATAATTTCAATCAAAGAAAATATTTTTCAAATAAATCATGTTGATAGAGAAGTATGAGTAATCATTATTTGTATAGGTTTTATAGTAAAAATAGTGACAATAAAACCATTTTATTGGACGATGATCAACCTCTTAACGATGAAGGAATGAAATCATGAATATTATATACAACATTTGGCATTATAAAATATTTTTATCCTTATGACATACTATTTATACATCTATAATATTAGTAATTAGAGGATGGTTTCTTGGAGGATTTTAACACCTATAAAAGTAAGATCATCCATCATATAGAAAACCGATGGTAAATATTTTTGATTCAATATCACCATGAGGATGACATGAACTTCATACACAATCCTGATTTACATATAATTACCATTCATTTTTATTACCTTTTATTAATCTTCTTATAATTATCCTTACATATTTAGTGTGGTTATAGAAATTCATGAAACTTGTGTTATCATTTTTTCCAACATTTCTTTAACAATATCCATAATCTTCTGTAGGATGAAATTAACAATAACAGACTCTATAAAGTTTTGAAAACTCAAATATATTTACAACTAGTTTCATGATTTATTAAATATTTATATAAATAATAATAAATCAAACTATTATTATTCCTTCATTCTATTGTAAATATTATTAGTTACATAAAAACGATTAATATAATGAAAATATAATAATTTCATAACATGGAACTAAATTCTATTAATCCTTAAAATTTCTATTAGATTAATTGAGGACATAAAAAATAGTGGGCTGATCTATCATTTAGATTAATATATTGATAAATTAATTACATAATTAATGTTTTAAATTTGAGTCATGATGTATAATAGGGTTATATAGAAAAAAGATAATTATATTTATGAATATAAATTCATGGAATATGATTATAAAAGCATTGTATCATTGGAATGTGTAAACAACATAAAACATGATACCATAAAAATATTTCAAGGAAAAACATTAATATTTCATAACATAGTGTGACTCAGATAGGCTCCCATGCACCATACATCATATCACATGAGAATTAAATATTTTACATCTCGTTAGAGGTAAATATAATTTAGGGAAAATATGTCATAATCATATCAGTTACATGAATTCATAATCCATATTGACTATAAAATATATGAAAATGGTTCATCACTAAAAATCCTACAATTATATACTGTATGTTCCATTCATTAAAACCAAAATTAATGATAGTATGGTAAAACAAGGTCAATACCATTAATGGAAAATTGGAATAGGAAATCCCAACTTAAAAGGTTGGCATATGAAATCATAGGATAATTTTGATAGAAAAATTTATGTTTATTAAGGTTCATGGAATGTATAAATGAGAGATAATGTTATATTATAATTACTTCCATATTATAATAAAAGTAAAGGGAGTTTTAAAGTTACTTGAAATAATAACCAATTAGAATCAAAAAGGCATTATACATAGAATGTTGTATAATACAAAAAAAGAGATCCCTTACTTCAGAAATGTAATGACTCAGATATAAGATGTAATTTTAGATGTTAAATAAATTATAAATATTATAACATCGATTGGAAAATATAGGGATATTCATTAACACATTAAAATTTTATATTCAATGGATAAAAGAATAAAGAAGTACTTTATTAAAAAGGAATATGAAGAGAATCCATAACATGATAGGTTACTAATTAAATATTTTGAAGAGATTATTAAGTACCTAAGAACATATTGGGAGGGTTTTGAAGAGGGAGAGTAAGATTCTATACATGTATACAATTTTTTAGTGTATGAAAGGGAGTATTCATTGGTATTTATAGAAAATTATAATATTTTTTTTATTAATTTCAATTTATTGTTTTTGGGATCTATGTAGTAAAATATTCAAACCACCCAATACACTCCATGAGTTTTTACCATGATTTCTATTAATGTGATAAAGTTATTAATAAATTTTTAGGTTATGTATGAAACAAATTAAAATAATACAATTCATTATATGGATGTGAGTAGTGATAATAAATTATTGATTTTAAAACAAATAAATATAATATATTTTTGGATGATTCATTATAGGTTTCTAAAACTAGTCAATGCACCGAATTTTAAATAATGAAAAAACTATTTTATGTCATGGATATGAGTATTAGTAATTATTATACTAACTTTATAACATTACGATGTCATAATAATCTCATACATTTATATAGTATTTAATTTGAACCAAAATATTTGACATTCTATAGGGATTATTTATAAAATATAAAATAGATAAATTTAGAATTATGATTTATATTATTATATTAATTTTACTTAATTAATTTATTAATATACAAATTTCCTTTTTGTGTCAAAATCCTTATTGATGGAATAAAACATGTCATTATGACCTGAAAAACATTCTTCACGTCATTAATGTTACATGGAACTTCATTAAATTTAATTACCATTTGAATATAAATAATGATACATTATATGATTATTTCATTAATAAATATTTTGTTTTATATTATATATTTTACTATAATTGATTTTTTTAAATGACATTATAAATTTTCTAGAAATAGAATTTTTATTTTCATTGTATCAAAATAAATTTTTTATCAAACTCATTATATAATATTGTTTATACAATAATAATTAAAGCTGAATTAGGATAACCAATATTTTATCATAAAAATGATAATTTACTAATTCATAATACTATTTCTTGTATACCTATCCCCTTATCTCATCAAAGTATTCCCTAAGGTTATGGTTTTATATAGCTATGCATTCTTGTGGTAATTTAGTGAACATGTTTTCATCAGTTATATATATTATATTGAAAACATCCTATAAATGGATATTATAGAGTATCTTTTTTGAATCATTACTTATGTTTGGAAAAATTAATATTTCAATGGTTCCATCTTCTTTAGATCATCCAACTAATATGATTTATATGGGGGTTTTCTACTTTTCGAGGCCTTTACTTATTCCTTCTATGTAATGTTGATTTTATTAACAATATTAATATACTATAATCAATGGTAAGAGGATAATGAATTAATTACCAATTATTTTGATGATTAATTTAGTATCAATCCCAATAATAATGTTGTGGAAATATTTTATAATTATAAAAATAAAAAAAATTATATATAATTCTTATGTTTTCAATAAATAAAGTCAATAATAAATTATTTATTCATTTACATGGGAATTTTATTTAGAAAAATATTTTCCTCTATAGATGGTGTTAATCAATAATTAAACGAATAAGAAATGATTAGGGTGACTTTTGTTGAAAATATAGTCATGTTTCAATGATTCTATATGCACGAAGATGTTATTCTGTATTCACTCGGTTAATTACCAAAGAAATCATTATCCATGAGATAATACACTTTATTCATCTTGTCATAGTATAATCGGTGCCTCATTTATATACCTCCCTCCTATCAAGGAAAATAATGTTGTTTCATTTATTTAAAGGATGTCAATACGTGACATTTTATACATTTTGGAGACTGAGATAATTTTAGTCTTTCTTTATGAATTCCAACTTTTATTTTTTAATTTTGAAATCCACTTATTATAATATTATTTTGTTTAAAATGAATTAGTGTTTAAAAATCAAATAACATATTCTAATTGTTAGTAAACTATTACAAACTCTCCAAATATAGTAGGATATTCCAATAGGAACAACCTAAACATCTAATCATGATATAAATTTTCTGAATAATTAAAAAAATATTATCCTACAATAATATATTATTGAAGAGATTGTGTAATCTCATACACATATAAATGATGGCTATGAAAATATTATTCTGATAGTGTTTAAAATTCAATTGTTAGAGAATATTTTACATCATATCATTGATATTATTTGTCAGAGAAATTACACACAAATGTCTTCCCATATCTTTACTAATCCATTTTTTGGTAATCTCAACCATATATTTTGGGTTCCTCTAATGTCTAAACAATGTGTCTATGCATGTATACATCAAACTAATCATGTACTCATATCATAAGGAATCATTAATATATAAAATTCACAGCATTATTCTATTGTTCATTAGTGTCATTCAATATTAGAAAATTCATACATCATATGTTGTGAAGAGGAGGTCTCACATCCTCCATGATTGGATATGGATCCCACATGGAATATATTGAAATGAATTTTCATTCCATAGATGATATTCATGGTTGTATCATTTTTAAGGAGTCAATATGAATGATGGTAATAGTGTTTTGTGTTGAAATTTGATAAGAGTAAATTGATGGGGTCATGATATATTTTGATCAATATAGATTCCTCTAATGAATGGTGTGAGTTATCCATGGCAATCTAACCAAACAAAGCCCTGGATGTAACCCACGGTATAGGGATCTCATGTTATCCCTTGGTCATCGTATTTAGATATAATGGATTCTTAAGTCCTTATGTGGTTACATGACCAAATAATACCCTTTTAGGTATTAAAATATCTTCCTATTGAGGTTATATGATAGAGGATAATTACGTGTCTCTAATTCAAAGTAATACATGATTTCTATATTTCCCCATTGTAGAAAAATAATTTTATAATTTTACTACATATAGATTTTATGATGCTAGGAAAATATTTAATCACTGGTAGGAGCCTCATTATATATGAGTGGTGGGTATGATTCTTCCACACACTACTTTTTTTATTAGATTATTTTCCCTAAAATGCATGAAATATAGAAATTGGATATCCCCTTAAATTTTCAACATGCCTCTAATATTATGTCTGTAAATATTTTTCAAGTGTTTTACTGTGGAACATTCTATAGATTGGGACTTAATTATATAATTCATATATATTTTAATCATGATCAATTTCACATGTGGATATGAAGGAGATGGAATTCAATAAATCTGAACATTCCATTTGAATCATGTATTTATAAGAAGGATAATGGGAAGAAATACTTTATAAATGTTATTTTATGAATATATTTCAATGTTTCTAAAATTATTAAATATTGTTAGGATGTAATGGATTTCAACAACTATAATAATTAAATTACTCTCCTTGACATTCATGAAAAAAGTTCAATATAAGCAACTGTTGATGAACACCCAATGGTCCCTAATAAACATGCCCAAAATGAAATGGGTATATCACAATGTGGGAGGAATTATGAATGCCTTTCTTATGATGTTTCATACTGTATGGAGAATATTTATGTCAATGGAAGAGGAAAGGGGGTTATGATATAAATTCCCCTTCACTTATGGTATAGGGTTAATTTGATTACAATATAATGAATCCATAAACAAGGTAGAGGATTGATGATTCCTGGTGTGGTTGTGATGGTATTAATTATTTAATCCTTATTGGAAAGTATTATGTTCTAGGATTACATTATTGTTTTTTGAGGGTAGTTCTATCACTAAGGACTTGGTTTTTCTCAACTAAGAATTTTAGACAACCTTTTTGACAGACTAATTACGATCAAATCAATGGTTTTCTTCCATTGTGTTATTTAAATCATGGATTTGGATGTTGATGTATTTTTACTCACATACTATTCAACATATGTGAATTTTATTTTTGATTCTTTCATCCTAGTTCATCCATGTCATTCTAAAATTGATTATTTTCATGGACTCATGCAAACTATCAAAATGCAAGAGGCTTCCGACAGGTGATGAGTGACTACAAAGATATTTTGGGTGACTATACACCATTTTCAGAGTACTAATAACATAAATAATCATAATAATATTCTTGAACACTTTAAATAACATAACATTGAATTTTTCAATCAATAGAAAATATATAAGCGGGATGTAATAAAAATATTGTAATATATCATATATTATAATTCATAAAAAATTAACCAAAATGAAATGAAAAATCCCTATTATTTTTTAGGCTGCATTCTATCTGACTATTCATGGAAAAATCTTAAAATAATTGCTAACCCATCATACATATAGGTATTTCCCTTTTCAATACTTTAAACATTTTATTCTTCTCAGGTAATAAAGGAAACTAAGGAAAGAATTGATTGAAACAAATTATGCCACATAAAAAGTAATTTAAATCATATTTAATCTAATTGAATTATATAATGACATGAATGTAATAAAAAAATAAGGTCTCACATAATAATACATAATAATAAATACAGTAATCCCAAAAG
Organism: Viscum album; assembly: GCA_963277665.1. Taxonomy (NCBI): domain Eukaryota; kingdom Viridiplantae; phylum Streptophyta; class Magnoliopsida; order Santalales; family Viscaceae; genus Viscum; species Viscum album. The sequence goes on along the minus strand of OY728146.1, from coordinate 548,677,326 downwards.
TTAGAATACATCCTCACGTGATTCCTGTTCTTCTAGATAAATAATTACACAAATCTATATTCATGTTTATATTTAATTGAGAACACATAATCCTTGTAATTAGAAAACATTCCTACAAAAATAATTATAATAGGAACACCACAACATTGTAATTTCATAGATGGTTCCCAAACTATATTAATAATTGACAATCCATATCCATAGAATCAGTTAATTGTATAGAAAAAGTAATAACTTTTAGGGACACCAAATCTTGGAATCACATAAAAGTTCCCACCAAACCAAAATAGTAATGGTAAAACTATATCCATAGAGTTATGTCTCGGTTCTCCCAACCATAATAATATAATAAAATATATTATCATTTTCTTAATCAGTATTATAACTTTTCATTATGAAAAAAAAATCACATACTTAATTTCCAAATTACGCATTCATCATTTCACTATCCTAATAACACTTTAAAATTATTTATAAGATTATTTATATAGTTAATACCCCAATTGTATATTATTAATAAATCAGTTAATTTAATTCTCATGATGCAATGATACATCCAAAATATCAATGGAGTAAAAAAAATAGCAGTTATTTTTTATAGTAATTGCAATCTTATTTCCATCACTATAATTAAAATTTAGTTTTAAATGATGGTTCACCATATTTTACTTCATATGTCCTAGTATATACATAATAGTGAACCCCTCAAACCATATATGATGTCCAAACAAACAATATTAAGGTCTGAAATTCAACCATTATTTTTAAAATGCCATGTTCACATTAGATCAGTGTGGGTATATTTCCTATACACATGGAAAAACATATAGACATCAATGGATATGTTGAGACCACAGAACACAATAATTATAATATTCATAATCCAATTGAGATCTATAAAAATTAATGGATTGTGGGATATTATTTTCTTATCTGAATGTTAAATATCAATTGGAATAGATGTTGAATATAGATTTTATATTAGGAAGTCATTTGAATAAATTATGGAATTTCATAACTCACCCAAGAATCACCTAGATAAGAAACATATATCATATGTTTGATAATGAATTACATTTCGTGGATAAATCATTTAAATTACACAGTAGCCTGTAATTATCTCCCATTACCTCATCAAAGGGTTTAACCCACCAAATGATCCGGTGGGAAAATCATATATTTTAGTGTAATTATATCATATATCACCATGGATTAGTGATATCATTTATAACCATGGTGGTATTTTCCACATCATATTATTGAGAACAAATTGGGAGACTAAAAATGACATGAATGAGTGAATGGTTAATATAGAACATTGAGGCATTGAAACTTGCTTTAGTGAGGTCGTCTAGGCCATGGTTTATAGGGATAATCCACATGATCCACAATCATTTCCACACCCAGTCTAAGTATCTTGATATCCCAATATTAAATATCCAATATTTTGGTGAATCATGTCTAATAAATTCATGTGTTTTATATAGTGTTTCATTATAAATTCACAATACCAGATTTCAATTACATGGGAACCATTAGACACATTACAAACCTTAATAAATCCCTTACATGTCTAAAAAACTCCAACCATAAAATAGAGATATGTCAATAGTCCGATCATATAGTTGATCATTAAAGAAAATATTTAATGAGAATCACTTAGCATCACAATTGAATAATTGAGGACATGGATCCCACATATATATGTCATACTCTCATATCTCAACCCATCCATGAATGTGCTCAATTTTAATTTTTGCTGGGTAATAAAAATCTCACATAGTTTATTAACACTATAATCCAATATAAAAAGATTATATTCCATAAAATGTGTCCTTAAATTATGATAATGTTGTGTAGTTTCAATCGCATGTGATGGTCCACCATTAGTGAAATATGTATGAACACTCTGTCTCCAACATTAGACACCAAGTGGTCTCCATAGACATTGAACATGTCAATTCTACTATTAATTCGTGGTCATTATTAATTTACATTCCTTTAAAAAATTTCAATTATATCTTCCATGAGAGTCGGAAAAATCAATATTGAATCATCAAATTCAATACAATATAGTGGTTAATGAAATTTACATCCACGGAAGGGTTCAAATTGAGGTAGATAAATCATATCGAAGATCTTATTATTGAAGAAAACTATATAGACATCCAATTGGTTTTCCCATGGGCCAATAATATATTATATAAACAATCTTATCCTATCCTATATAATTGTATTGGTTCACTTATACTTCCCATTAGTCTGTAGATGATAAATAAACTAATCTATACATGTATACAAATTTATTTCTATAATTACTTCATGATAATTGTGGTAAATTATATGTCATTATATTAATTTTTTTCCAATGTACAAGTTATATAAAAAAATCATTAAATCATAAATATTTATATGGTAATTAATAATTAACATATCTTAAATCATTAAGAAATGATCCACCTTCTTCAAAACAACAACATCGACCATTACAACAACATTTATCTCAAGAATCCATGGCGAATAAGTCACGTAGTCCACAATGACATATATCATGTCCAATAATGTATAGGTAATGTATTAAAAGGTACAGTGGACCTCTTGTTCTTAATAATCATTATCTATTAGGTGGATAACTATATAGGAAAACATGATTGCTTCTTCTTTATTCTTTTCGACTAGAACATCCAATACATTTAGGAAAATATATTGGGAAAACATAGTCGTAATAGTGACTTAGTATATTGAAACACCCACAAAAATTTCTTATAGATACCTATGAGATCAAATACATGACCTCAGACATGAATATTACCATGAAAATTTACAATCTATTTTAGCAGTGACTCCCCCACCATATATGTTTTCCCTTATGGATAATAGCAATAGAATTAAAAATAGTCTCTCATTTTTTCTATTATGAAGAAACAATTTAATGGTTAAGGATATAAGAAAATTCATAACCATGAGACTCATTCACATTCAAATACATCAACACAAAATGATGTATCATCTTCCACTAACCAAATATAAACCTATATATGATGATTCTAACTTTTCCTACTAAAGACATCAACAAATATATTTCCATACCAATGGATATAAGCTAATACAAAATCATAGAATTTTCTCTAATCAACCTATCGCTACAAATAATTATTTAAATTTCTATATAATAAAACTAATTTCATGATTTTATAGTCCTTATACAGCATAAATAACTCATCGAGAAGAATATTTTTCCAAAATTCCAAACTAAAAATAATATATATATATATATCATTCCATGTAATGATCCATAAATATTATTTCATGAGGCCACCAATTCCATTACCCATAAACAACTATTTCACCATGCTACATCAAGATTTATCTTAACCTAACTATAGATACATTTTAATATATGGTCTTCTCATTAACGGAATATTGTTAGACTAAAATCTATGTGGAGGTCATCATTTCCTTAAACTCCTTAATGAAATTTTTTTAGGAATAAAACCACATAAAAATCACCCTTTATGAGATAAATATTTAATTGGTACATCCATTCATTAGATGTCCTAAATAATCCTATTGTAATATAGAACTATCCAATTAAATATATGAATATGAAAAACTATAAGGAGACTCTCCCAAGAAACTTCTCCAGTCAACTTAATTGGGTTCACTAAAACGAGTTCCATATATATCACATGCCTCAAAAGGTTTACATGGTATATCTTGACATGACACTGTGAAATCATATAATATAGAATGTTTTCACTAAATATTTCAAAAATAATTTTTATTTTCCATGCATGTTCCACCACTAACATCGATAACATGAGAATATCATCACCAAAATGACCAAAATTTTATCCCAAATCAGTGAACAAAATCAATTCATCATATTCATAAACATGAGGGTGTATTCATCAATCAAAACAATTTTACCAAATAGTCATATAGGTTATACCTAATCATAATTGATGAATGGTGTATATATGTTTTCCTTAGAATATATTGGTGATAAATAGATTAGTTTTCAATATTTTAAAACAAATATGATACCCTAATTTGATCAAATATATCATAAATATGTTTAATTAAATATTCTTATAATCACATTGTTTAATGAATTATAATCCAGACATGGTTTAAACGAAATTTATTCCTTTCTAGAGAATTGGACAACTGATCCTTATGGAATGGTACTAGGATAAAAAAATCCTGTATCCTCTAACATATCCAAATACTATTTTAATTTATTATTTCTAACAATATCCTTCTAATATTTTTTATTATAAAAAATATATACCATAGAATGAGAAATAGGGTAAAATTCACACCATCTTATAAATCATTATTCATACATAATTAGGGAAACCCTCTTTGAATTAGTTTTAAATTGACGGAAAACCCTTCTATTATTTTTCATCTTCAATGATAGGCCTAGAAACCTAGGACATAACTCAACCAAATTGATGATGTACATGTCCTAAAAATCCCAATTTTAAATTACAGTCTCCAATATAAAAATAATTATTACCATAATGAGATGTGAAGATTATCAGACTATGAATGTAGTCTATTAGAGCTAGATACAGAACAAATACTTCAATCTAGGGAACCAAATCAGTAGAACTAATTTCGAGCACAATTAAATACCAAATATATTGATACCATGATCTAAAATATAACATTATATATAATAATGAATATATTATAACTGCATAATTACTTTTGTATCTATGGTAATCACATAATTTAGGTCCTTCATAATGTTGTATAGGTCATCTGTGAAAGGGACAATCTTGAAAAAATGGGGATCACTCAAATAAAATAGAAGTTCATAGTGATGCTACCAGAATCAAACTATAAATATTAGGAGACTATTTTCATGATATCATATACTAGATTCCACAACTAGAAACGTGAAATTTATATAACTAAATGTCCCAATTCCTCCTTCCATTGAACCGCACCACAAGTTTTGTGCTACTACCTTGGTGATATGATACCACATCCCTCACCTCAACCAATTGGACCTATATATCTCTAATATCTTATCCAATATTGAATAGATTATCCACTTACATAATATAGTGTATTATTGAATAATTTATTACTATGAATCAATGATTCGTTCATATAGATCATATAAAAGTACACCATATTTCCAGAAAAATAGCACTCCACTTGTATTTTGTCATACTATGGTATCATATGTCTAGAATTACCACTCTTTTATTATATTCTAGTCCAAATACCCAAGTTATTATAGACATTTAAACAATTCAAGTAATTAAATAGTTGATGGTAATTAATATTAGTGGATTTACTACTAGCATAAATATATTAATCTATAATTCCAATATTAGGGGACACCATCAAACTTCCCTTGATGATATGGTATTGCTTCATAACCTCATTTATTTCCATCAATTAAACGAAAACAACCTAGTACAGAATTTCATACCTAAGAAATTCGCTAATTCGTTTCACAATTAATTCCACATCCATTGTAAACAATGGATTAAAAAGGAATTTATGTTAAAGTGGAATCATAATCAATCCCAAATATACCTTCTTTGAAGCAGTTCATGAAAACCCAACAATTTTATTCACTCATGGTATATGGAAATAAAAAATTAAAGATCATGGCCTAAATGTTCATCTAGGTCATTACTACATTAATTTATGATTATAAAAAAATTCTCACTAACCATTCATCAATCAATGAAGCATAAAAAAAATTATTTACAATACTCTCTATACAATTCTCTAGTTTTTCAAAGTATATTCACACATATTCCACTGGGAATAATGATGTGTCAGTGTCAGCTTCCCATGAATATGTTGGTGGGTGTTGTAGTTGAATCTATTTAGTCAGTTATCACCTCATTATATTAACCCTTGTTGTATATCTCTTAATATATTTTATAAATCACTGCAATATTTCATCAATATGGTCATATTCTATGTTCGCCTGTGCCACAGAATCTTATGATTTAATAGCTAATTGTTCTTGATCATTATCACCCTCTCATCATATGATAATTAGTATTCATATATGAATTTCAATGATTTTCCCATCACATGACTTGAATAAAATTTTAATAATTTGTGGAACTGTACTTAACGATGTTCACTGAAATTATTTAATCATTTTATTTATTTGTATATAATATATTTTCGGTATGGAACTATATTCTCCCATAACTACTTTTCATAAATGATCACACTCAAAATTGAAATCACAATGTATATATAATGATGAATGAAAAATCAAAATCATTACTTTCAAAAATATTATGAAAATATCATAAATAATAATTTTATTAAACTATGTACATTACCCTTGGTGGAATTAATAAAAAGATAAAATAATAAAAAAACTACAATCCCACACATCGTAGCATGTTATATCCACATAAATGAGATTCTTATGCCTAGACTGGGGATTTTTAATATGTTTTGAGATTTCCACATATCATGGATACCTCCCCAAATAGGAAATCTATTTATATACATATGATAGCACATTATAAATTCCCCATATGCGTTTATTTATAAGTAACGAAATTTATTTTCTATATGTACTCAATCATGCCTCCCAAAACATTTGTGGCCTGGTTTTAATGTGATAACATGGGGAATCTATAAACTATACTCATAGTAGTAATAATAGACAAATTTAGAATACTATAATCCATTAGATACTATCACAAGAACATAATAAATAATGATCTATTTTATACAACATATTAAAAAAAGATGAACATAATATAATACCATAAAATAAACTAGAAATATAACAGAATTATCCTAATATATATATAAAATATGAACTAGTTCAAAGGCCATTATTAGTATAACTATCCATTGTAACAACCTGGTTCCGGATTCCCCCCCGAGATTCCCTTTACTCAGTTGGTCACATGGCCTAAAGTAAATTTCACCTAACTCTAGAGACTACTGACTAGTATCAATAGTATTGGTTGTGATAGTTGGGAAACTATGCACTAATTTTGAGAGTAATGTAACAGAAATAAATGGAAAACAATTTCATATGAAATAATGACACCATACCCCAATAGACATCAAAATAGTAAATGAAATAAATATATAGAGAAAATATGTAAATGTTTCATGATATATATGCCTAGGAAAGAATCCAAAAAAATCACAATGATGGAAAATAGTACAAAACCAATGTACACTAAAATAAATAAACTCAAACAACATCGCAAGCCTCAGCATGGTCCCATTATCCCAAGATGAAAAACAATCAAGTACCTACAGAAGAAGATAGCTTTCCCTTATCTATACATGAAGCAATATAATCTGTTTGGGCCCAAAAAATGACACAAATAAGTTGTGAGAAAAATCCCAGTTTGAAACCACCTAAATATCTATACCTAACAGACATTGAATATATATGGAAGGAAATAAGAAATAAGAAGAAGTAAATAAGGAAGTAATTTATTGTAAAAAATCCTACAGTTTCAATTATATAATTTACATTAAATAATTTACACAACCAAAAACAATTACTATCAACCCTATGGGACGTCATCACACCCTTTCCCCTATGGTTCAGCCAACAAAAGGAAATTAACAAATAGACTCTATAGAAGTACTCACCATAAATTCCCACCATAGTTTTGTGTAATCAAAGACTCTCTGAGGAAGAACTCACCATCAACAACCCCTATAGTCTATTAACAGTATCTAAACACACTCATAGAAAGAATGTAACATCAATTCCTCATGTGGTCTCATGACGTATCTATATACATGGGGATAGATCACTCAACACTAATACTTTCTATGTTCTCCCAGCATGGTAATTATAACCGACACAATTGGAAAGTACTCAACATCCCCTGTGGTGTCACTAAACTAGTTTCCCGCAGTCTCGTGTAAAGAATCCGTACACAAACTATAAACAACATCCAAAGTAAACCTTAAATTACTATGTTTTTAATTAGCTATAAGGCATGGCACAACATTACAGATAAATAAAAATTGGATCCTAACAAAACTATGAGTGGAATACAATATCCTAATATAATAGGATTGACCAAATGACCAAAATCATGTATGCATGGAAAACACATCCATATAAAGTTAAATAAATCTTTTTACTATAATAAATCCTCTACTCAAGCATAGATGGCATATCTAGAAAAATCACGACTAAAAACCACAATCAAACAATACCCCAAATGATGGTATTGGGAACTTTTGAACATAAAACTCAATGACTAACTACAAAAAGGCAAAAACATCTGACCTTGGTGTTGTACAAATGATATAAATGAACCTCAGGACATGAATCTCCCTAGAATGACGTAGATCTTTATAAACATCGAATAACATTCAATCAAAGATAACTCATGGAAGAAGAGGAATCTAGAAACATGGCTCTAGAAGAAGGAAGATCATATCACTGTGATACGAATGTAATCGATGACGATCGATTGGGATAACTCATGATGAGTCAGAGACATAGAGATGATTTGTGGCCCACAGTCACTTCTGGATGAGACATGTCTATAAGAAGATGGTTCTTTCAATTAGACCCGACCTCAATTATTTTAATAAAAAAATGTACATTGTGTGTTCTTTAAAAGTAAATGGTGTGTACTTTCCTTATTCATTCCAGTATTTTGGAGGTCTCTAGGCCACCCACATGGTCATGTGTTCAGCCATTACACAACCAGCACATGCCTTCTTATGGAAACTGAGTACACATAGTCTATATAGAAGTACACAGTGTGTACTATGGAAATTACAAGAATCACCTCTTCTTATCGACAACACCAGGAAAAAGGATTCATACATAAAATATATCTTCGGTTTTTAAAAACATCCCTCCTTAAATAAATTCATCACTGAATTTCCATAGCATGGAAGAGTAAAAGAAGAACCCTCGAACAACTCTAGCCACTCCAATCGTATATCGATCTCACTCTCACAAGTCTCATCATATTCTTTCCCATGATGCCAAAATTGTCATACCAGAGGAACATACTGGCCACATAGAACCTTCACACTATGATCAATAATTCGGATATGATTCTCCTTAAATGAGGCGTCAATATCTAATTAATTCTCCTGAGGGTGAAATATATGATACATTTAATAGAAGTAATGTTATATCTACAAAATGTGGATGATGTGTAGAATGGCCTGAATCCTCTCAAGTAACTATAAATGATAGGCTACCGGCATGACCCCTTCCAAATCCTCAAACATCCCGATGTGTCTCGGTGATAGAATACACTGTCTCATAATCCTCCTATGTCAAAACCTTGGCATGACATGTATGAAGACCTGATCCCTAACCTCAAACACCATAGGTCGTCTCCATCGATCATCATAATTCATTTGTCATGACTGTGAAGTAGCCATCATCTTCTGAATCAACTTTATTTGCTCTGAGCTCTCCAAGACAAGACGATGTCCCATCATAACTACCACTCCTTCTTCCATCCAACATAAGGGTGATCGGTATGGCCAACCATCTAAATCCTCATAAGGTTCCATCAAAACAGTATCTTGAAAACTATTGTTGTAGGAAAAATCCACAAGAGGTATGTGTTTCTTCCAAGAACCTCCAATTTCTTGGATGCATGCTCGAAGCATTTCTTCCATCACATGAATTATATAATCAGACTGGCCATCTATATGTGGGTGGTATGCTATACTCAGAATTACATGTGTACCCAAAGACTTTTGTAATCCCTGCCAGACCCAAGAAGTAAAACGAGTATCCCTATCTTAAATATTGTATTATGGAACACCATGTATACATAAAAGCTCTTGTGTAATTCCCCAAACCCAGTTACCCAGAGTCTATGCATTGTTACAAAACATTGGCATGATCACAAGTGATCAAATCTGGAAAGACCGATCAGTTTAGAAGACTTTGAAGTACTAGATACTTTCATATATATTACATTACATTATTAAATGAAAAACCACAACCATATTATCTCCATTGAACACATTAATAACCCTTATACTATACCTAGAGGTTAGTCATAATATAATTCTTCTCATCCTGGGAAAAATAATTAATAGAAAAGGGTGAGCTCAGAAGCTCAATAAGTATAACTATATAGTGTAAACATTAATAAGAAAGCATAAACATTTAAGGAAATTTCTAAGACTAAAACAAAATCCTTCTAAAATTAATCATATCATCATAATATGGAAATGATAAATAAAACAATGCCCTTTAGTTATTCACATGAATATTTTAATAGTCTAATAATCACATGTAAAATCAATATCCAATTTCATAATGATAGAATGCATAAAGCCAGACTTCATAACAACATACTCAAGGCCTTATGCCAAGGCAAAAAGTAATATTTTATCAAGGCCTTTTACCAAGACACTAGTTTGTTTCATGAGACTGAATGATGCGTCGAGGCACTATAGCTGGATCCACCTGTCACTTACTAAGCCCAATGCATTCCATGAAAATGTTTAAACATAATATAAACATTTTTATTAAAACTAGCATATGAAATTTTAATAAATTATCCATAAGACATGAATGGTGTAAAAATAACACATCCACTAACAAACAAATCAAAAAACCTCCAATACAATATGTAATATTTGTATCGTAATAAATCAACTTCATGCAAGCTTAAAATCCATCATAGGATGTTAACATAGTTGAAATACAAACATTTTTACAGATATATATCATTTTATTTTGAAATAATATAAATGTATTATAATTATAATAGAAAATATAAATTTTGAAACTATTATTATATTCTTGTTTATGAGGTTTCTACAATGTTATAGTGTTGGAAAATAGAAACACCCACCGTATAAGTTGATTAATATAAATTCTTACATTTATTTTATTGAAAAGGTCATAAAGTATCTTGATTTGAAAATAAGTGAAAGATTCCTTTCCAAACATATATGATTAAAAATGTTATAAAAGACTTTAACCAATAGTCTAGTAAATAGTAAAATTATTATGATTTATATTTTTATGAATACAAGGGTGTGATTGATAAAGAACTCCTAGTAAATACTTATGTATTAACAACCTAGGATATGTGATGATATTATAGAATTAACCCTTACCTTGTACATTTCCTTGGATGAGGGTATGATAAACTATTTTATAGTATACAAATCATTGTTATTATATTTTACATAAACTATAAACATAAATATGATATAAAATAAGATCCTCTAATAGAACTTTGTAAATAATATTTTAGTAGTATCATCGTTTTGGGTGATAAATGATCTGTTTTCCATTATATGCTTGGTTATGTAAGCTATGTTGGTTATGGATAGGATGTATCTGATTCATAAATTCAATAATATTATGTTGATAATAATTATTTCTAATCATAAAATGAATATAATTTTTTAATGATTAGATGGGAATGAATCTCACCGCGTTCATGGGGACAGTAATTTGTACATACACAAGGGTGTATATAACATTATATTGATTGTAAAATCGTATGTAATTGTATGATATATCATATATATAGAATCACTATCATGTTATATTTATTATTTAAATCATTTATACAAATTATTATACCAATCCAAATAATGAAGTGTCATAATAATACACTACACTACGACGTGGAGACGGTAATCTGTATGTACGCAAATATGGTGAATTCGTCATTTATAGATCTTATAGAATTATTAATATGGTTATACCATATTTATAATAACATCAAAGTATGTAGAAGGTACAAGATTTATTATTTATGATGAAAACAACATTGAAAGAGGAATTTGAAGAAGAAAAGTACCTGAAAGAATGTGGTGAAATTATTATCTATGCTTTGGGGGTTTCTTTTTGAGATGGTCAAAAGGGATCCATAGGATCAATTTATGATCAAAGTAAAGATCCAAGGATGAATTGAGGGAATTTGGGAAGGTATTCTTTTAGGGGATGGTCTAGTGAAATGGATTTGGAGGTATGAAATTAGGTGAAGGGTAAATAACCTTCTATAAGAGGGGTGAGGGTCACTTTAGGAAAAGTATGAAATATTATTTCATAATAAAATAATTTTATGTTTTTAGTGGTTTGATAATTATTTATTTCGAGTCTAAAGTTGGTATGGGTCGAACACCTCTCAACCAATAAATTTTGGACAGGTTTTGGTCACCATTTTAACCTTATCTATTATATTTAACTCTTAGTTAAATAGTTTGACATTTACCTTGTCTCATTGTATTTTTATATGATATGGTTAATACACATACTATATACTAAAAAGATAACTCCATGTTGTTATTTATTGATATCAATAACAATATAAATGCATTTTCACCGAACCATAGATTTTTAGTTATATTATATAAATTGATAATATAATATTTGTTTTAAAAACTTGATTATGTCAATTTTGACACTATTTAGTATTTAATTTTTTTAAAATCCCTCAAAACATTACAAATTAGAATTAAATTTATATAATCATCCATAAAAGCTTATTTTAATGTAGAAAATTAGTTTAATTAATCACACAATTCAATTCACATTTATTATGATATTTACGATATCAATCATTTTAGTATTTCATTAATAAGCTAATTATTGCATCATAATTATGTCATAAATATATTGAATATTTAATGTATAAAAATTATAAATTAAATTCCATTATGTTGGAAATCTTTTTATCTTTCTAAATAATATTTATAGGTGAATTTATATTGTGGATAACCTTATATTAAAAATAGTTTAATTATTAAACATTGAATTTACCACTTTTAACTCTTCATTAAATAACAAAAAAATGACCTAATCTAATCCAAGGGGACCATAGGGGATCATATTTTATTCCTACTGTTGTTTTCTATCGAAAATTACACTTATCCAATAGAATTATGACATGTGTTAGGATAATTGTAATAATATTATTACCTGTAATTACCCGTTTTACTTTTAACCATTGTAAATAATACTGAAAAGATTATATTCATAAAAATTTATGTTAATCTTATTGAAACAAATTTCATATACTAATGTCAACCATGAATCTTAGAATTTTTAATATCAACTCAAATAAATGATAAAATTATGTTTTATGCAAATTTTTAAATGCTCTTAGAAGGTGGATAAAGACGGTAAAATATTCAATAAAATTATATATATCTAATCATATAATAAAATGACTCCAATGAATTTCATTGAACATATTTTGGTATTAGGTATGTATTTTTACCTAAAATAAACTAAATATAATAACTAATTACTTAAATAAAAAGTCGGTTTTATAAAAAAATACAGTATATTTTACTATACATAAAAAATTGAACATTTTCTTAAAAATACAAAAAATTCACTTTAATATAATTATTTTATTAAATATTAAAAAATTAATTCTTTTGGAAAAATACAATTTATCACATTTCTAAAAGTGGGTATTACTATTCATAATGTCTAGTTTGATTTGTTGTTGTGTGTTAAAACTCCATGTTGTGTTCAACCCAAGTTTCTACATTATTCAAAGGAAAACATATCGTCAAATCTTGTGGTGTTAAATTCTCCCCTCCTTAAAATATTTTCATCCTAGAAATTTCTATAATATGTATACATAAAAATATTCTAGTGGTTCTTCATCATAAGATCCTTAGCTTCCCATATTTCCTCTTCTATCTTATGATTTCTCCATTCAACATTCACCAGAAGAGTCATCCAATTTCACAACATGTGTTATTTTTTATCAAGAATTCTAATAGGATCTTCACAATAATATAGATCAGGTTTTAGTTCTCATTATTCATATTTGAGTACTTATAATGTTTTAGGAATTAATTTTCTCAACAGTGATACGTGGAACACATAATGAACTAAAAAGAGACCTGGAAGCATTGGAAAACGATAAGCTATAACTCCAATTTATTCTAGATGTTCAAAAGGTCTGATGTACCTAGGGAAAAATTTACCCTTTATACTGTAATGTATAATAGCCATTCCATAGAGATACCTTCAAGAAAACATGGTCTCTTAATTAAAATTCAAAATCATACCGTCAGTTATTAGCCTAGCCCTTTTTACTACATAGTGCTGCTTTAATGTGGTTTTGGATAATAATTAAATTTTTAATTGTTTTGTCAGCATGTTATCTACCTATGAGTTTTCATTCACCATCATCATCCCAAAAACATGGTGTGTGAAATCACTTTCAATATAACTCTTCATATGGTGCCATCTGAATACATGAATAGAAGCTATTGATATAGGAAAATTCTACCTGATGTAAATATTGATCCCACATACCTTGAATGTCACGTGAGAAAGATTTCAACATGTCTTCTAAGGATTGAATAGTCTGTTTTGATTGTACATTAGTTTGAGGGTGGTTGGAAGTGCTCCAATGATGATCAGTATCCCAGGCCATCTAATGACTTTTCAAAAATCATGATGTAAAATGGGGATCATGATCAGAAACAATCATTAGGGGAAGACCATGGAGTTTTAAGACTTCATTAATATATAGTCAAGCTAGACATTCAAGTGTTAAATCTTCTTTTATAGCATGAAAACTTGCTAACATCATAAGAGGATCTAAAATGACCGACATTGCATCATTCCTTCTAGTAGTATTTGGTTGTCCCCGGACAATGTTCATTGTAATATCATCCCATTTCAACTCAAGTATGGGATGATGTTGAATGAATCCCCTAGGATATTTTCTTCCAGCATTCACTTTTTAACACACTATACATCTTGACCCATAATCCGGAATATCTCTCTTCATGTTGTCCCACCAAAAATGTTGCATCAAATCTCTATACATCATTGTGCTTCCGTGGTGCATAATTAAATTGGAGAAATGAGCATCATCTAACATTTCCCATTATAGATCATGTATATCTAGAACACAAAGTCTCTTCCCAAATTTCAAAATTCCCTCTTCATATATGAAGTCAATTAATCTTCCATTATTTATATTATTAATCTTTTTTTAAAACTCTTCATCATCGATCTGAGAACTTTTTAACCTTTGAAGAAATGATTGTTTGGAAACCATTTCAAAAATATTTGATGTTTCACCTTCCATGGTTATTCCCATGTCCTTATTTACTAGATCTATGAAAATATGATCCCTTTCAACCAATATATTTTTAAAAAATCCATGAATATTTATACTAAAAGCATATTCCACCTTATTCTCCATCAACATGTGGTAATGTAAAATGCAACCATAATCTTTGATTAGTTCAATCCATCTCATTTTCCTCATTTTGAGTTCTTTTTCTGATAAAAGACACTTCAAACTATTTTGATCAGTATAAATCTCACATTTTTCACCATGGAGACTGTCTCTACATATCTTAATAGAAATGATTACAATGGCTTACTCAATATCAGGAGTGGGATAGTTTTTCTCATGAATTGTTAGCACTTGGGATGTTTAGGAAATTACTCTATCATTCTACAGAAGGACTCAGCCAATTCCTTTCTTTGAATCATAAATATAAATTAAAAACCAATTTCCCTGATGGTAGATTCAATATTGGAGAGTTGAATAATCTTTTCATAAGTTCATTAAAATATTATTGAAATTATTTTTTTCCAAACTAATTTAACCCCTTTATGCGTGATCTTGGTTAATATGGTAGGCAACTGGGAAAAATCTAAATGAAATGTGATAATAACCTGATAAACGAATAAAACTTCATACCTCAGTTATACTCGTCGGTGCTGGCCTTTCATGGATTTTCATGGCCTTTGAATAATGAACAAAGATTCCGTCCATAGAGATAATATGGCCAAGAGAATAAATCGCTTAAATCCAGAATTCAAACTTTCTAAACATCTCATATAACTCATTTATACTACGGGTTTTTAGAATATTCTGCAACTGATTTTCATGGTCTTGTAAGATTTCTGAGTATATCAAAATATCCTCAATAAATACCAGTACCATGTCATCATGATTTTCCTTGAAAATTATATTCATTAGATATTGAACACAAAGGGAGAATTAGTCGATCCAAAAGGCATTACTGTAAACTTGTAATGCCCATACATGGTTTGAAATGATGTTTTTGGAACGACTTACTTCTCCACACACAAATGATGATATCCAGATAGAAGTTCAATCTTTGTAAAATATTTAGAACCCTGAATTTGTTTGAATAAATCATCATTGTGAGAGAGGGGATATTTTTCTTTATTGTTATAGAATTAGTCTCCCTACAGTCAATGAAAAACCGCATTGATCCATATTTCTTTATAACAAAAAGAACAAGGTCACACCGTAGTGAAAAAATAGCGTTAATAAATTCCTTATTACTCAATTCCACTAGTTGTTTATTTAGTACCTCTTATTCCACAGTGGCCATTCTATAACTGGTCTTCGATATGGGCCTGGAACTAGAAATTAAATCAATGGAAAACTCAATTTCCCATTTTGGAGGTTGTCTAAGAAAATATCTTGGAAACAAATCAACATATTCTTGAAAAATATGTACTTCTTCTATTTTTTCATTCTTTTCCAAACCTAATGTTATTTCATTCTTTTCCTCCGTAATAATTGAATTTGGTAGAGCTACTCGGGGTGGGTCGAGATAAGAATCATATGTGATGTTTTTGATTTAAAAATAAGGTACTCATTTTCATTATATAAAAATTATAACCTCATACTTCTTACAATAAATTTTTTCATCATGGTCTGAATGCCAATCCATACTGAGGCTTATATCAAATTCAATCATTGGTTTGACAATGAGACCAGTAGAAAACGATCATTTTCATGACCTAATAGGAACTGATTCCCAAAAATATTGTATCAATGAGATTTCCCTAGGTTTTTTGACTTACTACTCCCTTTTTATTAAAAATTGAAAATATATAATATACATTACAAAATGGAAAGATATGAAAAAATGTGATGATCTAGAATCAAATAAACCATTGGCTAAACATGAGGAAACCATAAAATTACCAGCCACCACATATTTCTAAGCATTAACCTCAACTGTAGTGATCACATAAGATTCACCTTTCTCTCTTTTCATTTTCTGAGGTATGTTCTCTTGGCTCATAGGACATTAATTTACATAATTCCCCTTTTCTCAAAAATTGTATAATTCAACATTGAAAACCCTTTCATTCCCTTAGAATCACAAGTTTGGTGTAATTTTTCACCTAACTTGTAACAGAATCCCATTCCCATCAGGAAAGTACATTGTTGTTTATTCAACCATTTAATATTGTATTGTTATTCAACTTTTCCATTATACCCCATATTTCCATTTCCATAGTGTTCAACATATCTCCTCTTATCTTGATTTTCATTATAGTAAAAAAATTATAGAATTCTTGTTTTGTCTTGATAGCACATGAGGCAATATCGTCGTATGATGAGAAGGATTGCGAGACTAATGATCGATGGAGAAATGGTTTTAACCCCTAAAATATTCGATCAACCTTACTGCTTGGGTTACATTTATAATCTACTGCGTGCCTTGCTATCCTTGTAAAGATAGCCTCATACTTAGTGAAATTACAATCCTAATTTTCCTTCAGACATTGAAATTGTCTTTCTATATCTGCTCAATGGTCATGAGGAAAGTATTTCTCTATGAAAATCCTTTTAAACTCCCTCAATTCCATGTTTGATACTTATTCATCTTACTTTTTTTGGATTAATGACCACCATTGATCTGTATCTCCCATGAGGTGATAAACTACAATGACATTTTTTTCCCTTTCGCTAATCCCCAAAGTAAGAAATATTTTCTCAATAGATGATATACATTCCTCACCTACCAATGGATTTGTACTCCCAATGAATGTTTTTGATTGTTTCTTTATGATGCGGTCTAACATTAATCCCCTCCATTGTGGATCAGGGTTCTCAATATGGGTAAGTTTTTTATTCGTAACCTGAGTGAGTTATACCAGAATGGTGATATGATGATCAAAACCAGTTGAATCCCCAAATACACTATGTTTATCTTGATTAGGGAGGAAATCCCTACATGGATTACATTTGTTCATACAGTTTACATTACTTCCACTAGGCACCATTTCTAAAAAATGTCACACACTAAATTAGTTTATGAATCCCAATACATAATTCTATACTTGTCAAACACTTAACATAAATTGAGCAGTTTAAGGATATAATCCATAATCATAAAATTGTTTTTAATGAAGAGTTATGTACTCATAAATCCTACATAATGGTTTGTAAAGAAGATGTGAATTATCTTATGAATATCCCCCGAAAGTGTGGTATCTTACAGTACAACAAGCCTCGTTGTTGTGCACCAGGATACCCCATGTCAACCCCAAAACTCTTAGTCAGTGTTTTCAATCCTTGTTACATCTGTGCCAGATCTTTTTCTACCTTCTTGTATCCCGACAGGGATGTATTTGTTTAGAAACTCAAAAAATATCTACAATACGATAATCTTAGGATGTGCTTCTATACTATTCCTTGATTTCTATCTAAAGGTAATATTATATAATCATAGTTTATCAACACCTATCATCCAATGATTGTACTAAACATCTATGATACCAACTATAACACTCAGACCCCAGTTACCCATAGTTGGTGCATAATTACATAACATTGGCATGATTATAAGGGATCAAATCTAGAATGTTTGATCAATTTAGTAGCGTTGGAAGTAGTAGAAACATTCATATGTTTTACACTACATTATTTAATAAAAAAGACAACATCATTTCCTCCAATGAACAAATTCATATCTCGTAGACTATTCACGTGGTTTAGTCATAATATACTTTTTCACATCTTGGGAAAAATGAAACATAGAAAGGGGAGAGCTCAGATGTTCATTTAGGATAACAATATAGTGTAAAATTTCATAAATAAACATAAACATTTAAGGAAATCTATAAGACTAAAATAGAAGCCTTTTAAATTTAAACATTCATCATAATATGAAAATAATAAATCAAATAATTCCATTTACTTATACACATGGAAATTCAACTAGTCGAATAATCACATATAATATCAAGAACCTATTTCATAATGATGGAATGAATAATGCTAGACATCTTATCCACATAGTCTAGGAATTGTGTGAATACTAAAAATAAGATATTGTCAAGGCCTTTTTCCAAAACAATAGTTTTTCTCATGAGACATACCGATTCATCGAAGAGCAATTGTGGGCACCACTCAACATTTATTGAGTCCCATGCATTCCTCATATGATAATTTTTAAACATAAAATAAATATTAGTATTAAAACTATCATATGATGTGTCAATACATTATCCATAAACCATGAATGGTGTAAAAATAACACATCCACTCTCAAACAATTCATAAAACCTTCAATACTATATTGATTATTTGTATCATAATAAATTAAGTTCAAACTAGATTAAAATCCATCAAAGGATGTTGACATCTATGAGATGAAAAAAATATAGAGAAATATCTATTTCTATTTTGAGATCATTTAAAAGTCATATAATTATAAAATAAAACATTTAATTTGAAAATATTCATATTATCTTGTATAGAAAGTTTCAATGAAGTTATAATGATGTGAAATAGTTGCACCCACCATATAAGTTGAAAAAATAAATTCATACCTTAATTTTGTCAACAAGTTCATAAAGTACCTTGTTTGGAAAACGAAAGAAAGATTCCATTAAGAACATATATGGTCAAATAAGGGTATAAATGACATTAAAAAATAGTATAGTAAATTATATAAATGTTTTTAATTACATTGTAATGAAAATGTGGAAATGGATTAGAATGATACCTCAATAGATACATAAGTATTGTCAACCTCAGTTAATTAATGAGATTGTAGAATTAACCCTTACCTTGTACATTTCCTTGGTTGATGGTACTTTAGAATCATTTATAAAAGATAAATAATTGTTACTAAATTATTCATGAAATATATACATAAATATTATATCATATATGTTCTTATAATATTTCTATATTAATAATAATAGAGAATTATCATCATTTCAGGTGTTAATTGATTCGTTTTCTGATATACGCTTGGTAATGTAAGCCATGTTTGTTATTGATTGAGTGTATTTGATTCCTATACATTTTTATTTTTTCATAAAAATAATTTTTAATCAGAAAATGAAAAAAAATTAATGATTATGATGGGGAAAGAATCTTATCGCGCTCGTGGAGACGGTAATCGGTATTACGCACGAGCGAAAATTTCAGTATACTGATTGTGAAATCATATGTAATTGGATGATATATCATATATAAAGAATCACTAACATATTATATTTATTATTTAAATAATTTATACTCATTATTATACCCATCCAAATAGGGAAGTGTTTGAATAACAAACTACACCACGATGTGGAGATGGTATGTCGTACGTACGCATGTATGGTGACTTTGTCATTTATAGGCTGGATATAATAACGAATATGGTTGCACCATATTTATAATAACATAAATGTAGATAGTATGTTATGGATTTATTATTTGGTTATGGAAAAAATAAATAAAGAGGAAGTGGAATTAAAAATGAACATGAAAGAGGGTGGTGAAATTATTACCACTTCTTCGGGTGTTTCTTTTTGAGTTGATCAAAAGGGCTATGTAGGTAGGATTTTTGATCAAATTATGATGACTAGGTTGAGGTGAGGGACGTTGGGAAGGAATTTATTTCTGGGTTGGATGATCCAAATGGATTTGGAGGTGTGAAATTATGAGAAGGGAAAGTACCCTTCGATAAGAGTGGTGAGGGTCACATTAGGAAAAGTATAAAATATTATTTTATAATAAAATATTATTCAGGTTCTAATGGCCCCAAAATGATATATTTCAGTGATAAAGTGGGGATACCCTCTAAACCAATAGGTTTTAAACAGGTTTATAGAACGTCCCGGTTCCGGGTGCCACTGAACGGGTTCCCTGAACCCGGTTCGCCACAAGACCTCAAGAGCATTTCCCCAAACGCCAGAGGCTTCCGACTAGAAGTGAGGGCCCATGTATGATAGTGGGGAATCTATGCCCTCATTTGTCAAAGTGTCGTGCATCGGAATATAAAAATACAATTAAAAACAGAAGCAATAAATCATACACAACATAAATGAACAACAGCAGTGGATATAACCAACAGTAGATAAGTAATGATGCTACATGTCTCATGTTCTATGAAAACAGCCATAACATGTTATACATCAATACAGTACACCCAAAGGCAGAGTATAGAAAGACAAAGTGAAACAATTGGTTGCAGCATCGTGAACCTAGGCTCTGTCCCATTCCCTCTTACTTCTCAACAACAGTCAAGTACCTGTATAGGGACTCTTGCCCCTATCCACACCTGCAGAAACATAATCTCTTTTGGCCGAAAAGCCTGACCCAAACAGGGTGGGAGAAATAATTTCCAAATAGAAACCTACCAAAGGCCCGTGACTAACTGTGTGTAAGCATGCAATGAAAAAGTGCAGTATTCAAATTCTATAAAGTAAGCAGTACTCAAATGGAACTAATTACCAGTTATGTTTCCATTTTATTATCCGTTTAATCGATTAAATTTAAAATACCACCACTGTGAATATTCTAAATAACCAGCTAATGTCCTCAGACATGTAAACTCCTACTCTCAGGTAAAGATTGTTCAACACAAGAATATTCCCTCAGGAATAACAGATTTTTCCCTCAGTCATAGGTAGTATCACCCTCAGGCACATAATCAGCTACCCACAGGCACGGAAGAAGTTCCCCTCATGCCGAAATAACTACTACCCTCGGGCTAAACAGTGTAGTGCCCACAGGCTAATCACAACAATGAACTCATTCTAAACATGTAACTGGGCCTTTCCAAACATGTAAACAAGCCGTAATAAATAATTTCCTCCCAAGGCAATTCTACAATTACTACTTTAATGGAATACCCTCGGGTATCCTGTCCAAATGGCTAAATAATGGAACACATGACCGTTGTGGTTCTTGATCCAAGAAATGATCCCAAATAAAAGATTTACAATTTATTCAATTACCTTTATAGTTCTATGCAGTTAATATAGCCATGGCCTCAACCACACGACACCCCAACATGGGTTTGTGGCACAAAAACGCCAAAAACTCATGACAATTGGAAAATTTAACACAAATCCACCTACCTTAAATGCTAATGAACATTATACCCGAACGCCGAATCCAGAAACGCCAAAGAACGGCATAGATCGGATGATGAAAAAAACTCTCTCAACCTCAAATAACTCTTTTTAGGAGAAGAATTGGTAAGAACAACCAAGGAGATGGAAGCCCTTACCTGTGCGGTTCCAAAAAGATCATCTGAGGTGGATACCTATTCCAGAAGATCACTCGGCATATCTTAAAGGTTCAGCCTCTTACTTTGGCTCCAAAATAGCTCAAATGCCTCCTATGACAAATAAAGAGGCTACTGCCTGTTTTAAGCCGAAAAAACAAAGTACACGACGTGTAATCCTTTCATTTAACTGTTCCTCTGGTGGTATCACCACACTGTTCATCCGTCGACAAGAGTACACGACATGTACTCATGAGTAGACGGCGTGTACTACCGCCCAACTGGTGGGTACTCTACCACCTTACTGTTTTGGCATGCCGACTGACTATATGACATGTACAAGACCACTACACGACATGCAGTCAGTTCCTACACACATAGTTACTGACATGGCTACATGCCATGTGTACTCATCCCAACATGGCCAATAGTACACTATGTGTGGAAAAAGTACACAGCTTGTACTTCCAAAATTTAGGATTTTCCCCAATTTTCCTTATTTTATTAAAAACACATAAGAAAAGGAGAAAAGAAGAGTATGTACCTCAGGGATAAGAACCAGGTTCATACAAATATCCCCCCGTATAGCAATTCGTCACCAAATTTCCCATCCAAGGGTGAAGAAGATATAACTGTGAACAACTCCATCCAATGAGCATGTACGTCGGCGTCCCACTCCAAGGTCTCTTCCTACCCTTGGCCATCCTACCATAGCACCCATACGAGAGGAACTAACCAGCCACAGAGAAACTTTGTGCTCATGTCCATGATACGAATGAGATCCTCCTCAAAAGACACATCTACCTCCAGCTCTACCTCCTCGGGCTGAAAGACATTAGACGGGTCTGAATGATAGCGACAAAACTGAGATACGTGGAATACTTCTTGCATTTATCGGTACCGCTGTGGTAACCGCAAAAGATAGGCAACCAGCCCAACTCTCCCAAGAATCTTAAATGGCCCCACATATAGTGGTGAAAGTTTACCCTGTCTCCCGATCTGCTTGTGTCCCTGCCTCAGCGAAACACGTAGAAAAACCTATTCCTAACCAAAAACTCAAAATGTCATCTACGACGATCAGAATAAGACAATTTATGAGACTTTGCAGTAGCCATCTGCTTCAAAATCAACTGGACCTGCTCAGAAGTCTCCTAAACGAGTTGTGACCCCAGTAAAGTTGCCTCACCTGGCTCTATGCAGCATAAGTGTGAACGGAATGGCCTACAGTATAAAGCCTCGTATGTTTCCATTTCAATTGTCATCTGGAAGCTATTGTTATAGTCAAACTCGAATAAGGTTATATGTTTCTCCTAAGATCCCCCAAGTCTAGGACCCATGAATGCAGCATGTCCTCTAGCACATGTTCCGTACGCTCTTACTGGACATCGGTGTGAGGGTGGTAGGTTTTTCTTAGAAGCACTTGTGTTCCCATTGCCCTCTGAAAACTCTGCGAGAAACGAGATGTTAAGTGGGAATCACTATCAGAAATGATAGAACGAGGGAACCCATGAAGATGTATGATCTCTAAGATATAATGCTGTCTGAGATCGTCAACACTGATGGTCTCCTTGATTGGACAGAAGTGACCTACCTTCATGAGTCTGTCCACAAAAACCCACATGGCATCATTGCCACAAGGTGACCTCGGAAACCCAATCATGAAATCCATCGCGACATCATCCAAATTACACTCCGGAATGGGTAACTACTGTAACAGCCCAGCTGGTCTCTGATGCTCCACCTTCACCAGCTGACAGGTGGAACATCTCGTAACAAAACCAGCTACATCCCTCTTCATACCCGGCCACCAGTACTAACATCTCAAGTCGCGGTACATCTTGGTAACCATGGGATGAACTTGTCAAGCTGATGCATGAAACTCTCACATCAGTTCCTCACGTATATCTCCTGGAACCCATACTCATCCCTGGAAATGCATAACCTCCTCGTCGCATATTTTCCAGCCAGGAGAAGGGTCCACACATTCCACCGAATCCCGTATAACTAGGCCTTCTAAATCAGATATTTTTGTCATCCTCACTCTATACAAGAGTGTAGATGTCACAGCTAAAGATGAGATATATGTTTTCCCCTGACTGTCATGCACCTCTAGATGCATCTCAACGAACAATTCCATGATCTCCCACTCTCAACTGGCCTCCTGCACTGCCAATATCTGAGTCTTCTAGCTCAGTGAATCAGCTACCACATTACCTTTACCAGATGTATAGGCAAGATCAAAATCGAAGGACTATAGGTAATCAACCCACATCTTCTGCCTCAGATTCAAGCCACGCTGAGTAAAGATATACTTGAGGCTTTTGTGGTTGGTGAAAACCACAAAATGATCTCCCAGTAGATAATGTCTCCAATAGCGCAACACATGCACAACTATTTCCAACACGAGATCATGCATCGGGTAATATCTCTAATGTGGCCTCAAATGCTGAGACCCATATGCCATAACTCTGTCTCCATGAATCAAAACTTCTCCCAGCCCAATACTTAATGCATCACTGTAAATTCTATAGCTCTTCCCTGGCTCTGATAGTATAAGGATCAGTGCTAATGTCAACCTTCCCTTCAGGTCCTAAAAAGATGCCACGCCAGAATCCGACCAAAAAAACATCACTCTCTTCTTAGTCAAACCTGTCAACGGTGCTACTAAGCCATAGAATTCCTTTATAAAACGCCTGTAGTAACCAGCAATACCTATGAAACTTAATATCTCAAACACGTTCTTAGGTTGATCTCAGGAATCTACTGATCTCATCTTCTCTGGATCTATCGAAACTCCTGCCTCTGAGATGACATGACCCAGGAAGTGAATATTGTTCATTCAAAAGTTGCACTTTGTGATCGTAGCATATAGCTGATGCTCTCTCAGTGTACTCAATACGATCTCAAGATGGGTGGAATGGTCGTGTAGACTGTGAGAGTACACCAATATGTTGTCAACGAATACTACCAAAAAAGTATCAATATACGGATGGAACACACGATTCATCAGAGCCATTAAAACTACGTGCGCATTTGTGAGTCTGAACGGCATACCCGAATACTCATATAGACCCTACCTACTCCTGAAAACCGTGAGACGTATATCAGATGGTCTCACACGTAGTTGATGATATCATAATCTCAGGTCAATCATTGAGAACACTGGTTCTCCATGATGCTGATAAAAAAGATCATCAATCCTCAGTAAGGGATATCGGTTCTGATCCATCAACAGGTTCAGCATATGATTATCCACGCAATGTCGGAGGGTACCATCCGCCTTCTTTGAAAAAAGGACCATAGAAACCAAAGTAGAAGTACTGGGTCGGATAAAGCCATTTTTCTACAACTCCTCCAACAGCCTCTTGAGCTCATGCAACTTAGGTATATCCATCCTATAAGGATGAATGGACACAGGTGCTTCTCCTAGCACAAGATCAATAGAGAAATCCACACCTCTCTCTGGAGGTAGACCTGAAAATTCATCCGTAAAGACATCGCTAAAACGATCAATAACTAGAGGGAAATCTGTCTTACAAGTCCCCTTATCATCCAGATATAAGCTCGCAATCTGGGATGAGTCTCCACCTCGGCCACGATGCTCTGGTTCATCTCAACACGCCAAAACATCCCACTCGCCCTTTTATAGAAACTCTCTGCCCTCTGGTGACGTGAAACTCACCCTACAACGATAGCAACCCAAAAAGGCTCGAAAGGGAACCAACTAGTCCATCCCGGAAATCACATCATATCTTGTCATCTCTAAGAAATAAAGATCCCAAAAGAAGTGAAACCCACAAACCTCAAGGGGGAACTCCTTACAGTAAAGCACACCAGCCGTTCTAGTCCCCAACGGAGTGTCTGGGGTCATGATATCAGAAGAAGTTGAAACACAGAGCCCATGGCTATCCACAATGGGTACAGATATGAAACTATGTGTTGCACCCCTATCAAAAAGTACTATAGAAAAGACAAAAGCTATTATAATAGTACCTATGACTATAGAAGGTCCAAGATCCTACTCATGTTGGGTCTGTTGCACCGCATATACATGCCCAGTGCCGCGACCCTGCAACATAGCCTTGCTAACCTGAGTTGTCTCGCCCTGCTACACATGAGATCCTGGTGTCTGGATACCACGGCCACAACCACCATCTCTACCTGCACACCATGACATATTCCAGTTCCCTGACTGGTAATAAGCCACTAGTCCTGCCCCCGCACATGGTGTCTGTATAGAACCCCTCTCATTAGGCATGAGTGGAAATGCCCTGCAAAATTACTGCAGATGACCCATCTTTTGACAAGATCGGCACTCCACTGGATTATGTGGACACTGTGGCCCCTTGTGCCCCTATCTACCATACTGGTAGAAAATAACCTGGCCACCTGAAACATTCTCCTAAATAGTACTGCAGCCCTAAGTGATGTTCACCGGTCTCTTCCTCTTTCCAACAGAAAAGGTACCAGTAACTGGTGATGACCCACCCTAGCCCACAACATTAGATTTTCGACGGTTCCTCTCTGGGATCCATGTCTGGTTGACAATAGTGTGTACAGTAGGCAACCTAAAAACATTCACCAATGCTCGGATGTCACACCGAAGACCATCATCAAAACTTCTAGCTCTCAATGTCTCATCACCCACCAGCACAGGTGCAAAGCACTGAATCTCCGTACAATGAGCATAATAGTCCATCACTGACATAGCACCCTGCTATAGATTTATGAACTCCAGAGCTCTATCTGATCTCAGCGTCTCCGCAAAGAAAAATTAATTGAAGACTGCCTGAATGTCATCCCACGCCATGTCCACGTGATGCTCTAACTGGCTGGTAACATCCCACCACCTCTTGGCTGAATCACGCAACATTTAAGTCGCGAGGTTGACCCTCCATCCTAGAGGAATCTCAAGATACTTGAAAATAGTCTGCATCGACCCATGCCAAGACATAGCTTCATGTGGTCCTCCATCCCCTGAAAACGTAGGCGGATGCTACTGCTGGAAGATACGTGTCAGCTCCGCCATAGATGTGGTAGCATGCGATGCTCCCTGAAACGTCTACATGAACCGAAATAAGCCTTCATGGAACTACGCCTCCACGCTCGTGTCTGGTATAGCAGTTGGCGCCGCATCTGGCCCTATTGGAGGATCAACTGGTAGCCCACGGCCCACTATCTCTGAAGTATACTCGTTGCCACTCTCCTAGAAAACAACGCGCAGTCGTCTAGGAGGCATGACACTACTAGGTAAATAACACACCATAGAACAAGATTTATCAAATACCGAAAGCGAAGGAACCACAAAGAAAACAATAGGAAGATGGAATTTCACGATTTTCAAAAAAAACACTAAATGGTGTGTACAATGCCTACACAACGTGTACTTGAATACCCTTCCCCTTCCCGGGTCCTTCTACACGGCTAAGCCACACGACTCCCGTTGAACAAAAACTACAAGGCTTGTATATAATCTATAGGGCCTGTATGGTGTTATTATCCAACTGCCCATGTCGTCTGTGACACCACCTACTAATCGGCTTAAAACTACATGACGTGTTCCACCCACACACGGCATGTACATCACACTATTTCTCAGCCACAAGGCTATGTCCACATGGTCTATCCACGGATAAGACTACACAACATGTCCCATAGGTACACGACATGTTAAAGGAACAGTGAAATCAACCCTTGTTATTAGTTACATGGCCGAGTCCCCAGGTCAAACTACATGGCATGTTCGTCATTGACACAGCATGTTCAATACATGATTTCACTGACCCGTGTTGTTAGTTACATGGCCGGACTCTGGGTCAACACTAAACGGTGTGTATATAAGGAACACGGTGTGTTTTACCCAAGAAACTCCCCACCCCGTGTCACTGCCCACATGGTTAGTGACACGGGAAGAGACTAGACAGCATGTACAGAATCTACACAGCGTGTTCTCCCTAAGATCTTCCCTCCCCGTGTCGCCGCCAACATGGTTTGTGACACGAGAAGAGATTACAAGACGTGTACTCAGAGTACACAATGTGTAAAAAAAGTTTATTTTTCTTCCCAAACAGAAGTCCATACACACCGTGTGTAAAGATACTATATGGTGTGTATACAGGGTTTCCAGACAGTATGCTTCAGAAACTTCTCTGGAACCTAGAAAATACCAAAAAGAAACACATAAGTGTCAAATTCCGACACGTGAGGGCCCATAATCCCCATGAATCAATGTCTAACATCTTATCTGTGTTATAACTAACAAACAGTTAATGATCTACCAAATTCCGGTCAATGAGGGACCATACTCCCTAAAAAACAAAAGTTTGGCATCCATTCTATAAACAGGCTTACACAAAATACCCTATCAAAAATCAGGTATTTATGATGCAACTATCATGATAGCATTCTTTTCTAGCAAAAATACTATAACAATAGTATGAAATTTCTAATGCACCTACATGGCATGGAACTATGCATGGCTTGTTATTTCTAGCATGTGCCTAAATGATGCATGAGATGTAATTCCCTAATCTCCTTGGGTTGTAACTAGATAGAACCCTCAAATATATTATGATGGAACAATCTCAAGTGCATCACCCTACGGTGAAAACATATCAACTGTAAAATTTGAAAAATCAGAAAAATTGCGAAATACGAGGTAGACTGGATTTTCCCTATACACAGGTTAGCTACGCCCGGGCACAGCTTATTACCAACTACCGTTCGTCCTTTCCCTGAATAAGGATCTAAATGTGAAGTCAATGAAAATAACCCCCTTTGATACAACTTTGCATCATCCAGGTTCCCAGTGCCACTCAACAGGTGCCCCGAAACCGATTCACCACAAGACCTCATGCACATTTCCCCAAATGTCAGAGGCTGCCGACTAGCACAGAGGGCACAATTCTAATAGTGGTGAAACTATGCCCTCATTTGTCAAAGTGTAGCGCAGCGGAATACAAATATACAACAAACAGTGGAAGCAGTAAATCATACACAATAGAAATAAAAAATAGTAGTGGATATAACCAACAGTAGATAAATAATGATGCTACATGTCTCATGTTCTATGAAAACAACCAAAACATGTTATACATCAATACAGTACTCCCAAAGGTAGAGTATAACAAAACAAAGCAAAAATTATGGTAGCGGCATCATGATCCTAGGCTAGATCCCATGCCCTATTACTTCTCAGCAATAGTCTAGTACCTGTATAGGGACTCTTTCCCCTATCCACACTTGCAGAAACGTAATCTGTTTGGGCCAAAAAGAGTGTCCCAAATAGGGTGTGAGAAATAATTTCCCAGAGGCACCCACAAAAGGCCTATGCCCAAATGTGTGTAAGCATGCAATGACAATGTGTAGTAGTAAAATGCAATAATGTAATCAATACTCAAAAGCAACAAATTACCAGTTATATTTTCATTTTATTATCCGTTTAATCCATTAAATTTAATATACAACCACGGTGAATATTATATATTACAAGCTAATGTCCTCAGACACATAAACTCTTACCCTCAGGTAAAGAGTATTCAACACAAGAATATGCCCTTATGAATAACATATTTTGCCCTCAGGTGTAGGTAATGTCTCCCTCAGGTGTAGGTAATGTCTCCCTCAGGCGTAGAATCAGCAGCCCACAGGCACGAAAGATGTTTCCCTCGGACGAAATTACTACTGTCCTCGGGCTAAACAGTGCAGTGCCCACGGGCTAATCACAACAATTCCCTCAGGCTAATTAGGTAACCGAGCCATTCCCAACATGTAAACAAGTAGAAAAAAATCAATTCCTCTCAATGAAATTCTACAATTACTCCATTAAATACATACCCTCAGGTATCCTAGCCAAACGGCTAAACAGTGTATCACCCCCCTCGGAGTGGTTATGGATCCATGCAACGATCCCAAATAGTAGTTTTACAATTTATTCAATTACCTTTATAGTTACAGGAAGTTAATCTAGTCACAGCCTTAGCCACACGACAACCCAGCATTGGTTCGTGGCATAAAAATGCACAAAACACACGATAGTTGAAATATTTAACACAAATCCACCTACCTTAAATGCCAACGAACGTTATACCCGAACACCGACTCCAGAAACGCCCATGAACAGCGTAGATCTAACGAAGAAAAAAACTTTCTTAACCTCAAATAACTCTTATTAGGAGAAGAATTGGTAAGAAGAAACCAATGAGATGGAAGCCCTTACCCGTGCGGTTCCAACGAGATCGTCCGAGGTGGAAACTAATTCCTGACGAACACTTGGCAGATCATCAAAGGATCAACCTCCTCCAATGGCTCCAAAACTGCTCAAATGCCTCCTCTACCAAATGAGGAAGCTACTGCCTATTTTAAGCTGAAAATACCAAGTACATGGCATGTACTCCTTTCAATTATCTATTCCACTGGAGGCACCTCCACACTGTTCATCCTTCGACATGAGTACATGGCATGTACTCTTGAGTACACGGCGTGTACTGCCACCCAACTGGAGACTACTCCACCGCCTTAATGTTTTGGCCTGCCGACTGACTACACAGTGTGTACAGGACAACTACATGACGTGTAGTTGGTTCCTACACACTTCGTCGTCGAAATGGCTACACGCCCAGTGTACTCATCCCAACACGGCCATAAGTACATGGCGTGTGGAAAAAGGACACGGCGTGTAGTTCCAAAATTTAGTAAATTTCCCCATTTTCCTTATTTTCATAAAAACAAATATGGAAATGGGAAAATAAGAAACATGTAACAAAAGGATAAAAACTGGGTTCTTACATTTAGGTCATCATATTAACCTTATCTTTTAGATTTTACTCTTAGTTAAATCGTATGACATTTATCACATCTGTTTCAGTTTTTATATTATATGGTTAATAAACATTCTTTAAACAGCCAAGAGAACCCCATGAGGTTTATTATTGATATATCTAACCTTATCTAACTTTTTCTTCCAATCCTTAATTTTTAGGATTATTATATCACATTACAATATATTATTTGTTTTAAAACTCGATAATGTCAATTTTGACACTATTTAGTATTTGAAATTTTTAGTTCCATGAAAACATTATCATGTCGAATAAAATTTATTTAATAAATATTAACATGTAATTTTATCCTAGAAAATTTGTGGAATTCATAATAAGTCCCAATTTAAATTTATTTGGATATTTATAAAATCAATTATAATAATATTTCATTAATAAGGTAATTACTGCGTTATCATTGGGTCATAAATAAATAAAATTATTTAATATCTAAAAATTTATATATATATAATACCATATTCTAGGAAATTTATTTATATTTTAATGAATACATATCATTCAATTTATATTTTTTATAACCCTATATTAAAAATGCTTCAGTTATTAAACATTGAATTTAACACTTTTAACTCTTATTTAAATAAAATAAAACAAATGTCCCAATCTAGTCCAAGTGGGACAAAGGGGGTCCTATTGTATTCATAAGGATTTTTTTGGTCAAATTAAACTTATCCAATATAATTAGGAAATGTGTTTGGGTAATTACAATATAATTTTACCCTTAATTAGCCAATTTACTTTTAACCGCGGTAAATAAATTCAAAATATACTACTCACCAAAAATTATTTTCATCTTATTGAACCAAATTTTACTTACTGAAGTTAACCACGTCTCTTGGATTTTTGAAATTCAAATCCTATAAGGAGTAAAATTATGTCCTTATTCATATTTGTAAATTTTCTAAGAAGGTGAGTAAAAGACGGTAAAATGTTCAATAAAATTATATATATACAATATTATTTTAATGTGACTATAATGAACTACATTAAAAATATATAGGTTTTATGTATCTATTTTGATCTACATTAAATTAATATTAACTAATTAAATACATAAATAAAAACTTAATTTTAATCAATTACGTAGTGTTTTTCACTATTCATAAAATATTGAATGTTTTCAGAAAAACACCAAAAATTCACACTAAGCTAAATTCGATATCCTGAATTAGAAAATGAAGTACATAATGAAAAATATTATTTATAAAATTTTAAATAGTGGGTATAACAATTCATAATAGATAGTTCAATTGGTCGTGGTGTGTTAAAACTTTATGTTGCGTATAACACAAGTTACTGCATCATTCAAAGGGAAACATACCATTGAAGCTAGGGGATTATATTCTCTTCCCCTTAAAATAATTTCATCCTAAAAATTTCTAGAATATTACTTCATAAAATCATTTGAGTGGTTCTCTATCATATGTTACTTATGATCCCATATTACCTCTTCCATTTTATGATTTCTCCATTGAACATTTACTTGATGAGTCATCCAGTTTCTTAACAATTGTTCTCTAGTATCAAAAATTATGATATGATCTTCATAATATGGAAGATCATGATATAGTTCTAATTTTTCATAGGTGATTACAAGCATTGGTTCAAGAATGTATTTTCTCAACAGTGATATGTGGAACACATAATTAATTTTGGAGATACATGGAGTCATTGCCAAAAAATAAGGTAAACTCTAATTCGTACTAAAATTCCAAAAGGTCTGATGTATGCGGGACCTAATTAACCCTTATTACAAAAATGAGTAACACTCTTCTATGGAGATACCTTCTAGAAAACATGGTCTCTTACTTAAAATTCTGAATCCTACCTTTATTTATCAACATCTCTCTTTTGCCGACATTGTGATTCTTTGATGTGGGATAGGATAATCTTCACCTCTTCCATTGTTTCCTCAACATTTTCTGGGCCTATTAGTTTTATTTGTAAAAAAACATTCCAACAAGTTGGTGTGTGACATCTCTTTCCATATAACTGTTCATATGGTGTCATCTAAATTCTTCGATGGAAGTTATTGTTATATGAAAATTCTACCAGAGGTAAATATTGATCCCAAATACTATGAGAGTGAAGTGATCAACTTCTCAAAATGTAATCTAATGTTTGAACAGTCCGTTCGGATTTCCCATCGTTTTGAGGGTGGTATGCTGTTCTCTAACTATGTTCACTATCCAATTCCTTCTATATACTTTTTCCATAATGTTTATATAAAATGGTGAATGCAATTAGAAACAATCTATATGGGTAATCCATGGAGTCTACCAAAATAATTAATATATATTCATCCTAGAAATTCTAGTTGTAAATCGTCTCTTATAGTAGGAAAATGTGCTAACATGGTAAGATGATCAACAATGACCCATATTGCATCATTCCATATAAGAGTATTTGGTAGTCCCTTGGAAAAGTCCATCGTAATATCATTAAATTTACACTCAGGTATGTGAAGACATTACATGACTCTTCTATGATTATGTCTTCCATATTTCACTATTTAAAAACCATACATCATGACACATAATCAGAAATCTCTCTCTTCATGTTGTACCACCAAAAATGTCTCATAAAATCACTATATATCTTGGTTATCCTTGGTTGTATAGATAAATTACAACTATGATCATCATCAAACAATTTTAATTAAATTACGTATATCAAGAACACAAAGTCTCTTCCCAAATTTCAAAATTCCATCTTCATATACGAAGTCACTCAATATCTCATCATTAATTGCATTAAGGTTTTTTAAACTCCTAATATTCAATATTAGAAGATTTTATCCTTTATAGTAAGGATGGTTGGGAAACCATTTGAAAAAGTATTGATGTTTCACCTTCCATGGCTATTCCCATATATATCTTTACTAGATCAATGAAAATATGATCCCATTCGACCCACATCTTGTTCAAAAATCCATGGTCTTTTCTGCTCAATCATTTCCCCCTTACTTTTCTTCCCTGAGATGTAGTGTATAGTGAAATCATAATCCTAGATTAGTTCAAGCCATCTCTTATTCCTCATGTTGATTTTTTTTGATAGAAAATATATATCAGACTCTTGTGATCAGAATAAATCTCTAAATTTCCACCATATAGATAGTATCTTCATATATTTAGGGTAATGATTATATATTCTATCTCAAGATCATTAGTGGGAATGATTTTCACATGATTTTTTAGCTCTCGTGATTCATAGGAAATAACTCTATCATTCGGCTTAAGAACACAACCAAGTCTTTTCTTTGAATAAAAACTATAAATATCAAACCCATTGTTCCCTGATAAAAGATTCATTATAGGAGTGTTGACAAATATTCTCTTCAATTTTACAAAAAATTATTCAAACTTGTTTGTCAAAAAAATTTAAACCCTTTATGTGTGTGAATTGTTAATGGGTTATCCAACCACCCAAATTTCTGGATGAAATGCTGATAATAACTTACTAAACCAACAAAACTGCATAAAATAGTTATACTCATTGGCGCTAGACATTCATGTATTTAATTTCTCTTTTAAGGATTAACAATGATTCCATCCTTAGTGACAATATCTCAATGAGAAAAATCCCTTGATGCAAGATTTTACACTTGCTAAACTACCTATATAATTCATTTCTTCTTAGGGTTTTTTGAATTGTGATCAGCTGATTTTTATGATCTTCACAGATTTTTGTGTATAAAAATATATCATCAATAAATACCACTTCAATGTTATCATGATATTATTTAAAAATCTATTCCTTATATCCATGAAGATAGAGGGTGCATTAGTCATTTTATAAGGCAATACTGTAAACTTGTAATGCATATACCTGTTTCAAAATGATGTTTTCAAAATGTCTTAGATTTTTGCACACAACTAATGATCTCCAGATCGTTGGTCAATATTTGAAAAATATTGAGCTCCATGATGTTGGTCGAATAATTCATCCATATGAGGTAGTGGATACTTGTTCTTTATTGTTTTAGTACTGATCTCTCTATAGTCAATGAACAACCTCAAAGATGCATCTTTCTTCTTAATAAAAAGGATAAGGTCTCCCAATGGAGAAACAATAGTGTGAATAGATCCCTTATTACTCAATTCCTCTATTTGTTTATTTTGTTCCACTTATTATGAACCGTCCATTATTTAAGGGTTCATTGATTAGGGCCATGAACCATGAATTAAATCAATGGAAAACTCAATTTCTCATTCTAGAGGATGTCCATGAAAATCCTCCAGAAACACATCAACATATTATTGCACAATATATACATCTTCTATTTTAACATAATTTTCCTCACCCACAATTATTTCATTCACTTAATCCCAGACAATTGTATTTAGTAGATCTACTCGAGGTGGATCTTGATTAGAATCAGATGTGTGGTTTCCGCTCTAAAAATAAGGTACTCCTTATCATCCTCAAGGTTGGTAACTTCCGTCTGGTTTCAATAAATTTTCACATCATGGACAAAAATAAAATCCATGCGAAGGATTA
The DNA here is from genome assembly GCA_963277665.1 of Viscum album. Classification (NCBI taxonomy): domain Eukaryota; kingdom Viridiplantae; phylum Streptophyta; class Magnoliopsida; order Santalales; family Viscaceae; genus Viscum; species Viscum album. The sequence goes on along the minus strand of OY728146.1, from coordinate 548,641,717 downwards.
TATCAAATTAAATCCTGTGTATGAGGATGAGATCAGCTGATAAAGTTCATTTACATACCCTAATGGGGATTGATTCACAAAACATGGTAGCAATTATACTTCCCTGATGAGTTTTGACTGTCAGGTCCCTTGTTACATCGAACAGAAAATATCTAATTTTCATTGCAAACGAGGAAGATAGGAATCAATTTTATGATCTAGAATCTAATAAAGAAATGTTTAATCTTGATTAAACCATTAAATTAAATACCGGTACGTCTTTCAGAGCTTCAACCTCAGTAGTAGTGATTATATAGACCTAGACTTTCTCTCTTCGCCTTTTCTGAGGAATTTTATCTTGAAACATTGTACATTCATTTGAATAATTCCCATTTTCTCTATAATTGTAGAATTCACCCTTGATAGCCTCTTGTGTTCACTTTCAATCATGAGCTTGGTGGTCTTTTTCACCACACTTGTAATAGACTCTCATTCCCTTCAGGCAAGTACTGAGATGTTTCTTCCCTCATTTACTATAGGATGGATATTCAACTTTTTCCTTTTCCCCCTTATTTTAATTTGCATTGTGATCATTAGATCTATTAATCTCCAGAATTTCTTTGAAGTCGTAAGACATAAGGAATTTCTTTTCCATCTTGATAGCGAATAAGACAATATATTCATACGATGATAGGGATTGTAAGACTAATGCTCAACTGAGAAATGGTTTTAACCCATTAAATAATAAATCAAGATTACTCCTTGTGTTACGTATATAATCTGCTTCATGCCTTGGTGTCCTTGTAATTTTAGCCTCATAATTTGCAACATTCTCATCCTACTTTTGCCTTAGACTATGAAATTGTTTTTTTCCATATCCTCTCTATGGTCACGAGGAATGTATATTTATATGAAAGTATCTTTAAACTCCATACATTAAATGTTTGATACATCTTCATATTACTTTTGGTTTTGGATTAATGTACACCATTGATCTGCATCTCACTTGAGGCGATAAACTGCCATGATGACATTTTCCCTTTCACTTCTCTCTAACGCATGATATATTTTCTCAATGGAAATTATCCATTCCTCACATACCAATGGGTTTTTAGTACCATTAAATGTTGGTGGTTGTTGCCTCATGATGCGGTCTAACATTGATCCTTCGTGTTGTGGATCAAGGTGCTCCATACAGGTATGTTTTTTCTTCATAACCCGAGTGATTAGTCCCAATATGGTGATAAGCTGATCAACACTAGTTGAATCACCATCTATGATATAAATTTCTTAAGAAGGAGGGAAATTAATTCATGGATTATATTCATTGATACAGTTTTCATTACTTCCACCAAGCACCTTTTCTAAAAAAAGGCATACACTGCGTTAGTTTACAAACCACAATACATAATTCCAAACTTGTAAAACAGTTAACATAAATTGAGAAGTTTACGGATATAATCCATAATAAAATTTTTTTTTTGAGAAGGTATATACTCATAAATCCTTTATAATGTTTTGTAATGAAAATGTGAATTTTTTTAAGCATAACCCCCAGGAGTGTCATATCACCGAGTGTAGTAAGGCCCATTTTCATTTACAAAGATACCGAGAGTCATGCCTGAAACTCCTTGTCAGAGTTTTCAATCCTAGGTACATCTGTGCCAGATATGTCTTTACCTGCTCGTATCCAAACTTGGATTTATTGGTTGGAAAAATAACAAAAATAAATATTTAAAGATCATTTTAGGAGGTTATTCTATACATATTCTCAAAGTCTATCTAAGGGTAATGTTATCTAAATTGTGTTTTTTCTAAATACGGCATTCATGGTTTGTACTAAACCATCTCTAATACAAACTATAACGCCCCAACCATAGCTACCTGTAGAACTCACAATATTACATAACATTATTTCAATTAGAAGGGATAAAATCCTGAATGACTGATCAGTTTAGTAGCTTTGGAAGTACTAGATACCTTCATATGTATTACATTACATTATAAAATGAAAAACAACAACAATGTCTCCATTGACCATATTAATATCCATTAGACAATACTTATGGGTTATTCATAATATACTTATTCAAATCCTGAGAAAAATAAAACATATAATGGGGTGTCCTCGGATTCTCAATATGGATAACAATATAGTGAAATATTTTATAAATAAGCATAAACATTAACAACAATGTATAATAATAAAACACAATCCATTTAGACACAAAACTTCATCATAATATATCAAATATAAAAAATCTAAATCCCTTTACTTATTCACATGGATATTATACGAGTCGAATAATCACATGTAATATAAATAGAAAATCTAATAATGATGGAATCCATAATGCCAGACTTCACAACCATATAGTCAAGGCCTTTTCCATGAATACAAAAATGATATTGTCAAGGAATTATGCCAAGACACTAATTTTTCACCTAAGACCTACTGATACATCGTGAATCTATAGTGGGATCCACCTGTCACTTAGTAAGTCCAATGCATTCCTTATATGAAAAGGTTTAAACATAGCATAAACATTCGTATTAAATCTTGCATACGTAATGTCAAAACTTTATCCATAAAACATGAATGGTATAAAAATAGCACATCCATTGTTCAAAATATCACAGAACAATCATTATAGTATAAGTTATTATTATCATAATAATTCTATGTCAAAGAAGCTTAAAATCCATCAAAAGATGTTGACATAGAAGAAATACAAACTATTTTAGAGAAATATAACTTTCTATTTCGAAATCATTTAAAAGTACAATAATTATAATATAAAACATTTATTTTGAAAAAAATATTATTATATTGTATGGGAAGAATTGACAATGTTATAACTGTGGAAAATAGCCACATCTGTCGTATTAGTAAAAAAATACATTCTTACCTTAATTTTGTTAAAAATGTTTTTATATACCTTAAATGGAAAATGACAGAAAAATTCCTTTAAAAACATATATGGTCAAATAATGGTATAAATGACTTTAACCCATAGTCTATTAAATAGTAAAAATAAATTGAATTGCATTTTAAAGAAAACTCTGATGTGGATGGTAAAGAAGTCCTAGTAGATACTTACGTATTGACAACCTCAGATAAGGAATGTGATAATAGAATTATCATTTACCTTGTACATTTCCTTGGACTAGGGTACATTAAAATCATGTATAATATTAAAATAACTGTTATTAATTTATAAAATAACTATATTAATAAGTATTATATCATATATGATCCTCTAAATTTTCGTTTTTAATAAAACAATTGTAGTATCATCGTTTCAGGTGTTAACTTATCTGTTTTCATTTATGTGATTGGTTACATAAGCCATGTTTGTTATGGATTGTATTTTTTTAATTCATATCCATAGTGATATTATTCTCATAAAAATTAATTTTAATCATACAATTAGATTTATTTTTTAATTATTAAGATAGGGAATGAATATCATTGCGTTCGTGGAGGTGATTATCCGTACATATGCACGAGCGACAATATCAATTTATTTATGGTGAAAGCATATGTAGTTGGATGGTATATATTTATAAATATTAAATAACATGTTATATTTATTATTTACATTTATTATTCACATTATTACACCAATAAAAATAATGAATTGTTTGAATAACAAACTACACTACGACGTGGAGATGGTAAGCCGTACATTTGAACGTATGGTGACTTTGTCATTTATATAATGTATAGAAAAATGAATAATTTTGTACCATATTTATAATGACAATTTGATTGTAGAATGTAATTGAATTATTATTTTATTATGGAAACTATAGAGAAAGTGGAAGCGGAAGAAGAAAAGAACTTGAAATATGGTGGTGAAATAATTACCTCTTCTGTGGTTGTTTCCTTTTGAGTTGATCAAATGGAATCAATAGGTAGAATTTATGATAAAAGTAAGGTATCTAGGTTAAAGTGATGGATTTTGGGAATCTATTTGTTCAGGTTTTGTCCTATCCATATGGATTTGGAGGATTGAAATTAAGAGAAGTGAAAGTACACTTTTATAAGAGAGGTGAGGGTTACTTTATGAAGATCTTGAAATATTATTTTAAAATAAAATCATTTTTAGTTCCCAATTACTCCAAAAAAATTTAATTATAATCTATGGTGGGGATGGAAGAAATGATTTCATCAAATAGGACTTATATAGGTTTAGTTCACCATATTAATATTATGTTTTAGAATTAACTCATAGTTAAATAATTTTACATTTACCATGTCTCTTTCTATTTTTAAATAATATGGTTAATAAAAATTCTATAAACTATCAATAGAACCCCAAGTGGTTTATTATAGAATTATTTAACCTTATATTTGTCCTCTAGAAACAAATATATTTTTAGGAATATTATATCAATTAATAATATTGTATTTTTCTAAAAACTCAATTAATGTCATTTTTGACACTATTTTGTATATGATTTTGTTTCAAAGCAAAAAAACCATATCACATTTAATAAAATTAATTTAATCCACCATAACATGACATATTGACCTTGAAAATTAGTTTAATTAATCAAAAATCTCAATATACATTAATTTGATATTTATAATATTAATAATATTAATATTTCATTAATAAGGTAATTACTACATCATCACTGTGTAATAAATTAATTAATTTATTTAATGTCAAAAAATTATAAATAAAATACCATTATGTTGGAAGTATTTATATATTTCTATTGAATATTTAGAATCAAATTTATATTGTTTATAACCCTATATAAATAATTGAATATTTTTTTAACTTTGAAATCAACTTTTTTAACTCTTCTTTAAATAAAATAATAATAATTGTCCTAATCTAATCAGAGTGGACCAAAGGGGATCATATTTTATTTCTATGGTTTTTCTTTTTCCGCATTACACTTATACAATATAATTTGGATATGTGTTAGGGTAATTATAATATCATTTTCACCCTTAATTACCTAATTTACTTTTAAACGTGGTAAATAACAGACAAAAGTTAATATTCACCAAAATTTATTATTATCTTAATTTACCAAACTATTACATAATGATTTAAAGGGTTCCTCTTGGATTTTTGAAATTCAACTAATATATGCATCAAAATTATGTTTTATTATAATTTGTAAATGCTCCTAGAGGGTGGGTGAAATACTATAAAAGTTTCAATAAAATTTTATATATATAACCATATTATAAAATGCAACCATTTATTTTTATTGAATATATATATATGTATAATGCATATATTTTGACCTAAAATAAATTCAAATAAAATTACTAATTACTTAAATAAAAATTCAGTTTTAAGCAACAACACAATATTTATCACTATTCATCTAAAATTGAATAGTTTCAGAAAAATACCAAAAAATTACCTTAAGCTAATTTCAATATTCCAAATTGAAAAATTAAGGCCTTATTGAAAAATAAAATTTATAAAATTTCCAAGAGTGAGTATTACTATACACAATGACTAGTTCGATTGGTCGTGGTATGTTAAAAGCCGAATTTGTGTACAACACAAGCTACTGCATTATTCAATGGGAAACGTAAAGTGGAAGCATGGGATGTTACATTCTCCCCTCCTTAAAATAATTTCTACTTAGAAATTTCTATAATATCACTATATATAAAAATTCGGGTGGTTCTTCATTATAAGAACCTCGAGATCCCAAGTTGCCTCTTCCATTTTATGATTTCTCCGTAGAACATTCACCAGATGCATCGTTCAGTTTTTCAACACTTGTTCTTTGTTATCAAGAATTATGATAAGATCTACAAAATAAGACAAATCAAGTTACTGTTCTAATTATTTTTAGGTGAGTACATGCATTGGGTCAAGAAATATTTTCTCAACCGAGATACATGGAACACATCATGAACATGGGAAAAAATTGGAGGAATTTCCAAACTAGAAGGTACAAATCAAATTTGTTCTAGAATTTGAAAAGTTCTGATGAACTAGGGACTTAGTTTACCCTTCTTAAGGAAATGTATAACACCCTTCCATGGAGATTCCTTCAAGAAATCTTGGTCCCACACTTGAAATTCCAAATCCTTACATCGGTTATCAGAATATCTCTATTACATACTTTGTGATACATTGATATTGGTTTTCATAATATTCACCTTTTCCATTGTTTTATTCAACATGTTTGGGGCCTACAAGATTTCTTTCACCAACATCATCTCAAGAAGTTCGTAGGGGGAATCTCTTTCCATATAACTCATCAAATGTTCCATTTGAATAATTTAAATAAAGCTATTATTATAGGAAAATTCTACCAAAGGTAAATATTGATACCACAATCATTGAAAGACAAGTGAGAAAGATTTCTCCATGTCTTCTATGGTTTGAATAGTCCGTTCTGATTGTCCTCCAGTTTAAGGGTGGTAGGCAGTGCTTAAATGATGTTGAGTGTTGAAGTCCTTCTGAAACTTTTTCCAGAATCATGATCTAAAATGGAGATCGCAATCAGAAACAATCGATAAGGGTACACCATTTAGTCATCCAACATGATTAATATAAAGTATTTCTAGACGTTCAAGTTTTAAATCTTCACTAATAGCATGAAAATTTTCTGAATTGGTAAGACGATGAAAAATGACCCATATTGCATCAATCCTTGTAGGGTTCATTGGTAGTCCCATGACAAAGCCCATCGTAATATCATCCCATTTCTTATCAGGTATGGGAAGAGAATGAATGATTCCACTAGGATGTTTTCTTCTAGATTTAACTTGTTGAAAAACCGTATATCTTGACACATAAAAAGCAGTCAATTTCTAAATTTTTTCACATGACAAATATTCCTTCAAATCTCTATGCATCTTGGTGGACTTATGGTCTATAGAGAAATTGGAACTATAGGCATCATCGAACAATTCCCTTTTTATATATCCTCTATCAGGAACACAATGTCTCTTCCCTTATTTCAAAATTCCATAATCGCATTAGAATTCACTCAATCTCCCATCATTTTCAACTTTTATCATTTTCTAAAACTATATATAATCAGTTTGGGAAATTTTTATCCTTTCATGAAAATAGGGGTTGGAAACACTTTAAAGAAGTATTAATGTTTCACCATTGATCGTTATTCCAATATCCATCTTTACTAGATCCATGAAAATAGAATCCCTTTCAACCCTCATCTTGTTCAAAAAATTGTGATAATATCTGCTCAACACATCTTCAACCTTATATGCCTTCCCCGAGTGGTAGGTTATAATGGAATCATATTCCTTGAGTAGTTCAAGCCATCTCCTTTGATCTTTTGGAGTTATTTTTGAGAAAAAATATACTTTAAACTCTTGTGATCGGTATAAATCACACATTTATCACCATAGATATAATGTCTCTATATCATTAAAGAAAAGATTACATCTGTTAACTCACGATCATGAGTGTGTTATAGTTTGGCTCAAGAATGTTTTGTTGTCATTATTCATATGAAATGAATCTATCATTCAATTAATTAATAAAATATTCACACTATTTGGTCCAAATAAATTTAACCGATTTACATGTGATATTTGTTAATGAGTTATCCAACCCCACAAAATTCGTGATGAAATGTTGATAATAATTTTCTAAACAAATAAAGCTGTGTACCTCTGTTATACTCATCGGTGATGGAAATTTTTGGATTTCCATGGAATTTTAAGTATCCTCATAGATTCCATTATTAGAGACAATATGGCATGTAAATGGAATCTCGTAATGCCCGAATCCACACTTGTTAAACATACCATATAATTTATTTCCTCGGAAGGTTTTTCAAAATAGTTCACAAGTGATTTTAATGATCATGATAGCATTTTGAGTATACAAGGATATCAGTAATAAAAACCAATACAAAGTCATCAAGATATTCCTTAAAACAGATATTCATTAGATCCATGAAGATAGAGGGTGCATTAGCCAATCGATAAGGCATTATTGTAAACTCATAATGCCCGAACCTAGTTCAAAATGTTGTTTTCAGAATGTATTCCATCTTCAAACACAACTATTGATATCCAAATCCAAGATCACTATTTGATAAATATTTATTTCCATGAATATGGATGATAAAATTATCAATTCGAGGTATGGGATACTTGTTATTCTTTTTTATAGCATTGATCTCCCTGTATTCAATGCACAACCTCATAGATCTATCTTCGTTCTTAACAAAAAAGATAGGGGCTCCCCTTGGAGAAATACCAGTGTGAATAATTCTATTCTTACGCAATTCTTATTTTTATTTCTATAGATTCACCAATTCAACAGTTTTCATTATATATGGGTTCATCGATATGGGCCACGAACCGGGAATTAAATCAATGGAGAACTCAATTTCTCATTCGTGAGGTTGTCCAAGTAAATCCTCTGGAAACACATCAACATATTTTTGCACAATAGGTATACCCCCTTTTTGAACAATATTTTTCACACACACTAATATTTCATTCTCTTCATCCTCTATAATTGAATTTAGTAAAGCTATTAGGGGTGGATCTTGATAATATTCATATGGTGATGTATCCGATCTAAAAATAAGGTACTCATTATCATCATCAAAAATTGTAACCTCCTTCTTCGTACAATAAAATTTCACATGATGGTTTGAAAGACAATACATTAAAAGGATTATATCAAATTCAATCATGGGTGTGACAACGAAATCTGTGGATAAAGATAATTTATATTCATTTATAGGAATTGATTCAGAAAACATTGTTAAAATGATATTTCCCAAATTAGTTTTGACTAAAAAATCTTGTCTTAATTCAAATTGAAAATATATAACTTTCATGGTAGGCATGGAAGATATGAAACAATGTGATGACCAATAATCAAATAAATCATTGGCTATACTTGAGGAAACAATTATATTCTTCCCAGCATATCTCTCAGAGCTTCAACCTCAGGAGTAGTGATCGAAAAATAATTTCCATTATCCCATATCGTTTTTTGAGGTATGTTCCCTTGGATATTAGGAAATTAATTTTCATATTTCCACTTTTCTCTTCAATTTTTTCATCCACCATTGAAAACCTCTTTCTTTCCCTTGCAATCACAAGCTTGGTGGCCTTTTTCACCACACATGTAATAGACTCTAATTACATTCAGGAAATTATGGGGGTCTCTCATCCCACATTTAATGCCGGATCGATAATAAAATTTACCCTACTTCCTATTATTTCCATTTCATTAGTGTTCAACAGATATTATCTTCTCTTGCTATGTTTTGAAGTCATAAGACTTCAGTTTTTCCATTTATTTCTTGATAGTGCATGAGACAATAACTTCGTATGATGAGAAGGATGGTGAGACTAATTCTAGATTAATAAAATGTTTTTAATCCATAATAGATTCGTCCAACCTTATTCATTTGGTGATGTATATAATCTGCTACAGGCCTTGCTAACATTGTAATGTTAACCTCATATATTTCAATGTTCTCATCCTTTTTTTGACTCAGACTCAGAAATTGTCATTCCATTTCCACTTGATGGTAATGAGGATTGTATTGTTCTAATAAAATTTCACTAAATTACCTCCATTACATGTTTGATACTTCTTCATATTCCTTTTTGTTTAGTATTACTGACCACCATTGATCTGCATCACTCGTCTTGCGATAAATTTTCATGACTGTTGGATCTGAATCTACGGATTATACACAAGAGGGGGGTGAATTGTGTCTTTTTCAAATTATTACAATCTCTTCAATTTAGACAAATTCTGTTCACTATGCTTTTGCACGATTAAATATGCAGCGGAAAAAGTAAAGGCATGAACACACGGATGTATAGTGGTTCGGGGAACAGAAGGCCCCTAGTCCACTCCACCAACGCTCAAATCCACGAGCTTGGCGATTTTCACTATCTGGTCCTCGTTTCCACAGACCCGTCCACAACTGAGTACAGGCAGTTGACACCTTTACAAGATTCAGGCAAACACAGCCTTCCTGGTTCAAACACGAACCCACACAGCTTAGAACGAGAAGCTGATCACTCAAAAATAAAAAAGGTTTCGATAAAGAAACACTTCTCCAGTTGTTCTTCACAATTGCAACAGAATGCAATTGACAGTAGATAGATCGTCGTCTTCAGAAAATAAAGATCTGTAATCAAAACAGTTCTGAGTCGATCCAGTTGCAATAGATATTACCAGAAACTTCACAACTTCAGCAGCAGTAGATTCACAACAGGTAGTCGATGTAGAACACGTGAATCTGCTATCAAAATCTTCCTTCAGTAATAAAGGTCTTACGCTTCTTCTCGATCACCAGAAAAGAACGCTTTCACACAGTCTCTGTTTTCTTGCTCGTCAAAAGATCAATATTTTTTATCACACACTTTCCTGTGCATATATATATCCGAAGTTTCCAAGATAGAACATATTTTCAAATATGAGAAAATCTTCCGCATAAATAGATCCATGAAAATCTCCTTTAGATTCGCGATATTAAATGAAATAACAAAGCCGTTGTAACTCCCTTGAAGAATCGGCATAAAAAGCTCCGTTTAAATCAATCATTAATCCGTTGTAAACCGTCTCTGATTCAGTCAAAGTCGTATTTAAGAATCAGCTCGAAATCCGCCTAATAATCCGCTTGATTGACTAATTCAAAAGGAAATATCGTCTGTCAAAAATATCCCGACGCCAAACGTAGGGTTGATGACATGGCTCCAAACGTAGGGTTCACAAACGTAAGGTTCAGAACGTAAGGTTCAGAACGTAAGGTTGAACATACATACTTTCTCTTCAGCATTCAAACGTAGGGTTGATCATCCATACTTTGTCTTGCTTCAACTCTCCAAAGAACGTACGGTTGATTATAAAAGTAAGGTTGATGATCCATACTTTTGAGAAACAAACTCAACACTGAAAACTAACGTACGGTTTCTCTTCCATACTTTTCAACAACGAAAACGTAAGGTTCCTTCCAAACGTAATGTTCTTCTTCCATACTTTTCAACAACGTAAGGTTCATTAACCATACATTTCAAAATAACATAAAAAGTAAACTTTTCATCCATACGTTACGTTCATCAACGTAGGGTATGAACAGTGATTCCAGTACGCGCTAAAATTGATCTCGCGCTACAGTGATTCCAGAATACGCTAAAATTGATCTCGCGCTACAGTGATTCCAGAATACGCTAAAATTGATCTCGGAATATAAAATAAAGTATAAAATCTCGTTATATAAAATAAATTCCTGCAAAATACTCAACGAAATAATTAGTAAATAATTAAGGGTATTTGTGAGCATCAAAATCATCATAAAGAGACAGAGTATTATTTAAAATAATCTCCCCCTTTAAAAAACATTATTTTGATTTGTTTAAAAACAATACATTGCTCAACAATCTCCCCCTTTTTGATGATCACAAAACCCATAAAATAATAGAACTAATTTAATTGCAATCTTGATTGAAGAAAAAAAAAATTAGTTTTATAAAATTTTAGAATTTTGAAAGGATTAAAACAATATTTAACTATAAAATTTCTCCCCCATAACTCCCCCATAAAAATAAACTTTCAAATAGATAAAAGATAAATGTCGTATATATCCAAATGCTCCTATATATCCAAATTTCTTCATAGGAAACGAATGAATTTAAATGTTGTGTTTATCCAAATTCTCCCCCTTTTTGTGATATCAAAAAGAATGAAAAATTACGGATTTGAACACATTCAATATTGCACTGAACTATAAGTAAATGCTATAATTAACTGTGTATGAATAAGTGAATTGCTTATACTGGCTAACTTAATCATAAATCAATAAATAACAAAACAAAAAAGATAAGAAAAGAATTTTCATTCACAAGCTATTATATAAAAACGACAGTGATATACAGAGGAATCAAGGTGTAGGGATAAGACAGGGAAAAAGGTGTCTATCTCCTTTGAATTACTGTCTTGATCTCTGTAAACTGGTCTCGAAGCCTCTTCATCATCCCATCTCCTAACTTGATGATAAGATCTCTGTTCTCCTGAGTCATATGAATATCTTCAATCAAATTAACTCTGAAAAATTCATGCAGTCTTTCTTCTTTTTCAACAAAAAGAGCCAGCTTTTCTGATAACTGATTCAAAAGAATCCTAATCGGTTGCTCTCCAGATGTCAACTAATCTACCAAAAATTTCTGATTATCTAGCAAAACTGACAAAGGGGCACTATTACACTGAAGATCGTGTAATCTGTCACTCATATTGCTCAGTGCTCCAGTAATTGCTTGAAATCTTCGAATCAAATCAGGTGAAGAACCTGATCCACTCACAGCACTATTTGCAACAGATTCAAATTTATTCTCCATGTAAATTTTCATCTCAGACAAATCATCTTTCGTTACCATCTCTGATTTCAACTGATCAACAGCATGCAACATATCAGTCTTAAACAAATCTACTTCCTGTCTTGAAACAGTAGATTCTTTCAGCTTCTGAAACTTTAACTGCTCCAAGTTCAGAGAACTTCTGAGACTAACATTCTCAGATTCTAACTGAGAAATACGCTTGTATAACTCAACAACTTCTTCTTTTCTCGAATCAGGGGCACCCTGTGCTTGATTCTCATGTCTAGAATCAGATTGACGAAGCAGGACAAGGGGTAAAGAATCTGCATCTGATTGTTCTTTGTCCTGAAAAGGTTGATCCACTGAACTATCCTTTGAAGCCTGAAACTCTTCCACTGAAAAATATTCCTGAAGTACCTCTGTATTAACTTCAGAAGTGTGTTCATCATGAACAGTAGTCTCTCTGACTTCTACTGAATGATCAAGAACAATATTTTCATGAACTTCTTGAGGTCGGGCCACTTATTCACCAGGCACTGCCTCCATAAGTTGTTCTTGTGGAATTGCTTCTTCAACAGCCACAGCAGCAGTTTGAGGTTCTAGCTGAATTTCCGGTTGAGCTACTGGTTCCTCTATCGGTGCAGTCCTCTCCACAACAGCTTCTCTCAAAAATGAATAAGAAATTACAGGTTCAGAAGATTTCAAGTCAGGAGAGATAATTTCTTCATCAATTGACCTCTTCCTTCTAGATTGAAGTCCTTCTTGACTTCTCTCTTCCTCAACTTCCTCCATCTCAAGGCGAATTCTTCTTGCCACTGTACTAATCCTTGATTTTGCTTGTCCCTCTTTGGACTTAGCCGGTTGATCCTGAGCACTCTCCGAGTCTTCCTCAGCTCCAACAGGTAAGAGTTATCCTTTAATTGTGCTCCAGAAATATCCCACTTTCCTCAAAGTTCCAGCATTAAAAACATTACTGTGGTGACATTTCACCCCAGCACTTACCAATCTGATCATTCCTCTTTTATATAAAAACAAAGAAATGAACCTTCCATATGAGAAAAAGGTCATTCTTGCTTCACTCTGACAGCAGTATCTCAGATATCTTATCATAAATCGAGGAAAATTAAACTTAATATCACTCATCAAAAGATACATTATATACATGTCAGGGTACAGAATTTTCTCCATCTCAGCCATCCTTGGTGCTAAACCAGTCTGAAAAAACTTTACTAAGATTTTCTGATCGGGCTCCAAATCTTTAATAAACATCTTCTTTATCACTTTGGTTCCAAACAGAAAAGACATAATGTCTTCAGACTTATGTACAGAATCTCCAATATTCCGTAAATCAAAATGAAAAACTCCTTCATGAGGGCAGTTAAGAATTTGACTTATCTCTACAGATGATATGGAAAAGTCGTTATCTTCTATTTGAGCCAATAAACTATCCTCCGTATCTCCAAGGCTAAACTGAACAGTTCTAAAGAAATGTCTCATTTCTGCCTCATATAGAAACTCAGAGTTTTCACTATTAAAAGCTTGCTCAAGACCTTGAAACGACAACGCTTGCTTCAACAGCAAATTAGTTTCAAACAGCCATTCTAAATCGATGACTTTACCTTGCAGTATCTTCCGACCAACTACTTTAGATTTCTTTGCAGCACTGCTCTCAGCTTCATCTGGACGCTTAGTCTTTGCCATTTCAACAACGATTTCTGAAGGTTCGTAAGTTTAGGGTTTGAAGATTCAGAAAAGGGTTTTGGAGCAGATGTGCGGTTTTAGGTTTTCGAAAGGGTTTCCGAAAAAAGGTGAAAACAATTTAGAAGGTGAAACGGTTCTGACAGCCTTGATTCCCGTGTAATCACTAATCATTACTTTTATTTAAAACAAAATAAAATAACTTATAGCGAGAAACAGAAATTAAGTAGAATTCGAAAACAGAATAAGATTAAAAAGAAACTATTTAAAATTAAATAAACCTAACTCCCCCTTAATAAATTCAAACCTTGCCGTGGGAAGTGGTTTAGTAAAAATATCTGCTAATTGATTTTCTGTATTTACGAATTCTAAAAATATATCCTTTTTTAACACATGATCTCTTAAAAAGTTATGTCTTATATCAATGTGCTTAGTTCTATAATGACTAATAGGATTTTTTGAAATATTAATTGCACTAGTATTATCACATAAAATAGGTGTATTATTGAAATTTAATCCAAAGTCCATAAGAGTGTTTTTCATCCACAACACCTGTGCACAGCAACTACCTGCAGACACATATTCTGCCTCGGCTGTTGACAGGGCAACTGAGTGTTGTTTCTTACTAGACCATGATACTAAAGACTTTCCTAAAAAGTGACATGTTCCTGAAGTACTCTTCCTATCTAATCTACAGCTTCCAAAGTCTGCATCTGAATATGAAATTAAATTAAAATCAGAGGTTTTTGGATAAAGCAGAGATTGATAAATAGTACCTTTTAAATATCTAAAAATTCGTTTAACATCAGTTAAATGAGATTCTTTAGGATTTGATTGAAATCGAGCACAAAGACATACTGAATACATTATATCTGGTCTACTAGCAGTAAGATATAACAAACTACCAATCATACCTCTATATAACTTGTTGTCCACTGATTTTCCAGTTTCATCCAAATCAAGTTTTATATTAGTACACATAGGAGTTGTAAATGTCTTGCTGTTTTCAAGTCCAAATTTCTTAAGTAAATCAGTAATGTATTTGCATTGAATTAGAATATTTCCAAAATCTTTTTGAAATATTTGAAGACCCAAAAAGAAATTTATTTCTCCCATCATACTCATTTCAAATTCTTTTTGCATTAATTCTGAAAATTCATGACAAAGAATTTTATTGGTTGATCCAAAAATTACATCATCAACATAAATTTGAACCAACAAAACATTATTTTTCACAGTTTTCTTAAAGAGTGTTGGATCTGCTAGTCCAACAGTAAAATCATTTTTCAAAAGAAAAGAACTTAGTCTTTCATTCCAAGCTCTAGGTGCTTGTTTAAGGCCATAAAGAGCTTTAGTAAGTTTGAAAACAGAATCTGGTTTTTGAGAATTTTCAAAACCAGGAGGTTGCTCAACATAAACTTCCTCCATTAAATAACCATTTAAAAAGGCAGATTTAACATCCATCTGAAATAATTTAAAATTCATATAAGATGCATAGGCTAAAAGGATTCTAATAGCTTCTAACCTGGCTACAGGTGCAAAGGTCTCATCATAATCTATTCCTTCTTCTTGATTATATCCTTTAGCTACTAATCTTGCTTTATTTCTAGTTATTATCCCTTGATCATCCTGTTTATTCCTAAAGACCCATTTAGTTCCTATTACTGGATAATCATGTGGTCTTTCAACTAATTCCCAAACCTTATTTCTCTTGAACTGGTTCAATTCATCTTGCATTGCTATTACCCAGCTCTCATCATCTAAGGCTTCTTCTATGGTCTTAGGTTCTTGTTGGGATAGGAAAGCAGAGAATTCAACTATGTTTCCAAAGTTTCTTCTAGTTTGAATACCAGTCTCTAAGTCACCTATCACAGATTCTAAAGGGTGATTCTTTGAGGTTCTAGACTGTCTAGGCATTACATTCAAAGGCTCTTCAGTATCATGTTCTTCTGAACTGGACTGAATTTCTTTTATATCATTTTCAAAATCATTCTTTAAATTCTCAGGTCTCATGTTTTCATTAGAATCAGGTTCATCTATTTGTTCTATCCTTTTCTCAAAAGGATCAGATTCATCAAATTTCACATGAACTGATTCTTCAACAATCCTTGACTTTTTATTATAGACTCTATAAGCTTTGGAGGTTGCAGAATATCCTAAGAAAATATCTTTATCAGATTTTGGATCAAATTTACCAAGATTATCTTTGGTATTCAAGATGTAAACCTTGCATCCAAAAACTTTAAAGTAATTTACTTTAGGTTTTCTGTTATTCCATAGTTCATAGGGTGTCTTTTTCAAAATAGATCTTATTAAAATTCTATTCATTATATAACAAGCTGTATTAACAGCTTCTGCCCAGAAATATATAGGTAGGCTATATTCATTTAACATAGTTCTAGCCATTTCTTGAATAGTTCTATTTCTTCTTTCTACAATCCCATTCTGTTGAGGTGTTCTTGGAGCAGAGAAGGTGTGTTTAATACCCATGTTTGAGCAAAAGGAATTAAATTCCTGGTTCTCAAATTCTCCACCATGATCACTTCTCAATGAGATTATATTAAAACCTTTTTCATTTTGAATAGATTTACAAAAACCTTCAAATAAACTAAAAGCTTCACTTTTAAATTTCAAAAAGAAAATCCAAGTAAATCTAGAGTAATCATCAACTAATACAAAAACATATAATTTACCAGCTAAACTTGCTACTCTTGAAGGTCCAAACAAATCCATATGGATAAGTTCTAGAGGTTTAGTTGTAGCAACTTTATTAACAGATTTGAATGATGATTTGTGTTGCTTGCCAAGCTGACATGCATCACAGAATCTGTCATTTTCAAATTTGAGACTAGGCAAATCAGAAACTAAATGTTTCTTAGATAATTTATGTAAAGCATATATATTGCAATGACCAAGTCTTCTATGCCAGATCCAGGATTCACTTATATTAGCAGTTAAGCAATTTACTTGTTGTTTACACAAGGAATACAAATCCAAAGTATAAACATTATCAGTTCTGGGTGCTCTAAACTTAAACAGTTTATCTTTAGAAACAGTACAACTATTGTTAGTAAAATCAACAGTGTATCCATCATCACAGAGTTGAGAGATACTTATCAGATTGTGTTTTAACCCTTGTACATAAAGTACTTTGTTGATTGAGACTGTCTCTGGATCTCCAACTGTTCCAATACCAATAATCTTTCCTTTGGCATTGTCACCAAAGGTGACAAGTCCTCCTTCCTTTCGAGTAAGAGAAGAGAAATTAGCTGAAGTTCCACTCATGTGTCTTGAGCAGCCACTGTCCATATACCATATTTCTTTCTTTCTTTGGTGACCTGCTACCTGCAAAGACATTCAAACAAATTGCTTTGGTACCCATATTTTGTTGGGTCCAGGAGTGTTAGCAAGCAGTGATCTGGGTATCCAGATTTGCTTTGTTTTCTTAAAATTGATTGAATCATATAGATCGTTGGAAATATAAGCTTTCTTAATTCCACATATCTGAGGTTGTCTTAGAAAACAGTTTTTAGCTATATGACCTCTTGTTCCACAGTAGTTACAAATAACCTGTTTAGTGCTAGGAACAAAATAATTTTTGTATAACTTAGGTTTTTCTCCTTTACTTCCAATTCCAAACCTTTCCTTTTTAATTACAGTTTTTCCAAGTATCTCATTTAAGGTGTTTTCTCCTTTTGTAAAAATTAATGCAGCCGTTTTATAAGATTCTACTTCATCCTGTAGAGTTTTTATTTTTGATTCAAAATTAATTTTATTTGATTCAGCAGAATTGTATTTGTCAATTAATTCCTTATGTTGTTTTAGCAAAGTATTTCTCTCATCTGAAATAGCTTTGTACAAGTTCTTTATAGATTTATATTTATTAAATAATGAGTCATACCTTTCTTCAAGCATATTGCAGTAAGCTGCAAGTTTTTTATTTGAGAGGCTTGTTTCAGAGTTTGATTCATTATTTGAGTCAGAGGAATAGTATGAGTGTACCTCATCAGTTTCAGCCATGAAACACATATTTGCTTTTAAATTGGCTTCCTCCATCTCTGAGCATGATTCAGAAGAATTACTTGAGTCTTCAGAAACACTCCAAGTAGCTTTCATAGCTTTCTTGTCTTTCTGCTCATAATCATCTCTTTTGAAGAATTTCTTCTTCTTTGCATCTTTCAATTTTGGGCAATCCGGTCTGATATGTCCCATCTTTTTGCATTCATAACATCTCACTTCCTTGCTATCCTTTTTAAAGGATTTCTTGAAGTCTTTCTTCTTACTATAGAACTTTCTGAATTTTCTGGCTAGCTGTGCCAGTTCTTCATCCGAATTTGAAGAATCAGAGCTTTCTGATTTAGCACTCACTTCTTTGTTCTTCATCTTTCTATCCTTTTGTTGAGAAGTCACTTTCAAAGCAGTATTTTCCCTTTTTATGTAGACTTTATGCTCATTTACCTCATCTTGCATTTCAGCTTCGTACATCATCAGTGTACCAATCAGTTCTCTCATAGTTAGATCTTTAACAGAAGTTGATTGTCTGATTGCTGCAGAGATTCCATTCCATCGAGTAGGAAGTACTCTCAGTACCTTCAACGCTTGATCAGCCTGCTTGATTGGTTCTCCTAGAGCTGTTATATTATTGACAATTTCTGTCAATCTTCCATTCATCTGAGTGATGCTCTCTCCTTCAATCATTCTGAAAGTATCGAATTTTAACTTAGCAGTTGCATATCTCATCTGTCTTACATTATCTGTTCCTTCATAAGCAACAGCTATTGTTTTCCACATTTCATATGCAGTCGGGCATTGAGATACTCTGTTAAATTCGTCTGGTCCTAGACCACAGATGATTGCATTCATAGCTTTTGAATTTATGTCATACTCAGCCTCTGTAGCAGCACTCCATGTATCGGGATTTTCAGGAATTTCATAGGGAGTCAGAATCTTTGAATAGACTCTGTAACCAAGATTTTTCAGATAAATAATCATACGTGATTTCCAGCAGCCATAATTATCTCCATTAAAGTAAGGTGCTCTGACCATTGACATTCCCTCTCTCATATCAGCCATGATACACTATGTATAATCTTTAAATACTTCTAGCTTGATAGGACTTTAGAAATAAGAAGCTCCTCCTCTGATACCAATTGTTGGATCTGAATCTACGGATTATACACAAGAGGGGGGTGAATTGTGTCTTTTTCAAATTATTAAAATCTCTTCAATTTAGACAAATTCTGTTCACTATGCTTTTGCACGATTAAATATGCAGCGGAAAAAGTAAAGGCATGAACACACGGATGTATAGTGGTTCGGGGAACAGAAGGCCCCTAGTCCACTCCACCAACGCTCAAATCCACGAGCTTGGCGATTTTCACTATCTGGTCCTCGTTTCCTCAGACCCGTCCACAACTGAGTACAGGCAGTTGACACCTTTACAAGATTCAGGCAAACACAGCCTTCCTGGTTCAAACACGAACCCACACAGCTTAGAACGAGAAGCTGATCACTCAAAAATAAAAAAGGTTTCGATAAAGAAACACTTCTCCAGTTGTTCTTCACAATTGCAACAGAATGCAATTGACAGTAGATAGATCGTCGTCTTCAGAAAATAAAGATCTGTAATCAAAACAGTTCTGAGTCGATCCAGTTGAAATAGATATTACCAGAAACTTCACAACTTCAGCAGCAGTAGATTCACAACAGGTAGTCGATGTAGAACACGTGAATCTGCTATCAAAATCTTCCTTCAGTAATAAAGGTCTTACGCTTCTTCTCGATCACAAGAAAAGAACGCTTTCACACAGTCTCTGTTTTCTTGCTCGTCAAAAGATCAATCTTTTTTATCACACACTTTCCTGTGCATATATATATCCGAAGTTTCCAAGATAGAACATATTTTCAAATATGAGAAAATCTTCCGCATAAATAGATCCATGAAAATCTCCTTTAGATTCGCGATATTAAATGAAATAACAAAGCCGTTGTAACTCCCCTGAAGAATCGGCATAAAAAGCTCCGTTTAAATCAATCATTAATCCGTTGTAAACCGTCTCTGATTCAGTCAAAGTCGTATTTAAGAATCAGCTCGAAATCCGCCTAATAATCCGCTTGATTGACTAATTCAAAAGGAAATATCGTCTGTCAAAAATATCCCGACGCCAAACGTAGGGTTGATGACGTGGCTCCAAACGTAGGGTTCACAAACGTAAGGTTCAGAACGGAAGGTTCAGAACGTAAGGTTGAACATACATACTTTCTCTTCAGCATTCAAACGTAGGGTTGATCATCCATACTTTGTCTTGCTTCAACTCTCCAAAGAACGTACAGTTGATTATAAAAGTAAGGTTGATGATCCATACTTTTGAGAAACAAACTCAACACTGAAAACTAACCTACGGTTTCTCTTCCATACTTTTCAACAACGAAAACGTAAGGTTCCTTCCAAACGTAATGTTCTTCTTCCATACTTTTCAACAACGTAAGGTTCATTAACCATACGTTTCAAAATAACATAAAAAGTAAACTTTTCATCCATACGTTACGTTCATCAACGTAGGGTATGAACAGTGATTCCAGTACGCGCTAAAATTGATCTCGCGCTACAGTGATTCCAGAATACGCTAAAATTGATCTCGCGCTACAGTGATTCCAGAATACGCTAAAATTGATCTCGGAATATAAAATAAAGTATAAAATCTCGTTATATAAAATAAATTCCTGCAAAATACTCAACGAAATAATTAGTAAATAATTAAGGGTATTTGTGAGCATCAAAATCATCATAAAGAGACAGAGTATTATTTAAAATAATCTCCCCCTTTAAAAAACATTATTTTGATTTGTTTAAAAACAATACATTGCTCAACAATGACAACTTTTTACATTTCGCTACTCCCCAATGCCTGAAATATTTTATCAGAGGAACATATCCATTTCTCATCTACCAATGGATATGTACTCTCATTGAATGTTGGGTTTTTTCCCTCATTAAGAGGTCTAACAAGGATCATCCACATTGTGGATCTCGGTGTTCTATACAAGTAATTTTGTTATTCATTACCTGAGCGAGTTTTCCTAGTATGGAGATGAGATGATCATCACCAGCTGAATAACTATCTACACTGTAAATATCATGAGTAGGAGGTAAATTTCTACATGAATTACTTCCATTAATATTGTTTCTATTCCATCCACTAGGCTCTATTTCTAAAAAATGGCATACAGTAGATTACATTATGAATCTCAATACATAATTTCAAACTATTAAAATACTAAACATAAATTGATCTATTTATTGATATAATTCATAGTCATAAAAATGTTTTCTTTCAGGAGCTATATACTCATAAATCATTTATAATGGTTTATAATGAAAATTTGAATTATCTTATGCATATCCGCCAGGATTGTCGTAACCAAGAGTGTAGCAAGGCCCGTTGTCATGTACTAGGATACCGCAGGTCAAGCCTGAATCTCCTTGTTAGCGTTTTCACTCCTGGGTATATCTGTGCTAGAGCTACCTCTACCTGCTAGTATCCCTCCATAAATGTATTTCTTGGAAAACTCACAAATTCTCTACATTAACAAAGTTCAATTAAGTTCTTATATACTAATTTTAAATATATATCTAAGGGTAATGTTCACTATTCTGAGTTTTCGTAAATCTATCTTCTATGGATTGTATTAAACTTTTTCTAATAACAACGGTAATTCCTCGACCCCATTTACCATGAGTCGGTGCATTATTAAATAATATTGTCATTATCACAAGGGTTTAAATCCCAAAAGTCCAAACAATTTAGTATAATTTGAATAAATATCTACCTTCAAAAGTTTAACATTACATTATAAAATGAAAAACATCCCAAATATTGTCTCGATTGACCACATTCGTATCCCTTAGACTATCACTACGGGTCAGTAATAATATACTTCTTCATATCCTGGGAATAATAAAATATAGAAACAGGAGATCTCAGATACTCAGTATGGATAACAATATAGTGTAAACATTAATAAATAAGCACAAATATTTATGGCAATGCATAGGAAAAAAACAAGCCATTTAAACATTAACACCATTATAATATAGCAATGATAAATCAAATAATTCCACTTACTTATTTAAATAAATATTATACTAGAAGAATTATCAAATATAATATCAATAGCCAATTTTATAACGATGGAATGCATAGTAATAGACATCATAACCACACAGTGGAGGCCTTGTCTGAAGACTACAAATAATAATTTTTCAAGGTCTTGTGCCAATACACTAGTTTGTCTCATGAGACCTACCGATGCATCAATGAGTTATACGAGGCTCTATGTGTCATTTACATTCTCATATAAATTCCTGTAGAGATGCAAAGCTTTACGTACATAGACATTACATTAATTTTGCATAATACTTAGTACATAACAAAAACACAAACACATGTATTGTAATAGTTTAGTGTCTTTGGAAACTCGGAATATAATCTTCTAATCGTGGTGAATGATCTTCGACATATCTCAAAAAGATCATTTTTTTTACCTAAAACCAATCATTATATCCTGGGGAAATAAAACATACAAAATGGTGAGCTCAAATGCTCAGTAAGGGTAAACAGAAGAAATATCAATCACATCATATACATAAGAACATAACTTTTGGAAATCTTAACCTGCAAAAGAGATCATAATATCATAACATGGGATAAATCATAGGAGTGAAATGCAATCCCAATAATCATAACATAAAACTTGACACCTTGTGTCATACACACATAATCATAGAAAATCATTTCTTATTAGTCAAGACACATTTCCAAGACTATCTTAGTGGACAAAGTCCATTTCTGAACTGAGTCACCCGCGTTTCAGTCCTGTTTCACTGAACCGGTATAACCTACCGTTCCAGCCATGTCTATCTCATGAGATATAAAATCTTTACCCAATGATTTGGAGGGAGATATAGGTCCCACCCATCTCATAATGAAAACATTATTATGTGTGCCACAAAAATCATAAATCATACATCATTGCATAACCCATGTAATAAAAAATGGAATTCTTAAACATCGCGACATCATTAAACAATTCATATAAGATAAATGAATTCATAAAAATAATTCCATCACAAAATAATCAAATCAATGTAGTGATAGGGATAGAATCAGAACCCTATATTATCTTAGATGGAAAATAATATTTATAAAACAATTGAACTCCATTCTTGAGGAAAATATCCTTTCTACTTCAAAAACATTTTCCTTTCTTAACATGTCATTCAATTTTAAACTAAAAGAAGATGATTAAAAATAAACATGAAAACATGTAAAGGAAGCTTCTTGGAAATAATGTTTTAAAAATCCATTCATGCCGTATATGGTAAAAATATCTTCGTACATTTGTTGGAAAAGTCAAGAAGTACCTCATACGAAAAACGACAGAAGATTCCATTCATATCCTTTACTAAAAACTCACCTATGGGTGAAATTGGATTTAAAAAATTGTAGGTGGATGGAAATAATATTAAATATTGAGTAAACATGGATTTTGATGATAAAATACACCCCAGTAAATACTAAAGTATAATCAATCTCAGATAAAAATGAGATTGTGATATTTCACTTACCTTAGGTCCGATTTGCTTCGTATGTGTCCGAACCTCCTCTTCTTTGAAGCGCCTCTTTGAGACCTCATTTTAGGGAACTAAAATTGGACTTTGAGGAAGACCATAACCTCTAGGATGTTTCTGGGGAAGTGGATAAGAGTGTTTGGCAGGGGTTGGCCGAGCATGAAGGCTCAATGTGGTGTGAGGAAGAGAGGGAGGATGTGCCCTTTTATAAGGGAGGAGAGGGGCACCTTTGGAATAACAAAAAATATTATTTTAGTATAAAGTCAATATCGGTTTTAAATATCTCCAAATTGATTTATTTCGAGAATATGATGGGGATGGGTCGAAATCCTTTCATCCAATAGAATTTAGACAATTTTAGGTTCCTATTTTAACCATATCATGTAGATTTAACATTATTTTAAATAATTATACTTTTACCGTGTCTTCTTGTGTTCTTATACTATAAGGTTAATAAACATTCTATATCAAGCCAAACGAACCCAAAGTTGTTTATTATTAATATATACAACCTTATCTAAGTCATTTGGCCGAACCATAGATTTTTAGGAATAAAATAACAATTAATAATATAATATTTGTTTTAAAAACTATTTTATGTCAATTTTGACACTATTTAGTAATTGATTTTTGTGAAAATCATAACAGAATGATAAGTTCAAGAAACGTTTATTAAATCAATAATAACATGTCATATTACCCTATAAAATTAGTGTAATTCATAAAAAGTCTCAAATTATATTTATTTGAGTATTTATAACATCAATTATGTCAATATTTCATTAATAAAATAATTACTTTATCATAGTTGTGTCATAAATGAATTAAATTATATAACGTCTAAAAATTACAAATAAAATACCATTATGTAGGAAATATTTTTAGCTTTCTAATGAATATTTATAGTCGAATTTATCTAATGTATAACCCCATATTGAAAATGATTTACTTATTAAACATTGATTTTAACTATTTTAACCCTTCTTTAAATAAATTAATAATAAATGTCCTAATCTAATCCAAGTGGGCCTAAATGGTCATATTTTATTCCTAAGGTTATTTTTGTCGAATTACACTTGTCCAATAGAATTTGGACATTTTTTAGGGTAATAATAATAACATTTTTACCCTTAATTACCCTATTTACATTTAACCGTGGTAAAAAAAAGTAAAACGTTACTATTCACCAAAAATTATTTTCATCTCATTGAACCACATTTTACATACTAAAATCAACCATGTCTCTCGGATTTTTGAAATTCCACTCACAGAAGCGGTAAAATTATGTTTTATGAAAAATTCATTTTTTTAACTACCACTTAGTGGTTTCACTATTCATCAAAAAATGAATGTTTCCAGAAAAATACCAAAACGTAGGCCTATCATATATTTGATATTATGAACTCAAAAATGATTTCTATTTTACCAAATTCAAAACATATTAGTTGCATTAATTAATTAAAAATTAATTCCCATCGTCAAAACAAATAGAAAGTATTTAAGAGATAATAACTATCAAAAGATTGACACTTGTTTATGTCTGGTTTAAATGTCAATGACCAAAATTGTATAAAATTGTAATATTATATTATAAATATACTTTAAAACCACTCTAATTAATAATTTATCACTATTAATTATTTCGATTAAAAAAGTTGTTTTTAATTATAATTTAGAAATTTTCACTATTCATCTTAATATGAAAGTTATTCGAAAAGTACCAAAATTCCACCTTAGGCTAAATTTGATACTCCGAATCCAAAAATGAAGACCATTATGAAAAATAAAATTTACAAAATTTCAAAAAAGTGGTCATTACTATTCATAATGGCTAGTTTTAATAATATTTTAATATCGTATTGTTGTTTAGTGATACTCGTTATTGCGTACTACACATGCTATCGAGGAAGGTCTCGATTAGGTGTTGTGAAAGATCCTTTTGATGTAGCTTACAACACAAGACATTAGTGAAATTAGAAAGAGTATTTTTTATAAAATCTCGGGCTGTTACAATTCCTCATATGAAAAGGTTTAAACATAACATAATCATTCATCTGAATACTAGAAAACGAAATTTCAATACATTATCAATAAACCATGAATGTTGTAATAATAACATCTCCACAGTCAAACATATCAATAAACCTACAATAAAAAATGGAAGATATGTATCCTAATAAATAATCATCAATCATGTTTCAAATCTATCGAAGGAGGTAGTCAAAGATGAAATCGAAACATTTTTAGAGAAATATCTCTTTCTATTTTGATATCAATTTAAAGTCATATAATTATGAAAGAAATCATTTATTTTGGAAATATTATTATAAGCTTGTATGGGAAGCATCAATGATGTTATAACGGCAGAAAATAGCCGCACCCACCATATATGTTAAAAAAAGATAATCTTATCTAAATTTTGTTGATATGGTCATATAGTACCTTGTTTAGAAAATGACGTAAAAATTCCCTTCGAAACATATATAGTAAAATAAGGGTTTAAATATAATTATAGTCTAGTCTAGTAAATAGTAAAAATGTTTTTAATTAAATATTAAAGAAAACACGGATGTGGATGATAAAGAGGTCCCTGTAGAAACATACTTGTTAACAACCCTGGATAAGTAAAGATATTATAGAATAATCCATTATATTTTAACTTATTGTGCATAATAGTTTTTACTAAATGTAATTATATATATATTCATTCAAAAAGTTTGGACCTTATTGGAAAAAAATTATCCCCTGATTCTATATTATATAATAATTTCATTAAATTATATATGTTAAAGTGATAATTTCTTTTAAAAATGTACAGTTAATTTTTTTAAAAAAAATATTATATATGTTGTACATTATCAAGTATGTGGTTTTAATTGAAATTAACGAAATTAAATAAATATAGATTAGCATTTAAAATATAATTTTTTTTATTTAAAAATTAATTCATTAAATTTTATTTTAATCTAATATGGTAATATTTTTAAAAATTCCAAATAATTTGTAAAAATTATATTTTCCACATTATTCACTAAAAAAATTCTTGTTGGAGAAACCAAAAAATATAAAAATGATTTTTCCAAAATATGCTTCAATTTTTATATTTATAATTTACAATTCAAAAAATTAATTTAATAAAAGTTACTTAAAATAAAAAACAATTTTAAATTGAAAATATATTTTTTACAGTATTAACCATTCTCATTGATATTTTTGATTATTTAAAAATATTATTATTAATATTTAATTTTATGTACAAAAAAATATTATCATTATTAGTCTAAAGTTTATAAAAAGATAAATTTTTTTTCATAAAGGAAATATTTACAAAATATTCTAAGAATAAAAATACAACATTATTAGCATTAATTATGGAAATTGAATTTCATCCATACTAAAAGAAGTCTATATTTTGTTCCTAAATTTATATCATATATTTCTTATTTATATTTAACCTATAAAATACAATTTCTATGTTTTAACCATTATACATAAAATTTTCATATTTATCTTAATCTATCAAAAATTTTAATACATCATTATTTCCTATCATAAAGCCATCAAAAAAATATATTAATAAAATATAATTGAAAATTATGATTTATTGGTTTAAAATTATATCCCCTAACACCATAAATAAATTAAATCCTAATATTTTTTAATTATTTCTCCTTGAATAATTTAGGTAAGGTTATTCAAAACTACTTCATCATTCTTTTTAAAACTACTAGTGATAAATATACCATATTGTCCCATGCTATATAAATGTACATAGATATATTCACATATCATTATCCACTCATATCATAATATAAAACAATATGTAAACACTATAATAACATATTCTTTATAAAACTCCTTTATAAAATCTATTCGAATCACCATGTCAATAAACCCAAATGAAATTACATATTAATATGAAAAATTAAATATATATTTAATCGTCAATGGGTAAAAAAACTAGTTCATAAGGTCACACACATGTAAATTTATATCAGAATCCAAAGTATATTAATACAACATGATATTGAATAACAAAATCCCTCTCTATGTTATTATATCTAAATATATCATAAACTATTGTAAAAACTAATTGGTCCCTAAAACAAATGTTCTTAAATTGAAATATCTCCAAATATTATTTGTTTATAAAATCAATAATAAATTAATGTTATATAATTTAATCTTTCATTTCAAAAATTTAATGAAAATATATTGATTATTGATCCTTAGATGACTGACATAATGATCAATAACATTTAGAACATTACAAAATTCCATTGATTAAGAACACAAATCTAATTGTAATACATATGTTTATCAAGAATTAATGTATTTTATAATATCATCCTCACTATAATATCTATGACATTGAAAATAAAATTTTCCCTCATTATAATATTATAATAATATTCATAACAATTAATAAATTCTTAATTGTTAATTTTTAATACAAAATGGTTTCTTGAGGCATATATTTCTTTAAATAGTCTTCATTGTCCTATTAAAACCCAATAATAAAATTAAAATATTTATACTAATATGTAAAATATAAATATGAAACACCTGTTTCACATGAATACACCTAAGAATTTTTTTAAATATTATATTTTTAAATAAACCTATCAATATATATTTACAATATCTAGTTATCAATTCTGATTTTTTCATTAGGCTATCTAAACTAATAATTTTACATCATTTGAAAAAAAATTATAATGATTCATAAAGAGATTGGAAATGTCCATAGAATATGACCAGTGAGTTTCCAGTGTAGTATGATTTTATAGTACAGCTCATTATGAATTGGACTGATTATTGGGTCATTTGTCAAAAAACATTTTTTTAGGTGATTAATAATTGGTGATTATGTTCAATAATTAAATCCCTATTCCATTTTTCAAATAGGGATTTATTACTATAATCCCTCATAATATTTTCTTTTGAAAAACATCTATCAATGATAAAATATGTAGAATTATTAAAAGGTTATTTTATTAATGATACCTCATCATCATCTATATATAAAATATTAAGTATTTCCTTAGCATTAGATCTTGATAAATCTCAATGGATTTTGAATACTAATGACTTTTGGTCAACCATAACTTATCAATGCATAAATTTTCCTATATAAGAACCAAAATATTTGTTGTTATCTAAACCTCTCATTTATAAAAACCATGATACATTAGACCCACAAAATTGGGCTTTGTTACACAAACCCAAAATTTATATTCTCACATTCATACAATCTATAAAATCCTTGATATAACCATTAGTAATAAAAAATTCAATAATAAATATTTCATCACATACATCTCAAGAATATTTTTAGGTTTTTAGGTTTAGATAATTTAGATATATCAATGTGAAATACAAACATTTGAGGCACAAAGAATTGCCCCGAGTTGGTTGGCCCCATTCCCTCAAGAGAACCTCAATGTATGCATAATGGTGCATAGTATAAATGAGGGTTGGGTAATTCAGTCTTGGGGAGACTATTATCTCATTCATCAATACAAAACAACAATGGAATTAGATAATAATAACCAAGTGAAAATTCATATAACTAAAAAAGAAAAAATTCATGTTATATAATAAAGAAAAAGTTAAAATAAAGTACACAACTTAAAAGTAAAAAATTTAAATAAAATTAAAATGTTAGGTGTCTACAATGATACAAAATGGAAAGATGAAACGACTCCCATACAGGTCCCGAACAACATCTGGTTCTGCTCCTATGATCCAATCCAAATCTACAACCTATCCCCGGCCCATGTTCTTTTCCAGTGTAGAAACAACAATGTCTACTCAGTTTCCTATCAGGTGGCATGACTAGGGTGTGAGTATAACCCAGTACGCCACAAAAAATGTGGTCTAAAACGAGTCCAGTCCAAACATAGTGCATGCAGTTTTATAAAGAAACAAAAAGAATGTATAATTTAAACAGTTATCACATTGTAATTAAATATTTAACCATGACATTTGGACTAGTATCAATTCATGCTTCACAATAGAATCGGTATCCATCATTATTAATCATTATGTTCTTTTCAACATTCCTGACACCCCAAATCTCATTTGAATCATAATTTATCATTTTCATTCATTTGGTGTATCTCGTCATGCCTAGAACCACAATATCATTGAGTGTATGTCATCATGAATTATACTACTTTTCTCATTCAGTTTATATCATTAATCCTAACACCCAATTATCTCATACATGAATATCTATTCGAGAGTAAATCCATTTCCATGAACTAATTTCTAATAATTCTAAATCCATGTGTCTAGAAACAATAAATATCATCCATTTAATCATTAATTAATTCATTAGAATTTTCCACATTTTTTAATTACTAATCAAAAAATTAGATTAATGATTTATATTCCATTAGTTAATTCATCAATTAATGAAGAACATAACAAATAATTTAATTCAACAAGTAATTAATCAATCAACACAATTCTAATTCCATAATTAATTCTTCACAATTAATTATCACATCAAATTTCAACATGCCATAACTATTTCCCACAATTAATTATCTTTGGTCAATATCATGGAACATTATTAAATCTCACAATTAATTATCTTATAAATCCAACATCATTATTTCATAATTAATTACCCTCATTTATTTATCATAATAGCACAATTCATTATCTCAATTACAATATTTCATCACATAAAAAATATCCAAAATATATATTTTGAACCCCCACCCCCATTGGTGTGTTTCGTGATTAATTTTCAATAAATCACCAATGTAATCAAAATACAATTCCACAATATCAATTAACTCAATTTTGGAATTAATTTGTCAAAGGAATCTATAAAATCACAATATCACATACACATATGAAAAATCATGACTATGGGGGTTTGATTTAGACCAGCTACCACAGTTTATTTAGAGAAGTTAGCCCAATGGAAATCTATGAAATTCAAGGGACACAATGTTGAAGATCAATATTTGGATCTAAAACCACTCACCAAAATTAATATAAAATGAAAACAAGATCATTAAATGATATATATATATACACACACAATACTATATATATCTCAACACATAGTTTTAGATCCAAGAAAAATGGGGAGATCTTCCATAAAAAGATCTTAAAAAGTTTGGTGAATGAATGACGAAAATAATGAGATGAAATCCACATACCAAGAAGAGTGTTGATCTTCGATAGGGGAATTATATATTGAATTAAAATGTTCATATTGGCTTCGAATCCCTATAAGAGGCTTTGAAATCACATTTTATTCTTATAGACCAATCCAATGACGAATTTGGGAGGTTTGAGGGGTTCGAGTGTTTTAAAACAAAATTCCGAAAAAAAATGGGCCACGTGAAATGCTTCACTTGGGAATTTTTATTGTTATACCAAACCCTGCCCCAACTGTGAGGTCTTATAGTTCCCTAACTGCCTTAGGGTGCATGGTTAGGAAAACTATGCAACAATTGTGCTGACATCGAATGTCTGCCTAATAATATTGTTAACAGTTTGGCCAAACCATGCGCAAACCATGCACAACTTATTGTCTTTTAAATTCCAAAGAAATATTACCCAAACACACACCATGTTATATCACTTCCCCAAGGTACTTAATATAAAACAAATATCACCTTAAAACATATTAAAAATTAATCCATAAAATTTTAGGTTCTTATAATCTCGCCAACATATAACACATCATCCTCAAGATGCACTCTAGAACTCCTATTGGATACTAGCCCAAAAATAATTTTCCATTGAGCCCTCATGTCTGTCTACCTTTCCAATGATTCCTCTTGAACATTTATATGCTTCCATAACTAATGAAATAAATGCATGGTCTTTCCCCATAACAAATTCTCATTATGATACAACACATATATCAGATGCTCCTAAATGAAGAATCTATATAGAGATCATCCTCTTCTACATCAATCACATGATAAGGGTCAGGGCGATACATCCATTGTTGTGAAACATCGAAAACCTCATGCATAATGCTGAATTTTTGTTGAAGTTCTAATCGCTATGCCATTGGACTAATTCTCTAGTGCACTTAAATCTATCCCACAAACCAGGTCCCCATCATGACCTACATCTGTATCCTGTAGTCACCCAATGTAAGTGAAACCCGATGGAATACACAATTACCCTCTAAAATCTATAGGGATACTCTCCACCTATCAGAATTCTTATTTTTTAATATTCTTAGTTGTAGCCAAATGTATCTGAATCAACTAAACCTGAGTTGATGTAGCATAAAAGAGACCCGGTCCCTACAGTTATAACTCACCAATATCTCAACAACAAATCAGTCATCTATATTTTCTACCATAAATTGTCTCATAGTTTTCCATATATATAATTTCATGATGAATATTTTAATCGGTGAACTCCACTAAAGCCAAGTGCTTCTCCCAAGATCCACCAAAGTCAACCACAAATGCTCACAACATATCCTCTAACACATGTATAACATGCTCTTACTGCCAATCTGTCTGTGTATGGATGTTCATACATTATAAAACAAATGAACCAAGATCCTTTTGTAAGACCTACCATAAAAATTAAATAAATCATGAATCGCAATCTGAAGCTGTAGTTTGTGGAACCCCATGAAAACAAACTATCTCTATTATGTGATGTTCTCCCAACCCATATACTGTAATGGTTCCCTTGGTAGGAATGAAGTGTGTCACCTTTGTTAGTTGATCCACAATGACCCAAATAACATCAATATTTTTACGAGTCAAGGGAATTCCTACCACGAAATCCATAATTATATCATCCCACTTCCATTATTTAATGTGTATCGACTCCAATAGGCATCCATGTTATTGATGTTCTACCTTCACCATCTGACATGTGAAACATCTTGTTATGAACACTATTATCTCCTATTTCATATCTAGCCACCAAAACAGTCATCGTAGCTTATGGTCAATTTTATTCACCATATGATTTACCACACACAATTAATCACGATATTCTCTCATGATATCTTCCTGCACACTATATGAAAAAACAACCTAATATTTCACACAGATGGTCTTGTACTCATATATCATCAAATATGAAGTTGTCACCCCACATTCAAGGATTTCCCTCATGGGTAAACACTATAGATATTATAACACCTATCTCTAATCCATCTCATGAATTTAGAATATATTGATTCAGAATCCAGAGTCATCCTCTCCTGACTATCTCGTACTACCACATGAATTTAATTCAGTAAAGTCATAACCTTCCACTATCCACTTGACTCCACTACCAACCAAGTCTGAGTTTTATAACTGAAGTCATTGGCCACACTATTATCTTATCTTTGTGTATATTCCAATTCAAAATCAATGGCATGCATATAATTCACCCACCTCTTTTTCCGATGATTCATGTCATGTTGTTAAAATATATAATTAAAAAATTTGTGTTCTGTAAAAACAATAATCATTTCAACAAACAGTTAGCGTCCCAAACACTTAAGAGCATAAACCACTATTACCAACATGAGGTCATGTGTAGGTTAATTCCATTCATGTGGTCTCGAATACTGATACCCATAAGCAATGACCCTACCTCCTTTCATCAACAGATCACCATGTTCAACCCTAGAAGCATCACAATACACAATATACTCTTGACCCGACTCAAGTTAGATCTAAGTTGGTGTTGTTGTAATGCATTTCATCAACTCCAAGAAATCATTCCTTTATGATTTGATCTAAAAAAACATTATCCCATTATTTGTAAACCTAGTAATATGTGAATCAAAAACGGAAATGTCATGGATGAACATCCTGTAATATCAAGCTAATCCCAAAAATCATTGGATATAAAAAACATTCCTGAGCAGCTCCCAATAAATCAATGACAACACTTTTTCAAGGTCCACTGCAACACCTTCTTCTGAGATGACTTTCCCCCAATAAGTGTACCATGTTAAACCAAAACTAACATTTAGATAACATGGAGTATATATGATTCTCTCTAAGTGTACCCCGAATTGTGTCAAAATGTTGGGAATGATCATCATGTGTCTTCAAGTACACCAATATGTCATTCACAAACACTTCCACAAAATTATATAAGTATCAATGAAATAAATTTTTCATCAAGGCCATAAATACTTCTAGATAATATTTCATCCCAAATAAAATTATGAAGAACTGTTAGAGTCCATACCTTCTCCTGAATGCAGTTCTTGGTAGATCAGTAGTCCAAACACTCACATGATTATACACTGGTCTCAAATGAATCTTTGAGAACATAGTATTCCCCTTCATCTATTCAAACATATAAACCATATGGGGATGATGATATTAGTTCTTAAAGATAATATTATTCAACTTATGCTAATTAACACACAATTGTAAACTCATGTTGCTCTTCTTTGTAAACAACACAGGTTCTACCCATGGGGACATACTTAAAAAAAAAAACCCAATTATACTATAACTCCTAAAAATAAATTTTGAGCTATTGAATCTTAGACTGTGCCATTTTTTTAGGTAGAATAGATACCTGATTTCCCCTCAAAATATATGAATAGTGAATTCGACATCAATTTTGGGTGGAAACCCTGAAAATTCTTGGGGAATGACATCATCAAACAGTCTTATTATAGGTGGAAGGATGTCTTTCCTCCCACACACATAATCTAGAATGAGGCTAGAAAAACAAGTTATGAGCTCTCCATTTTTATGAAAAATTATCATAGGTCAGCCTTCATGGATATCCTATTCTCCAAGAAGAACATATCGGACACCCTTAAGAGATAAAAAGGTCACTCTCATACATTAAAAATCTATGTGGTCTTAGTATGTGACTAGACACACCATAATAGTAATCATATCAAAGGCCTCTATATCAAAGAAATATATATCCCAAAGGAAACCACACTCTCCAATCACAAGTGAACATCATTTTCATAAACATATATCCCTAGAAATTTTTTCTAATGGCATTTCAATATACATAAACCCACACACGGACTCCATCTTTAAGCTCAAACCATTAACAATATTTGTAAATATAAATGACTATGAGGAGCCAGTAACAAACAAGTCACTAGATAATGTTGAAGAAACAAGAATAGTACCTCTCAATGTCGATGGACCTGCCTTTCATTCACATGTATATGCTTAATAGCATGTTCGTGACCTTCCCCTCTTCCTTCTGGTGTCATCAAACTCTTATAAGTATCACCACTATGCTGAAACCAGCACTCATTCCATAAATCACTTCGTAAACTCACTCTACCGCCCCTACTAGTCGAAATCCAATTATCAAACATAATGGCATAGAAGACCCTCTTCAAACACTCTAAGTCTGAGCATCTTCTCTTCCTACCCCATCATGTCACATCATCATGCATAACTTCTGTATATACCCCATCTTATCACAAAACCAGAACTCCACTAGTGGTTGATTAAAATGTGTTTGATAATTTCCTTGACTACCAAACTAGTTAAATATCATGTAATAAATATACAGTGAAACTGTTCCACTTGAGAATCCACCTTGCTTTCCAAAGTCCTGACTATGATTCTTGTAATGGTGCATCCTACTCTTAGAATGCACAATCTCTGATCGTCCAGCTACCTATCATGTACTGGAAGCCTAATTCAGGTTCCAATATGAAATGGGAAACTAATTAACCACTTCTCAGAATTTCTTCAACATAACGATATTCATATGTGACATAATTTTACATTTATGTCCTACCTAAAATATTTTTTCCATAGAATCCTCATCTGCTCCCAAAGATAGATAAAAATATTGTAAATATGTGAAATGATTAGTGTATTCGATCAAGGAAATTTTTCCTTCTATTAGATGTGTAACCTATTTCGCCTTCTCTTTTCTCAGTGTATTTGGATAGAAGTTCTCCATGAACTTCTCTAGAACATCCTTTCATAACATCTCACCAGTATGTCCAGCTCTAACCCGAATGTCCCATCAACGCTTCACTGAACGCCTTAGCATATAAGCTTCCAAATTGACCATCCTATTATTTGAAGTCCCCAAATGGTCTTGTATCATCTCTATGAATTCAATCTATAAATTATCTCCCTTGATTACACCCTCTCTAGTAAAATTAGGTGGGTGCTGCAACTGAAACACCCTTTTAAAATCAGACATGCTTTTCTGAACCTTTCATGGGTCTATCTCCATCAATTTCATAGAACAAGAAATGTTCCCATAGATCTGTTCCCCTTTATCCTCATTTGTCTTCAATGATTCCTCATGCTCTTAGTCAAGATGTTTGTTCTATGCTATGCCCCTCAGTCTCTCCCTCAACAAGAGTTGTGGATACATATCCTTAAATATCCAAACACACATATTAGGACTCATAACACAAATTTATAACATTTATGTAAGAGGAGGATCTAACACAACAAGATTCAACATGTCCTTTCTCTCTTTAATCTCCAAAAAATCAACACAAAGGCCTTAACACTACCCTTATCCATTTAACTCCAAGGTATTGGTTAATTAGGGTGCATTCCATATAATTAATTAATTCAATAATTATTTAATCACATTACCTCCAATTAATTAATTAATCACACCAATTTCATCAATAATTGTTCCCAATAGACACCCATTTACTCTCATATTTCATCATTATTTGAATATATAAAGAAGGAAAAATATTTCATCATCAACAACTTACCCTTAACCTGTGTCCCCATGAAAACCTAGAATGATGCATGTCTCAACAACCCAGAGTGCATGGAATGATTCAAGTAAACTCAAAAATCATGCCACTTTAGGCCATGAATTAAAATTCTATGACTTTCGAATCAAATATCACATCACAACACAAGTGAGTCACCTAAGGTTAAATTATAGACAACTATAACAAAAAACAAAAATCACATAAATACCACTATGTGTACTCAGATTTCCCCCCATACATGGGTTTGTATCTCCCACGCACATGATCATTACTAAGCCTCAAATCATTATATTCTTATGTCTATCTTTCCTAAAATTATAATACAAAACAAGAAAAAAGAAATTAAAACCCCATGGATACCACTTTGTGAGTTCTTGTCCTAGGATCCACTGAACTGTGCCCTGATAAGGTTGGAAACATGTCATCAAGCACCCCCCAATATATTCTAGACGGTTCCAACAAATAGCGACGACCATTTAAGTCAATGATGGGGAGACAATACCCTCCTTTATCTGCATAAAACCCCAATGGATGATAATATAAATAACCCTATACAGAAGCATATAAATAACCAAAAAACATCCATGTCATATTATAACAATGAAATTAGAATAAATTACACAAAAAATATTTAAAACATGATATGATAATTTAAATGAAAAGAGTCTACAATGAAACTAAAACTAAAGACACTAAAAGACCAAAATGGGTCCCGAACCACATATAGTTACCTCTCCCATTCCCAAATCCAAAAATGTATCCCATCACAAGGCCTTTACCTTATCTATTCCTACAACAAAAAATTATACAGAGGAACTGATCAGGCATCCCTGATAAGTTGTGGGTAAAACTTTGTAGGCCACCACCAATGATTTCTAAAATGATTCCAGTCAAAATATATTTCATGAAGTTTTATCAAGAAATAAACAACAAACATAATTGAAATAGTTATCACAGGGTCATTAAATATTTTTCATCTCATTTCGTAGTGTTTCAAGTCAGGTTTCTCATTTGAATCATCTTTCATCATTTATATTCACTTGGTGTAGGTCATCAATCCTATCACCACAAATATTATTTGAATCATCATTCATTGTAATCATTAATTTAGTATATTTCAAAATGCCAAGACCCAAAGTATCCTTGAGTGTAGGTCACTATACATAGCACTCATTTTCTCCTTTGGTGTAGGTATTCAAAACTAGAACCCCATTATCTTAAGATTGGATAACTATCAACGAGGAACTCCATTTCCAAGTCCAATAATAAATTCATTCTAGAATGACATGTCTAGCACAAAAAATCTCATCAATTTAATAATTGTTTAATCCATAAGAAATTTCCAAACATTCCATTTATAATCTAAATATTAGTTAAAAGATTCAAATTCTATTAGTTAATTCAATCTTTATTAAGGAAAATATCCCATTAAATAATTAATTAATTTATTAATCAAGAAACACAATTCTCATTCCATAATTAATTGTACACAATTAATTATTCTCATCCAATATAAACAAGTAATAATTGACTATCAAACTTATTTATGGTGGATCAACAATGTGATGACCCTTACCCCCCTTGGTCCCTTCCTTTGCCAAAAATCCGGTTTCCTTGCGGGGTACCGATCGGTGAAACCGATCGGTGAGACCGACCGGTGAGACCGATCGGTGACACCGACCGGTGAGACCGATCGGTGACACCGACCGGTGAGACCGACCGGTGAGACCGACCGGTGAGACCGACCGGTGAGACCGACCGGTGAGACCGATCGGTGAGACCGACCGGTGAGACCGACCGGTGAGACCGATCGGTGAGACCGACCGGTGAGACCGACCGGTGAGACCGATCGGTGAGACCGACCGGTGAGACCGATCGGTGAGACCGACCGGTGATACTGAACGGTGAGACCGACCGGTGACACCGATCGGTGACACCGATCGGTGAGACCGATCGGTGAGACCGATCGGTGCGACCTATCGGTGAGACCGATCGGTGCGACCGATCGGTGAGACTGATCGGTGAGACCGGCCGACGTCTCCCGGCCTTGCCAAGTTGTTCCAGTAACGTTCCTTTTTCGCAAATAGGGTTTTAAACCGTATTATGCCTTGTTAAAAATATCTTGGGAATCCGAAACGCGCACAAAGGTTTTAATTAAATACTTCATTAATTCATGGGTCGGTTAAAACCACCCAGTGCCATTAATGATGAGTCAAGCCACGTGGTCAACCCACGACTCCCTCGTCTTCCGTGGTTTTGTGTTTTCATCTCAACCGTCCACAGCTCTTATAAATTAAGGGTTAGGCCGTGGCTCCCCCCCTTTCTTCGATCGTGGCTCTTCTGGTGCATCGGGACCGCCGCGTCGTTATCCGTAAAGTTCCGCGCCCCCGGCCTAAACGTCGATCATCTATCAACAAGTAGGGAATTTCTCTCGTCTCTCACTTTTGTGTATCATACGGGGTGGGCGTTACTTTTGTTCCTATGGAATTGGTTGAACCAAACCCTAATGAAGATAATAAACGAAGTTCTAAAGGAAGAAGGGGAAGGGGTTGTGATCGTTGTTATGCTTTATCTTGAATCACCCTTTTGTTGTGCTGGTTCATGTTTTCTGAAAATTGAGGTCGTTGGTGGTCGTTGTGTGTGCACTGTTGAATCCCCTCGTGATGTTTTAAATGGGTTGCTGAAATTGTGAACTCCTGCTGTAAAAAATTGGTTAACCACTATATCCGGCTGAATAATTGAAAGCACCAGGATCGGCCCTTCTGTGATAACTCCCGGTTAGAACACACAGAATTTGAAATCATGGAGTGTGTTAAATCTTTTAAATCTGAAAAATCACTGACTTGTGTTGGTAGTAGTTGTTGGTTGTTTTCCCTTTGGGCTGTTTGCTGGAAATGTGGGAGGGGATGGGATTCCCCGTTCCTTTTTTATACTCTCGGTGGCTGTGTGAATTTGGGGGATGGGATTCCCCGTTCTTTTTATACTCTCGGTGGCTGTGTGAATTTTGGGGATGGGATCTCCTGTTGGTATGGTTTCAGTGGTTGTGAGTTTTTATCACAAATTGGGGAGAGATCCTCTGTTGGCAGAACCAGGTGTGAGTGTTTTGGTCGATCTATGCTTTGATGTTTTCCTTGGTTATGCTTATGGTAGTTGCCCAGTAGTGCTTAAAATAAATTGAACATTTGACTGAACGTGAAACAAGAATGGGACAAATGGTTTGTGGGCAAGGGTCGTGAATTTTGACTCGGACGTTGTGGTGTTGTGTTCTGTAGGTTGGCTAGGAAAACCTATGTTTTGGGTGAGTGTTTGTTACCTATATCTATACTTGTAGCTTTGTGTTTCTTATTCGCGCCCCACCCAAGTTGAGAACTTAGTGCCGAACACCCCCATTTATGGGGGAAGGGTGTTTTTTCCAACACTATCTTTAGTGGTTGGTTATTAGCTCCTTTTCTGCTCCCTTTCCCAGATAGCGCAAGTTCCTTCGGGCAGGCTGTGATGGCCTAAAGTCCATTATTAGCCCAAGAATCATCGGACAGGGTGTTGTGGTGGTTGGCCAGGTGTGTGCGGCAGGTGGTTTCCCAAGTGTCTTCGGGATGAGGCCCAGGTGTCTTCGGGCGTGGCAGTGGATCCTTTAGCCCAGGTGTCTTCGGGCGTAGCGTTGGTTGTTCTGGCCTAGGTGTTTGCAGGCATGGTTACATGTGACAGTTGAGGCCCAGGTGTGTGCGGGCGGGATTTGGCAGTGGGACTGCGTGTGGTTGTGGCCCAGGTGTGTGCGGGCGGGATTTGGCAGTGGGACTGCGGTGAGAATGGCGGGATTGGTCCGATGCGTAGGATGTCTCAATAACCAGTGGGAAAGTGGCGCGGGGTACCCAAACATCGATGTGATCTTATATATATATTACCTGACTTGCGTTATTTGGGGAGCGAGCCTTGGTGGGGCCTGTGATGGATAGTTTTCCTTGTTAGGTGTTTGGTTTACTCTTTTCTCACGGGACATTAGTACGTTCCCCCACTTGTGCACGAGAGTCTAGGTTTTTCCTATTGAGTGTACTTGTATGCTCACCCTACGTATGTAAAACTGCTTTCAGGTTTCCAAGAGGACTTCGGGGATCACGCAGGACGTTACTAGCTCGGACTTTTGGAGCAGTTGCAGTTGTTTCTCTCTTCTTTTGGTACTTACCTTGTAGTCATCCTTTTGCACTTTGTGGCTTTCACTTTTGAAACATGCATGTGGGAATGGTTTACTTTGGGCTTTACTTTTCTTTCTACCTTGGTGTTGTTGGGTTTCCTCCTCCTTATATTTCGATCCTATAAAATAAAAAGGGTAATGCCTTCAATTTGTGAGAATTTCCTATACCCTTGGTGCTAGTCTCCACTCCGGGACCTATTGAATGCGGGTTTCGGGGGTCATTATCTCTCCTTCAACTTAAAGAAGGGAGGGCCTGGAAATCTGCTGACCCTTCCCTCCTTTTGGTGAAGGCGGGTCGTGACAGAATGGTATCAGAGCTGAGGTTGAGAGATAGGACGGAGTCTGGAGTTAGGCACAGTAAGGATTGCATGGGATGGTAAGGCAACAGCGTTGGGTGACCTTGGTGCGTGAATTAGGCCAGGGAGGACCGGCTAGGACACGGGATTTTAGGGGCCCCCGTGATCCGATGCAAGGACTCTGGACCTACCGAACGACCATGTGAGGCCACACTGATTGTAGGGTAGAGACCCTAGGAAAGGTACATGCATCATAAATGACTTGTGTTCTTGTGTTTCTGGGATGTCTTGGGAAATTAAGAATAAATTAAATCTTAATAAGTTTTGAGAACGGTTTTCTTTGCACTACTGGGCTTAGGCATTCCTTGTTTACCTTGCAGCTATGGCACCTGGAAGGCGACCACGTGTGGTACAGGCGATCGAGACTCCGGAGACTACTTTGGCCAATCGGCAGAGAGCTGATTGGGAGGAAGAGGACGACCAGTGGAAGAAGACTCTTCGAGCCTTTCAGCGACAGGCCCTCGAGAAATACGAGGGCAGCACCTCCGACATGAAGACGGAAGGCTGGCTGGAGGAGCTAGTCATAGCCTTCGGCCTGATTCGGGCCCCGACGGAGTACTGGGTTCCTCTGGCTGTTAGCCAGATGCGAGGAGCGGCACGTCAGTGGTGGATGCTTCACCTGGGGAGTAGGAAAGAGTCTGAGGTTGCTTGGGCGGACTTCGAGAGGGAGTTCCGGGTGGAGTTTCACTCCTCGACAATGAAGGCGGAGAAGAGGCAGGAGCTACTCTCCCTCCAGCAGGGGAGCATGTCCGTGAGGGAACTTGGAATCAAGTTCAAGGACCTCCTGCATTTTGCTCCGGACCTCTTTCCCGATGAGGAGTCTCGGGAAAGACGTTTGGAGGAGGCGCTCCGACCCTCCCTCCAGTATGCTGTTACCCCATTTACCCTTCCGACATACTTAGAGGTTCAGAAGAAGGCCGAAGTGGTGGAAAGGATGCACGCTCTAGGCGGACTGTCACGAGAAGGGATCCAGCTAGGACCATCGAAGGGGAAGGCCGTCAGCACCAGGCCTCCAGCATCGGGACCCTCCAGGTTCCGACCCGCAGGGAGCAGGCCGCAACAGTTTCAGTTTCGATCCCCTGGCCCACGTTCTTTTCCTTCAGGCTCGGGACCACAGTGCTTCATCTGCGGGAGCCCTGGACATCTTCGGAGTCAGTGCCCCGATCGGGTGCAGTACAGCAGTGGCAGTCATCCCCAGCGTCCGCCGCAGCAGCAGTTCCCAGCCAGACCCATCCAGCAGCAGCAACAGGGATAGCGAGCTCCCGCTCCTCCGCAGGCAGACATAGGAGGGGGAGGCCGACCTCAGGGCGCTCCCCAGGGACCTCGACCAGGGCGTGGTCGGGGAGGTGGCCGACAGCCGAGGGGCAGGGGAGCTGGGCGTGGACAGTTACACGCCGCAGAAGCAACAGTTCCAGCAGGGCCAGAGGTTGTTCGAGGTACGATCAGTGTGTTTAGCACTCTTGCTTATGCTTTGTTCGATACCGGAGCTTCGCACTCCTTTGTTGCACCCAGTCTAGCCCGCGCCTTGGGTCTAGATGCCGAGAGACTTCCAGTGCCCCTGGTGTTGAGCACACCAGTTGGAGGTCAGACCGACTTGCTGTTCGTTTTTCGGGGATGTAGACTGATGTTGGGGCCACATCAGTCGGTTAAGGATCTCCTTCTGCTACAGATTCGGCCGTACGATGTCATCCTAGGCATCGACTGGCTATTTTCTGTGTGCGCCGTCATCGACTGTTTCCAAGGGAGGGTGGTGTTCTCCGGTTTGGACGGCCATCATGTTACTTTCACCGGCGAGCGGAGCTGTCCGAAGGGAAACAGGAGGGAGGAACCTCTCCTCTCCTTGTTGACCGAACAGACGATAGAATCAACAGATGAGGAAATGGTGGAAGTACCAGAGATCGTTCGTGAATTCATGGACGTCTTTCCTGAGGAGGTGACGACTCTACCCCCTCGACGTGTTATCGAGTTCGGGATAGACCTACAGCCCGGCTCTCGACCAATCTCGATGGCTCCTTACCGGATGGCACCTTCGGAGCTACGGGAGTTGCGGATACAGATTGATGATCTGATGAAGAGGGGTTATGTTCGTCCAAGTGCATCACCGTGGGGTGCCCTAGTCTTGTTCGCAAAGAAGGCAGATGGTGGCCTCAGGTTGTGCATCGATTACAGGAGGCTGAATTAGGTAACGATCAAGAACCGCTACCCTCTTCCGAGGATAGATGATCTTTTCGACCAGCTGAAGGGGGCAGGATGGTTCTCGAAGATCGACCTGCGATCCGGGTACCACCAGCTGAGGGTGAAGGATAGCGACGTCTCGAAGACGGCGTTCAGGTGCAGGTATGGGCACTTCGAGTTCGTGTTCATTCCCATTGGTGTTACGAACGCCCCAGCCGTGTTCATGGGGCTTATGAACTCCATCTTTCGGGAGTACCTGGATCGGTTTGTGGTGGTGTTCATCGACGATATCCTGATCTATTCAAAGTCAGAAGAGGACCATGCAGATCACCTGAGGACAGTTTTGGAGGTCCTCCGACAGCACCAGCTCTATGGGAAGTTGTCAAAGTGCAAGTTCTGGGCACGAGAAGTGCACTTCCTCGGACATTTAGTGTCTGAGCAGGGAGTAGCAGTCGACCCATCAAAGGTTGAGGCAATTGTTTCTTGGGCAGCACCCAAGAATGTGACGGAAGTTCGGAGTTTCCTCGGACTGGCAGGCTACTACCGGAGATTCGTACCCAACTTCTCCCGGGTAGCAGCCCCTTTGACGGCTTTGACCAAGAAGGACCAGGTTTTCATGTGGAGCGAGCAATGTGAGTCGTCCTTCAGCTACCTGAAAGAAAAACTGGTTAGTGCCCCAGTGTTGAGATTTCCAGAAGGAGGGATGGCCTATGAGGTATTCTGTGATGCTTCAGGACAGGGCCTGGGGTGCGTATTGATGCTGCGACAAGGGGTGATCTCTTACGGGTCCAGGCAGCTACGCCCCCATGAGCGGAACTATGCCACCCATGACCTGGAGCTTGCAGCGGTAGTGTTCGCATTAAAGATGTGGCGACATTACCTCTTTGGGGAGCGCTTTGTGGTCTTCACCGATCACAAAAACTTGCGCTATATCTTCTCCCAGCGTGACTTGAACTTGCGACAGTGGAGGTGGGTCGAGTTTCTCCAGGACTACGACTTTGAGATCTCATACACTGAAGGTAAGGGAAACGTTGTGGCTGATGCCCTGAGCAGGAAGCTGCATCAGGAGGTGGTTCGGGAATATGCTGATGCTTGGAAGACGATGGGGGAGTTGGCTGCCTTGCACTTGGATGCAAGGGTGGAAGGTACTAGAGGCTGTTTGTTTCAGATGACGGTACAATCCTCTTTGAT
Source organism: Viscum album (assembly GCA_963277665.1). Lineage (NCBI taxonomy): Eukaryota > Viridiplantae > Streptophyta > Magnoliopsida > Santalales > Viscaceae > Viscum > Viscum album. Next base: position 548,597,482 of record OY728146.1, on the reverse strand, counting down.
GCAACAAGTGGAAGAGTCTCAGTGGGGAGATCCTGAGGTGGAAGTGTTGCGGGATCGTATCGATCAGGGGAACGCCCCGGAAGGATGGTCGGAGGACAACCGACGTCGGATGCTCTTTCATCGGAGGTTGTTTGTTCCAGAGGTGATGCGTGATGAAGTCCTTCGTGAGTTCCATAGCTCAGCCTTGGCAGTACATCCGGGTGTTTCGAAAATGTACCAAGGCCTGAGGGGACCGTTTTGGTGGCCCGGGGTGAAACGGGCAGTGGCAGAGTTCGTGGCTAAATGCCTGGTGTGTCAGCAGGTGAAGGCTGAACACCGTGTTCCTGGTGGTCCGTTGCATCCTCTAGATGTTCCCGAGTGGAAGTGGGACGACGTCTCGATGGACTTCATCACGGGACTGCCCAGAGCTCAGGGTGGGCATGATTCTATCTGGGTAGTGGTGGATCGATTGACAAAATCTGCTCACTTCTTGGCTATCAAGGAGTCAGGACCCGTGAGTACCTTAGCACAGAGGTACGTGGATGAGGTGGTGCGTTTGCATGGAGTTCCGAAAACGATCGTCTCAGATCGGGACACTCGATTCACCTCACGAGTCTGGAAGGGGTTACAGCATGCTTTTGGCACCCAACTATGCCTTAGCACTGCTTTTCACCCTTAGACTGATGGACAGACAGAGCGGACTATCCAGACCTTGGAGGACATGCTGCGAGCATGTGTTCTGGATTTCAGAGGATCATGGGTATGACACTTGCCCTTAGTAGAGTTTGCCTACAACAACAGCTTCCACTCTACTATCGGCATGGCTCCTTTTGAGGCTTTGTATGGAAGACCATGTCGTTCACCCTTATGCTGGGCAGAGGTTGGTGAGACTGGTACTCTTGGACCAGAAGTAGTGCAGAGCACCACGGAGAAAGTCCAGCTAGTGCGAGAGAGGATGAAATCAGCTCAGGATTGGCAGAAATCTTATGCTGATCATCGGAGGAGGCACCTGAAGTTCGAGGTGGGAGATCATGTGTTTTTGAAGGTTTCCCCTCGACGGGGGAAGCGGAGGTTCGGAAAGGGGAGTAAGCTCTCCCCTAGGTTCATCGGACCTTTCAAAGTGCTGAGGCGAGTTGGCGAGGTAGCATATCAGCTGGCCCTACCACCTCAGTTGGAGAGGGTCCATGACGTCTTCCATGTCTCCCAGCTTCGTCAGTACTTACATGATGACTCTCATGTCATCAACTGGGGAGAGCTAGATGTGGGAGGAGACGCGACCTTCGAGGAACGGCCAGTCAGAATCGAGGATCGCAAGGAGAAAGTGCTCCGTGGACGAACCGTCGGCCTGGTACGTGTGTTGTGGATACATGGCGGCCTCGAAGAGAGTACGTGGGAGAGGGAAGCACAGATGCGTGCCCAATACCCCGAGTTGTTCTAAACTTTGAACCTTTGGTGCCTGTTGTGACAGAACGTTTGACCTTTTTGTCTATGAAATGTGCTAGTTCCTTTCCTCTGTTATGTGTGGAAAGCCCCGGGTAAAGGGAAAGGGAAACCCGACCCCTAATCAGGACGCATTAAGGTGGATTCGATTAAACCCGTGCGGGCGAGTCAGTGCCGCCCAAAGCGGATAATATCTTGACATGGGAGAGGGGAACTCCCCAAACCCACATTACCGGGCGGTTTGGCGTGGTATGTTTCTTGGTTCTTGACAGGGAGTGTTTTCAATTAGCGGGGGTCCACTCCTAAGAGGTATCTTCGAAGATGGTTGTTCGGATCCTCTCTTTCCTTCTGGTTTGTTTTGATTCTCGGGGACGAGAATCGTTTAAGAGGTATCTGATGTGATGACCCAGACCCCCCTTGGTCCCTTCCTTTGCCAAAAATCCGGTTTCCTTGCGGGCTACCGACCGGTGAGACCGATCGGTGACACCGATCGGTGACAGCGATCGGTGAGACCGATCGGTGACACCGATCGGTGACAGCGATCTGTGAGACCGATCGTTGACACCGATCGGAGAGACCGATCGCTGAGACCGATCGGTGAGACCGATCGGTGAGACCGATCGGTGTGACCGATCGGTGAGACCGATCGCTGAGACCGATCGGTGCGACCGATCGGTGCGACCGATCGGTGAGACTGATCGGTGAGACCGGCCGACGTCGCCCGGCCTTGCCAAGTTGTTCCAGTAACATTCCTTTTTCACAAATAGGGTTTTAAACCCTATTCTGCCTTGTTAAAAATATCTTGGGAATCCGAAACGCGCACAAAGGTTTTAATTAAATACTTCATTAATTCATGGGTCGGTTAAAACCACCCAGTGCCATTAATGATGAGTCAAGCCACGTGGTCAACCCACGACTCCCTCGTCTTCCGTGGTTTTGTGTTTTGATCTCAACCGTCCCCAGCTCTTATAAATTAAGGGTTAGGTCGTGGCTTCCCCCCCCCCCCCTTTCTTCAATCGTGGCTCTTCTGGTGCATCGGGACCGCCGCGTCGTTATCCGTAAAGTTCCGCGCCCCCGGCCTAAACGTTGATCATCTATCAACAAGTAGGGAATTTCTCTCGTCTCTCACTTTTGTGTATCATGCGGGGTGGGCGTTAATTTTGTTCCTATGGAATTGGTTCAACCAAACCCTAATGAAGATAATAAACGAAGTTCTAAAGGAAGAAGGGGAAGGGGTTGTGATCGTTGTTATTCTTTATCTTGAATCACCCTTTTGTTGTGCTGGTTCATGTTTTCTGAAAATTGAGGCCGTTGGTGGTCGTTGTGTGTGCACTGTTGAATCCCCTCGTGATGTTTTAAATGGGTTGCTGAAATTGTGAACTCCTGCTGTAAAAAATTGGTTAACCACTATATCCGGCTGAATAATTGAAAGAACCAGGATCGACCCTTCTGTGATAAATCCCGGTTAGAACACACGGAATTTGAAATCATGGAGTGTGTTAAATCTTTTAAATCTCAAAAATCCCCGACTTGTGTTGGTAGTAGTTGTTGGTTGTTTTCCCTTTAGGCCGTTTGCTGGAAATGTGGGAGGGGATGGGATTCCTCGTTCCTTTTTTATACTCTCGGTGGCTGTGTGAATTTGGGGGATGGGATTCCCCGTTCTTTTTATACTCTCGGTGGCTGTGTGAATTTGGGGGATGGAATCTCTTGTTGGTATGGTTTCAGTGGTTGTGAGTTTTTATCACAAATTGGGGAGAGATCCTCTGTTGGCAGAACTGGGTGTGAGTGTTTTGGTCGATCTATGCTTTGACGTTTTCCTTGGTTATGCTTATGGTAGTTGCCCAGTAGTGCTTAAAATAAATTCAACATTTGACTGAACGTGAAACAAGAATGGGACAAATGGTTTGTGGGCAAGGGTCGTGAATTTTGACTCGGACGTTGTGGTGTTGTGTTCTTTAGGTTGGCTAGGAAAACCTAAGTTTTGGGTGAGTGTTTGTTACCTATATCTATACTTGTAGCTTTGTGTTTCTTATTCGCGCCCCACCCAAGTTGAGCACTTAGTGCCGAACACCCCCATTTATGGGGGAAGGGTGTTTTTCCCAACACTGTCCTTAGTGGCTGGTTATTAGCTCCTTTTCTGCTCCCTTTCCCGGATAGCCCAAGTACCTTCGGGCAGGCTGTGATGGCCTAAAGTCCATTATTAGCCCAAGAATCATCGGGTAGGGTGTTGTGGTGGTTGGCCAGGTGTGTGCGGCAGGTGGTTTCCCAAGTGTCTTCGGGATGAGGCCCAGGTGTCTTCGGGCGTGGTAGTGGATCCTTTAGCCCAGGTGTCTTCGGGCGTAGCGGTGGTTGTTCTGGGCTAGGTGTTTGCAGGCATGGTTACATGTGACAGTTGAGGCCCAGTTGTGTGCGGGCGGGATTTGGCAGTGGGACTGCGTGTGGTTGTGGCCCAGGTGTGTGCGGGCGGGATTTGGCAGTGGGACTGCGGTGAGAATGGCGGGATTGGTCCGATGCGTAGGATGTCTCAATAACCAGTGGGAAAGTGGCGCGGGGTACCCAAACATCGATGTGCTCTTATATATATATTACCTGACTTGCGTTATTTGGGGAGTGAGCCTTGGTGAGGCCTGGGATGGATAGTTTGCCTTGTTAGGTGTTTGGTTTACTCTTTTCTCACAGGACTTTAGTACGTTCCCCCACTTGTGCACGAGAGTCTTGGTTTTTCCTACTGACTGTACTTGTATGCTCACCCTACCTATGTAAAACAACTTTCAGGTTTCCAAGAGGACTTCGGGGATCACGCAGGACCTTACTAGCTCGGACTTTTGGAGCAGTTGCAGTTGTTTCTCTCTTCTTTTGGTACATACCTTGTAGTCATCCTTTTTCACTTTGTGGCTTTCACTTTTGAAACATGCATGTGGGAATGGTTTACTTTGGGCTTTACTTTTCTTTCTACCTTGGTGTTGTTGGGTTTCCTCCTCCTTATCTATCGATCCTATAAAATAAAAAGGGTAATGCCTTCCATTTGCGAGAATTTCCTATACCCTTGGTGCTAGTCGCCACTCCGGGACCTATTGAAGGCGGGTTTCGGGGGTCATTATCTCTCCTTCAACTTAAAGAAGGGAGGGCCTGGCAATCTGCTGACCCTTCCCTCCTTTTGGTGAAGGCGGGTCATGACAAACATCATGGAACATAATTAATTATCACAATTAGTTATCTTACATTACCAATATATTTTTTTAATAATTAATTCCCATTCCCCCATTTAATTGTCTAAATTAAATAATTCAATATCTTAATTAAAATATCTCAAACAATAAAAAATATCCAAAATACTTATTTGAGAAACCCCACCATTTTCCTATTCAATGATTAACTTATCAACAAATCACCTAGGTAATCATAATTAAATTCCACTTTCCTAAATACATAAATTTAGGGAATAATTTATCAAGGGAATATAGAAAATAATAAACACACATACACATATAAAAAATAACCACTATCGAAGTTAGATTTAGACCACCTACCTAAGTCTATTGAGGAATGTCAGCCTAGTGGAAATCCACAAAATCCGAGCGACAAAACATAATCAATCAACCATCAGATCAAAACCCCAAACCATAATCAAGATAAAAGGAATTCAAGATCGTGCTAAACTGGATATACATATAGTCCAATATTTAGATCACATCCCAATAGATTATATACTAGAATATAGGGGATGTATTCCCTGAAATGATTGTGAAAATATAAGATAAATAATGGGAGAAGCAATGGGTTGAAATCCACATATCGGGAAGATAGAGGATCAATGATCCGAGATTCTGATCTAGAATAATAGTGTTTGGTTCACATTGGAATCTCCATTAAAGGCATCAAAAACACCTAATATTATTCATGACCAAGAATGGTTTGAATTTGATAGGTTTCTTGGGGTTGGGGCAGTTTTAATACAATTTTTAAGAAAAGAGTAGGCTCCATGGGTAGTTAGTCCAACCCGTGTGCTAACTGTGAGGTCTTCCATAGCCCCCACAGCTTGATGGTGCATGGATAGAAAAAAAGTGTGCCAACCATGCCAATATCCTCTATCTCCAAGGTTAGATTCCTCATGGTTTGGAAAAATATTATGCAAACCATGCATAGACCCATCTTTTCCTTATTTCTTATAAACATTACCCATACACACCCTATTTTATACCACATAAAAAATGTTCATAATAAATAATAAAAATTACCTGAAAACACACCCAATATTTCTATAGAAATGTATGAGATCATATAATAAAAAACTAATAAATCAATATTTTTATAAAAAAATATATTTTCTCACCAATATATATAAGATAACTTAATCCTCATGCAGTGATCAAGATCTCCAACAAATTATTTCACACATGGTTTCTGGAAAAACATGTCAGATGTATCAATATTCTTATAACATGGAGGGTGGAAACATCATAATGGGTTAGCTTAATTTCTATATAAGGTAAATATACAATTTATAAAATCATGACGTAATAAAGGATTAAATTCAATTTTTGGAATAAGTAAACAACCAGAATCATTAATCATATAGAAACTAAGAAGATTATATATCATTAATAATAAATTAAAAATATATTAATAAGTAATAATAATCTCAGAATAATTTAATACATATATTTTTGGCCACAAAAACATGTTTTTCTGGCCTTGTTCAATTACATGATACTATTATAAGAATAATTATGCACCCAATCAGAAACCGCTTTCAAAATTTACCACAATGACACATCATTGAGCTTTTCAATTTTTTCCCCACCAATATCCCATAATTTCATTATAATTGACCATAAGACATGTCAAAACATATGAAAAAATTCCATCGAGAATATCTAATCTAATAATACAAGACTGTCCATATAATGTGAAATATATAAATCAAATAAAAAAATCAAATTTTATTATTGGTCATTTATCATAAAAACATTCGATAGTAACCCATATGTTAATAAATGGTGTAACATAATCATAACCCATCCAATGAATGTAGTTAAAAAGTGAAACATTAAATAAGAAAATTTCCAATATTTTTTTATGTAAATCAAAATATATGGAACACCATTACTTTTACATATGTCATAAAATTGTATAAAAATATCATAACCCATACAGAGGAATATGGTTGTTGTTTAAAAATTCTATAGTAAAATTTTCAATAATAAAACATATTTTTGGAAAAACATATTGAATGCCAATATATTGGAACATATTAATTAAATTTCATATATTATGGGTTAATATCATCATATATGAATTATGTAAAATTTTATAGTAACAATATATAGATATATGAGTATAAGACTAATTCAATAATAGAATAACAAGATCGTAGTCTATCTTAAGAAATATGGACAATGTATTCAAGAGAATATGTCCCAAATGAAAAAATGGAACATATATATGTGTCTACACAAATGTAAAACACCCTCATAAACTAATTTTTTGAATGCTACTAGGATAATTTAATTTTCTGATACGACAAGTTGAACAACCAAATGTTAAATTTACCTATAATGAAACATAAAACTCATTAAAAAAATTATTTTAAAACTGATTGGGGTAATGGAATGTAAAATATAAATACAATTGAGAAACAATTTTTATAAGCGATATGATATAAAAAATAACATGATTTGTCAAATAGACACTTTTAAAAAGGTGATTTTAAATCCATTGAAAAGATAATAATTTTTAAAATGTTACATAATAAATGATCCTTAAATGGAATAATGTTAAAAAAAATAAATTAACAGAGGAAGTAAAAACCTATAAATGTGAAATGAAAACCCCTTTATATTATTTTTTAAAAAACCCGTATTGGAAACACATTTTGTAATATCTGTAACAAAAAATTAATTTATAATAAAATATTAGTTTATAAAATAATATTATGAAACACAATATAACAATATATTATAGTGATAGGACCCATTAAATGATAGCTGAAGTTAATAAAAAATCAATAAAACTCTAGGAAATGAGACTAGCATAATCAATAACCCATATAAGCAACATACATCATAATGTCTGAAAACATTGTAAATTTGTTTACGGTATAAATTTATACAAATATATTTAATGTAATAATAAAAGAAAAATTAATAATAAAACCATATTATATGTTATATGGTCTATTAAATGATTATAACTAAATGAGTTACATTTATGTCACCAAAACTCATATGAATGGGGTAACACTTGAGTGAAACACATTTGAAGAAAATTACATGATATTGATTAGTTTAGGAAATAAGTAATATGAAATAGATTATTTTTTCATTATATGAATAATACAAAAAATATAAGACCATAATAGGATACATGGCACAAAATATGTAATATGTCTCAAAGAATTATATTTGATTCCAAAAAATCCTAACCATTTTATTAGCAAATGAATAAAAATACCTTGAAATAGAGGTCTTGTAAATTAAAATAGAATAAAATGATTAAAATTTAAATCATGAAAAAATATAAAACACTAGTATTATTTATAGCATATAAATGAAATTAGGTTCATAATATAAAAAATATCTCAAAGAAAGGAATTTTAGATGAAACCCCTTACCTGATTCATGATTATTTTTACACAAGCACCAGACACACTAGATAAATAAATTAAATTCATAAAATAAATTAACATGAATCATATTCACAAATAATAATTATTATACTCATATAAAATTATTCCATATATATAAATATTATTTATTACTTCCAAAATTTTATTATCAAATTTAAATAATCTTTGTCAACGTGATGACGTTTCTTAAAGATGGTGTTGGTATACATTCTTAGGTAATATTTTATAATTATAATATAATTAATTGTATTTTTCTACATGTTACATTATTTTTATAATGTCATAATTCATTACATGGTAGTTTTGGTTAAAATCATTTGGATAAAATCAACGATTATAATGATTCAATGACCTCCCAATGAAAAAATGGGATTTTCATAATTAATTTTTTATGTTTTGATATAACTTTACCAGAAAGAACATTATATATATATACATATATTTCACATTATACATGTTAATATGTTCTTATATTGATTAGAGATATTAATAAATATAATTGTTCTATTATGTGGTTAAATTGACAAAAACATGAAAGTACCATGATTAATGGGGGATTTTGTGGTTGTTTATATGTAAGTCCATAATACTAGAGTAATAGTGATATTAATTATAAAATTTATATTCATAAATAATTATTTCAAAATATTATGTAGAGAATATTATATATATAATCCCATTATATAGAAAGAGGAAATCATTTTCCTCAAAGTTCACTCATTTTAAATGATTGAATTACTGATAATCATTTATTTATCATAATGTAAATTGGTCCTTTGAATTTCCAAAAAAAAGTTATTTGATATCATAAAAAAATTTCATTTAATATCAACCAGATGAAAATACAATAATAGAGGGTCGAAAATATAAATCAATCATTTCAGTGAGGCAGTAGTCCACACACACACTTGGTAATGACTTCATTTTCCTGAGGATGTGAGAAACAAATTATGTATTTTATTTTATAATAATCATAAATTTTTTATTAATTGGAATAACAATTTCTATTCTGGTTATATAAATTTTTTTATAGTGGTTATGGAAAACAGAATTCCTTTTGTTGTCATGGTGGTAATCCATAGTATGCATGAATGAATGATTTTTTTTAATAGAAATGGTAAAATGTTATTAAAGATTATTTACATTGAAAAATAAAATTCTCTAAAAACCAATATTGATGTAATTAAATAGTTGAGTAGAAATCTATATTGGGAAATGGAAAATAAAAAATAAATAAGTTATATTAAGTACGCATATAGAGAAACATAAGAATTTGTGGCATTATCTCTTTGAAATAAATAGAATTACATAATCAATTATGATTATAATTTCTATTTAGTGAAATACTATTATATACTATGTACAAATTGTTAGGTTTTATGAGAAAACCATATTTTTGGGAGTTTCGTGAGGGGTGGATTAGAGTCCCATATTAAATGTTATTATAACAACAATTTCATACATATATCATCATTATATAAATGGAGAAAATATTTAACATGTCAAGGGCATCCAAATATATTAAATAATCCAGTATGAATGATAAAAGGATTATCTAAATCTCATCCAAAATATTGTGTACATGTTTTTATGTAATTTAATATGGATTGAACATTGAATCAATACTTCTACAATTTTAAATTTTATTACATTAACATGTTTTATCATAAGATAACATAATCTATATGTCTAAAAAAGAATCCCTTATTAGAAAACGCTATAGTGTCTACATAGGAATTTCAAATCAATTTCATTTAATTAAATATATAACAGTGATAAATTTTAATTATCAAATAAAAATCAATAATGTGTTAAAATATTTTTGATAAAATATTACATATTGTATAAAATATCAAATAATGGGATTCAAGTAAAAAATTAAAATTCACTTAAATAAATATTTTCCCTTATAATACATTTTATTCAATTAAATATTTTTACTTATATACTAATAATTTCATAAAATATTTGGCTTTCATAAAAATTATATTCTCCACTATTTTCCTAATGATCATTCTTTTTTGAAAAGTCTAAATAATCATTCTTAAATAAATATTACATTTCTAAATCAAAAATTACTATGAATTTCATTATATTAAAAATAAAATTATAGAAATATTACTTTTTTAAAAAATAAATAGATATAAATAAATTTTTTGATAAGAATACATTTTTATAAGATTATAAATTATTATTCATGTTTATTTAATTTTTAATAATAAAATTAGTGTCCAAAAAATTATACAAATGAAATATATATTTTCATCATTAAATATATATCTCATTATATTAAATAGAATATTTCATAGAACACCAATATTTTGAGAAATGCATTTATATTAATTAAATATTTATATTAGTATTTTTATCTGAACCTTTTAAATTTCATTCATATTAAATGTATCATTTAATTTTATTGATTCATATATGATTCATGTTTAATTTATATAAACCAATATAACATATTAAATTATTTACATTTTATATTATATTATGATCTTGAGTAGTTTCTAATAGTCTATTGGGATTTTAGAACACCATTGTTGAATAAATTTCAATTTAGATGTTAGTACACCTATGATTAACATGATCGTGCATAATCTTAACATGGTTTGGAAAATCACCCAAGCACATCACATATTTCATAAGATGTCCACTCAAGGAGAAACTTATTACTCCTTGGCTACGTAATACTCACTCAATGAATCAAGCCACTATGATTAAAAAGCTTTATATTACATGTCTCCTCAGTAATGTCGTAGTTTAACAAATAGATCTGTAACACCCCGCCCCTACCTCATTGGCTATAGGAGGCGGCGAGGAAAACATGGCCTTAAGCGATGCTCCCAAGACGCCAAATGCTGGCAATAAATGCTGAAGGCTTCAAGATCAATTTGGGGAACGATTTTCTATTAAAACAAAATGAACCCAACCATCCACTAAAAGCCACTATATGATGCATGTCAATTCAATTACCCAACCATGCATTCCCAAAAATGCAACCATGTTGTTCCAAAACACAACTCAAAACTAATACAACTAGACAAGTCCAAAAAAAAATTCAAAGTACACTCTAAATACTAAACAACCAAACACCTCAAGCAATGACACCACCAGAGCTCCACGGAAAGTTCAATGCTCCATGCTCCACTAAGGGATCACAATGCTTCACTAATAGAGGGTGATACCTTACATTTTCCCACATCACAGTACAAAACATCTGCAAATACACCCCAGCGCAAAAACATGGGGTGAGTAAAAAAACTCAGTTAGATTCCCCCAAATAACTTCCCTACGCACGCCACTAGGATAAAACTGTTATCACATTTTTATAAAATAGTTTATATAAAATAAATCACAAGTGAAACAATTTTTCACAAGAAAAACATACCCTTACCAAGCCATCACATCGAACTAGAGAAACCAATGGAAATCCAATGAAAACATTCTACAAACCATCTCCTCATTTACACGTTATCAAAAAAACTACCATCTTGGAAATCAATACACAAAATATATCAAAAACAACCAAGCGGTGGAGCTTCCATCCAACCCGTTCACCCTTTCACACCATGTGGCACATCCCACCCACTTATCATTTATGGTGTCCCTTTCTTCCACTATCCATCCCCTTTTTATAGTGGTACTTCTCTCCACTTCCACACAACATTCAAAACAAGCCAATTCCAAGCATATAACCCACTATGGTCACAACAACATGCAATAAACCAATTCCATTTCATATCAATTCACATCAATAAATAACTAATTTATTAAAAACCATTTTCCATGCCAAACATCATTTCAATAAAAAACCCATTTTATTGAAAACCATTTCCGTAAATCATTTTCCCAAATCAACCATAGAATCCAATTTTAAAATATCCATTTTATAATCCACAAGATTAGCATTTCACCATAAAACAACCTTTTCACAAAAATCCTCAAAACATCACCCAAGGGATTTCTAACCAATTCTGCACATCAAAACACAATTAATTTCTGGCACAAAAAATTAATTGTCACCAAAACCATTAGATCTAACCAAGTGGAGCTGAGATAGAAGCCACCTACCTTTAGGGTTCCTAAGAAATCGACCCACAAACAACTGTGCCTCAAATCTGGAAAACGCACCATCAAAACCTTTCTAGATCCCTTTCCCTAGCACCCATACGACATAAAAAAATATACAAGGAAACCAAAACCCTAGATCTATACATAAAAATTTCATATCTAGAAAACCAAGAATGTTAGGGATGTGGATATAGAGGAAAACACAAAGAAACCATGAGGAGAAACTTACCCGGGAGAAACCACCTTCAAACCGCCTTAAAACCCCTTTGAAACGCTTCCAAATCGAGTGGAAGAGCACCCTTAACCCCTAAGAGCCCAAAATCCCAAGCGAGGCTCGAGTGGGTGGAAGATTGGATTGAAATATGTTAAACTCGAGTGAGACCGGAACATATAACCCTATTTTTAAGTGGTCGCACAGTTAGTCTGCACAGTTTGGAAACCGTGCGCTAACCGTGCACATGATACTGCCTCGGGAGGAAGGGTCTGTATGGTTTCATCACAGGGTTTGGAAAACCGTGTGTAGGCCGTGTGAAGCCTACTATCTCCCCTACATGATTTCCTGGAGAACCCGGATGGTTTCCACTAACTGTGCTCAAAATGTTCACCCCTTTAAAGTCCTCCATACTCATCCAAAACCATTCCAAACTCTCCCAACCTCTTCCCAACTCATCCCATGCACATTAAACACATAAAAATTCATAAATAAATTCCACATACCTCAAACCAGGGGTACTAAATTCTCCCCAAAATTGGACTTTCCATCCTCAGAAAGTAGTGAACCCTCCCTTCACCGAAAGAGCTTGGGACAGTACTCGGACATTTCTTTCTCCTTCTCCCAAGTGTCCTCTTGAATAGGACCATGGTTCCATAAAACATGAACTAAACTGATGATTTTATTATGAAATAATTTCTCTTGGCTATCCACAACCTGAACTAGCATGTGAACCCACGAAGCATCTGGTTCTCGCATATCATGATCCCATGAGAATCACATAGTCATGATCTATCTAATACATTTTCAACTGCGACACATGAAACACATTCTGCACCGCACTGATCCTAGGTGGAAAATACAAACGATAAGCCACCTCACCAAACCACTCAATAATCTAAAAAGGTCCAATATACCTTAGAGATATCTTACCCTGCTTCCCAAACTAACGATGTCCCAGCCTAGGAGAGATCCTCAAGAAAACATGACCACTCACCTCGAATGAACACAATTATCGACGATGATCCGAATACGATTTCTAACGACTCTGAGCCATCTCCATTATTTTCCAGAACAGATTGATCTTCTCTGTTGTCTCTTGTACAAGGCTTGGTCCAACAATGGAGGACTCACCCATTTCCACCAAACATAGTATAGAATGACATTTCCACCCATACAATGATTCAAACGGATCCATCTGTATGGATTACTGATAATTGTTATTTTATGAGAACATAACCAATGACAAGTGATCCTCCAACGGGCCACCAAAATCCATGACACAAGCCCGCAAAATATCATCCAGAGATTGTATCATCCTCTCTGGTAGACCATCCGTTTGTGGGTGATACATCATGATCATAGTCAATTGTGTCCCATGATATTGATGTTAGGATTTCCAGAAACAACATGTAAACCTCAGATCTCAATCTGATATAATCAAAACTAGAACCCCATGCCTCTTTACCACCTCTTGGATATATATTTTGGATAGATCCTCCACCATATGAGATTCAAGAAGCGGGATGAAATGAGCTGACTTCGTTAGCCGATCCAATATCACCCAAATGGAATCATGATTTTTGACTGTTCTTGGGAGACCTGTGAAAAAATCCATCGTTATCTGCTCCAACTTCCAAACAATGATTGGTAATGACTTCAACATTCCTACTGGCCTCTGATGCTTGGCCTTGACCTATTGAAAAGTCAAGCATCTCTAAAAAAATTCAACCACTATTCTTTTCATGCCAGCCCACCAAAATAGCACTTTCAACACTTAACAAATTTTCTTAATTCTAGGATGAACTACCCACCTAGAATAATAATACACTCTGAGAATATCCTTCTAACGAAATACTGGTACAACTAGATGATTCTGAAAACACAATACTTAATCTCTGTTCAGTTTCCAACCTTTAGTAGTCTCCCCACCCTTGTGTCTCGACCCCATGGTCAAACACTAAGAATCAGATATATGTGCCTCTTTAACTAGTCCAACCAAGTCAGGAATCAACAAAACTAGAAGGAAGACCGCTCTATCACCCTTTCCTCATATTACAACCGCATATCAGCTATAACCGACATCAACTGCCACTAGTCTAATGCCTGTTTCACCACCTGAGCATATGATTTTCTAATTATTCCATCTTTCCATGAATTTACTTTACCTGGTGTGTACATTAAGTCAAAATAAAACATCTGGTGATATTCCATCCATCTACATTGCATCAAGTTCAAATCCTATTATGAGAAAATGTGTTTCAAGATCATATGATCTATATATACTGTGAATTTCTCACCGAAGAGATAATGACACCTCACTTCCAAAGAATAGACCACTGCTTCCAATTCCAAATAATGAGTTAGGTAGTTCTTCTCATGCACCGTCAACTGACATGAGCCATACACAGCCACACGATTCCCATTCATGTGATGGAACCCCAACCATTATCTCGATGTATCATAATACACCACATACCCACTTCATGGTTTTGGAAAAACCATGATTGGTGATGTTATAAGGTGAATCTATAGCTCTTCGAAACACTACTGACACTGCTTATTCCACTGGAATGGAACATTATTCCTTTTCAAAGCTGCCATCTGTGAAGCCAAGTGTGAAAAATCACGAACACAATGCCGATATTACCCAGCTATAACAAGAAAACTCTATATCTCAAACACATTCTTTGGCGGTTTCCACTAGAAAAAAACCTCTATATTTTCCAGATACACTAAAACACCCCTTTCAATAATCATATGGCCATGAAAATGAACATCCCATATCCAAAAAGTCACACTTGGACAATTTTGCTTACAACTAATGATCCGTCAAGATCCCCAGCATTGTGGCCAAGTGCTGCTCATGCCCCACCCTTGTCTTTTAATACACCTGAATATCATCTACAAACACCACCACAAATGAATCCATATATCTCTAAAATATTTGATTCATCAATGCTGTAAACACCGCTGGCGCATTCGGTAGAACAAAGAGAATAACAACATATTCATAATGGTTATATCTACATCTGAAAGATTTTTAGGAATATAATTCCATCCTCACTCGTAATTAATGATATTCAAATCTCAGGTAGATCTTTGAGAACCACTGGGCTCCCCTCAACAGATCGAACAAATCATCATTTCGTGGTAGTGGATATCAATTGTTTATCACAACATGGTTATGTCTATGATAATCAACACATAACCTCAAGGTTTCATCCACCTTTTTCACAAACAACATCGGGGATGCCCACAGAGACGTTCTAGGATGGAAAAACCCATTTTTCTAACTCTTCCATCTAGAATTTCAATTCTCGTAATTCAGTCGGTGCCATTCGATTAGACGAAAGTGAGATAGGACAATTCCCCAAAAGGAGATCAATCCTAAACTCTACTTCTCTTATGCAAGTTAATCCAGGGAATTATTTAGGAAATACATCCATGAACTGATATACTAATGCTGGATGAACAGTTCGCTCAACACCCTCTATTGATTCCAAAGACAACACCACCAACTAATATGATAATGTTACCACTGCTGGTGCCAATAAAATTCTAGCATGATACCTTTCATGTTTCTCTCCTCTAAAGAAATGTCTAACACCACTGTGTGTCATAAAAGCCATTGTACGCACATTACAGTCGATGTGGTCCTTAAAATCCACCAGCCAATCCATTCAAAGGATTACAACAAACCCATCCATCGCAACCATTGAAAAATTCCATACTAGCTCCACCTTGTCCACACCGATAAAAAATGCTCTATATAGGAATGCTCGACACTCTCTTCGACCCAGATGAGTTTGATGTTTAAAAACCAAGGGATTCATTTCAACCCTTAATCCCAGCAAATAAACCATACATGCAACAATAAAAGAGTGTGAAGCATCCATATCGAATAACACATTCATCAAGGTCAAATTTAAAATAATAGTACCTCGCACAGTGGATGGTCCCGACTGATCATCCACCACAACCTGCTCAACTCCAAACACATGTTTTCATGACACACATTTGACTTTATTGCCTGGCTGATGCATCATGGTATTATGAGAATCACCATGAACCAATTTACTCTACTGATGAGGGGTATGCTGATGTCCTCGTCCCGTCGAAGCATATGATGTATGCGATCCCTGATGTGTGTCACGTACACCTGACCTTGGAGCATTCCAAAAATAATGCAGTAGATGCCCCATCTGCTTACAATTATGCCATGTTTGATGTTGTGTTGTACAATCCCGCTTGATGTGTCATATATAACCACACTGAAAACATCTCGGCCTGCTCTGGGGCTTCAGAGGAAGATTTACCGATCCCGCCATCAGATTATATTCCATATTACCGCCCTGGGAATATGTGTCCCTCCATTGCTTGAAAACAGCGATAGTGTTCCTACTATTCACCATGGGTACCACAATGCTTCCTTCGCCCAGAGAGCCCAACAAATCCTGCTCATCCACCGATGCTTTATTCAGCATCTCTGTGTAATCATCTATACACAGCATCACTATCTTTGAATGGATTTCTTTCCTTAATCCCTATTAAGATTTCCTTTCCATCAACGGTGTGCTACCCGCTACCTCAGGGTCAAACCACACTAAGTTTATAAGCTTAGCTGCATACTCTATCACCGACATAAGCTCATGCTTCAAATTAAAGAAATCAATCGTATGCTAAATTCTGAACGTATGTGGGTAGAAATGTTTATTAAAAAAATTATCAAAGCCTTCCCACATCATAAAATGGTCTGTCCCTGCTTAGACTGCCAACTCCCACAAATAAATGCCATGATCTTCCACCATATTCATGGCTAACATCACATTTAAATCTATCGGTGATCCCAAAAACTCGAATATCATGTTCATTCTATTCACCCATGATTCTGCCCTCTATAGATCTGAATCACCCATAATGATGGGTGGATTATTCTTTTGAAACTGAACTATATGATCCACATGCCTTGGTTCATCTGGTTTACATACACTTTCCACAGCTTGGAAAGCATGACGAATACTTTGCACTAACTTCCGGTTCACCTGAGGCTCAGGTTCTAACATACTCTCCGAAGCCTCCTCTGGTTGGTCTCTACGATGCCTACCCTGTTCCATTTCTATAAACAGAAAACAAACATTATCATGAGAAGTATTTCCACCCTATCCACATGTACCATGTTTCACCATTTTGGAATCCAATCCATTTTCAAAATACCAATTTATTCACATTATAATTTCACACATTCATATCACATAATAAATCATTATTCCCCAATAAAATATGCGTCCTAGAGGGAAGTCATGTCTACCATGAATGCCTTGCACAGCTGATTGGCTACACCCACAATAATGAGATATCCAATGCCTATAAATGTATCCAAAACACTTATGTACCCAACTCCCTGGTAACTTTAATTTTAGCATAAAATTGTTAGCTATGTCCTTTTAGTCTATACATTCCATGTTCTGACATTCCTACACCTTGCTACCATCCCGAATCAAGGAATATACCACAACTAATGTAAACAACTAAGCCAAGAATCAACTCCAAAGGACCGAACAAACTTATTGGACTTGTAACACCCCGCCCCTACCTCAATGTCTTGAGAAGGAAATGAGGGATACTTGGCCATAAGTGACATTCCCAAGATGCCAAATGCTAGAAATAAATGACTAGGGCTTCAAGATCAAGTTGGGGAACGATTTTCCCATAAAAAATCAACCAAACCATCCACTAACATCCACTATATGATGCATGTCAATTAAATAACCCAACCATGCATTCCCAAAAAGGCAATCAATTTGTTCCAAAACACAACTCAAAACCAATACAACTAGACATGTCCACACAACATCAGAGTACACTACAGAAACTAATGAACCAAACACCATGAGCCATGACACTACTATAGCTCCATGCCAAGCTTCATACTCCAAGATCAACCAAGGGACCACAATGCTCCACTAATGGAGGGTGATTCCTTACCTTTTCCCATGTTATAGTACACAACATTGGAAAAGACACCACAGTGCGATTGCAGGGGGTGAGTAATAAAACTTGTTATGATTTCCCCTAATGAATTCCCAAAACATGCAACTAGGATAAAACAGTTAACAAATTTATATGAAATAGTCTATATAAAATAATTCACAAGTGCAACCATTTTTCGCAAACCAAACATTCCCTTACCAAGCCATCACAAATAACCCAAGCAATCAAGAAAAATCCAAAGAAAACATTCTACAAACCATCAAATCATTTACACAATAGCACACCAACTTCCATCTTGCAAAACAATGCACAACAAACAACCAAAACAACCAAATGGTGGAACTTTCTTCCAACCCGTTCACCCGTTCACACTAAGTTGCACTTCTTGTCCACTTATCCTGGATGGTGGCACTTCCGTCCACTATCCAACATCTTTTTATAGAAGTACTTCTCTCCAATTCCACAAAACAATAAAAACAAGCCAATTAATAACATATAACCCTCCATGTTCACAACCACATGTAATCCACCAAATACATTGAATATGAATTCACATCAATATATAACCCATTTATTGAAAACCATTTTCCATGCCAAGATTCATTTCTATAAAACAACCCTTTTACTGAAAACCATTTCCATCAATCATTTTCACAAATAACCCATAGCATCACATTTTAAAATCTCTATTTTAAAATCCTCAAGATTAGCATTTCACCATAAAAAACCAATTTTCCCAAAAATCCCCAAAACATCACCAAAGTGATTTCTAACCAATTTCACAAATAAAAACACAATTAATTTTATGCAAAAAAATTTATTTGTAACCAAAAACATTACCTCTAACTATGTTGAGTAGATAGAGAATCCACCTACCTTTTCTATTCCGGAGAAATAGACCCACATACAACAGCGCCTCAAATCCAGCAAACGCACCACTGAAACCTCTCTTGATCCCTTTCCCTAGAATCCATAATCATTAAAAACATCATCCAAGGCAACCAAAACCCTATATCTACACATAAAAATTGTATATCTATAAAACTAATAAATATAGGGATGTATATATGTAGGAAAGAAACCTTGATGAGAGACTTACTTGGGATAAAACACCTTCAAACCACATTAAAACCCTTTTGAAATGATTCCAAATCAAGAGGGAGATCACCCTAAACCCCTGAGAACCCAAAATCCCATGTGAGACTCGAGTGGGATGAAGATTGGAGTGAAATAGGTTATGCTCAAGGGAGCCCAGAACGTATAACCCTTATTTTTATGTGCCCACACAGTTAGTTTGCACGGTTTGGAAAACCATGCGCTAACTGTGCGCACGCTACTACCTCGAGAGCAAGGGTCTGCATGATTTCCTCACACGGTTTGGAAAATCGTGCATAGTCTATGCAATTCCAAATGTCTCCCCTACACGGTTTCTTGGAGAACCCGCATGGTTTCCACTAACCGTGCTCGAACCATGCGACCCTTTAAATGCCTCCAAACTCATCCAAAACCATTCAAAACACTCCCATCCTCTTCCAAAATCATCCCATGCAATTTAAAAACTAAAAAATGCATAAAATAGGCTACATACCTCAAACCGGGGGTACTACAATATCGCTTCAAACAAATTAATAATATAATCTAACAACTATGGGATTCTACTAATCTAATATAAAACTGTCACAATCCATTCTCATTAGAACTAATAACTATTCAACATATAACGTTTTTACCCTTCCATAACATCTCGTTAACTCAATTGAAAATTGAATTCATTGATGTCTTATATATCTTATTAACCCCTTAGAAGATGTTAATATCCAACCACAATCCCAATCTATACTATGTCATGATCAAGATAAATTCTATTTCATTTCATCCAATAATTCTCATAACCCTGACATGGGTCTCATTATGTATCCCACTTTTTATATATCAAATTATACATCCATGGGGAAAAATCACTATCAATATCTCAAATACCCCAAACCATCTCCCAAAAATACCATGATTGAGTAATGAGATTCACTATCATGTTAAATATATATATACATAGAATTGACCATTCACTTGAGTAATTTCATCATCTGTGCATGAATACATTGAAACATTTTTAATGGGATAATACATGATTCATAACCCATAGTACATAGTGTGTACATAAAAATACATATTTTAAAAATATACCCCATCCCATCCCTGCATGTATTACCAATTGAAATTATATGATCATTTTATTATATTAAAACTACATAAAATGTATCCCATTATGTGTGTAATGTAGTTGTAAATGGAATATAAAACACATGTGTAGTACATTTTCCTAGTATTAATATGTGCTACCCCACATAGGAATTGGAATATGAAAATTATATTTTATATGTAAAATTACATCACATGAAATGTTTATCATGTACTTCTTGCGTGGTATGGTAGTGTAATATACATTCTATGTACCCTAACATGTGCTGTTTGGCATATACAAGTCTACAACCTCGGTCATATATGAAACCTACTATCCATATTTCTTCTTAGACCAAAAAAATCAACATCCTAATCCATTTTCAGAAAAATTACACATTACTAATTCTATTAAATCACATGTCATGTGATTGGGTTTTACAAATTATAATGCATTGATAATTTCCCCAAACAATTATTTTTTACTAAATCACGACACCAATGGACAAATAACATCCTCAAAAATCATTTTATTAATAAATAAATATTAAAAACACCATTCTGTAATGAAAAACAAAAAAACAAAATAAAAAAACTATGTCATTTTGATAAAATTGAATCATCAGGGCAGAATTAGTACTCCAATGATTCTATACTTTGGTACCTAATCAAACTATGCACTATAAGCCAAAACATTCCTTTATTAGTTATCCTATCTGTTAGGTGATAACATTTGGAGGAATATATCCCCCCATCTCATATAGTTTGACTGAGGAATAAATTATGATAGGTAGAGAATAAAAAAATAGTATTTGTAACAACTCAGATATAATTCAAAACATATACCATGTTTTCACCAAAACTGGGCAAGACCTTCCATTCTAAACTCAATTGACATGTCATAATTTCATTTCTAGAATTATTTTAGTGATATATATTACTCATAAAATAATTAATATATATTATAATATTTAGAATATTTGAAAAAAAATCAACATGGACTGAATGTTTCCAAATTCAATGCCAAGTGAAAAAATAATCATCCTAAAATAAAAAAAATAGAAATAAAGTTATGAAATTTTATGTAAATTAATAGTTTACACTTATGTACACTTGAGATAAATAAGTAAATTCCACATGATCTTACCAGCCATTTGAAAGATAGTCTTTATATGTGATTTCATCAATAACAATATGATACATAGGTATTAGTTCGTCATATAAATTTAAATTTAGTAACTGATCAACAATTTTATAATCGGGGTGTATCTAATATCATCATTTATTTGATTCCCAGGGTTTATGTAATGATTCCCCTTGTAATTTTGTTACTCCCCATATTTCTAATCAAAACTTTTAGGGTCATAAAAATAGGATGTATTTTTTCATGTTAAAGGAATTTTATTTCAAACCATTCACCAATTGTGTTTTTCGCATAACCTGAATACAATTATAAATTATCATATGAAGAAAATAGAAATTTAATTAATTTAACTATTTTGCTGCCAATATTAATGTTTTAATGTTGTTAATATAATGTGAAATTATTTAATGTGTCACTCTTTTTTTTATCTCCTAAAAGTCCTATAAATTTTAGAGATAAATAAATTAAACAAGATTTTAGTAAAAAATAAGGCACTTATTTTGGAATTTTTATTTATATTTGTTGACAATATTATTTTTTATAGGATATATTTACTCTTAAACGATAATAGTATATAACTATGAACAAATTTCAGAACTCTCACTATATAGTTAATTCAATGTTCTCCAGCATAGTTTCATTTTATGAGTCAACAAAAATATAAATATACTATTATCCATTGTGTGTCTACGTGTTGAATGAAACACTCCGAGTTTGGGAGGGATCCTTCTCAAAATGACATGTGTGTGCCTATGTTTTCCAAGTTGGAATAACAATATAGATTAAATGGGACAGTATCAACAACATATTTACATTAGTATTGAACAACACCAAGTTCCCCAAATGAGGAGAATGGGAGAATGGGGGAAATGATTTATGGATGAAAACATGTGTTTAAGAGAGTGCTCTGATTGATAAGAATGATATGATTATTAAAATGGGATTCAACTAGTGGAAAATCATCATTCAGGAGTACATTCAATCCTAGGAAATTATAGCATTATAGTTGGAATACATTCTTATATAGGAACCCAATACTCAGTAAATATTACCTCATCAGAACTGTTTATGGTAACAAAAAATTTTCGTATGATATTTTATTTTAATGGAAAGATTTTTTATTTTTAAGAATAAACTGTGGTTTGACCCATTATTTGAAAATTTTATAGATAATAAAAAATTTATGTTTCAGTCGTGAGTAAATATATGTAGTTTTAAATCATTCATAAGCACTTGGGAAAAACAATGTCCAGACATTTCATCATATAAAACATTTTTAATGGTATATTACTTGGGAGAACATCTCAAATTAAAATTATTAGTATTTTTCAATTTCACTGAGAATATTGTAATATCAATCAAACACCAATGGCAGTTGATATGACATGATTTTATCTATGTTTAATCCTTTGATATATATATATATATATATATATCATAAATTATTATTTAGATAGATTTAGGCAATATCTCGTTCAATATAAAAAATATAGTAAATAATCATAGAAATTATAAAATTTTACCATATTTTTTGTCATATACAAAAAAATGTGAAATCATATCCTAAAAAATTTATGGATATATTCATTAAAAATTAAAATATTTCATGAACATCCTCTAGTATGATATCAAATACAATTCCTTGTTAATTACCAACCAATACACTTTTTGGATCACTCCAATCCACATTATAATATCTAAATAAATCTTAATCTATACCAATTCAATAGGCCAAAATCTTCAAAACTCTTATCCTTAATATGATGGATGAAATTAAAATTTATAAACATATAAATACATAAAAATATTGGGTCTAGAAAATAATTTATGATCCTTAAGCTACTGAAAAATGTGGAATGATCTTTATAAAACACTTCTAACAATATAATAATGTCTTGAAGATACATAATATAGTATAAAATATTACTATATACCCTATTATCCAGGAAATCAATTGATCATGGTACAAAAAGTTTGATAATAAATTAAAATATATAAATTATTTGAGTATAGATTTATCATGTCAATGTATACACAATATTTCCTTATCCATTATGGTTGATTATATCAAATTCCCCACACTAGCTAGTTAAACACATATTAAGTTTCAATTATTTACAATTTTTTTCTACCTTAATCTATATTAATAAAAGGAAAAAAATCACAGTCACCAAAGGAGAGAATAAACCCAATTTGGGATATCTTTAAACAACTGACATGATTCTAAACATGTCTAACCCCCCCTGATTAATGAATCCTTAAGTCCTAAATATGAAATGTGTCAGCATTTAAATTATAACATTCTTAGTTTCATGTAACCCTCTGGTACTGAATACTCCAATTATGAAGTATTTATCACAACCATAACAATAACAATGTGTATGAAATTGGATAACGAAAATAAGTTGTGCTTCATAAATTGAAAAAACAAAATTTCATTTCTTACCTATATATTTTATATCTTGATACATGTATTATAAATGTATGAACCTTAACATTTCCTTATACCCTATAATAATCTTTAAGGGATATCATTTAGTGATATGTCAAATTCATACTTGTTGAGATCAATTTTTACATATCATTAGAATTTATTTTTGAGTATATATATAAGCATCCAAAATGAAAGGATAATGAATAAAATTTAATAAATTATATAAAAAGTGTTATTTTATAATCGTAACATCCCTTAAAAATTCATATCAAAATCATACAAAATCACATGTCTAGAGTATAAAATTTGACATTCTTGGCATCATGCCTTAATTTTTTTACATATTTAGGGATTTCTTAAACTCGATAAAACCCTAAGAAATTGCTTCTACAAATCTATATAATCATCTAACAAAAAAATCATATTAAACTAATTTAGTGACTATCATATATGAAGCAATATATTATGAATAATGTTTTTTTTTGGAATTAGTATTCCAAATGTTAAACTAATAAAATCGTTATTAAAATTAGAATTACATAATAAATCCAAATTTTAGAATTTTAATAATTATATTCTATATGTAAATCACAATCTATGTTCATTATAAAAATTAATCTATAAAATGATTTCTATAAAATATTTCATTCATAAAATATTGGTTAAAAATTTAACTTCTTCTATATATACATTAGCAATACAGTCTATGAAACATTGATATTTATATAATTTTAACTATGAAAATGAAATGGAATATTAGTATTTTTGTGTTATTATTAAACATAAATATATCCAAATATTATCACAATAGACTTTTAGATATTATATTATCATTAAAATATTATAAAATTTTAATGAAAAATAATTTTATTAGAAGTAACTAATATTTAATTATAGTTAAAATATTTTATTTAAAAATATTGTACACATATCGTATATTGTATTCTAATTGTTTATATTATTTACATAAAAAATACTATTGTTTATAATATTAATTTTAGGTTGATAGGATCATATATATCATATTTTCGTCTATGTATGGATGAATATATTTATCCATGATTAAATAATTTTATCCTTATTTTTTTAAACACATTATAGAGGTTACTGAATCAAAAACCTTATGTAAATAATAAATCATCACTTATATTCCATTAAAACAACTTATTCATAAAAAAATAACTTATCGAATAATATAATTAAGAATAAATAATATTTTTTCTTAATCATCTAATATTGAAATATATATCAACATTTAAATATTTTAGGTGGTGAGTATTTTAATTTTAACTTAAATAAAAAATCACGTTTCAGTAATTCATAACATTATTGTGAGATCTTTTATACTAAAACATTTATCAACTAATATATTTTTTTTCACATAAATATTTAAAAAAATAATTACATTCAATTACACTGATACTAGATGGTGACATTCCATAATGTTTCTAGAACGATTCTCATATTCTCCATATTTCTGTTATATAGAATAAATATCATTCAATGACAATAACTTTTGGTCTAAATATCTTTTATTTTATAATCATTGAAATATTTTTGAACTCTCCAAATAATATTTCATCATCTAGATTGAAATTTAACACACCTATATAGTCAATATGGTAATAAAATATTGAAATATAATTCTTTTAACATATATCCTGTCGTTATTTTGAAAATGTAGTTTAATTTTCAAAAATTCATTAATATTAATGGAATATTTTCACTGATAAAAAACAGAAATTTCTCTACCTAATTATTAATTATTAGAGAAACTTTGTCACAAAATGTAATTAACACAGTGAATAATATATATTTTGTGAGTAGATACTACAGTTTCATATGTTATTTTACATTTTATACATTTGAAAACATTAGTTAGTAATTACATAATTATTGAAATTTTAATATTCAACTATTGAAAAGAATAGGCAATTAAATTAGAAGTAAGTTTTTTTCATAACATATAGAATTTATCATTAATTAATTTAAATATTAATGTTTTATACAAATATTAGAAGTGACATATATTATAATTATTATATTTTTTATATTTCACTCACAGTTTAGTATTTATGATGATGATTCCATTTTTATCAGAATATTTTATGATATAGATACAAGGATTTACAATTAAATAAGAAGGTATACTAATAAATGCACTCCCACTAATATTGTGACTAATTATTAAATAAATATATCAATTATATGTGCAGGATACAAATTTTTATATTTAATGAATCTAATTTAATGTGACTTCAATAAGAAAATTGTTTAGGTAGGGGTCATCCCAATCATATCATGCATTATTTTTTAATTTTAGTGTTGATAAACCTCCCTCTAATCCACTTCTAGATAATCTAAACACTATTAATATATTACCCTAACTCATATGGTTTTTAAACTATGTGTAAATAAATTATATAATCCTTTTTGGTTACCCATATTTTTTGTTAATAACATTCAACCATGAGCTAAAAAATATAATCAACTTGAACCATGTTTTTTTTATCACATCTCCAATTGAGTGATCGAGGACTTCGAAAATGTTTTATGATAACCCAAAGATATGACTATCTCATAATACCAGTACATATTGAAATACATTCTTCAAATTACCATATTATGACCTTTATGGATTACAATTAACAATAATATGGGAAAACATTTGTTTAATAAAACAATGCCATTTTAAAATAAATGTACTTTTTTCCACAATATGTTTGATATCTCAAACTTTAATAATTCATCAACATCCACAAAAAATTCTCTACCAAAAAATATCTCATATAAATATGATATGTATTAAATTTCATCATAATTTTGGTAAATGTTTACATAACACATTTTTTATATAATATTAATTTTATTGGTAAACATAAGTGATATATTTTAGTGATCAGAATTGAGACTAATATGATAATTTTAGTGTAAATAGGATATATATAAATGTCATATATAATTAATACTATATAAAATTTTATGATTAATGGAATAAACATTGTAATAATATAATACATGAATCAAAAATGACTGCAAATATATGCTAATAATCATGCTTCCTGAGAGAATATTAAACAAGAAAATATTTAATAATATCAGTTTAACCTAAAAATAGAGCATATACATGAAATTAATAAATTCATATAACTATTTAAGAAATGGAAACCAACATTGAGATATGGAAGAACCAAAAAATTGGGAAATCTTATAAGAGAACTAATTATTCACTTGCTTATGTGAACAAACTCATCATATATGTACCTAAAAATGAAAAAAAATCTGTATTCTCGTACATATATCAACTAAATATTTTCATATATGCATTACTCTATCAAAACATATCAAATATGACCACTAAATTTGAGGTTGATATATCATTCTACTAGTCAACAACCTTACATATGTGTTATAAAAGTGTTACAAAATTTAAATTAAATAACCCAAGGAAAAATAATGGGTTTTATAAAATTTACAAAGGTATCACAAAAAATAATTTAATGTTTATATCATCTTATATATAATTCAAACAATAGTCATAACCTGATAATATCATGGGAAATTGATTATCCAATGAAAATGTGTAACTCACTAGGAAAATAGTCATCAATGAAGATAACATATGGTATTCAAAAAAAGATTAAAATGATATTTTTTTTGTCAAAATTCCACAATTAATCAATTTTTGGGTAATGAGGTTGAAACCCTTCAATTTGTGGATTTAAAATAGGGCAATCACGAAATAAATAATGTTCTTGAAAAGTTTTTTTTATTACTGGAAGGGTATTGGAAATTTAAAATGTAGAGATGGATCATTTAATTAGTAGAAAATAATATTAGGGGTATCATCCATAATAAGAGGAAATATATTATCATATGTTGAATATCCTTGATAATGAATAATATATACAAAATGAAAAATGACTATAATGAAAAAAAAATTTGTTAAAAAAAGTAACCTCTAAAATAAGAAATATTATTTATATTTGTAAATAAGATTGAATGTATTATATTCTATTAATATGATCTAAATAATTTCATTAAGAATCCATGGTAAAATCGATACAATGATTCATATATAATGAAAATTGTTATAGAGATATAATTCCACATTAAAAACCTAAAACATATTTTTCTATCAAAAGATACCCATATGAGAAATAATAAAATGATTTTCATTATAAAAAATCCAACAATGTATTGGGATTGTATAATGCACATTTTAATTTATTAAAAAAATCATAGGGATATCCAAAAAATATGGAGTTGAAGATAAATTACAAGGGGAAAATTGTTTACATTTAATAGTAGTAAAAAAATTCTTGTTGTTAACCACATCACCTAAAAAGATTTTGAATCATCCAATTGTAAAAATATCATGTTTTAAAAACATCAATATATATGATCACGGGTAAATTCAATTCGTATAAAATTTAAATTAATGACTAGAAAAATTACCTAGATGTGTTATCAAAGTCGAGTAATGTCTATTTTATAATATGGTCGGAAAAAGAACATGAACAAATGGATTAATGCTTGTATCAAAAAACATATAGGGGAAGTATAATGAAATTAAATACTATAACATTATTATATAATAATTCATATTATAATATAATAAATATTTATTATATAAAATATATAAATATATATTGGTGAAAAATAAAAAGGATATCAAATAAATAAGAATTAATACCAAGAATCCATTTAGAATAACATATTCATTAAGGAAATAATATTATGATAATAAGGTAGTGTGGATGAATTCTGAAATAATGTTGAATAATGATTACTTAAATTATAATGTATTAATTAGTTAGAATTAATAAGAAAATTCTAATAGTTTTCAATAAGCAATTTTTTAACCCAATATAAAAAATATTATTAATGAATTTAAAAAAACATTTGAATATTTTGATTCAAAACTCACAGATAGAAATAATATGTCCTGAACATTGAAAATAATGAAATAAATAGAAAAATGATATAAAATGAAAATAAAGATTTATTTTCACCAAATAAAATAATCCATGTTGTATAACATAACCATATTTTGAGAATTGGAAATATGATACAATGAACCATTAATTTGTTTCCCACACTAGTATAATGAAATATTACCTCATATAGAACAAACACAACTATCTTAATATAATATTTCAGAACCATAATAATTTACATTTTTTATAAACCTAATTTATTATCAAATATTATAAATATTTTTGTTTCTTATAAATGATTTTTAAAATATTGTCTTAGTAACATCAATTCCTAGTCAAATTAATTATTATATTTATATTGTGTACCCATTAATTGATACAAAGAGCATCATTTTCTAGTAATATAAGGACATGAAATTATTTTTTCTAAATTATATTGATTTACATTTCTCATTCATTATGTTTTCAACTTTAATGGAATGAATTTTGAATCATTAATTTCTTATATGGGTAATTATATAGAATGAGTGTGATATTTTATTGGAAAGTAAAATATGTAATAAAACCATTGAATAAGAATAAAAAATCCATATTTTCCTATTAATATATAACAATATAAATATTTAATATCCCACAATAATTAGTGATATTGTTTTATAGTAGTGTTTATATAGGTTGTTAGACCAGCCCAAACATGAATAAACCATATTTAATGCATGATTAGATAATTAAAGTAGTTTATTTTGGGATAATATCATTATTAATGAATAATAATGTTATTATATACATTTTTTTGAGATTTAATTGCAGGTTTTTGATAATTTATACATAATAAATAATCTAAAGGAGAAATTAAATATTTTACTTCACGGGGGGTTTATTTAACCACATGTGTGGTTAATGATTTTATATCCCAATGTATTAGATGGAACTAATAATAATAATAATAATTTTATAAAAATATTTCTATTATATATGTAACATTCATTTCTTAGGCCTATTCAAATAACATGAAATGATACATTGTGGTTAAAAAACGAATGCATTGCTTCATGGAGGAAATAGTTCACACAACTACATGATCGATATTCATTGGTTTATCAAAGTATGTATAAAAGAATAAATAGCTGTAATATAATTAATATAATTACTCATTAGTTTAGTAATGTTTTAAATATTAATATCATACAATGTTTATAATTTTTTTGAATGAAATTGATTAAAAATAAGAGGAAGCATAATAAGTAATACTCATATTGGGAACATAAACAATCTCAGGGATACCTACATAGAAATGAATTGATTAAGATAAAATAAATATACTAGTGAATTATGGAAGTAATGTTTTTTTCTCTGATAATAAATTTGCGTATTTTCTAAAGGGAATTTTAAACAATATGTGTAACAATGTTGTAATGGAAGCGATCCTCTTCAATAATTGATGAAGGGAAAATATTAGTGAATACCCAATACATTTCACTACAGGAATGACACGATTCAAGGGTAAATGGCTAAAAACAAAGAAATAATGTAGGATTGGGTGACATTGGGTTTATAATCCTACAAAAATAGTTCATCAAATGGATTAATCATGCTTAAATTAATTTTTTTTTGGAAATATAATTTTTAAATTTTATTTGTATTGTACTTTCGTGTTTTCTCGAAATTAATTTATGAATTACTGAAAATAAAATATAACCCATCCAAAAATAATTTTTGAAAAAAAAATTATTCCCATATTATATATAATTATATTTCAAAATACTATAATATAATCATAACATATATTACATTAAATGTGTTTAAAAAACTTATATTGAAGGTAAATGATTTCTTGTTTGAAAAATGTTCATAGTCATATTTAATACCGACTAAAAAAATAAATGTTTATTAATTTGAATATATATATATGTAAAAAATTATATTAAAATCATTATTTATTATATTATAATTTTAAAGATTTGATAATACTTAAAAAATTATCCAGAAACAATTAGTTTTATCAATTTTAATGTTTCTCCATTATCATGGTAATTTAAGTCAATTATATTAACCTATTTTTACATTTAAAATTAATTATAAATTTATAAAAATATTAATATAAATCTCTAAAATATGAAATATATCTTTAATGACTAATGAGAAAGAGTGATAAAATATATTTTAAATTTTATTGTATAAAAAAATTATTAGAAAAAATTACATGAGTTTCCTAAATTATAAACATTTGTTTGATAATTCAAACAATTATTATTAAATATTTTATATTTTTAAATAAATATATATTTCATTTAAATAAAATATTATTCAAAAACATTTATTTCATTCTTGTATTATGATTATATAATAAATGTTACAGTTTTAGCAAAAACATTCCATAGTTATCTTAAAAATAAATTATTTCATAACACAACAAAAAATTCACCGTAAGTTATTTTCATCATGATTAATTGAAATGCCAATTTTCGTGTAAAAAATTAAAATTATTTAATTTATTCATTTATTATTTAAATAAATATAAATTTTTTTAAAAAAAGATTCATTATTTGAAAAATGGACTTTTTTAATAGATATGTGTTCTTAACATTATTTTATTATATTGCAAATTAATTAAAATATTTTACCCATATTATTTTTCATTATCATTGAAATTTTATTATATATTAGTTTTTGTATAAATTTACATTGGATTTTTGCATAATAGAAGGTAACAACAATACATTAATTTTTTGGAAATTATTTTGTCAAATTTTGGGTCGTTATATTATCCCACTTAAATAAGTAGTGTCCCAAAAAAATTATTTTCCCGATGATATGAAATAGATATTTTTTTAATAATATAAAAGTGGATCTAGATATAATTTCAATGTTTATTTAATCTAAATAATACATAGAAAGACTATAGAAAATATCTTTTAATTCATAAAATTAATATAACAAACATTGACTATTATTGCAATTGTTTATTTTTAGTCTTGTAATAATAGTTGGTCATGAATTTAATTATATATTTTCCATTCCAGTATTTTAAATTTTCAAGATCATATTTTCATTGGAGTCAATATATGACTATGATGACATCATCTTTTCCTATAGGATGGATAATCAAATTTTAAAGGTTAAAAATTCATATAAATATATATTAGTGAGTCATTTAATACACATGATAGAATAATAATACCAATACTTTTTTTTTATAATTATTTAATATCAATTCATGGGAGGGTGTAAATTTTATGTTTTTAGTATACATGCATGGTTCAATAGAGTAAGCCGAACAACATATATATTCAAAACTAATAGTAGATACGTTCGTTATTAACATTCCTCATTCCATATCATTTTTGAAACTATATTTAGGATTTCTATATCTATATCTATTATCTATAATAAAGCTGAATTATTCCTGCAGATGAGTCACTTTATTTTGCAGCCATATCACCTAGAAAACTATAGTATTCTATCCATTATTGAGAATCATGGTCCATATTTCCCTTTCCCACACACATACTCATCTCTTCCTCACTTCACCTAGGGTTCCCCCTTCCATCCTAGACCCCTATATCCCTATCCCCTTCCCAGATCTCCTCTCCAGACGTACCTCTGCTGACATATACTCCACATTCAGATCCTCCGCCGATGACTTCTCCACAACCAGAAACTCCTCCATCGTCTCCTCCGCCTCCGGGTACTCTACAGTACATAAGGATATTACATAAAACCAAATTCTCCTAATCCTATTGCTTCACCTCTGCCTCCAAAACCAATGCATCTGGATGCTTCGCTTATGAATGGTCCTCATCTAGCTGGTCTGCCTCTGGGGAAAATCTGCATCTGGATTCCACATCTACAACTTTTCTACCTCAGGCAGTTCTGCCTCCGGCTCCTCGGCCACATCAACCTATGCCTACACCGCCTTCATCTACTCTTATGGTAACCCTACATTTACAGTGTCATAACCACATCACCTATTCTTGATTCACCTTCATATGCTCTTATGGTAACCCATCATTTAGAGTTTTTTAACCACATCGGGCATGAAATTTTAGTTCAATGGTCAGTATATTGCCTTTAGCACATATTTTTCTTTTCATTTTGTAATCTTTTTCACGTGGTTTGTCTTTGTCTTAACTATTATTTTATTGAATTATTAATCTTATGGTTTTATTTCAAATTAATAATTCTATATGAGTGTTTATTTTTAGTTTTATTGATCTCAAATCATCAACGCGGTTCAGGGAGAATTATGAAGCTTTTGAATGATTTATGTCAAACTGCACTAATCAGAGCCCAGATTAATATTAATCATGCACCGATCAGTGACATGAATGACTATTTAATCATTTCATTAATCATTGCCCTAAATATTTATCCATAATGTTATTATGGTGATTTTAAATTAAATTTCCTTAATCCTATTTCGAGTAAAACATGTCATTCGTGTCCAGATCACAGAAAGATACAACTCACTGATTGAGTTTAATTTTAAATTTGGACCTGAAATGGTACGTTTCACTCCAATTATGTTGTCAAACATATATTTTATATATTAAATTACAATTATTCTCCAAATTTGGATTGACTTCCCACTCCCACCAATTCTACTCCTTATATTCAATTATAATATACCATTCACATGTGTTTAAAATATTACCAATATTAATATGAATTATTATATATAAAAAATGGTATTCTATTATTGAAAATTATAATTGTTTTATAGTGCTGTACAGATTCAGGGGTGGGATTTCATCTTCATGCTAGTTTTATTGTTAGAAATCTTCATCAAGACTCTAATGACGGTCTCCAGATCCCATATCCTATGACCAAGAATCATTTTTTAGAGCATATTGATCAATCTCAGTTGAAACAGATAACATAAACAGTGTTCTAGGATTCAAGGACTTCCTTTTCAAATGATGCTAGGTTCGTGTTCTCTCAAAAGATTCATCTTACCTCGACCTCTCTCCATTATGGTTTTATATGTAATTGCTTAGTTTCTTTTTAATTCATTTTCTCTTCAAGAGATAGGTTCTCATCGAGGAACATGTTTCTTAATTATAAAGTGATGTTTCCATTAAATTTGGTACCTATAAATCCTAGACTACTTTTTATGTAATCTTATCCACTCTACATGATGATATCTTTAATTCAATATGGATATAATCATGATTTTATTGTTTCATAATTTTCATGTTTTGTTTGAGATTTTCATGATTTTTCTATTTCTTACAGATATAATTTTTTTTTCTTGCCTTAGCTGTGAACTCAGCATTGGGAATCTTATTCCTTTAATGTATTCTATTGATTATTATTTATAGAAAACACCATGTTTCACTTTTCATAGCCACCTAGATCCATTACAGTCTTGTTGTCTATTAGTAGCACCATCAAGCCTCTTTCCTAAATGGTTTTTACGGGATTGATGTTACTTTTTGGTTAAATGTATAATAATTGAAGGATTAATTTATTTTTCATTAGATAAAAGGATTCATATAATTTTCACAATAGGTTCAATTATTTATGAATTTTTTTATTATGTTATATATATTATTATCATTATTATTCATTATATACATTGAGAAACAAAATTTATCAGGGATTTAGTTATTTTATATCTTCTAATAAATTTTTAATATTTATATTTTCATAACAATATTTAAATTCCATCAGTTTTTCCAATAAAATGAATACTACCTTACATTATTATTTCAACATAGTTCATTTATTCTACATAATTTGACTTGACATGTATTTGAGAAATGTATCAATTTTATTTTATATGAGATATTAGATACTTTTTCTTCTACAAAATCTTACTTGAGATTTTTTAGAGTACTAGATAAATTATTAAAGTTGTGGATCTTTTAATTTATATGGGAAGCAGATTGGATCATGTATTTTATTTCAGTTTATGACCATTTCTGTGGCATTGGAACATGTTTTTTATTTTAAAAGTGGATCATGCATTTTTTTGGGTAGTGGACAATGCTTTTTATGTTGGTAGTGGTTCATCCATTTTGTTTGAGTACTAGATCATGTGGTTTATTTTATCAATGGATAATTTTTTATAGAAGTGGACGAGATATTTTAGAGTAGTGGACAATTTATTTTAGATCAGCAGATTATGTATTCGAGCAATGTATAATTACATTACAGCAACTAAATATGAATTGACATTTTTTGAGCAGTATATTATTTTATTATATTTTAATAAACTATGATTCTTTTAGAGAACTATATCACGTATTACATGTTTATGTTCTATTCCAATAAATGGTCTTACATATATTATTTTCCTGAAAGATCATTATTAGGTGGCTTGAATTGGTGACTTACTTTAACCATTTTGGTCATGAAGGACTTATTTTGCACCATAGCACGGTATGGGATTCAAATCACTACATCAATTTTTATCATAGTCATCATTAATAACAAAGGCAGGTATGAAAGTTTTTTTTGAAACATGCTAAATAAATATGATTAATATAAAAAATCATGTTAAAAAATATAATGAACATATGGTAATTGGAATAAATTTTCTTCTCTTCAACTTTTAGGTCACATAGAAATGTAAAATATGATATTTTTTAAGGTAATATCACTAAATTTATAATACTCATGGTCATGTTTTTTATTCTTGTCATTTTTTTACAAATGTAATTTTATGACATACAATTTACTGTATTTTCCAGTTTTTTTGGATCATTGGTCATAACTCATAATCAGTCTGCTTGAGATTTTCTTCTAATTTTATAATGAATTAAATGAATATGTTTTTAGAGGGGATTAAAGTTAATGTTGAAGGTTATTGTGGCCCATGAAGTAGTTGAACTAGTTATTAGCGGCTATGTGATTACTACATCTAATTATCATTACTTCCTCAGAATGAGTGACTTGGATATTAATTTTATATATGTATTCATATAGTAATGATTTATTATATAGTTTATATTCTGATTTATATTAGTAGATGTGATAATAAATTACAAAAATCTCTGAAACAGTAATCGGATTAAATTTTCATTTCACTTTAATATTGATCAATCATTAAGGAAAGAATAGTTTTTACTGAAAGGGTTTCATAACAGGTTTTGATTTAATTAATTGTTTCCATGTTACTGTCCTTTAGTGTAAGATCATGGAAATGATTTTTTTCACTCACAACTCATTTCTTAGGTTCACTATTATTTGGATAGTATTGTAGTTATCATTGGGAGGTGAGACTCAATGCTTGACTGTGACTATGGTAAGATCAACAACATTCAAAATGAGTGAGATGTTCTGTACATGGGGAATACTACCATCAATCCATGATACAATTTCCCCTCCAATGGAACATAGTTTTTTCTGAAAGGGATCCATAACAGATATTGATTGAATTTATTGTTTCCAATTGAATATCCTTTGGAGTAGGATCATGGGATTAAATGTTTTCAACTATGAATAATATCGTGGTTTCATTATTATTTAGACATCATTGGAGTTATATTTTTGAAGGGACTCATAATACATGATCGTGACTATGTTTGGATCAACAATATGCACCATAAGGGAGATGTTATTGTACTCGGTAAATACTACCATGAATCCAAGTATCATGGTCTCCTCAAAAGGTACGTAGTTTTTGCTGAAAGGGGTCCATAATAGGTTTTGATTGAATTAATTTTTTACAATTGACTGTCCTTGGGAGTATGATCCTGGGATTGATTTTTTCACCCAAAAATCCTTTGTTGGATTCATTATAGTTTAAACAGCATTGGAGTTATCTTTGAGAGGGGACTCACAATCCTTGATCGTGACTATGGTTAGGTCAACATCATGCACCATGAGGGAGATGATCTGTACATGGGAAATACCACCATGAATCCAAAAAACAAGGTCCCCTCTAATGGTACATAGTTTTTGCTGAAAGGGTTCCATAGTAGGTTTCGATTGAATTAATTGTTTCAAATTCACTATTCATGAGAGTAAGATCATGGGATTGATTTTTTTCACCAATAACCCCTTTCCTGGTTTTAATATTTTATTGAAATCATTAGATTTATCTTCTAGAGTAGACTCACATTGGTTGATCGTGAGTATGTTTGGATCAAAAAATGAACCATGAGGTAGATGTTCTATACTTGGGAAATAATACCATGAATCCAAGAAACATGGTCCCCTATAATGGTACATAGTTTTCATTAAAGGGGTTCCATAACATGTTTTGATTGAATTAATTGTTTCCAATTAATTTTCCTTGAGATTAAGATCAGGGGATTGATTATTTTCATCCACAACTCCATTCTTGGATTCCATATTGTTTTGATAGCATTCGATTTATCTTCAGGAAGGTAATCAAAATGCTTTATCATGACTATGTTTGGATCAAAAACATGCACCATGAGGGAGATGTTCTATACTCGGGAAATAATACCATGAATCAAAGAAAAATGGTCCCCTCTTTGAGTACACAGTTTTTCTTGAAAGGGTTCCATAATAGGTTTTGATTGAATTAATTGTTTCATATTTACTGTCCTTGGAAGTAAGATCATGGGATCAAATTTATTCACCGAAAACTCCTATCATGGTTTCAATATAGATTCAACAGAATTAGAGTTATCCTCTGGAGGGGACTTACAGTGCGTGATCCTGACTATGGTTGGATCATCAACATTCACCATGAAGGAGATATTCTGTACTTATGAAATAGTACCATGAATCCAAGAATCATGATCCCCTCCAAAGGTACATAGTTTATAATGAAAGGATTCCATAAAAAGTTTTGATTGAATTAATTGTTTTGAATTAACTATAATTAAGAGTAAGATAATGGTTTTGATTTTTTTCACCCATAACTCCATTCATGGATTCCTAATTGTTTGGATAGAATTGAAGTTATCTTCTGGGGGACTCACAATACTTGATCGTGACAATGATTGGATCTACAAGACGCACCATTCAGGAGACGTTCTATAGTTAGGAAATACTACCATGAATCCATGAAACATGTTCCCCTCTAAATGAACACTGTTTTTGCGGAAAGGGTTCCATAACATGTTTTGATTGATAACACAATTTTCCAATTGAATTTCCTTGGGAGTAAGGTAATGGGATTGATTATTTTACCCCACAACTCCATTCATGGTATCATTATAGTTTGGACAACATTCGAGGTTTCATTGAGAGGGGGCTCATAAAGCTATATTGTGACTATGATTGGATCAATAAAATTAACCCTAAAGGAGATATTCTATACTCATGAAAAACTACCACAAATCTAAGAAACAAGTTCCCCCCAAAGGTATGTTCTTGAATCTATGATCAAAATCTTCTGACACAATCACTATGTTAGTGATGAGGGAGATGATTTGTATATTGAAATTGATCTGAACTATTAAAATTAATGATAATTCTTTCTAGGTTGCATTGATAGAGAAATTGAGTATTCTGTTCGAGGAAGCGATGCATGGAAATGATCCTTAGAAGCCAATATTTTTCTAAAATTTAATGAGATACTGCTTTTGAGTTCTTCCCCAACCTATTACAGATGATACATCTAATTTGATTCCTCCTCCATAGGGAATTTATTGTAAGGATCAATATTGATATTTCTGATTATTCTAATAGTTCAAATGCATAATGGATATTTATTTAAGCTATCATTATCTTTCAATTATTATTTATGGATTTATTTCTCACTCCCATCATTTCTATAACTTCTATTTAATTATAATTTCATTATAATATACCACTAATTTTTATTTTAAATATTATTGATATTAATATGAATTATTATGTTTGAAACAGTGTATTACATTTCTGAATATAAGAATTGTTTTATAGTGACGTGGAAATGCACGGGTGGAGTACTAGTATACACTTAAGTAGGATTCTATCCTACTGACGTGTCACCACAACATTCTTCCATGACACTCTTATGAATTTCTCTAGATTTCATTCCTCCATTCATGAACCCTACCTCCATCGATTTTCATTCCTGCCACGCGAGGGTTTCGAACATCCTCGCATCCAGCTACCTCCATTCATCATCTTCACTCCCACCTCCGGAACACTGTCTTCGTACACTGCCCTTCAGCTCCCCATCTCCAGAATGAATGGATCCTCATCTCCATCTCTAGTAACATCTCGTCTCCATCACTCTGTGTTTCCTCATCTACGTCTCAGTTTATATAAATCCTTCCCCTAAACTACAGAATTCCTTCACATCACCTCAGCTTTCTATCTCTGTTCACCTTCACCTCCTTCGTCTACCAGTACCTTTGATTTACTGCTTTGAACATACTCTATTCCAAAACCTGCACCACTTTCATCCACCGAAGATGACCCGCAACAACCTCTTCACGAACCCCTTTTAAAATCACTAACAAAATATTCAAAATATTTACATATCACTATCTCTGCAACATGTATGTTCTCACATTTCCATAGAAATTTTCACACTTATATATCATTATATTCACATATCTAAGTGCGACTACATCATTGGTGAAATGACTAGTCTGTCGATGCATTCAACATCCAATGTCCTTCGTTTTCCCTCTTGTAACCCATTAGTTCATCTATATTTGATATTATCTACTGAAAAATATCTACTTTCCTTCATTTTCTATTCAGTTATAATAACATAATGTATATTTACGCATGTTGTGTTTTAATCTATGGTTTTCCATGATTTCTTTTTCCCTATAACTTATACATTGATTTGATACACTTGCTATTTTATTATATCAGTAATAATATGAGTCGATTATTGAGATTTTTATTTTGTATATTTTATTAAAAAACATTAAAAGAAGTATGTCACAAAATATGAACTCTTCCATTCCATATAAAGTAATACTTACAAAATGAATATGGACCAATTGACTAGGAAATTGGTCCTTCTACCCATGCATACACCAACTGAGTAGCCAAGACAGTTGTCGGTCTGAAAACTAGAGTCTTATGGGTCATGTTAATTTATGAAAAATCCCCCAATAAAATTTTTAGTGTTCCAGTGATTTTGATTTTGATGAATAATGTGATCCATATTATATTATTCCTGTTTGTTTATTAATTTTTGTGACTATATATTTACTACATTAATGGTTTCTACTATCCTAAAATTTCCAATAATAATGGATATTACCATATTCTCTAAATTTAAGGCTTGATTTGTATGTTCGTTAATAGTATTTCATGTAATTGGGTAGAATAATTATTAATATAAGGTGATTTATTTAGTTTTTCCATCATTTATCATCGCATGATCCTATCCTGCCTTTTCATTTTGATGAAAGGTATAATTAATGAGATGGGGCTATTCCCTCCACATCTACTAAAGACTTTTCGTCGCAAAATTGATAAAATAAATAAATTATAGTGATCATAAATATTATGTATTGAGCTCAACCAGAGACTGAAGTGTTGTGCATTGGAACTGTTAAGTTGAGCCTTTTAATGAATTCTTGATTTCTATAAAAAAAAATTATTTGTTTCATATGATTTATTCATTTTGTAAACTAATATAATTAAATTTTTTGAACTATTATATATGTTGTTTTGTAGTGTACATGTTCAATAGTTATTATGTACTTGAAAAATAAAAATATTTGGAAGTATATAAGTTCATATACATCAATTTCTTTTTAAAACATGTATTAACAATGTCAATTCTTGAAAGCCATCCATATATATGCAT
The DNA here is from genome assembly GCA_963277665.1 of Viscum album. Lineage (NCBI taxonomy): Eukaryota > Viridiplantae > Streptophyta > Magnoliopsida > Santalales > Viscaceae > Viscum > Viscum album. The sequence goes on along the minus strand of OY728146.1, from coordinate 548,556,774 downwards.
TGGTTTTATATATTAATGAAAATATAATCATTTTAATTTACTCTACATAATATTTTAGACCTTAGTGATTAATAATGAAAAAACTGATTCAATCAAATAACTACAAATTTTCTGTAGATTAACAACTGTAATGGTTTCTACAATGATTAATTTTCCTAAAATAATGTGTTGGACCCTAATATGTTGATTGAAGGATTGCGTTTTAGGTACATTAATAACTTTCTATGTTATTGAGTAATGTAAATATTAATATAAATTGTTTTTATTAGTTTCTTCCTACATTTATATTGTATTAACCATGTCAATTCTTGAAAACCATCCATCTATTGCATTGGTTTTACAGATTGCTGAAAATTGAATCATATTTATGTATTCTACATTATAGTTTTGTGCTAAATAAATAATCTCATGTCATTAAAATACATATTATTCCTCAATCGGGCATCATTGTATCAAATGTATCATATTATAATCATGTATAGGCCCTGACAATGCATCTGAAAATCCATTCAAGGTAAACTATTTTTAAATGTAGGCATATCTTATGTAGTGGATCCTTTTTTTATTTATCATACCCTTGTGGAATATATTTTTCCTTGATATCATCCAATGACAATTTATGTGTGGAAGAATTCATTCTGGTAAGAGTATGATTTTATTTCAATGCATTAAAGGAAAGTAATCCTTTGTCAACTGATATTGTCTCTTATCTAATTCGAGTTCTATATCTTATTTCCTCTATTCAACATCGTTATGTTTCATGGATGGTAGTATTGGGAAAGATTCATATTAGCCACCGCTGATTCTCAAGTGGAAATTTGGGATCACAATAGGAATGATCTGGACTCTAATTTTTTTTTCGCTAGGGAGTAAGACTAATTTCAATTAAATTCATTTATGGCAAGAAATCCTTTGAAATTTTATTTTTCCACTTTTCTAATTTGATTTATTTATCTTAGGTCCTCTATTGATATCTATTAATCTATTATATATATTAATCTTGGCATCTCCTAGCTGATGTGTGACCTCCACATCCTTTAACCTCTCTCAAATATGTCTCAGTATGTAACATTAAAAATTTTACTATTTTGAAAAAATAATATATAATCATTTGCTCCATATTTTGGGTGTTTTATATTATTTTTTTAACCCTACTAGGTGGCATTCCAAGAGGTTTCTACATCCTTGTAACATTTATCCATATGATAATATATTTATTTTGGATGAAGACTTAGGAGTTAAATATTTAGATGTAGAAAATCAATATTTTCCTTATGATTATAATATTGATGGAATTGTAAAAAAGGTCAGTTCCATTACCAATTTCATTTTATAAATTTTTTCTACACATATTTTATGTATGATTGATGCCACATTTCTTGTAGTTCTCATAAATCATTACATAAATTTTGTTTTATTGTGATAATCAAGGATCTGAATGAGAGGACATTGAGTGGTCTAAATGGTCCATTCTTGTGAGTGAACAAAAAAAAATCACTTATGTAACCATTTAGTTTTTTTTTGAATGGTTTGAATTGTGTTGCTTCTATTTATTTTAAGAGTTTGTATCACAACAATGAACATGTTTTTTCTTGGTAGGGTGTCAATTCTGATGAAGTTGGTACCAGATTGTGATGGTACTGTTACAATTTTCTTTGCATTACCACTGATTTATGTGTAAATGAATACTATGTTTTTTTATTCATTTATTGTCTAATAAAAGATTACTGGGTTTTTTCCATTCAATGGTTCTTGATTTTTGAATTCTATTGATTCCAAGATGTGGGTTTGAATCGTAGAAATGATTTTTCCTGGAAAAAATGAATGTTCAGTTGAAGTTGTTACTAGACAATCAAACACTGTATCATATGTTAGATTAATCAATTTTCTAGAGTGATTATCTATTTCAAATTTTCATTTCACAAGTAGATGGACATTATCATTCTGTTAATTTTTGGAATATTGGGATGGATCTCTGCTTAGCTACTTGAAGACATGATCGGGAATCTTATCATTTTATTGTATTCTTTTCGTTATCAGTTGAAGATAACTTCATGTTTCACTTTTTTTGTCCTACTGGATCCCTTATATTATTATGGTCTATTAGCTTCAGCTTTACGTATGCATGGATTTTAATAGATTGAAGTCACTTTTTTATTAAAAATAGCTATTGATGTGAACTGTAGGATGCCTTCTTTGCATTATTAAGGTTAATTAGATTATCTTTATCTGGGAAAAAAAATTTCCATCCCCCACTATCCATCCCTATATTCGATATAATCACATACCTACATATGTATGTTTACATGCATTCATGTATTTATTCCAACCTTCCATGCCAATATACTTGAATTTTTAGTAGAGATATAGTTGTGTGATAAGGAATTCATGGTATCCAAATTGGATGACTTGGAAAACAAGAAAATTGAATCAATTTCCATTCCTAGAGGTACCCACAATCATTCTATAATCATTACTAGGGAATATTCATCCAATTAATATGCACAAAAATATTTGGGCTATTCAGAGTTTTGTTCATTTCTCTATTACAACTACCACTACCACTTGGTCCCATTAATTCATAACATTCTGGATTCTTTAGTTTTGGTGGCTTATGATGTGAAATCATCTCTTAAAACTAAAAGAAAGTCTTCGATGTCATCAATGTCAAAAAAATAGATGTTGGCATGCATTCATGGTTTAAATTGAACGATATTCTCCTACAAATGTTTATGTTAAAGGAATTCACCAGTTTGGCTGGTTAACAATATATAATTTTCAGGTGCTTGAAGCTGTAGAGAGTCGTAATGGAATCACAAATTACTTATATGAGAACAACATTCCTAGGGTCAGCCTAAGCGATACTACTTCACGAGTCATTGTGTTGAGATTTAAATCTAGTATTCCCAATTACATATCCTTTCTCAAACATCTATAAAAATATTTTCCACATGTAATTAGATGTCATGGTATTCATTTTCTTCCCATAATTATATGTTTGTTAGATAAAATGCATTAGAATAAATGGAATGAAAAGTTGAAAACACATTCCTTATATTTGGTTTTTAGTTTTTTCTCTCTGTCTCGCTTTCCCATTTCTCATTTATTACCAGAAAATATATAATATTCTATTGGATATGTGCTAAAATATATGTAGAATCAAATTTAAATTATCTTTTATATTGAATAATATTTTTGAAACGTGGAATTACCATAACCAAAAAGTGAATATATTCCTATCATTGATGTATCATTAAATGAAATTTAAACATTTGATTCCATAACGAACATTTCCAGGTTATTATAATTTCATTCACTTTAAATTCAACGTACCCAACTACCATGAAAGAAGTTGTATAGGTTGATAAAATTTTCATGGCATGAAGTGGTTAATTTTTGTTGATATCATTTGAGATATTAATAAAATTGTTTGTACCTATACTTTTACTGTTGATTATGTTGGTTTGGTGGGTGTGTTCATTTTCATGCGATTTTTTAGCTTAGTTTCTTCCCCATATAATAGTTTTCTTCACAATTATTTTCTTATTTATATCCCATTTATAATTTGTTGATAAATTATGTTCTGAAGTGTTATCTATAATTTCTTTTCTATCATCATTTGAATTTTCATGTGAGGTTTTGTTTTTAAATGTGGGCAATATGTTTGTGTGAATTTAATTTATTTTTTTTAGTGTAAAATTTTACTATCTACTATTTTCTTGAAATGATTTTACAAGCCTGGTCAAGGTGGTATTTTTAGAAGATTATGTTGGGATTCAGCGTGATTTTTCAACATTATGGGATATTGATATCATGTGAATAGTCAATGGAACTGTCAAAAAGGTGAAATAGTGTAGATAATGGTTGATATCTAAAGACATATTTTAAAACTTCAATTTTTTCATCCCTACATAGACAAAATTTAGTATTGATCAATTTTCCTAGGATTATGGGTGGAATGTATTTGATTTACATAAATTATGGACAAACATAATCTGTGGCAATATCACTTGATTTTAATTTTGATCATTATTTTAACATGTGGCATGGTTAAAAATAAATTCATTTCTTTTTAAAAATAGAATAGATATAAATATAAATATAACATATTATATAGATAAATTTAATATCACTATGTAAAAGTAAATATGATAATGAAAAGTTTTCATATTAACCCCCCCCCCTCTCTACGTAATATGGTAAATTTCATCTCTTCTATGATCTAATAAAAAGAAGATTATACATAATTACATTAATATTATATAATATCATACATAATTTTGATAAAATTATCGTAAAAAATAAAAATATATGTACATAAAGAGTTATTTTCTTGAAGTTCTTTTTTTATGATCAATCAATTTATATCCATCCACAAATAATTATACATTTTTAAAGTGAAATGCATGAATTCAATGAAAAACTCAGTTTTTGGATAAATGGTCTTGATCTTTCTTAAATGGCAGCAGGGTAGGGTCACACTACTATTTTTAGAAAAACAATAATGGAATAAGGGTGTAGCAGTGATTTTTGATGTTGTGGATCATTTTATTTCTTTTTAATTATTAGTTTTATTTACATATATTAAATGTGAGTTGACACGTATTAATTTTTTTTTCATTGTATCGCTTATTATATTCTCAAAAAGTTCGTTGAGTGATATGGGTTATGTGTTTACATTAATATATAATGTTTTTATATAGAATCATTTATTATATATGTTTCTTTACAATTTCTTTTTAGGGTTTTATATCCTCAAATAAATCATTAATTGTGTTCAATTTAATATATAAGGTATTTCAACATGATTTTGGTGATCAATACCTCAGTTTTTATCATGGGTATGCAAAATAACATCCTAATTTATAAATCATATGATCCATTTTCTTATTTAGATACTAATTATCTCTCAATGAAAAAACATGAAATTCATTAATGATTCCTACTAATCCACATATATGCATTGCTTCAAGCCCATAGAATCTAGTTAAAAAATATAAACCATGAAAATATCACTATATTGTATTCCATAATTTATCTCAATCTCACCTCTTACCACCATATCAGCTTCCACCTTCATCTTTTGATTCAACTTTTTTGTTGATACCCACCTCTCCCATTACATCATGTTCCAACTCATCCAACATTAGTCTATACACCATTTCCATTTTTCACATTAAGTCCAATCACTTCATCATCATCATTTTTTAAGCATTATTTGACTATATTATTTTGAATGATGTAGAACCGGATGATTTAAAAATAAACTGATAGTCCCCTGCATATGCACGGGAGGAGTACCTGTTTGGTTTAATAAAAACTCTTTACCCTTATAAATTTATAAATTTTATCTTCATTTTAAGAATATGGTTTAGGTAATTTATTAAGATTATATATATGTTCTATATATTTAGGACATTAAAATATTAATTGTACTATTTGACATACTCTATTTCATTACACCATTACCACATAGATATTCAATTCTCTATAGAAAATACTAATTACATACCCTCCTTTTCCACACCAAAAATATATTCCACTTCCTTTCAGATCATCCCTCTAGTTCCAACTCCTTCATTTTTGGCATGAACCAAATCCAATCTCTTTTCCCTCATTATTTTTATTAAAAGAACATCCATGGGAATATATCCGTATATTACCTAGTTTTTTGGAAAAATAACTAAAATAATATTGATAATCATAATTAATGATATATTAATTTAAATTACCACATGATTTCATAGTCAATATCCAACACCGATAGGTTACTTTTTGGGACTATCTCTATATTGTCCATGGGATCCATTTTTACCAAAAAACCATAAGGTTTCATCCTTTTCAAAAAAAATTTGTTACCTAATTGATAGAATAGTTACAATATATTTATATTTTTGGAAGATAATTACCTGAAAATTTATAAATCTTATTTTCATACTCCTCAAAAATATTACATTAGCTTTCAGTTAAACCAAATTCAGGCCTAATATCTTTGGTTTGGGTTCTCTCGTTTTATATATACTAATTTCAGATATAAATCCATTAATATTACTATCAATTGAATGTTATTATGTTATTCATATCCCATTATAGTGCTTTGATATGTGTGTACTTTCCGATATTATCCAATAATAGGTATACATTAAATCCCATTAATATTATATAATGTGTATATATTATTTAATATTCATAACTGATATATCATTGATATTTTAAAATGAGAAATATAAATTAATTATAATCTTATTATGATATAATGGATCTAAATATTAATATTTGATTTTTTTTATTTTTTTTCTAGGGGTGATTCTTTAAATTTATTAAAAATAGGTGATTTAGGGTTAATTAGGAGAAATGTAGTGTTATTATAAAACAATTTTTTTTAAAATTTGAAATAATTTTCATATCTTTTTAATTTAAAATAATATGATATGTAGTTAAAATAATATAATAAATACCTTATGAATTATATTTGTGTTTTATTTTTGAATAAACATATTTTAATGCTTAAAATATGTTTTTATAAAAAGGTTCATTTTTACACATTTTGTGCACTTATATTAAAATTATATTTTTCTACATATAAAAAATTAATCCTTGAATCTAGATATAATTTTTTTTAATTTGGGGTAAATTTTCGTATATAATTCAGTTTTTTTATTATAATGAAATGTAACTTCGAAAACAATTCACCATGATAAATGTGGAAGATGTGTTAACTAAAGATAAATCCTTGTGATGTATTCATTAAATTAATTATAAATTCTAATTGTATGGGTTGTTTCTAACGTTATAACATTATCATATATGTATATATATTAGTTTATGTCCCTCAAATCAGTTAGTAAATAACTTATAATATATAATAGTTATGAATAATTCCATGTCTTCCATTAACCTCACATCAAAAAGATAAATCATTTAATCCCTTATTCCCAAGATATGATCCATTAATTTTATTGAATATATATTAAATTTTACTTCAAATATTACCTTCTAATGTCCTATAGATCATAGTCTCACAAAAATAAAAATCATATAGGGAATATGGTGTATGCTAATGAATCATTTACAAAAAATTTGTATAAATAATAACTAAACATTTTCATGGAAATTTATTCTTACAACCCCATAAAAAACCTATAACCATGATTATATGAAAAAATATTTGTATTCCATATACTATTTTTTAATGGCACAACCCTTTTTAATATCATATTCATCCAATGGAAAATGAAAACATCTCTTCTAAATATGTACAACCAATCGTATCCACATTACTGTGTAATTATTTCCTCACAGCCACATTACCAATATAATTATAAAGATAAATCATATGAACATATAATAGATATTATGAAATAACTATGATTATTAATATAAAATATATAATCTCCCTTTTTACCATTACACCACTAAAAAGATGATAACATCATTCATATATACATGTAGACTACCACCTATATGATGAAATGTTATTTTTTCTCTTATAGGTAATTTATGGATTATTATATAGTATAATTTAAGGGATAAATATTATAATTATGTAATAATTAATATTCAATATTTAAATTATGCATGACCCATTTTACAATGTTTAGTACACCAATGTTATTTTGATGTTATAAACTGAGTGAACCAAACATGTCTACTATGATATTTAACAATTTACTAACTATATAATTTTTTTAATAATTGAAATAAATTTTTTCCTTAAAAATGGGAAATAATGAAAAATTCTAATATGAAATTAGTAAAAATAGAAAAATATTTATATAAAAGTAAATATACATACACAATGACTCTAGAAAAATTTAAGGGATAATTATAAAATCAAATTATATATTTGTGATTATTTTTTTTTCTAAATTTGAATTGAATTAAATTTTAATATATTTATCATTGAAACTAAATTTTTTTCATCTCATCTAGTTATATATAGTGTTTTCTTGTTTTCCCAATTTTCACTTAATTGGTACATAAATTGACAATGGGAAAGATTTAATTGAATGTAAACAGGATTTATCCTTTGGTTTAAGAATCCTCCCCCTCTATAACCATGTTCTATATAATGTTTTCATGAGTTTTTTCAATGATCAGATTATTTTTTAATATCATTTATTTATATATCTCAATTTCATTATGATATTAGAAAATTATTCTGATAATTATATTCCAAACACGTTACTTATTAATTTATATAAGAAGTGTGCATGGAGTACTTTTTTAACATTTACCCAATGAATAATATGAATATTACTTAAATTGAGGCTTACATTAAACCATTAAATTATTATTTTAAGTTAAAATAATATTATATATATTTTATAATTTTTTAAAAGAAAATATTAAAAAAGGATAATTTTCATACCTTCTCAAATAATGAATAAAATTTTCTATTAAATGTATTTTTTAATGTATAAAAATCCCTTTATAATGATTTTAATTTACATTGCATATAATCTAATAAAACCATCCACTATTTTATTTTCATTGATTATTAACATGTTTCTCTATTTATTAACTTGGAGAAACATTAACATTTCATAATCTAGTTTTTCAGTATAATATAAATACTATATTTTTCTATAATGGATATTCATTTTATTCATATTATAAATTATTTGATCTTAATATATGATGGGTGGGGCCAGTTATGGAAACTCGATGAATAGTTAGATATTTTATGAAAATATTGTTTTGGTATTTGGAATTTTCATCGCATATTTATGTAATATTTTGTGCCACTAAGACTTAACAAATTGATTAAGAGGTCTATAATTATGAATTACATGATTATGAAACTATTTATAGTTATTCATGTTATTATTTTTATTATTATTTCATTCATGATTATACACCCATTTTATGATATTATTTACACTAGATATTTCATTATTGTATATCAATACAATATTTTTTATTATTTATATTTCTCATATGATTTCTTCGGTTCTAAGATTTCTGTTACTATGAAGCTGAGATGAACCTTTATTATGTTTTACTATAACAAGTATACCAATACGAGATATATGAATGATTATAAATATATATTAAAATAAATAATAATGTTATATCTATAATTTTATATTAAATATATTATTTTAAGATGCAACATGATATTCATGTATGTATATAGAATCCCATAACTGATAAAAAATTGAACGTTTAGGATGAGATACCTTGTAAGTTGTGAAACAATAGTAAAACAACCACAAAATATGAGTTACATATTTTGAGGTGTTATAATGTATTATTTATTAATACAACACATCATGCACAAGAGTGGTCATTCATGGAATACTCAACTATCCTTTTTATATTTATTACCCTTATGTGTATATATATCGCAACCACACCCACATGCCAATATCCAAAGAGGTCTTAAATTCCTGTCATTACCACTAAATATCTATCAAACTAATTAATTTGAGTTTATTCTGTACATATAATTATCCATATATTTTTTAATAAATTTCTTATATCTAAATGCATAATATATTAAAAAATTCTATAATTAAGCTATTGTGTTATCTATTCCTAAGAAATTAGGATCCATCACACTTATAACCACTTAATGGAATTTAAACCCTATTAAAATGAAATGTATTATTCTTATTATATATAAAAAATACTCTCATACAAATTATGATAACCCATGTACTTCACCATATCATAATTTCAATACATATATAATATATTCCTTACAACCGATTTTCATTGAATTTTATTTTTAGATAAAAGTTGGAAACAAACGTTTACTGAAAAAAATTTAACTAATGGATATTATTCATCCTATTTGATCAACTCATTATGAAATAAAAAGTCTTATATATCTCTAAAAAAATCATCATATAAGATACTCTTTAAGAAATATCATACTTATTAATTTTAAGAAAAAAATTGGGAATTGGAAACAAATGAATGTGATGTGTTTAGATAGATTATATTATTAATCATAAGTGATGTATTTTATACATCTAAATTTTTCATAACATTAGAACTTGGGTATGATTATTATACAAAATAATATTATAACCAATAAATATTAGTTCAAAATTCATGTTTAATTTAATTCCAAGGGTTATAATATAAAATTAGTGTCAAACGAGCATTACAATATGGAGAAATAATCATGATCAAACAGTTACTATCCAACTCACACCTATAACATAGTATTTAAAAATCTAATATTTCTATTTTCTTAGTGTATCATTGTAGCTCACCTAGGTCCTCCCACTTGAGGATATTAATAGTTATCTACTAAAAATATTCTAATTCAACTAAAATATTATTTTAATATATCTTTTAGAAATGGTTTTGTATTTAAATGTATGTCAAAGTGAAATTAATGAAAAGTATAAAAATATGAAGTTGAAAATAATGTGATTACGTAACAAATTTCTTGTTATTTTGATTTAGAATTACTACTATTCAACATTAATATTTTTTTTGGAAGTCAGTATGATAGTTCAATAGTGACATATCATTCATAATAAACAATAATTTTTGATTATTTGGTTAGAAAATATCCAATTTTAATTAAAACTAAATTCAACAACCTTATATATTATACATTGATTAAACACATCAACTGAGAGTGTGTAACCTCAAGGTCACTGATCAAGTGTATTCCATTAAAAAAATTAATAGTTTTTATCGACAATATGTAGAGGATGGAATAAATGGGAAGGAATATAGAATAAAAAATTAATCTATGTCAATTCAGGTTTCACTCTATATTGGAAAACCTCATGAATAATTCACTTCACATTCTTCTACTAATAAATTTTGTAGACCGTAAAATACTTGAATCACATAACTGTAAAAACAAATAATGTATCACAAGTCTCAGATATAGGTATACATTTCATTTTCATAAGTAATAGATCCCATTGTGGAAGAAAAATAATAAAAAAAATAAAAAAAATTGTATAAAAATAAAATAAAAATATTAGAATATTCAAAATAAAAGTTTAAAAAGTTGAAAGTGAAATAAACAGCATGAGTTTAGTGAGATAAAGAATAAATAATATAATGAGATAATTAGTTGATATATAATGAGATAGAGATAAGATGATAGATTTACATGCTGGGAGTGGAAAATAAATACCTTATAATAAAATTTAATGAATAATTGAAATAAAATATAACTAAGTAAATTTTAAAATAGGGAATCAAAATAAAAATTGATGAATGGATGTAACATAACATCCTTCAGCATCACATCAGGATTATTCTACCCTTTTTAGTGGTAAAGGACCAAAATATATTGTCCACAAAATATCTTTCGACCTTCAAATCATCTAATATATTGTAAAATTCATTTATCCTTTTCATTATGATCATAAATATCGTTTATGAGGTAAAATAATTGAAATATTGTAATGATTTCAGGATTTACAAAACAAACATAAGTGTAATAAAGTATATTGTTGTTAATTAGTGCCTTCCCACCCATTTTCGTAGATATTCATGTATGTATGATATATTCGTGTGTAGGAAACGAAATTCCCCCATCTCTCCATCATTGCTTTAAGAAGGATCATGTCTTCAAATTTTGTTGTATTTTCTGTATTCATATGGATCTCCTAGTAATCTAACATCTTCAAGGAAGTGATCCATGATGGTATCAGGATATTAAAAAACGATTTCAATTGAATTAAATCTATATAGACATCATTCATAGTGTTCCCTACATATAGAATATGGTGGAAGTGACATAAATTAGAAGAGGGCAGTGGATGGGTGTGTTCGAGAAGGGATTTCAAATGATTAGGATGAGAATGACAGCATTTTGGTAAAAATGAACAATTCCTGCACTATTCTTATCACAAATAAAAAATGGGATGGGTGATGTGATGATTTATAATGAATCTAATTAAATCCCATGATTAGGATCATGATCTATGGATGGTCGCTAGGTACACATGCACACATATATGGGTCGTGCTTTCTCTCAGGACCTGCTATGAACTAAGATGACATATAAACCAATGGGTTCACCTCCATGGGCTAACACTAACATCCCTTGCATGATCTCACAATGGTCTACAATGTTCAATCTTACCTTATGGATGGCATAGTGTCTTGGACAGATAGGTTATGGTATAACTCTGAGGATGTCCATTTTTTTATACGTGAAAATAATTAGAAAATTATTATTTATTTTAAAGTAAAATATTATTTAATAAAATTAATCATTAAAACCCCATATATAAATTCATTTTATTTATTCTCTTTCAATTTTTAACATTTTTAATAATAAATCATTTATTATAGAATATTGATTAAAATCCATTCAAAACCAACAAATATTTTATATATTATGAATAAAAATATTAGTTAATAAGATAATCATATATATAAATAATTGTTATCATCAATTATAAATTATCAACATCATATTAAATGGTAAGAAAATATTTCCAATACATAAAACCTAAATAAAAACAATAAAAATGATTGTCAACATTAAAAAACAATTTTCTATTTTCATATAAAATATTATTTTATTTTCCAAATTTTCAAAGAAACAAAAAAACCAAATATTTTACACTATCCCTTTTGAATGAGCTATAATCAATACTTTCGTTAATTAATGTTCCTCATTTTATTATTATTAAATAGTATATATTATGATTTAATATATATATTAAATCATTTAACTCATCACTCATTAGTCAATTTAATGTATAGTAAGTATTATTTTAGGAGAAGACGAGCCATATATATAGGATTGAAAAGTAAAAACATTATCAAAATTGTAAAGAATAAAGGTATATGAAATCATGAGGTATTTATATTTAATGTTCTAATGACACTGATTGTTATGGTTATTAGGAATTTATGTTAAAAAATTATGGCATAAGGAGGTGGTTAATCACTAAATAAAAGTTAATGAAATCATTATTTAATAAACAATGAAATTATCACCATTAATATGAAAACTCCCACTACAAAAACACATTTTATAGTTACGAAATATGAATGAATAATGAAATAATTACTCCTTCTTGATTTGGATTTCAAACTACATGTAATTTCATTTCAAAAATCAATATTTTCATAAAACACACATCTAAAACAAAATTTCTTATGTTATAAAAAATTAGTCATGTAATGATGATTTCTTATTCATCCATTTGACAACAAATTTCTATATTTTTTTTCCAGATGTAAAAAATAAAAAAATAAATCAAATCAAATTAATTAAAAATCATTTTTTTAATAAAAATAAATATGACCCACACACATTTTGTCATACTTTTTTTTAACAATTTCACCATGAGTTCTCCACACATCACATAAACATTAAAATATCATAAAATATTATAATAAGATGCTAAGATTTGACAAGAAATGTTTTAATTATAGATCATCCCTATATAATGTATTTGCGGTTTATATAGGCTGAAAATTTCCCAATGTAAAATGTAGTCTTAAGGGAAATTTCATTGACTGAACAAAAACATCAATCATTTTAAAAAAGTTTAAGAATAGTGACAGATTTAGAAAATTACACTGAATATTCACATAGTCGGGATGCCCAATGATATCCTAAGAAATATTCTCATGATATAGTATGAAATACATAGTGTAGAATTACTCTTTATTCTAGGAAAAATAATATTGGAAATTACATCATGGAGTTACAAATTATAAAATATCAATTAAAATAATATGAACAAAAAATTTTCTTGGATAATGTTTTGGATATTTTATTTACAAGAATCATACTATTCTCACATATCTGTAGATACGATTTCAATATCGATGTACCTATATAATAATAAAATTCCACCCATTCCCCATTTATTCTTATTTTGACTGACATATATATCATGGAATAATTTTATTACAAATAAGTTTTTGTCCCCTAGATTACACTAGTTAACAATTAATTCATGTATTGGTATGAAATTTTTATATTTGAATAGTGTCATAAATAATAAACTGGAGATGAATTTTCATTAAAACTATGAAGGTGTTTGAACGAAAATATTGTATTTATAATCTCACTATTCACATTTAGCTTCAATCATATCATCCTATTTTATTTTTAGTTCTTATTTGTGCCATCATGTACCAATAAAGGAATATTAACTAATTAAAATAGAATTATCAATTCAATTAATCTACATAACACAATGTATTGGGGGTTAATTTTAAATTAATTCCTAAAGATGAAATTTAATTTCCTATACATAAAACAATTTATATTTCTTGGTATTTTCAACCATGTGGGTCATAGGTTTTTACTGCCTATATAATTTTTTTACAATCTATTACCCATAGATAGTTTTCATAAATATTTTTTTAAACCACCACATGCATCATGTCCTTTCAACAATATATTCTTTTTAGGTGAATATTAATCCATGAAATGAGTACAAAAAATAAAACCCTTCCAATATTATGTATTGCTTTCATGGGTAGGGTATGATGATGTATGGATCACACCATACTTAGTCTATAATTTCAAGACCTCCTTTTAAATATCGTGTTCTTTCTAAATGGGGGAAACATTATTTGAAATTTACAATTGTAGCTTAGAATTTTTTTCATGTATAATTTAATCATTAATAAATAAAATCAGAATTATACATTTCAATGGCATTAGTTTCACTCTTATTTTCTACTTATAGGATCCTTAGGCTCTATTTATTGTATTTTTCTAATGGTATTTAATCAAAATCAAGGAGAACAATGTTTCACTCGGAAAGGGAATGTTTTTATTTTTTATATTCCACTATTAGAAAATAGTTATCTTATGATTTTAAAAATTAAAAATAGTAATAATTATTTCTAATATTTTATTGAATAAAATAAAATAAAATAAAGCTTCTAGAAATATCAAATACCTATATTAGGTTACCTCTAATGTATTTTTTATTTGAAAGTGAGTCTAAATATATGGTATCAATGGATGTAGGTAGATAGTATTACTTCTTGATCTATTCTAGATACACGTATTGTGGTGGTGGGTCTTATAGATTGTTTTTGGAGAGATAAATTTCTATTTCATGATAATCCAATTTTGTCCAATATTGATATATTCCTTTTTATCACAAATATTAGCATTATCACATGACTCATTGACGTCATTTTCTAACTCGTTGTTGATATATTTATTTTTAAATTTGATATTGTTTGGATCTTGATACTTCAACAATGAGGCCACTACTTCATCGATATAATCACAAAAATTGATAATATCTATTGAGAATTGTACATTATTCTGTAGTGTTTGAATATCATCCTTGACATTATTGATCATGATCATTTGTTCTCGAATTGAAATAACAATTTCATTAAATCATATCATATTCTTGTATAGTTAAATGATTACATTAATCCTTAATTAGAGGTACTCCAAAAAAAGATCAATTTTTTTTGTTATTTCTTCACCTAAGAGAAATGTTTTCTTCAAATAGAGAATTTATTTTTTGTAAAAAAAAATGGTAAATTATTTTTCAAGATAAAATATTTAAAAATTAAAAAACATTTTTAAAATAGAAAAATAATGAAAAATACCAATTCGATCCTTGAAAACATTTCTATATTAGATGAAAAAATTATTTGTGGTGTTGAAAAAAATAATATTCTTCATTTTTCAATGTATCACAATTTCTCTTCAGGGTCATCTTAGTTGATTGGCTTCGTAGATTTCTGCTCACCATATCACAATTCAACTAAAAATTTTCATTTTTTATTATATACTAAACTAATGGTTTTTATTTTATTCAATTAATGTAATGTAATATATGTCTATAAATATTCTTATATGAATAAATATTAGAGAAAAAAAATGTGCATGTCCTATAGTTTTGGTTTCAGTTTCTTTATTTATTAATTATGTTTATTTAAAATTTGTATTTATTGATCAATCATTAAATATCAATCATGATATATGATTATTTTAATTCATGGTTGTGAAATATATAATATCAAATGAATCTAAATTCCACTTCTTCTAATAATCATCGAAAATGACATATCTCAACCGATTGTGTGGAATCATTGAGGAAATGACTCAACTATATATTGTTTCATCCATTTAATATATTAAATCAAGTATGAGGAGATACTTGATTAAATGGGAGGGATTAAATATATATAATGAAAACTATAAAAGTGGTTTAATGTTTCATTCCATAGTTTAAAAACTATAAAATCATTCACTTCACATTCTCACACCATAAATAGAATCAGACTGTAATTTAATTTAATTACATTATTCCAAAAACACATATCCTAACTGAAGAATAGGCCATGTGGAAGTATTCCGATATCACATGGATTTATAATCAACGTAATGGAATATCAATAAAAAATTATGAATCTAAAATATAACAAATTTCGGAATAATTAATTTATATTAATTAAAAGTTGAATGAGAAAAAAATCGCAAGGAAGAGAGAACTAGTAATGAATGAAGAGAAAGAGTATAGGTGAAGGAGAATGAGATAGTGATAAAAAATGTTGAGAAAGTTAGTGGGAGGAAAAAATGTACCCCATAAGATAATGTATAATAAATGATTTACTTAAAATATATTAAACTAAATTCTTCTACCATAGTGAATGAAAATAAAATAGAAGATAAAGAACAAAAATACATTATTTGGGATCACATTCGGATCAATACTCCCTTAGTGGTGGGAGAAGCACTCATTATATAGGCCTCACTTATTTTATATTTATATGTATTTTCATATTTTATTGTCTTTTTCATTATGATCCCCAATTCATCTAATGAGTGAAATCATTGAAACAACCCAAAGACATCATAAATTTAAGAAACCACTTTTGGGGGAAGAACATATGAATAGATACGTACTGTAATCCAATAACACTGAATGTACATGCATGAAATCATGTTATAGTGGGGAAGAGGGAACTAACTTCTCTTATCTATCATTTAAAGTGATCAGATTGATGTTATATTTATAAATAATTGGAATATAAAATATAAAATGACTATCATAGTGATACTATTGTGAGACTGATGTGATCCACGGTGGTATTGGGCTATGATGGAGCCATTTTAGTTTTAGGAAAGATATTTGGGAACGAAATTATAGTGTTTACTAGTGAGGGAAGATGATGGTAGTGATGTTGATTTCTAGAGGATAGTGGCTGGTTAAGTCTGAGGTAGAAGTTCATGTGAGCAGGTTAGAAACAAAACCATTATAGTTAAAATAAAAAGAACCCATGCTTAACCTTTCCCAAAGTGTTGATGAGAATGGAGACATTGTTTGTTTAGAGAATAATGTTCAATACTAGTTCTCGGAGTGGTTTTTTTATTCTACCAAGTCTCAACTCAATTATAATTTCTTTTCATTTTTTAAGCAATGGATATAAATAATTTATAATGAATGAATCAATAATACTTCTAAGTAACCAAATATAGAACCCCATAATTTCTCCATTCAATATAGAATATAGATTTCACTATGAATTTCCTCACCCACTAAAAATCATTAAAATATAATGTAAAAAACACATAGTTGGGAAATAATGGATAAAAATGTCTTTAAATATACATTCTCCCTAACAAGGACATTCATGGTCTCTTTAGAAAAAATAGAATTTAAAAAGAATTTGGTTTTCATGAAATTAACAGTTAATTTTTTTGAAAAGGTCATTTTAAATGTGTTTTTTCCAATTTATAGCATTCAATAATTAAAATAAATGTTCTACCATGTGGTATGTTCCATGAATAGTCAAGACATAAGATCATGATAAACTAACGAGTAATTGTTTTAGAAAACCTTTTGAGAGTAGGGTGTGTGAGATTGAAAAATCACCCAATATAAAAAGAATAATAATATATAAATTCATATAATTTTTAAAAAATACTACATTGAAAATATTAATGAAATTTCACTTAAATGAATCATCCAATTCCCCCAAATCATGAGTCACCATTTTAAAAATTCATAATTCAAACAATGCATTCAATTTTCAACATTAATCCTCAAATATCACAATAATTGAAATATAAAAAATTGAATCATTGGATTCCTATTAAACTTAGGTATCTTTAGATAATCCATGTTAATAAAGATTCATTAATAGGAATACAACATATAAATTAGGATAATTGCTAAAATTTTAAAACCAAAACCAATTTTTCTAGATTAATGCGGTATGTTTGAACATAAATATCATATGAATGAAATAATTCACATCATATTGCAACATTACACTGATATTATTTTATTATTAGGTATTCATTAAATCATCATGGTCCTAAAGAATTAAATAAACTATTTAAAACATAAGGATTGTTCTCACTAAAATACTATAAAAATGGATTGGGAAAGGGTACTAAAAAAATTTCTGAGGATGTAATTGAATATCCTTGAAAGAATTTTACAATATATGTCTTCTTTTAATCCCACAATTAGATGATATATTTTTACACCCTCCAAAGGGGATGTATAATATATTTTCCATAATCAGTATGTGGGGGAAGCTTCTCTAATTTTAACCACCACCTGAATCTTTACCTATATTCCACTTCTACATTATTAGTTATGAATATTCATTGGATAGAATAATATAAAATCCAACCCCTTCACAATTATATATTGCATTAAAATTTGTTTATGATTTATTATATAATATAAATATAGTTATTTTTTATTTGGGATGAATCCACTTTTTTTCATGTTATATTTCAATGTCGGGTATATAATTTTAAAAATAAAAATTAATGATAGAATGTATTTTTTGGATAGAATTTATACATTATGATTGAAAATTAAAATTCCCCCTTTCAATGTGAGATTATTCTTCCTTATTTTCATCAAAAAAAGAAATTAGGATATCGTTAGGGGAATCCACTAATTCTTTTTCAAAAGAATAAAGGATCCATATGTGTTCCTTAGTATGATCATGTGATTATTCTTTGTCATCCTCTATATAAAAAATGTATTATTCGAATATGAAAACTCAAAATATTGGGAATTAAAAATAAATTCTTATTGAATAAAATAAAATGAAATAGTTAATAAGGAATGATCGACTACCTATTATGGTTTTTATTAAATACCTTATTCATTAGAAAGTGACTCTTGATGTAGGATTATAGTGGATATAGGTTGATAAACAGAATCCAAAGGTTGTCTTTCAAAATCAAAAAAATGGGGTGGGGGTCTTATTCTAATTCCAAATACACATAGAGTACAATTTTGTAATATAATTTATATGTGGTGACATAAATATTCAATTCATAGTCATCTCAGTAACACTAATATTATAATATGACTATTATATATCATATTTAACTCATTGAATGATTCTTAATCATCACTCTCGTTCTCTTCACTGTAATCTTTGATTTTACTGTTGATATGGATTGGACTTGGTGACTCCTCAACATTGGCCAAAATTTATTTTATATTTTCATAAAAATATGGACACCCTAACAATATTATTTCCTTTCCATTAGTATTTGAATATAATCCAATAATTGATTGTCGATGATTATTACTCCTTAAAGTGAGATTTCTATGTCATGACCACATAATATATTATTCTATTGATCGTTTATTTTATTAATCCTTCATATTAGGTACATCTTTTTAACTTCAAACTATTGGGATTGTTTCCACAGATATGGTTAATCGTCCCATTAATAAAAAATTAATCTTTTTAAATCAACATAGTAAATTATTTTTTAGTTAAAATATTCATAAATTATCTATCATGTGAAAACCTAAAATGAAATTATATTATTTATTGGAAAAATTAAAATTATTCTATTATTGAAACTCACATTTTTGAGGATATCAAAAATGTTATTATTTTCATGTCACAGAATAACATTGTGGCTGACTAGAGTTGTCTCACTAATGAATCATCATAGTTTTCAAATCATAATTTTATAATTTTTGTAAACATTTTTTTTCATTATTATAATTTAATGAATTGTATTTGAATTTATAATAATAATTAAATTAAATATAATAAAACTATTCTAATATGTGGATTTACCATATTGGAATTACAAATGACTCTATTACACCATTAGGTTTAGTTATGGTTTCCCTCATTATGCATTATCAATTTTTGGAAGCAATTATTATAGTTCTATCATAAAATATCATTCCTGAAAACATATTTGTTTATTTTTTTTGAAATCTCAAATACCAATTAAAAATAAATTTTCCCTCCTCCTATATTAAGAGATGATAAAAACCAACAAATGAGGGCATGTAATATTTTGAGAAATCTCTCCCAATTATTCTATTTCATAGAATTAATGGCTCAACTCCACCATGTGTGGATTTTGGATTGAATAGAATTGTTGGGAAAGAATTAAATAGAATTATAGAAGTGAACTCATGTTTCATTCCATAGTATAAAATAGTTTCACTCATGTACATCAATTTCTGACAAACGAAAAATATTCAAACCATAAAATAAATTAATCACAAAATTAAAAAAACATCAAGCCACTACTAAGGTCGATACACATTCCATTATTTCATTATAATAAGTAATAGATATCATGGTGGTCTAATTATAATAATATAAGAGAAATAAAAATTATATGAAATAATGTTTATAAAAAGAAAAAAAATGTAAATAAAATACCAAAAATATGAATGGAAATTAAACCAACATGAGGAGTGGTGAAATTGAGTTCAAATATGATAATGATTGAAGGCGGAGAAGGATATTGAAAAATAGATGCTACTATTAAGAAACAATGAGTGAGAACAAAATAAATCACTTATGATATAATAGAATAAATGTTTCATATAAATTTTAATAAATTAAGTGATACTAAAAAGATGAAAAAAAATATTGGAGTCTACAATATTTTATTTGGGATCACTTTTGGATCATACCTACTTTAGAAGTGGGTTAGATACTTCCTTTTTAGGAAAAATAATTCCTAGTACTTCATATCATCAAATGTTATGGCATGCCTAACTCTTTTTTAATGAATTTAAAATATTTCACATTGTGAAATACATGAAATATCATGATGATTTTAGGATTCTAGAAACCTTCTTGTGTATAATTTATTATTTATGGATATTTATTAATTGGAAAACGCATTTTAGGTGTATTCAGGGCTATGTGTTATAGTAGATTATAGTTCATTGACTTCCTCAATCCATTTCTTATAGTAGATAAATAGAACATCTCTTTATCATGCATGAAAGTTTGATTATTCAGATACTTCTCATGGTGATCAAATTATTAAAATGATGTGATCCATGATCATATTAATATATGAAATACTATTTTTTTCCACCTAATCTCTTTCAGAAACGTACATGGTGTTTTTTGGTTAGAGAAGGAATTGTTAATGATACCAAGCATTGAAGATAGGTGGCACAATGTGTTATAGGTGGGAGTTTGTTCGAATGGGATGAGAAATACACAATTTTGTTCAAAATAATCATTTCTCATGCTACACATGTCCTAAATAATAGATGATAAGGTATGTATCCATCTTTTATAATGAATCTAGTTCTATACCATGTTTAGAATACTACTCTAGTGTTGGGATGCTTGTACACATAGTCAATCTTATAGATGTGGGACATCTCTTCTCGGGTGGCTTGTATGAGTTTATCCCACAAGTGCACTTTTGGGTTCCTCCATTGTCGTTGGAAAGGAGGCTGGGATGCATAATTTTATTATTATAATTTATGATTTCCATATTTATTATAACATCAAATCCTAATAAAATATTTTATAAAGTTCCATTAAAATATCCACCAATAATATATTTCGTAAAAATTATATATTTAAATTCATTTTAATTGCCATATATAAATTTCCCACATTTATATTAGATAACAAATTATAATTTCATATTCATTATAAATTATTTAAAATACATTTATAGGTTTTAAATTATTTTTCCAAAATATGAGTGCATCAGTATCATAGAAGACAAAATAGAAAAAACATTAATATTTAAATGAATTTTAATCATAAAATTAAATTCAGCACACAATTTTAAAATAAAATGAATATATAAATACAGATATGAAAAATCCATAATATTAAATAATTATTTCGAGAAATATCATAAAACCTATGACTATATAAAGAAACTCGTATTGTATATGCTTGAAAATATATCAAAACTAATTAGTTCCACACATATTAGTAAAACAATTATTTACAAACCTTATTATCTCATGACATATTAACTCAATGAAATTAAATAGTGGGTGATATAGGACCCCAAATACATTTTACATACATTTTAATTACAATATATATTTACCATTCACTATAAATGACACATATATTTAAAATTGATTTAATATAATTTCAAAATTGTATCATATAAAATGAAAACTAAATCTACATTGATCGATTACAAAATTTATATAATAGTCCAAACATAAAAAATCATATACTAGTATCCAATTCAAATAAGTAACACTATAGGTAAATAAAATGAATATAAGATCACATATAGTATTTTTACCACATTAAAAAAGTGTATTTTGTTTACGAAATATATCCCTAATAAATCTTTGAATAAATTATTAAATGAAAACCCACAACCTCTGGAATTTAAATAGGTATATCATAGAGTATTGTCATTGAATGAAAAGTAGTTCCTATTAATATTTTATTATTATGAAGAAAAATGCATAAGATGGATTGTTTCTTTTATAGAAAGGAAAATTATACTATGAAAATGGGTGTATGTTTTCATTTGCAGAAAATCCTTAAACTAGAAAAGGATATTCCATAGGAAAATCTTATTATAAAATATAATTTTTATCATTTTTAGAAAAATGCATTGTAAATAAAATAAAAATTTTATAGTTTGAAATATTGATAAATATTTTTATTAAAAATGATGAAAATTAATTTTTATAGAATCCATGAAATCATATAGGGATTTTTATATATAATGTCCATGGATAAAAATGTATATGGTAAAATAAGATTTTAGAATCGAATAATTTAAAAAAATCCGTGGAAAAATATTTAAATGAGTTTTTATTAGAGTAGGTATAAATAAATTTACATTAGTTTAGAATGACCATGTTCATTTTTTTAAAAAATTTATAGATGTTAGGAATATATTGAGTATCATTTAAAATTAGAGTAAAAAATAATTTACTTTTTATTAAATTATAAAACAATTTTTGAAATACTCATCAGTCAATAAAGTTATTGAAAACATTATCAAAAAAAGGTATTGGGTAAAATTATCATAGGAAAGGAAACTATAGGGGTTGAAAATTATTGTGATACTAAAAACAAAATTATTTAATAAAACCTATAATAGTTTTTACATTTAATAGATTTTAATTTTAATATGGGGTTAATTAAAAAACATGCATCATCGGTAAAATTTATATTAAAACCCATGATGTAGATAAATAGTTATATTAAAAACTAATTAGAGTGAAGAGAAAATAATTAATGATATATTTAAAAATATATAATACATGCACCAAATAATAGTAAATTGGTTATTAACATGATTCGTATCTTAATAAATTTGAATTTATACTATGAAACAAATTCACGTAACATATTATTTGAAGTTAAAATAATTTTATAATGAGATTATAAAAAATTAATGTAAAAATATAGAATATAATCATAAAATATATTGTAACATATTATTTCTTTATAATAAATAAAAGCAAAATAATATAGTTTTATTAAAACATCTTCTAACTAAAGGTAAGTAAATATATGAATTAAAATCCTTATAATTTTTCTTACTTTTGATTCGAACCCATATGAGAGAAGTAAAATAAAATAAAATATCATATATCATGAACCGTAAGTGATTTATAATATAAAATTGTATTGTGGTAGTGTTTTCCACAGACAAAAAAATGATGTTGTATAATAGGAACATGATTCAAAGTAAATAAATTTGACAAAATATCCTAACAATGTTTCCCCACATAATTGAACTAGTTTTAAACATTTAAAAAATGTAAGCATTAAGATATTATATTTCATAATCACATTAAAATAAAATTCCATTAATATAATTTAATTATGATCATTTATTATAAATATATTATTTGGGTTTAGCTTATTTTTTAACATGCTATTTATTACATCAATTTTTTCAGACATTAATTATGATGTGAATTTATAATACCAATTAGTTGATAGTACGATTATCATTGAATGATATATTATGTTCCTATAAAATATATATAATAATTATTTTATATATCTATTATCTCATTCAATAATTGTTCCTCTTATGTTGGGTGATAACTGAATTATTTGAAGAATATTTCGGTCATTTTTTGACCGAATAGGTTATGTTAATAATTTATTAAACCAAAAATCTATCTTATTAGAAGAATAAAAAATTACATGTTTTAAATAAATTATAATAATATTATTATTTTAGTTCTCATATTCAAAAAATTACATTTTTCATACAATTTTTCAATTAGGTGGTCAGAACAACCTGATCATGAACATAACATAATTAATGGTTTATTATGGTCATGAAAATGGTTTATTATGGTCATGATATAAACATTAAATAATTATAATTATAATATTTAGAAATATTAAATATATTTAATAATATTTTATTTATATTAATAAGATAATAGATAATATAGATTCCAAATGAGATATGTTAGTGGAAGTATTAGTCCGCACAACCCATGGTTAACATTTACATTTCCCAAAAATGATATTAAATTAATGTGTATTATAATTTGTATATAAATATAATAATTATAAAACATATTTTATATTTTTTCTCCAATTACATCATTTTATTTATAGAATGGAGGGAGTGGTGAAAAAACATAAGAGTTCACTTTATTGTGGTGTTAGTCCGTATATTTTCACCACTAAATTTTCTTGTTTTTATAAGATTAGGGGATGAAATAAATAATGGGTTTCCATCAGTGTAACATCAAATTATTATATTAATTATTCTTAGGTAATTAAATTTCAATTTTTTTTTGTTGGGAGATGAATATTCATAATAAAATATTAAGGATATTGTAATTATAACAATGAGACAATGAACATTCTCTTGAATGTCTCATTCAAAATACAAGGAATCAGGTAAAATATAATAAAAATGTTCTGAAACAATCTCAATTTAAAATAATTTAATGAAATATTTGAAGAGTCTCAATCATTATTTTGGATATGTTTTACTTTGTAATGGTGGGATTTACACCATTTTATCATTTATGAAAATTGAGTTTTTTAAATACCTCTCAATTTTCAATTATGGAATGATAATATTCAAGGTTAAATTGGAAAAAAATTGATCAATATATATATTAGGGAGTTATTGGGTCTATAAATCATCAACCAATAATTTATAAAAATGCATAAACATTTTTATTTTATTTATTGGTATATGATTAATTTTACCTTCTTTATACCATCGTAACTACTTTTCACCCAAATAATTATTGTTAAAAAATTATTAAAAATCCGAAAAAAATATTATTGAGTTAAATAAAAATTTATTCAACATTTAATATAATTATCTATATAAATATTATAATATAAAATATTAAATTAATAAATATAGTGTAAAAGCTATTTTTTGTAGAAATATGAGTTATCATTCATTAAATGTTCCTAAATTTATTTAGCATTGAATACAATTGTAGTTTCCATTATTTTTTTTATTCTTTCATGGAATCATATTAGATTACTTATTTAATATAGACAAATTTAATTTATTTAATAAAATTTAAATAATATTAATTTTATAACCTTTTACAAATAGTTAAAAAAGTAAAGTGGTAATAAACATTAATTTTAAATTACTGATTTTATTCATAAAATGATATCTATTTTTTCAATTAATATATTAATTTTTTACTAAAATATGGAGGTTTTTAATGTTTCCATTCTGAAATTCCAAAAAACTAATTTTTAATTTAATTGCCCGAAATTAGTTTTTTTATAAAAAAATATATTATTTTACAAAATATTAAACTAGTATATAATAAACTCTACATAGTATATTCAATTTAGTTATATTATATTTTCATTATATTTAGTGTATATAAAAATGTGGTTAGAAAATATTAAATGATTGTTTCATTATGATAAATTGATAAACATACAATATTAATGAAATGTAGTATTTAAAATTATTCAATTAAAAAATAAATATTCTAGAATAAAAATTAATCATCCTAAGAAAATGATGAAATGAATAATTAAAAAATATATTTGAAAAATATAATATTAAATAAATTGAGGATGTATTTTTTTAAAAAAAAATATAAATAAAGACTTATTTTATTGAAAAATGATCTTTTTAATCTTTATGTGATTTAAATACTATTTTAAATTCATTAATAATTAATTACACTATCATTTATTCCTTGGGATATTTTATAATTATACTTACAGTATCAAATAGGTGAAAAATAATTTTTTTATGTTTCATCGGAATAAAAATATATTAATAGTATATATATTTTAAAAAAAATACATTGCTAAAATTATTATCTTTACATATTTTCTTGAAAATAATCAAACATGTAATAATATAGGGGACGGGGTTTAATATCCCAATATTATCCATTTTTACTCCTACAACATGTATTCAATAATTAATTGATTTAGTTTTGAATACTTTTTTAATCCACCATACAAATTTGGACAAAACAGGTTGATGTTTAAGCTTTTACATAACACTTGAACAAGTTAATGTTAATGAAGGTCAAATTATGATCAATTAACATTTCTAACATGTAACTTCTTATAATAAAATATATTTCATTCTAAAGATGTATTTCTAGATTTAAGAATATTGTATATTCACATATTATTAATATGAAAAGTATAGATTTTTGTAAATTAAAAAAATAAATAAATGAATATTTATTCATATATTTTAGTATGTGATAAACTGTTTAGGAATAACTCAGAAAAAAATCTAATTGTAAATTTATTTGGTAATCAACCAATTAATTTGGATATTAAATAATTTTATATACAAATACATTATATATAGTTCCCATATAATCTTTTTCATGATATTATTTGAATGTAATTTATATTAAACATATGTTATTAAATGATATATGAACATTTTATATTTTATTTCAATTATGTAAATATTTTTACATAATCGAAATATTCTATACGTAATGTTATTTAAAAAAATGAACAAATTATCTATCAAAACATATTTTAGAAGGATTTAAATAATTTCCAATTCATTTATTTTATTTGATTAAATAAATTAGAATAATTATAAATGATTTTAAATTTTAAATATAAACACATTTATATTTTTGAATTATTTTTTAATTTAAAATTATTTAATTTCTATCAAAAATTATTTATATATAAACTATTTTCTTCTATATTATTATCCTGAAATATAATTTTTCAATTTGTTTACAATAAAAATTATAATTTTTAATATTTATATTATTAATGTGTTCACAACACATTAAAAATTATTTTAAATAATTTTTAATTAAATATCATAGAAAAAATTATAAATTAAATGAATATCTTAAAATATATTTAACATAATCTATAAATAATTAAAAAAATATTTTATTTCTATATTTTAAATTTTAATTTATGAAAACTAAAAATTTCCCTTTTATATTATATATAATGATTTCTGCAAGAGTTATAAATCTGCAAATTTGATAGACAAAAATTGATTTCATGAGTCTGATAAGAGTTTGTGGATTTTTAAAAGAATAAATCTTGTTTTTCAACGTTACACATTGATACAATTAACATCCAAAATATTAACTAAATATAGGGTGTATTGCATAACATTGTTCTTTAATTTCAAAATATTTACCACAATGTTCTCAACAATAGAAACCTTTAATAACCAACATTATCGATATTTAATCAAAAATCATCCTTAAATTGTTATTTATCTCACTGTTTGTCCTTTTTTATTAATAATACTTACATTAGTAGGTATATACTATGATATGATGATTTATAATAAAAACCCTATACTTGAAAATCATTATTAGTTTTATATAACGGGGAATTACGAAGATATATACATTGGAATATTTCACAGTTGTATGGATTTTTTATAAATGATATGTTTTATATGATATAAATGATATAATAATCTATTTTCATTGATTGAAACTATAGTGACCAAATCCATAATATTTAATCATTAACTTTATCATACCAAACTTGTTGTTAAAAAAACAATGACATATGATACATCATATTATTTTAAAAAGGTTGTGGTCGAAGCCAATTTTTATTATTAAACTAAAGGCATAATTTTATCTGGGAAGAGGGAGACCCATTACATGGGCAGAAGGCCCGTGGAAAACTGTCTTGAATAAAATTATTGAGAGTGAAATTTTGGGCCCAATGGGTTCTTCAGATAATAATACATATATAGTACCATGGTTGATACAGTAGCAAATACATTGCCAACATTGATACAATTAATTTTAGAGTTCCTCTACCACTATAGTTTCCCCACTAATAATGTTTTTCCCCTGCTATAGTTCTGCTAGCGTTCCCTACTATACTACTACTACAATAAATCATATATTCATCCTTAACTGGATTCAATCTTGGGTCTTTTGGATGATAAGAAGGAGCATTTACCACATTGGAACATGCTCGTTGGTCGGGATAATACCATATGACATTACATATGATAAGGAGAAAACCAAGTATATATTATGATATCCAATATCACATACAAAAAAATAGATCAATTTATATAAAATTTCTAAGGAGACTCAATAAATGATCAGTATAATATATTATATACTCCATTAAAACATTATTTTTGTTATCAAAATGTAAGGTAATGCCTTGATATTACTGTTGGATTTTATAATATATTTTAACAACTGAACAATGCATTAGAAATGAGTACAAACATATAAACCCAATATCACTATAATGAAATAAAATATAACCACATGTAGATATATAAATATAGATGGTAAAATAATAGTCATACATTTACACAATACACAACAATATTGTAACATATATAGAATAAAAACTATTATTGTCCCCAAATGGGGAGCCAAACATTTACTACGGTAACATGAAATTTTAAATTTTGTAGAATTTTAAAATTTAATTACAGAATTTGGATGATCCTATGTATTATCTAATTTATTAGTAAATGTTTTTACGTGTGAGTTTACAATATGTATATTAAAAATAAAAATGATTGTTGAAAACAGAAGCATGTAATTAATCAAAGAAAACTTCATAGGAAATTTATAAAATAAAGTTAATTATTTAGATAATTAGAATAAGGTGATCAATATAAATTTACAAAAAACCTTAAAAGTTAATAGATCATTATAAATTCATTTTTTTGGATTAACACTTTGGTTGAGTTTATCCAAAAAATGGATTCTCATCCAATCTATTATATCAAATAATATAGAATTAAAAATTAACATAATAATCTTTAATCCATGGTGTTTCCCTTAATCAGGGTGTAAGAGCTTATGAAACATGTTTATATCTAAATAATGTCAGAATAAAAAGGATTACTGTGTTTTATAATTTAAAAAACATAATTCAAAAACACAATCCAATTTCTAGAGGAAAGATACATTCATTTAGTAACCCAAAAAAGTATTAAAATATGAATCAATATAATATAAAACAATATGAATTTTTCTAAAAACTAATATGAATAAATATGGTATTTAATTGAGGATGCATAACTCCTTTTATGATTAATTATATCTCATTCAATGATATCCCTTGTTTTACCACACTTTCAAGAAGATGACGAGGATATAGTGGATCTATTTCAGGATTCCGACTCCTTGTATGTCGATATGGGGATATAAAACATCATTGGTAATTGTAATAATTAAAAATTGATCAAAAATTAAGTAAATTTTCTACTTTGTGAAGCTGTCAAATGAGGTACACAATGTGTGAATTAACTGGTAATGGGGGGTAATTGAATATTGACATTGAATTAAAAAAGAAACATTTAACACAATATTAGTGCGTAAAAGGCCATTTACAATCGTTAAAAAATAAATATTGTTGTTGAATATAATATCTATTATCATTTGATAAAATTTTATGTCTATTAGAGTTATAATTATAAGATATAATCATTATTCCAAACCACACACTCGTCTTCGGGTTGTTTGATTTTCAAAAACAATCACCTCATTTCGGACAAGAGATAGATGAAAAATGTATTGGGTTATTTATTTGAGTTTTATAAAACATTTACAAGTATTTTACCACTAAATATTATCCTCATAATAATGGAGTATTTTTAAAATATTATATTATGTTCACATGTTTTTTATAAATCCGTGATGTTTTTTCAATTTGTTTTCATCTTTATTTTCTATTCCTCATACACAGTTTCTATTTGTTTTCCAAATAATATTTCACTAACTCAAGTACAAATGATTATCTTCCCTATAATGGTATGGGATATTATCCTAACACATTTTACACACACAAACACACATGTTATATATATAAATGTGTTTCCTTAGACAGCTAGAGTGGATGGTATCAAAACATTATCAATGATTCAAGACTATATCATTGTCATTTATTTTATGTATAGATACTCCTTGTATAGGGGTTTACTATAAAAATTTATATCTATGTTTAATTTATTTTTTAATAGAGTTCACTTATGTGTCTCTTATTAAACTATATTTATATTACTAATTCACAAAATGCAACTCATTACAATTTTTCATGGGGTCTGGTAGTGAATTATTTCTTTGTATTATAAAACACCCATTGCATATTCCCTATTTGGACATATTTGGATCCATTTTTATGTGATAATTATAATGCATATCCACCTATGATGGGATATAATAGTACATGAATCATTATATTATTATTCGATATTTTATGGTTGGTAAATAGTGAAGATTTAGATAGGTTATTTTAGGAGGTAATAACAAATATTTTCACTGAATTTCTTCCTTTTTGATTATATATATTATAAGATATGTGATTTAATTTTATATTGGATTATTTTATCATTTCATACATTTATAAACTTGTGTTATTAATTTTAGGATGTTTTATATTAGAATACATTTATATATTGTTGTTTCAAAATTTATATTTTTGACATATTGATAAAATAGCCTCCAACTTATTTATGTATATATTGGGATTAAATTACCATTTTTACAAAAGTTGTACTAACTTTTTATGTAATTTATATCATGTTATTATATTTAATGGGGAAAAACCATGTTCCACACTGTTATTATTTAACCTTCAGTGTTTATGACAGTATTTTGTTCCCATGAGGTGACTCTGAGGTCTGGTGATTTTTTTATCACAATAATGTCATCGTACATATGTGATAGAAATAATTTTTTTTTCAGATATGATATATAGATATTCCGGTTCGGAATAAACAATATACAGTATATAGAATGTATTGGACATAAGGTAGAAACCCATAAAAATGATATCCAATATAATTATGGTGGAATCCTTAATTACAATGTTTAATATATGATTGTTTTTCCCTTGGGATCCATCCAAACTAATTGAGCTTCATGTTTCATTATAGGATTCTATAGGTTGTTACATTTTCGATTACGTGACCTGATACATTCATTACATTAATTTCTTATTTTATATTTTGAAAACTGGAAAATGAGAACCAAAATTAAGTGTCTGATTCTAAAAAAACATCATTTAGGAACAATGTTTGGAAAAAAATTATATTACCCACAATAAACAAATATATTTTGTATCACCCCAAGATTTCATAGTACTTTATTTCTTCAACGTAATTCAATAACTATCACTACACACAACACCGAGTTCTAGCACACCATGACTTACCAATCAAGCAGTTCAAAAATGGTTATGAATAGTATTAAATAAATTTTGAACATTATATAATCCTTATAATTTTATAATACATATTATGAGTTTCTTAGAAATTATTTTAGAACAAATACATTTTTGTCAGACAAAAGTAGTATTTTTAAAAAAATGCAATTTTACCGCCTTTTAATGGAAAAGCCTTTTTAAATCCAATATTTTATGATTTTATATATTTAATTTGAAAAAATAATATTTTTATTTAGAATCATTTCATAAGAATTTAGTTTTGATAATGTTTTGGTGTTTTTCAGATAACTTTCATATTTGGGTGAATAGTGAAAAATACTATATTTTAACTGAAAACAACATTTTAAATCAAAAACATTTATATTGTTAATTTATTAATTTTAATGGTTTTTAAGTATAAGGATATTATTTTTTTCCATCTAATACAATGATGGTCATTGTAAGAAATTTCACAATCAAATTGGTCATAAACAAGTGTCAAACGTTTGATTGTTATTATTTCCTAAAAATATGTATTTTGGTTATGACAACAGAAATTAATTTTAAATTAATAAATGAAAATTTTATGTTTTTAATTTGGAAAAAAGAGACATAATTTTTTGATTTAAAATATATAAATTATCATAGGGTGATATTACGGTAATTTTCTGATAACTTTCATATTTTGATGAATAGTGAAAATTAATAAATTTTAATTAAAAACAACTTTTTTAATCAAAATAATTAATATTGATAAATATTGAATTTTAGTGATTTTAAAGTATAATTAGATTATAATTTTACAATTTAATCCAATGTTGGTCATTGGACAAAATTTCATATATAAACGGGATATAAGAAAGTGTCAATCTTTTGATAGTTATTATTTGTTAAAAACATACTTTTTGTTTCGACCACACGAATTAATTTTAAATTAATTTCTACAACTTATGTGTTTTGAATTTAGAAAAATAGATTCCATATTTATAATTAGTAGGTCCAAATTGATTAAATGGATAACGTTTATTTTTAGACATTTTGAATAATTACTTTGGTAAATATTTTATATAACATGGTTAAAAGGTAAATACGGTAAATAAGGGTAAACAGTAATATCATACTAATTATATATTAACCAAAAACACATCCTAACCCAATTTGATGATAAATTTTTGACCATGGGAATTTGTTTGTATATTTTGGGACCCAATGGAGCCACTTGTAAGTGATAATGACACTTTATATTAATTAAGATAAAGTAAATACAAAAATAACATAATCACATTTCTTTTAGAAAAAAAAAATTCAAATATGGTTATATATGATTTCTTTTCGACTATAAATATTTATTATAAATATAAAATTATTTAATACATAATGGTATTTTTTTATAATTTTTAGATATTGAATATTAAAATTTATTTATGACACAATATTGAAGCAATATTTTCCTTATTAATGAAAGAATCACATAATTGGTATTATAAACATTAAAATAAATATAATTTGAATGTTTTGATGAAATAAATAAATTTTATTGGTTAATATGAAATGTTAGGATTGCTTAAATGAATTCAGTTTGAATTAATAAAGTTTTTTAGACTTTAACAAAAATCAATTATTAAATAGTGTCAGAATTGACATAAAAGTGTTTTTAAAACAAATATTATATTATTAATTCATATTATATTCCTAAAATATCAAAGGTTCTAAAAAACGACATATATAATGATATTTGTATCATTAATGTACCACTTGGGGGTCTCTTGGAAGTATATAGTATGGTTATTTACTATATAATTTAAAAATACAAAGTGACATGGTAAGTGTCAAACAAATTAACTAAGAGTTAAAACAAAATGATAAGGATAATAAAGTGACCCAAACCTCTCTAAAACATATTAGTTTAGTTTTTTCTGACCTATCCCAAACATATACTTTGAATAATCCACTTTGGAGCCATTAGAAACCGAATATGATTTTATTATAAAATAATACATTAAGTTTTTTCTAAAGATCCCCTCCCCCTTCTAAAAGGAAACCACATCTAGGAAGTTCATCACACCTATCAAACCTTTTGAATCATTATACCTCTACCATATTAAGCTCCCTATATCACTATCCTTATACTAGAAGCCTTACCATAAGTATAAGGCATTTCAAGAGTCCTTTTTCATTCAAACAAATGGGAGTTACCCAAATTAATGGTAATGACTTCTCTTAGCTTATTTTCTTTTATTTTACTTCTCCAACCCCTAAACTCTTCTTATTATTTTATTTTGTAACAAAAATAGTATACTCAATATAATAGGATAATTTTACGAGATGTATTCAAACTAAACTTACACACATCTCCATCTAATGGGTGAAGAACATAATGTTTCATTCGATGGCAACCAAACGCCTCACGAAACGTTGATTGTTCATTTGCCTCCTACCACTTCTAATGGTGACCATTATGATGTAACTATAATTAAATATGTTATTAATGATATTTATTTTATATATAAGCTTTAGTAATTCCATTTTATATCTTACCATTATTCATTTCATGTTGTATATATATACGATAATTTCATTTCAGGAAGTGTGGACTACTGCCCCCTCAATGTGATATGACTCGTTCATACCGTACATGGAATGTATAAAGGATGGTGTTAATTAAAATATGTACATATATAAGATATTATATTATATTGTAATAATAATATACCTATGTATCATTTGGTGTTGATTCCTTATAAAATGAATAATGAAATGGAAGTAGCGTTCTTGCGTAGGTACGGATTACCGTCTCCTCAAACATGATTAGATGCATTTCCCCATAATATACATTCAATACTAATTCTCATTTGATGATTAAAAGTACTTTTTTGGGACTTTATATCATTCTATATATGAATCAGATAAAACCTATACATGATAAACCCGACTTACGTAACAAATCATATAAAGGAAAACAAATCAGTTAACACCTGAAACGATGATAATACTAAAATATTATTATAAAAAAATATTAAAAGATCATATAAGATATCATATTTATATATATTATTCTCGTATAAATTAATAACAATGATGTAACAACTATACAAGAGGTTAACCTACCCTTAACCAAGGAAAAGTACAAAGTAAGGGTTTATTTCACAATATCTTCCTTATCTGAGGTTTTATATACGTAATTATCTACTGGGACCACTTTATCATCCATATCCATGATTCATAAAAATGTATTTCAAATCATTCTTAATATTTTACATACTAGGGGTTAATGTAATTGATAACCTTGTTTGACTTTTTATAATTTGTTTTAAAAGGAATCATTCCGTCATTTTCGAAACAAGGACCATTTTAACCTTTTCGACAAATTTAAGGTAAAAATGTATTTTTTAACTTATACGGCATGTGCAGCTATTTTCCACTGTTATAAAATCATCAAAGATTACCTTAAAATCTTATAAATTTTTTTTAAATGTAAATTTTTTCTTTTATAATTATGTGACTCTTAAATGATTTCAAAAAAGAGATATTTCTCTCAAATAGTTTTGGTTTCATCAATCTCATAATCATTTTAAATATTTTAAATATTTGTTCTTATAAAATATTCTCATTAATGTCCATGTTTGAAAAATAGTTTTAAAGAGTTATGTAAAGGTACATGAATGTATTAAAATTTTAATTACATTCAAAAGATTCAAAGTGGTAAGGGAAACTTTGATTTAGAAATGCCTTTAAATGACTTCCTTTCTAAATTGTGTGACTTTTAATGTTTTCATGAAAAGGGATACTTCAATAAATGTGTTTTAAAAATCATTTAAATCTATCTAAAATCCTTTAATGGGTTTTAAACTTATTTTGATTTTGATTTATTGTGTTACAAAAATTCCATATTGTATAGAAGGTTTTTTGACATTTATGACTGTGGAAGTGTTATTTTTATACCATTGATGGTTTATGGTTAAAGTATTGACATTTCATGTCCTAGTTCTTATACGATTGTTTATGTTATGTTTCAACCTGTTAATATGTGGATTTTATGGGACATAGTAAGTCATGGGTGGATCCCACTATAGCTCCTCAATGCATCAGTAGGTGTCATGAGGCAACTAGACGTGGAATTGGTCGAGGCCTTTTACCAATTTGATTTATGGATTTGGCCGATGCCTTAATCATTTTTAGACATCCTAGATGAGGCCTTGACAAATTTGTTTAGAATGTCTGGTATTATACATTCCCTCATTATGGAAATAATATTGATGGTTCATGTGGTCATTCGACGAGTAAAAAATCCCATGATTATGTTTTATCGTGGATTTATTTACTCATCTCATATTATTTAATAAAAGTATTCATGTTTATTATTGGTAAAGGAATGTGGTTTCAATTATCAACAATGATTAATATTTATGTCATTTTCTTCTGTATTTCTTACCCTTACTGGGCGTTTGAACTCACCCCATTCTATGTTTTATTTTTCCCAGGATTCCAAGAAGTGTATTATTATTGATATGCTGGGTTATGATAATGGGAATAATGGCATTATCAAAGAACTATTTATGTTGTGTTTTATATTTGAAATTGTATTGTATTGTTAATGTATGTAATCTATATTACAAGACTGCTAAACCGATCGGTCCTTTAAGGCTTGATTCCTTGTAATCAAGCCAATGTATTAAAATAATGCACCGACTCTAGGTAATCGGGTCGGGGCATTACATATTTTATCATCACTATCAAAATATAATCTCTAAAATTTTGAATAATAATTAAATTACAATAGTATAAGTTTTAGTCACATCCAGGAAAATATATATAATTTTTCTATAATATTATTGAACATTTCACAATAATTATTCCACACTAAACTTCCTTCTACAATTCTCTAATGTTATACTCATCTCCATTCCGAAGGGAATTGGAACATAATAATGGGGTGAGTGAAATCACTATGTAAGGGAAAACTCATCAAAAGTTTCTTATGACATAGATCACATGAATAAGAAAAAACATGAGCATTGTATATATAACTAATTAAAAATAATTTTTTAAAATAAGAGTTCCCCAAAATTGATTATAAAAAAAAGAAATATCAAATTTACTAATATATATTATGTGTATATTTTTGATATAAACATGAAATTATGACACAACTTATTGATATCATATGTTTGTGGAATCTTAAATTTGTGGAAAAAATATAATGAATTTCATCATAAACAAATGACATGTCCCCCTACCTAGACAACATAACATATAGTTATTGGATACCTCTCCATGTTGCATATATATTATCACATGAGGTGAAAAAAATAACCAATTAACTAGAGTGATATATAATTAATATTTCACCAACAAAATAATGAAAATAATATATATCTGTGTGATATATTGTAAGAATCCATTTTTTGGTTATAAAAGAATTTGGAATATTTTTTATATTATTCCATTGCAGCGCCCCCCAGATGACGTTCGCTTCCAAGCCCTAGAGTGGCCGGAATTATATTTTTAGTGTCTTCACACTGGACAAGCCAAATAAATGGGATAACACCTAAATGGTGTTTCAGATCCGAGATATGAGTGTATGGATGGGTCTGAAATGGGGTGTTTAACCTAGGGATGACATAAATTATGTTGGCGTGGGACTTTGGGACCCCTCACTTGGTATAAGGACGTTAAACGGATAATTAAATTAATTTATTTATTCTTTTAATGATAAAACACCAGTATCTTTTAAATAGTGGATCGAATTGGAAAACCAGGGGCACCATGAATCCAGACCTTGTCATTTACCATAGGAGGGGTGTAATTCTCACGGGCGTGGGTCTCTTGTGAAAAATGCTGCCAGAGGCGTTTTAGTAATTTGGCAGCATCGGGCATTGAGTTTAATAAATTTTGAACAGAGTCGCAGATTTGAAATTATGAGACCTATATTGTGCTCGGGATGTGGTGTCTACCCTAGGGGAGTTTTAACCTCGACCGTGCTGAGGGTTCGAGTACAGGACCGATAGGCAGGGTTTTAAGTCTATTCCAAATAAACACCACCCCACCCTTCATCTTCCCCCCTTCTTCCCTGGTGCACACTCCCAACGGAAAAGGAGTAACCCCTCTCCTCTCATCCTTTCGGAAAGGAGGTGATGGCTCCAGAAATTCGATGTGTGGTGAAGCTCTGGGCTATTCCCTCGCAGATTGTATAATTGCGGATTTGTTTTTAAATTTCTACATTCAATTTGAGCTCAATATATTGCTTTGAATCTCATTGAATTGTCGAACAAAGCCCCTGGTTGCGTAGTTTGTGAAATTATCTCCCCAACAATCATTTTGAATCAATATTCAGAGTCTCAGGGTGTCCGTGATGGCCCTGGGAAGTTTCCTGGCTGATGTTTCCTTTTTCCAACGGTCAGGGCGACTACCAAGCGACGGTGGCGCGGTTCCGGCAAGGCAGAACGACGGAGCTTCAGGTGGCGGCTTCAGCAGCAGGCTCTAGTGGTCTTCGGTGTAGAGGTGGTCTCCTCATCCGTGGCAGATCCACGCGGCGCGGTGATCTCTAGGCAACATGCACGTTGCGGAAGGCCGGGGTCAAGGCGTGCGTCCCCACGAGAGAACATAGAACCGCCTTCGGTGGGTCTTCGCATGAACCAACGATCGACCGTGAGCTGGTTGGTACGTAGACCGCAGGTCAGTGACTGCGCCTGGCGGTCGAACCGCAACCCGACCGAGAACTGCAGACCGGCCGGTTCAGGCCAGTCCATCTCAAGGGGATTTTCCCCCTCGAATTGGACGCCCGTAATTTCCGCTACGAGCCTCTGTTATTCATTCCATCTGTGGCAGTGGCTTCATGGCATCGGGGAGAACTTTTTGATATGGTTTTGTGGAAATTTTAGTTCTCTAAAAGGGGTCTCAGGGTCACGGCACAACATTAAGTGGAAGGGCGTTCTTCTTGAGGATACCTGTTTTGGATGGCGCGGACGCATCCGACATCCAATTTGAGCACCGTTAGCGGTGTTGGGACCCTGGTTCCAAGGAAAATTTTACCAGTGTGGTTTCGGGCACTGAAACCAGTGTTGAAACCTGGTCCATATGGCCCTTATTTTGAGATGTGTCCATCTCTTTACAACTTTTTCATGGGACATATGTTCGGGACTTGCGAGTAGTCGATCCTGTGTGTTTTTTGGGGGAATTGAAATGGCACAATCTGCCTTCTTTAATTCAGCACGATGGTGCGGACCCTACAAGGGCCATTTTGGGAGTTGACAGTGATTATCATCTTTATCATCAGCTGTCCATTTTGGACAAGAAAATAGTCAACTTCTATACTTTTCTGAGAGGATCACAATGGTGTGATCCGTTGGCAGCGCTTCGGGACCGGGATGTGGGTCCCATGCAGCACCACTCATGTTCGTTATGTTGGAGCACGTCTTTTTCTATAGATATACATTGCGCTAAAGTGAGAAGTATTTTTGATGTGTTTTTCCAAGAGAATTGCAATGGCGCAGTCCGCCCGCCTTTTTTAGGGATCATTATGTGGGTCCCACCTGACCTAGCTACTGTGAATAGTACCCTTTTCACTGAGTGTCCATTTTGGGTGACTGGGTAGTCAATCCCGTGTTGTTTTCTGAGGGGGTCACAGTGGTGTGATCTGTTTGTTCAGTTTCCGGATCTTGGGGTGGGCCCCACACTGGTTGGTTACAATGAATAGTACCTTATTCACTGGTTGTCTGTTTCGGGCAAGTAAGTAGTCTATCTCGTGTGTTTTTTCACAAGTATTACAATGGTGTAATATGTTCAGGTGAGCTGACCTTCTTACATGATCATATTAAATGTGCAAATATACAAGGTGTACTATTGGGGGTTCATCCTACGGTGTTTGTAGGGAACCCTTGGCGTGTGATCGTGTTCACTCCTAGGAGAGTGAAGTTGGTTTTTAAAGATATTTGGTTGGTCGTGCCTCAAAGGTTGATGTGGCAGGTTGGGGTTGTTACGTTTATGCCTTCACGTTGACATTGGGTGTCATGTGCACATTAGCCTTTGGTCTCGAGACATGGCATACTCTGAGAGTATGCGAGAAAACAAGGAGGTGCATGTGGATGGTTGTACCTGAGAACGTTTGTGCACTTGGATGGGGCTGAATTGGGGCCACACGTCGTGTAGACCCCATGTCTGTATCATGTTCTTCTTTACATACTTTTGACCCCTCGCGACATAAGGGGTTCCTTGGTTATTGTTTTTTTACCACCAAGGTTGAGTTTTCCTCTAGTCCTATTCTCGTTTGTTGAACAGTAGTGTTGAGTTTTCCCTTGGTTCTGTTCTCAATAGTTTGGCCGGTAGCGATGCTAGTGACACTCAGAGATTGAATGGGTGCTAAACCTCTATTGGGTGAGTTGTTCTGGTGTTGGTTGGTTTCTCGTTACCCACTCTGTGCTTTGTTGTCCATTGTTGTACCATCCAGTAGAGATGGCCAGAGCAGTTCCCAGTTTACCCTCCAGCAGGGCTAGGTAGTGGGTTTCCCGTCGACTTCATCCAGGTGTACCCTCTAGCAGGGCTAGCTGTGGGTCACCGATCGACTTCTTCCAGGTGTACCCTCTAGAAGGGTCGGGCAGTGGGTCGACCGTCGACTTTTCTAGGTCGACCATCCAGTAGGGTTGGGTAGTGGGTCACCCGATATCTTATTATGTTTACCATCCAGCAGGGCTGGGCAGTGGGCCAGTCATTGGCCTTCAGACTCAGTCATTTATACTAGGCTAGACTGTGGCTTTTCTTCATGACTATCGGAGTGGGACCCTTGGTTTTACGGGTTAGTGAGGTGATAACTTGACGTTGAGAAGACCTCTCGACTGTAGGGCAGTGACGAGGTGTGGTTCGACATTCCCCAGAACACTCAAGTATGAGGGGTGCTTTCCCAACCAAGACTCGTCCTTGCGGCATGACCTAAAACAGTGTGGGTGACTCAGTGTCGTTTAATGTGAATAGTGTCGACATGCGGTGATTTTATCCCCATAGCTGGTAGTTCGGGGCAAACGTGTGGGATGTTGGGAATCGATGATGGTTACTTCTGAGAATGATGGCAACTCAGTTTCTTGGGTTGCGCTATGGGACATAGATCCCCTTACGATGTTTTTTGGGATTCATTATTGAGCATATTGATACTTAAATATCATGTTCCAGTACTAACTCATAGGTTTTTAGTTACTCTCTTTCCAATAGAGGTGAAGACGCACAGGGAATTCCACGTTATTTTCGTTTCTATCTTGTCATGGTTGGACGAGTCTACTCTCCTACTATAGGTAGCGAAGACTCGACAATAATTTCATCATCTCACCACTTCTATCTCCTTTTGTTGGAACAATTCTACCTACTTTCTCTTGTTGGGTTGAGCTATACTCTCTATTGTACTCCTTTATTGTTCCATGTTCGATCTACTGCTCACCTCTTCAGTGCCTCCTTTTTTGCTCCCTCGAGCCATCAGGGCATCCTACTGAGTATTTGTATATTCACCCCTGCATGGGCTTTGCCCACACTTGGTGTGCCCATGAAGATGACAGATAGGTTGGTCGTGACTTCAACGGAGCTTAGGAGATCAGGAGCTTGGACCGCATATGGTGGTCGGAGTCGTGTACCAGGTGGCAGACCCTTCAAGCTGTTTTTCTTTTGTTTACCTGTTTCCAGGTTGTGGCACCTTTTCTAGTTGGGCGTGTGTTTTCCACTTTTCTTTTTCAGTTACTTTAAGCACTTTCTTTGTACTGTTAGAAGTCGATGCACTTTTGTGGTTTATATATATAGCAGTTGCAATTCACTCTGCTAGTCATTTCATTTACTCTGCACTTCTGCATTGAGTGGACTGTGTATGTGTGTACAGGTACTCATGTAAAGGCCTCCCCGAGTGGTTTTGCATTCGGTGTTTTTCTACAGCCCCTAGTCTATAGAGGCGTGCTTTGGGTAGTTTTGGCTCGAGCCCAGGTAGGGTCGGGTCATCAAAAAGTGGTATCAATGATGGTTGTTTCTGTGGGAAGTTGTTCGGACGTCCCTAATATAAAAGGAACCGGTTGGGATTTTGGGAAATAGTGTTAAAATGTATTGAGAGCAGGTCTCAGGCTAGAGAGTCTATTGATGTTGCAGCAGCCGACGTATCCATTCATTAGGACCCTGATAACCCGCTTGTCGACTTGGCGTCCTGAGACAGTCGTTGCTGGGAAAATTGTTTTGTGCATCACATAGAATTGAGTCTTTTACTATCCTTCTTGATTCAGATCCCCATCTTTGTTGTTGTTGTGATATACATATATTCTCATGTGACTACAACACTCCTTGATAACATTCAGGATGTCTCCATGAAGACAAGCAGCCAGGATACCAGCTTTGATCATGACGGTGACCCTGTGATCTTCGAGGCCAAAGTCCAAGACCCATCATGCAATCCCCTTTCTCCGGGTGGGCCGGTAGAAGTATCCCCACCTGGTGAGCAGCAGACAGCTTCCGCAGAGCAGATGGGGCTGGAGCGCGCACCGTGAGTTCAAATGACAGAGAATGATGATGATCAGTGGTGATACACACCCTCATGTAGTAGAGGATTTGCTAGAGGCAGTGGATCGCCTTTTCAGCCTTGTGCAGACGCCGGTAGAACATATGGTGGCTTTGGACGCATGCCTTTTTCCATGGAGCAGATAAGCATTGTTGGATTCTTGTGACTCAGTTTATTTACGAGTCATCAATTTCATGGGGAGACTATCAGTTGTTTTTTCGTGAGGAGTTTTTCCCCTCCTGCTTATGCTCTATTCGGATTCAGGATCTCTTGTAGTTTCAGCAGGGAGGGATGACGGTAACCCAGTATGTATCTAGTTTCGCAGACCGTGCACGCTTTTACCCAGACTTGGTCCCTGACAAAAACATCTGAGCACGGAAGTTTGAGAAGGCACTACTAGAAATATGACTTTTACCAACGGTTTTGGCCAAACCGTTCGAATAGTTCATTAATTTTGACCTATACCAATGGATTTTCCAAAACCGTTGGTATAAGGAACTTATATGGACCTATACCAACGGTTTTGGACAAACCGTTGGTGTAGGGGGGGACCTATAGGACCTATACCAACGGTTTTGGCGAAACCGTTGGTATAGGTCCCCCCTATACCAACGGATTGTCCAAAACCATTGGTATAGTTCCCCAAATCAAAGGACCTATACCAACGGTTCTCAAAACCGTTGGTATAGGTCTATACCAACTGTTTTGAGAACCATTGGTATAGGTCCTTCGATTTTTAATCGAATCTTCTTACTGAGAACATTATATAAATCAAAATTTAAAATTATCAAAACAATACATATATATATATTTATGAAATTATGTTCACAAAAGTCATGTTAGGTTAGTGGTTAAGTCATTCAATTATATACTAGAGGTCCTAGGATCAAATCCCACCTAATGTTTTTTTTTCAAATACATATACCAAAGTTTTTTCGAACCATTGGTATAGGTTTTCATATTACTTATACCAATGATTTTCCCAAAACCATTGGTATAGACCTATTGTCACGGCTTACTTGTCAACGGTCCTCCAAACCGTTGGTATAGCATATACCAATGGTTTGAGGGCCTATACCAACAGTTCCAAACAGTTGCTATAGGGTATTATTCTAGTAGTGAGGGCCTCTATCGAGAGATTCATTCTATCATAGTTCCCTTGGGCATTTCCACATATGTTAAGGGGCTAGAGCAGGAGAGTGTGACATGGATCTTCCTATAATGCCCTAGAATTGGTGGTTGCGGCAGGCACGTTGGAGCTGAGACGTCAGCCGCAGCTAGTGGGTGTCTGTAAGAAGAACCTCGACGGAGGTGGCTTTCTGACAACTGGACTTAGGGGCATGGTCGTACACCACAGTGGCGCCAAAGGGCACCAGTGTAGCTAGAATAGAGTCGGTGTTATGATTATGATGAGAGAGGTCACATGGAATGGGACTACCTGACCAGGCATGCGAAGAGTATCGGGAAGGAAGTAGGTGTCCCACCACGATAGTTGCAGCTTCGTGATTGGTGTAGTGCCTAGAGAGATAGTTCTAGCAGAGGGGCGGGAAGAAATGGTTGTGGGGGACAACCTTACGAGGACTTCCCATCACCACTAGGCAGTCCACATCAGGATCCGGGACCTAACAGATGGGACTACGGACACCCGCGATCTTTGGATGTATATGATATTGTAGATCATGAGTTGACAAGAGATACTCTCTACAAATCTTCTACTTCTTGCAGTAGAATTGTTAGACTCTGTGTGTGAAATTATTTCCTCCCTGCTCCTTTCTTGAGGTGTTACCCGGGTGACGCGGGGCATCAGTGTGGCCCTATGTCGGTAGGGTAAAAGGCGTGGAACCTTTCTCTTATTCGACGGTGTTGACTCCATCGCCTTTCAAGAATTTAAGAGAGTCTTGGTCATGAGACATCAACTGTGAAACCTTGCATTCCAGATATC
Source organism: Viscum album (assembly GCA_963277665.1). NCBI lineage: Eukaryota > Viridiplantae > Streptophyta > Magnoliopsida > Santalales > Viscaceae > Viscum > Viscum album. The sequence continues at coordinate 548,512,513 of OY728146.1, read as the reverse complement.
CTTGGGAGTTTCACCATATGAATATTCTGAAGGAGGGAATCATCAGGCCTTGTTCTAGGTGCGGGTGGTAAATTCTAGTCGCGGCATGCGACATAGAGGTTCGATCAAAGAGGTGAGCTACCCCCGAGATCCTTTAGTCCGTTCAAGACTGTGCGAAGGGATGGAAAGGTTTCTTACCTCCTTTCCCTAACCCCAATGGCTAGTTTGGGTGCATGATGTCTCCCACGTGACTCACTTGAGTGGAATTGTGCATGCTACTATGCATGTCATCGGTGAGGGAATACCTCCAGTGAACAGATTAAATCCTTTAGTATGTGTTTGGTGGGACAAAACTGTGCAATAGATCTTCTGAGTACGAATGAGCCAGGTGCGGTCTTAGCACCATGTGCTGTTCCCTAGTTTTTCTTTTCTAGGAAAAAAATCCTGAAGGAGGGAATGATGTATAATCCCGGTTTTTGTCTATAAAAGACTTTGGAATATTCTTGATATTATTCTAGAGCAGCTCCCTCAAACGGAGTGTGATTCTGAGCACTGGAGTGGCCGAAATTAAATTTTCAGTGCATTAACACCAGACATGCCGAATAAATGGGTTAACTCCTTAACAGTGTTTCATATCAGATATCTATGTGTACTGATGTGTTAGAAATGGGGTGTTTACCCTATGGACAATATAAAGTATGTCGGCGCGAGACTTTGGGACCCCTCGCTCACTATCAGAACGTTTAACAGATAATTAAATTAATTAATTTATTTGTTTAATGGTGAAATGAATGTATCATTTAAACAGTGGCTCAGATTGGAAAACTGGGGGCATCGTTGAATCTGTAGTGTGTCGTTTATCATATGAGGTGTATAATCTCACAGGCATGGGCCTCCTGTGAAAAAATCCACCGGTGGTGTTTTCATAATTTGGGGGCATTAGATGTTGAGTTTAATAACATTTGTACAGAGCCACAGATTTAATTTCTGAGACACCTATTGTTCTCGGGAGGTGGTTTTTACCCTAGGAGAGGTTTAACCTTGACCCTGCTAAGGGTACGAGTACGGGACCGATGGGCAGGGGTTTAATTGTTTTCTATATAAACAACACCCCACTCTTCTTCTTCCACCCTTCTTCCCTGGCGCACTCTCCCAACGTCGAAGGAGGAACCCCTCTCCTCTCCTCCCTCCAGCAAGGTGGTGAATGCTCTGGTGGTTCGATGTATGGAAAAGCTCTCGGATATGCCCTCGCATGTAGGATCATTGCGGTTTTGTTTTTAAATTTCTGCATTCCCTTTTAGCTCAATTTATTGCTTCAAATCTCTCTGAATTATCGAATGAAGCCCTTGGTTGCATTGTTTTTGAAATTATCTCCCTACCAATCCTTTCGAATCTATTCCCAATTCTTAGGGCGTTCGTAAATTCCCCGAGAAGTTTCCTAGCCGATACAGCCTTTTTCTGGTGGTCCGGGAGACTTCCAAGCGGTGGGGGCGCGGTTCTGGAAAGGCAACATGGCAGAGCTCAAGGCGGAGGAATCAGCAGCGGGCTCTAACAGTATTTGGCATGGTGGTAGACTCCTCAGCCATGGTGGCTCTGTGCATCACATCAAGCTCCTGGCGACGAGCGCGGTGCGGAAGGCCAGTGTCACGATGCGCGACCCCACGGGGGAAATGTGACCCACCTTCTGTGGGTCTTCACACATACCAAGTGACTAGCCATGGTCCGGTCAGTGCGTGGAATGCAGTTTAGTGGCTGGGCTGCGCGGTTGAACCGCGGCCCGGCCCAGAATTGCGGGACTGGCCAGTTCAGGCAGGTCCCGCCCCAAGTGGCTTTTCCCCCTTGACTCGGACACCCGTAATTTCCACTACGGGCGTCCGTTTTGCATGTTGTCTATGGCAGAACCTTATTGGCGTCAAGGAAAACTTTTTAATATGGTTTCGATGAAATTTTAGTACCTGAAAAGTGGGCATGGGGGTGCGGTATGATGTTTGATGTACGAGTGTTCTTCTCGGGGATTATTGTTTTGGACGGCGAGGACGCATCCGACGTTCAATTTGAGTGCCGTCAGTGGCGTTGGGACCCTGGTTCCGCAGTGAAGTTTACTAGTGTGCTTTCGGGCACTAAAACTGGAGTTGAGGCAAGGGACCCATGACCCTTCTTTCGAGCTGCGTGCAGCGCTTGACAACAATTTCAACAGATGACTGTTCGGGGTATGCAAGTAGTTGACCATGGGCATTTTTCCGGGGGCATTGCATTGTTGAAATATGCCCGCATTAATTCAGCACGATGGTGCAGGCCCCATGAGGGCCATTTTTGGAGTTGATGGTGATTTCCAGCTTTATCACCAGGTGTCCATTTTGGACAAGAATAAATTCAACTTTTGTATTTTTTCGAGAGGATCCCAACGGTGCGATCCACTGGCTGCGCTTTGGGGCCGGGATGTGGATCCCACACAACACTGATCATGATAGGTATGACAGAGCGCGTCTTTTTCTATGGTTATCCACTGCACTAAAGTGAGCAATCATTTTGACGTGTTTTTTTGAGAGCATTGCGATGGCGCAGTCCGTCCGACCTTTTTTTGGGATCGTGGTGTGGGTCCCACCAGACCTGGATACTATGAATAGTACCATTTCAATGGGTGTACATTTTGGGTGACTGAGTAGTCAATCCTTTGAGTTTTTCCTAGGGAGTCGCAGTGGTTTGATCCGTTTGTCCAGTTTCAAGATGTTGGGGTGGGCCCCACACGTGTTGGTTACTGTGAATAGTACCTTATTCACTGGTTGACCGTTTTGGGCTTGTAAGTAGACTATCTCATGTGTTTTTCCACAGGGATTAAAATGGTGTAATCTGTTCTGGCATGTGAAGCCTCTTACATGATCTTATTAAATTTGGAAATATGAAAGGTGTACGAGTGGTTGTTCTTCCTGTGGTGTTTGTAGGGAACACATAGCGTGTGATCACGATCACTCCTGGGAGAGTGAAGTTGTTGTTTATTGAGATGTGGTTGGCTATGCCTCAGCCATTGAGGTGGCATGTTGGGCTTGTTACTTGTATTCTTTCGCATTGATGCTGGGTGTCATGTGCACGTTAGCCTTTGGACTGGAGACGTGGCATACTCTGGGAGTATGCGAGAACACTAGGAGGAACATGGGGATGGTTGTACTTGAGAACGTTTGTGTTCTTGTTTGGGGATGACTTGGGGCCACACGTCATGTGGACCCCATTTGTATACAATGTTATGCTTTACGTACTTATGACCCAACGTGACGTAGAGGGTTCATCGGTTCTCGTTTGTTGACCAGCAGGGTTGATTTTTCATCTGGTCCTGTTCTTGTTTGTTGACTAGCAAGGTTGACTTATCCCCTAGTTCTGTTCTCGATGGTTTGGCCGGTATCAGTGCTAGTCACACCCAGTGATGTAAGAAGCATTGAACCTCATTTGGGTGAGTTGTTCTGGAGTTGGGTGGTTGCGTGGTACCCACTCCGTGCCCGGTTGGCAAGTGTTGTACCATCCAATTTATATGGCCAGAAAAGTTCCATGTTTACCCTCCAACAGGGTTGGGCAGTGGGTTGCTCATTGACTTCTCAAGGTTTACCCTCAAGCAAAGACTAGGCAGTGGGTCACCCAACGACTCTTGAGGGTCTACCATCCAGCAGGGATGAGTAGTGGGTCGAATGGAGTCTTGATTCGGGTCTACCCTCTAGCAGCGCTGGCCAGTGGGTTTCCTATCGACTTGTTACGGGTTTACCCTCCAGCAGTTCTTGGCAGTGGGTCACCCGTCGATTTCTTCCATGTTTACTCTCTAGCAGGGCTGATTAGTGGGTCACCCATCAACATCTTCCAATTCTACCCTCCAGCAGGGTTGGGCAATGGGTAGACTGTCGACATCATCCTGGTCTACCCTCCAGCAGGGCTGGGCATTGGGTCACCTGATGATGTATTAGGGTTTACCCTCCAGCAGGGGCTATGCAGTGTGTCACCCTTTGGCTTTCCAGACTCTATCCTTTCTACTAGGCTATTCTGTTGCTTTTCTCCATGACTATCAGTGTGGGACCCTTGGTTTTATGGGTTAGTGAGGTGACAACTTCACTTTGAGAAGACCTCTCGACTGCAGGGCAGTGACGAGGTGTGGTTTGACTTTCCCAAGTACCATCAAGTACGAGGGGTGCTTTTCCCACTAAGACTCGTCTTTCTGACACGAACTAAAACTGTGCAGGTTAGTCAGTGCCACCAAAAGAAGATAGTGGCGAGGTGTGATTATTTGATCCCCTTAGCTTGTAGTTTGGGGTGTATGTGTGGGATGCTGGGCATCGATGACGGTTAAATTTGAGATTGATGGCGACTCACTTTCTTGGGCTGAGCTAAGGGACACGATCCCCTTATGATCTTGTTTGAGATTCATGATTGAGAATATGGATTTGTATATTCTGTGTTCCAGCAACCACTCCTTTGGTATTAGTTACTCTCCTTCCAAGAGAGGTGAAGATGCGCAGGGTATGCCATGTGCTTTCTGTGTCTATCTTCTCGTGGTTGGACGAGTCTACATTCCTACTATAGGCAGTGAAGACTCATCGAGAAGTTCATCTTCTCACTGCTTCTAGATCCTTGTGTTGGGACGAGTCTAACTCATTTCTCTTGTTTGTTTGAGTTGGACTCTCTATTTTACTCCTTTACAATTCCATGTTCAATCTACTTGTCACCTCTTCAGTACCTCCTTTGTTGCTCCCTCAAGCCATCAGGGCATCCTACTGAGTATTTTTATACTCACGCCTACTTGGGATTTTCCCACACATGTTTTGCCATTTCATATGACGGATAGGTTGGTCATGACTACATCAGAGCATTGGAGATCGGGAGCTTGGACCGCGTATGGTGGTTGGAGTCAAGTTCCAGGTGAGGGACCCTTCTAGGTGTTTTTCTATAGTTTACCTATTACCGGGTTGTGGTACCTTTTCTGGTTGGGTTCATGTTTTCCCCTTTTCTTTTTCAGTTACTTTCATCACATTATTTGTACTTTTAGAGGTCGATGCACTTTTTGGTTTATATAAATAGCAGTTGCACTTTACTCTTCTTTTCATTTCTTTTACTCTATACTTCTACATTGTTTGGGCTGCATGTGTGTGTAAAGTTACTCAGGTAAAGGCCTCCCCGGGTGTTATAGCCTTCGGTTCTTATCTCCAGCCCATGGCCTATGGAGGCGGGCTTTGGGTTTTTACAGCTCGGGGCCAGGTAGGGTCAGGTCGTGACATATATGAACCTCAAAAAAATTATCATTCAAACATCATGTCCTTATCCATGGAAAATTATGTTTCATAAATAAATTAATATAACATTCAAAAATCATTTAATAAAAAATATAGTCCTATATAGTAATAAAATATCCCAAAAGTAGGTGAGGGAGAATTATGAATGTTATTATTAATCAAAAATATCATTTCAATATGTTTTTTAATTCATTTTGATGAATAATTAGAAATATAAATTTTATTATTGAAATATTTATCGATTAAACCTCTAGGGGGAACCAATTTTAATGAAAAGAATAAAATAATCTTGGAAAATAATAGTCATTATTATGAATTATTGTGGACATATAAAAATATTTCAAAATATATTTTACAAACCATTTTTAATATTTTTATAAAATTCATATATTACATGTCACAACCATATGCCATTTAAATAAAGGTAGACTAGAAACATTAAAACAATTACATAAAAATAATAGATATTATATTCTTCATGATCATATAACATTGTCACAATTATATGTGGAGTTATATATTGAAAAAAATTTCATTGTAGGAAAATGAGTTTAATATTTTAAAATGTAGTTGTTGAAATATGATCAAATAAAAATGGATAAAAAATATCCTTGTAAAAATTGGAGATGGGAAATATTAATGTAAAATGATATAGCACAAAATTAGGTTTCCAAATATAAAAAAGATCATTTTCTAAAGGGAAAATATTTACATGGTATAAAAATCACTATTAAGTAGAATGTAGATTATTATTGAAAATGACATGACATTATTGTGATGAAATTTATCAAGGAAGTATATTGCAATCATGTAATTCATTTTCCCCCAAGAGAGAGATTTTTTCCAATATAACATAATACGGTGGAAGAAATACCTCATTGAAATAGGAATTTCATAAGGAAAAAGTACAAATAAATAGAATATTGTTTGGGTTAACTATAAATATTTTGAATTTAAACAGAATTGATTTTTGAGGATAAAAAAATTTGTAGATACGAATAGGTGGGGGTAAATTGTGTATTTTATATAATGATGAAAAAATTTCTTATTTTTTTATTTCATTCGAATTTTTGATTATATATATATATATTTCTCATCAATATGTGGATTGGGAAATAATTAATGAATAATGATGAACAAATCATTATTTATTATCTTTATGGGGACAAATATCCCATGTTCTACTCCACCAATTCCCTCACTATGATATTGGACATTTTCATGAGAAATGTACTCTAATAAAAATTAATTTACAACAGAGTATATCAATTTAAAATGTTTAAAATAAGGATTTATAGAGCCATATAGATCTCATATATGGAATCAATTTCACAATAACATAGTTTAAGAAGATTAATCTCTTCCAAGACTGATTCTGAGAAGCCAAAAGACATATAAATAAATATAGATTGACATGATTGTCTTGGGAAGATCATTTACATTGTACCAGTAGAAAAAAGATACATGTCTCCATTTTCAAATATGAATATTATAATGATATTATAGATTTTGAGAGATACTAGTAGGAAATTAATTTCAATACAAATATCAAAAAAACAACAATAATTAAAAATTAGAAAGTCAAAAGATATATGGATGTACGTTGTTTCTTATTAGGAATAAAAGAGTTATTCACACTTTTTTCTCTCACTAGTTCCATATTAAAATATAATTTCAATTACATATGATTATATAATGGTAAAATACTATTTCTATTTATACATAAATCATTGATTTTTATTGGTATATATTTTCTAAAAATAATGGATGAAAAATCCGAGACACTAAAATTAAAATCTTTTAATAGAGTTTGGAAATTCCATAAAAATTAGAGAGATCCACTCCATTTAATATAAGAAGCTGAATCAATCATAAAGAATAATTAAAATGATAGTTACTTCAATTGATAATATTTGAGATCTTGTGGAAAATATATTCAACCAAAAAGTAGACACTTAATAGTTAATTAAAGGGTTCCTTTATATGAAAAAACTAAAACAAAAGGTTGAAAATGTGTTTCAAATCGCAAAATTATGGTTGATATATCAAATATTTTATTCATCAAATGTAGTTTTTCTTTTAATAGTAGATTTTATTTTAAATATAATCACATTAATCAAACATATGGTTCCATCCAAACGTAGTGATGCTAAAAAAATTTCCAACATCATACGGTACTTGATCAAAATAAGTTATTCTAAATTTTTTGTATGAGTAGTGTTTCTAGAATACAGTTTAAACACATTAAAAAGGTAATTGGATAATCGGATGAAGAAATTTCTATTTATCCAATTTTCTCCAACTTTTGTGAAATCAAACATAATGTTGATGAAAATGGATTAGAACACATTAAAGATAGGATATAATTATTATTTAATATTATATTATTCATTAATAGAAAAATGACATCTCTTGTATAACACTAGTAATGAAGAAAAAGAATTATAATAAATAGAAATATGATGAACAAAAAAAATTCAATAAAATATATTTATGATTACATGAGTCATATTGGCTGGGAAATGGAAAAAATAGGTCTCACTACATTTGAATATGGTAGTTCAGAATAGTTGATGTATTCTAGTGAAACATGAACAATGTGAACAAATTATATCAATTCTTTCGTTATTCCTATTAATCTAGGAGAAATTATTTCAACTATATATCACCTTAAAATAGTTTAATCCTGAGCATCCATTAAACATCTATCAAAATTTATTTTCATAAATTCATTGACTATTTTCATTAACTGACCGAAATAATATAACATTGTACCAAATAGATTGAGAAGATTATTTATGTCAGTCTCTCATGATGTTATCTCCTCAATAAGATCTTATTTATTTTACAACGGCACATTTTGTGGTGCATTTTCATATTGAAGAGTATGAATATAATAATAAAAATTATACATAAAATCAACAATGGGTTGAATCCTCATAATTAAATATGGAGTAGGTTATGGTGATTATGTAGATTCTTTGAACAGTGTGTCAGTACTTCTCACTAATTTAGGTATAGTTCTAAAGTATATTTAAAATTATTATTATTTTTAAATAAACTCGTTTCGGATCCTTCTAAATGGATCATAATTTTCACTATATAAAGATAAAATTATCTTCATAAATATAAACATCCATTATGATTTTTAAGTTGGATCTTAATAGATTCAGATTACTCCCTAGTAAAAAATATACTAATTCTATCTTCTAATTATTTTCATGTAGCCACTAGTTCACATTGAAAACTGTAATTTTATCTAACCACCAATTTAATAGAATAATAAATAATTAAATTAAATTGGTAAAATATTATTATGATTACTATTAATTAACATGTAATTGTTGGCCTCTGTCAACCAGTGGTATGGAATTTTTTTATCATTATTCACAACATGCACAAAATACAACCATAATGACCTTTGTATTCAAAATATATTTTAATGATTTCTTCACCATGTAATTAGATATAAGAAAATATTTTTGACAATTTTATAATTGTGTAGTTTCAACTATAAAGTGGTTCAGTTTTCTCCTTCTCTAGGGATTTCCCTTGATTTTTTTTTAAAGTAGATTATTGATCAAAATATTCTTCTTTATTGATTTAATGGTCTACATTCACTTATTTGTTATTTTATTCTCCAATTTCACATGATGTAGTAGCCTCTACTTCTTGTGCCTAAACTATAGTATCAAAGGATGTATGTTCAATCCTATTTTGAGGATTGATGAAAAGTAACTCATCATGTGCAATTCTAAATTATACTCAAGATATTGACTTTCATCATTTGTATTGTTTGGAACAGAGACATCATATCTTTACCTACATCTATTTTTTCAGTTGAATCATATAGTATATTCGTTACAAAATAATCTTCCTAAATATGTACTATAGTAGTAGAACAAAAACATCCATTCATCCCCTAAGAAATAACACCATCCCATTATTGGTCTTTCATTCCAATATATAAAAACATTATATTTTTTATAATATAGAAAAAACTATTTTTCATAGAGTTTCATAATTAATAAAATTTCTATAATGACATTTCTTGTGAATATGTATTTCTCGAATCACGCTTTTTTGGAATCATAGTAACGATAATATCCTTGTGTAAGGATAAACAATTATTCATAACACTTTTTAGAAATAATTAACCATGTACTTTGTCATTTATAATGTGAAATTAAACTTATTACAACACATAAATAAATAAATCATTTAATTTTATGGATAATAAATATTTTTTATCATTATAGCTCTTGTAATTATTCATAAGTGAAGAAAAAGAATGAACAAAATCTAGTCTCCCTCAATATCCATAATAATTTATTTTTATTTTGGTGGAGTTGATGATAAAATGACATAATAGCATGTAATTTATGTTCATGATTTTTGATGAGAAAAATATCAAAATTATAACCACATTTATGGGGAAAATAATAATAATATATTTAAAATTAGAACATAGAGAAATACCTATCATTTAACCAATATATTATACAATCTTTTGTGTCACCAAAACTAAACTAAATTTTTTAAAGAAATAATCCATATATATATATATATGACAATATGTTTAAACCTGTAAATAGAGTTTCATTTCCTTGAAAATCTATATCATCCCTCTGGATACAATATTTGTATAGGGGATTTGAAATCTATAATGAATACATGAATAATTTTTCTACAGGTGGAATGTTGTATCTTAATTCCACATTATTATCGTATATCTATTATTAGAATATTCATCATTAATATGAATCTGATGGATGATTTTAGTGATTTCATTGTTTTTAATGAAAATTGGATCCCAATAAATCAAAAGGTTTTGAATACTAAGTGGAATATTGAAATTATGATAGTGAGTGTGGAGATATTTCTATTGGTTCTGATAATGAATATTCCAGTTTCTCAATACAATTACTCAGTTTAATAATTAATAACGTAATTTTAAAAGATAGACTTTTTCTTAATCAAAATAAAATTGTAATTTAATTAAACAAAAAAAAAGAATAAATACTAATCGTATAAAATATAAACTATTTATATATTATTTAACAAAAAAATGATAATAAATTTTTAAAAAATAAATATTCTTTACTCCCCCATAATGAAACCCCAAATTGCAGTGGGATGTGGTTTTACTAAATATATCACCACTTTGATATTTTCTATTTAAATTAAGAAAGATATATCATATTAATTAAATTTATCTCTTAGAAAACGATCTGTTTTGTATATATTCTTTATTGATGATCAATTTATTAGATTTATTGAAATATAAGTTACACATTTATTATCACATAAAATATGGATATTATTAAAATTATTTCAAAATTAATTTATGGATTGTATCATTCAAAACACATGTTGACAAAGACATCCAACAAGTTTATATTCTGCCCTCGCTCTTGATTATGTATCTGGATATTGTTTATTAATCAATCGTGGAAATAAATACTTTCACAAAATGTGATAGGTCCTTTATTTTATTTTACTATCTAACTTACACAATTCAAAAATAATCATCTGTATATGAAATTATATTAAAATCAAAATAAAATTATACAATTTACAGATTGAAAATTATTTCATTATATATCTAATAATTATTTTAACATAATTATGATGAAATTATTTTGGGTTTTATATAAATCTATAATGTCAACATATAAAAACATTATGTGTGGTCTTATAGTAGTATGATATAATAATTAACCCATCATACCTCTGTCTAACTTTTCGTCAACTTATTTTCTAGCTTCATCCAAATAATGTTTCATATTATTGCACATTGTAAAATCTGTTCATTTTACTATTTTTTAGTGAAACCATTTTTCAATAAATTATTATTTTATATTCATTGATTGAAAAACATTGTATAATTTTTTTATAAATTATAAATCATAAAATGTTATTTAATTATCTTATCATGCAGTATTCAAGCTTTCTCCATAATTATTGAAATATAATTAATGAGGTTCTTAATTTTTGAACAAAAATTGAAATAATCTGTATATATTTTTACTAATAATGTATAAAAACAGTTTTCCTAAAAATCATTGGATATACTCAACACATATAAATTCTAATTTCTAAAAAAATGAGCTTAGTCATTCCTACCAAGATATAGTTGCTTGTTTAAGGACATAAAGTCATTTTTATGTTTAAAAACAGAATTTGGTAGTTGAGTATTTTCAAATCCTAGTGGTAATTCAATTTATGCTTCTTCCACTAAATATCCATATAAAAATGGTTTTTAAATTCATATGATCTAATTTAGATTTCAACTATATATTAAAATATAAATGTTATTTAATTTTTTCTAATCTAGATATAGTTGTGAATTATTCATTACAGATTGTTCCTTCTTCATAGTTGTATCATTTTGAGACAAATCTAGAATTATGTCTAGTAATGATCCATTCATCATCTTGTTTCTTCCTAGAACACATTTGTTTTTTATTACATAATACTTGTTAGGCCTATGAAATAATTCTCATTCATTATTTATACAAATATTTTCAGTTCATCGTACTTCTAAATTTACCAAATTCTTTCATTTTTAACTTATTATATGGTCATTTTTTATAATTATGAAAGGAATAAAAAAATCAACATTGTTACATACATTTATTTTAGTTCATACACTAGTATCCATATTTCAAATAAATGTTTTCAAAAGATGATCCATTATCGATAATTATTATATATATAAAAAAAATTCAGGTCCACTTATATTATTTCATTATTTATTGGAAGAAATTTTATTTTAAAAATCATTCATCGGTAATTTGGGCTTCATATTTTCAAAACATTCAATAATTTCATTCGTTTGATGATTCCTTTAATCAAAATGATCCATTTCATCCAACATCGATTGAACCGATTCATCAAAATTCCATAAAATATTATTATACATATTATTGTGTTTACATGAAGTTTAGTATCCGAGAAAGATTAATTAATTAGATATCAGATTGAATTGACCATGGTTTTCCTTTAAATTTATAGTTTTTCCTTGCAAATAAATACATTGATGTACATTAATTTTGGTTTTCTTTTATTACAAATTTTTTAGAATTTTTTTAATATGAGTTATTAATAAAAATAAATTCATTCTATTTAAATATTAGTTTATTGATATTATCCAAAAATATTTGGGAAGCCTATATGCATTTAAAATATTCATTTCTATTTCTTGAATAGTTATGTTTCTTCTTTAAAAAACACCATAATGTGGAGGTGTACTAAGTTCAGATAATGTGTGTAAAATTCCAATGAATGAGAAATATGAATTAAATTCTTTATTTTCAAAATATTTCATATGATAATTTTTCAATTAATTTATTCTAATACAATATATGGTTTTGAATTATTTTAAAAAAATAAGAAATACTGAACATTTCACATTAATGTTTTAGAAAAGAATCCCATGTAAATATAAAAAAATTAAACCAAGTATATATATCTATAATTTTATATCAAATACCGATTCCATTGATGATATAAAAAAACCCATATAGAGATGGTCTATTGGTTTAGATATAGAAACAATGTTAATTTTTTTAAAAATGATTAGTGTTGTTTCAAATTTGGGATGCATCACATAACCTATCATCATCAAATTAATGTCATGGAAAATAAAAAAAGATTATTTTTATAGAAAATATATATTAAAAAAAATTCATTTTTCAATTCATCCATGACAAATCCTATACTCATTTTTCACTACAATGAAACAATTATATTTTTTACACAAGGAATTAAGATCCATGGTATTTAAATTTTCATTTCTTGTAGGTCAAAATTTTTGAAAATTTTCATTATAGATTATGCTACCATTATTATAAAAATAGAAAACCCATCCTTATAGTGTTTTGAAATAGTTATCATGTTTTTAATTTCCCCTTGATTATAAAACACATTGTTCATTGAAATATTATTTGGGTCTCCATATATTACAATTGATTCTAACTTTCCTTTGTAAATTTCAATATAGAGAACTAGTCTTCAATTAAGATTCATCAATGTATAAAATTAAATTTATTATCCCTTCATGTTAATTAAGAAGCTTCTATCTATATATCGCTCCATAATTTTTTTCATTGAATATTTTGAAAAAAAGTATTTAAACAATATTTTTTTGGGTTCCATTATTTTCCATGCTCCAGATGTGTTTTAAAGAAATGACAATGGAGTCCATATTTTCCATATTTTACAAAAATTTAAATTAAATTCCATATATATGATGTATTTAATAAAATCATATTTAACTAATCTTATCTGATGATTTCTTAACCTTGGTTTTTTTTTAAAATTTACATTCTAGATTTGAAATAAGAATCATATTTACAACATGGAAAAAATTATATATCATTTATTTTATCCATTTATTCATATTATATATTTTTCCTTTTTAATAAAATTTTCATTGATTCTCATTTAGATATTATTCTCCTACAGAAAAAATATTAGAAGCAATTTTGGATGGTTCTACTTCATCTTGTATTTATTTTACACTATTTTAATGAATAATACAATTTTTTGTGGATTTATTAAAAAAATTTAATTATTGACGTTATTTTATGTTCATTGTTTTTAATAAATATAGTACTAGGAATATTCATTACTGAGATATAATTTTTTAATAGAGAATCATATCTTTCATTAATAATCGAGCAATAAGCATTCGATTTTTAAAATTTCATTCAATCCAAACTCGAAGTAGAGTAATAATATTATTGTACCTAATCTTCACCCATAGCCATAAACGGAATGTTTTCTTTTTAGATTATTGGTCAATTTCTCTATGTTTGGTTTAGAATTTCATATTGAGTCTTAAGAATAAAATTTTTATTTATCATGGATCTTTTCTCATAATGATCATAATCAGTTTTCTAACAATTTATATTTTCCATGTTTTTATTTCTACTTTTAACTATAGAAAATAATGTCTAATATGGCCCAATTATTTGCAATTACACCATCGTAATTATTTTTATCATTTCTCAAGTGTATGGAATCTTATTTCGAATCCTATATTTTTCCTATTGAACCTGATATATTTTTTCACTAAGTGAGCTAGTTCCATTTCAAAATCTATGTAGAATTAACCATTTGATATTTTTACATTTTCATTCAATTTACTTTAATTATTATGAGATATAACAATATGATAATTATTTTTTCTTTTAAATATATTAAGATCTTCATGTTCTTATATTATCTCTGATTCGTACATCATTAGAGACTCAATCATTTCTTTCATTGTAAAATCACTAACTAATGATGATTTGATTATTGATTAAAATATCTCATTAAATTTTAAGGCTAGTACAATATTTACATTCAATATTTGATACAATTGAGAAATATTTGTTCATATGGTAGAAGAATCATTGACTAATTCTATAATCCTCCCAATCATTCGGTTGATGATTAAACTATAATAAATTTTTATGGAATAAAACATTAGGTTTTCTGTAGAATACCTTATATGTATAACATTTAGAGTTACTTCATACAAAATAGTAATCATATTAAATATTTCATAAGAAGTTGGAAATTTTTATTCATGACTGATTTCTTTTGGACCAAGTCAACAAATTATCACATTCATTACTTTGGAATTGTTGTCAATCTCATATTCTTTTGTGGCAACCCAACTTTATGTTTTTTAGTAATTTAATAATGAGTAATAATTATAAAATATATCTTAATTACATTATTTTTCATATGGATCCTTATATAATATTTGAAACTCATATAGATTTTACCACAGATGTATAGAGAATGTGTTATTTTAATACCTTCTCCATGATAAGCAATTGACATCGTTTTTTGTTTAGACCTTATTCATTGATATTTATAGAGATTATATATTCATTTAAAAAATATCCCATACGATACCAATTCTACGTTTAAGACAATAAAAATATAAACAACATGGGAGATGAATTGTGCCATCTCAGTAGCATTGGTAGATTCTTGGAATTTATATTTCCTTTTCATATATTTATATATGAATAGTTCTCTTTCCTAAGTGGTTTTAGTAGTAGATAAATAGTAAATAATAAAACAAAAAAGCATATGTAGTGGTAAGGACCAAATATCCCCTAGTCTACTCACCCAATTCTATTTCCATGAGCATGGTGATATTCACTAGTAAGGCCCTTTTATCAAATGTGTTTCACTATTAAATGAATGTAGTTAAGAATATTACAATAAAATTTATATAGACTATTGGATATTCTATAGGGGCCATGCTTTAAGATATATTATTCCAAAATGATGATACATTTCAACGACAGAGTCTATGAAGTGAAAACACTAGAAAATAAAAAGACATGTAATTTATTTTTAAGATATGTTCATATAAAATAATTCCAAAGAAAATTATAGAATACAATTCATCCTCTTCAAATATGAATTTATTCAATAAATAATATCTCTGAAGAGATATTTAATGTGAACAAAATTCAACAGAAATAGAAAAAAACAATCACTAGTAGTTCCAAATCATGGATCAAAAACCAGCATGGATTTACATAGTAGATTATTTAGAATATAAAATTCTATTGATATTTTGTTTCTCTCTATCAATTCAATATTCCAAAACATTATACCTATTAATATTATTATAAAATTGAGAATAATTTTTCTATTTAAATAAAAATTTTTTATTTTATTCTATTAATAATATTTAATAATTTCACCATAAATCCCAATAATTGAAATTAAATTATTAAAGAGATTCATAACAGCACTTTCAAATAAGTGAAATTTACTCTATTGAATGAAATCTTTTGATTTGTTTATAAAAAATCATTTAAAATGTATCTAACTTAATTGAAAACATTCTAAAATTAATGGATAATAATATTAACATAAATATTATCATTGAATTTTACAATTTATTGTTCATTCTTGTGACAATGAAAAATCCATTGACTGGTTGACATCACATGGTTGATTTTAATATTAGGGTTGATGTACTATACATTTGTTTTCTCAAATGTACAGTTTCATACAAACATAGGGTTGTTTATCCATACATTGAAATTTCTCAAACCTAAAGTTATATCCATATTTTGGTTTTATAAATAATACCTTTCCCAAAAAGAAGAGTACATGATCCATAAGTGTTGTTTCAAATATAGGATATGAATTATGGTACCATAAAACATTCTAAACATTTTGTGAATACATTAAAAAATATAATAACCCATATATGAGAAAAAAATTATCATGAACATTTTTCTTAAAAAATACATAATTTAATTTCCTCGGTGATACAAACAATATGATTTTTAAGAGAAAAATTGAAATGATTTATAATGTATAATTGAGACAATACATGAAAAACATAATTTAAGACCCTTGGAAATGGCTGAAGAGATTTATTTTTAAATCACATGAATTTCATAAAAGTTATATTAAATCTAACTCATATGTATTTATATTCACAACAAAAAAAGAGTAATGTATTAAATGAATATAAAAGAATCCATTATGAGTTGAAACTCCCTTAAAACATCATAAGTGATAATGTAGGTAACAATTGAAAAATGTTTTATGTAATAGATATATTAATACATATACAATAAATATGAAATTAAATATTTAATAGTTTTATTTATGAACATACTGATCTTATAAGAGTTATGTTTATGAAGAATAATAAAAATTCAATTAATAAATATTGACTTCACAAAACCACTTTCCATTAAACCCATTAACACTGAAACATACATATCCTCATGTATAATAAATTACTATATTAATAAAAAAATTTATAAAATTATTAAACAATATAAATTATTATATATTTAATTTATATTTTTTTGCTTCAAATGTATTATTTATATGTATTTTATTATCAATAATATATGTTATTAATTTCTATTTTTTTAATACTTGTTTCATAACTAATGTGTGGAATATAGTTTATAGATTAAACTATCATAATTTTGAAATAATTATATGTACTATAATATATTTTTAATAATGTTATTTATTTTTATAGTTTCATTTCATATATATTTTAGTTATGATTTATGATGATGAAATTGGTGATATGCTTTTTTCATTAAATTTTTACAAACTAAAGTGGGGAAGAATATTATTTTGTAAAATATTAAAATAACCATTTTATAACCAGAAATAAATCATTATAATTTTAAAAAAATTTCCTACCATCAATATTTATGTTCCCAGATTCATCCATGATATTGATTTATATTGTTGTGATTTTTATGCTAAAATAAACCCAAACAAGAAAAAACAAAAATATATGGGTCATTGTGGTAACATAATTATATTTTTAAAATAATATCATTTTTAAATATTCATAAATATTTCATTTAGATGTTTTTAATGTTTTTCATTAGGATTTAATATATTTGGATAATGAATAAATGAATACATGTGAAATAAAAAATGTCACATTCATGAAGGACATAATCTATATGTATGAATGTGATATACATTAATTTCTATAGAAATAGAGGATAATATATAATGTTTTATAATATAAAATTATTAATAATATTTTAAATATAATTTTAATATATTAAATATAATTTTATTACCATCCATTTAATGTGGTGATCAAAAATCCATAATGTTGTTCCTCGTTTCTGAAGTCCACATGTACCCATGATAATGTCATCATTTATCAAATGGGTTTTGTGGAGTGTAGAACATGGATATTTAATTATTATTAAAAATATTTCATAATATGATTAAAATTGATGGTATAATAATGTTATAACCCATATCCTCTTTTTAGGTATGAGTTTTTCTTCTCAAGTGTTTTTGAGAAAAAGAAGACAATAAGTATATTTAAGGAGTATATTTCATATACTTAAGAGAACACGCCACCTGCCTGGTTGCCGAGAGTGACCATGTAGTGGACGTGTAACAGTAGAGTACATGGATATGTGGGGTGACCTAGAGAACTTCTAATGCAGGGACCTGAAAATAAATATACAAGTCGTGTACTTTTAAAAGACACACCATGTACATTTCATTTTATTTGTTAAATTGGACCAGGATTTCGTCTAATTGGAAGATACACCTTCTTCTAACTTCGTCTTGACCAAGAGTGATAGAAGATGATGATACATCCATAAGACCTCAACCCACCATCGGTGCTCTGAATCAACCACCTTCAACTACGCTGGAATCACAATAGTGTGTTCTTATTTCTTCTAGAGCCTCTTCTCTTTATTTATCCTCTTGTGTCATATATTCAAGGATGGACATTTATGACCATTTTGTAGATCTATGAAATTCATGGAGGATTCATTGGAAGATTATTGAGATTGTTCTTCGTATAAGATTGTGTTAGGTGTATTGTTCCTTTATGTAGTTATTCATTAAATTTTATGCGCAAAAGTTCCCAATACCCTATATTGGGGTATTGGTTGTTTACGAATATTAACCCTGTTGATGCCTTCTTGCTTCATTGATTGAGTTAGGGCTCTTTTTTGTGATTATGGTTATTTTTCCATGCTGTGTAGGTGTTTTCCCATGATTTATTTTGGTATCGAAAATTTGGTCTAGTATTTCCTTTTAGGATGCTTGCTTTTCATAACTTGTATTGTTAGGATAGAGTGATATTAACTGGTGTTGTGAATGTCTTGTAACTATTTTTCAAAGTAGAACTTTTATGTTTACTTGGGCTGCTGAACAATGTTTGTGCATGATTTATTTACACATGAGTGTGGGGACCTGGTGTAGTGAGACCATAGGGGGATTTGATGTTGTGGGATTCCCCAGAGTGTAAGTTATACTTTTCACACTACCAGACAATAGGGGGGATTGATGTTGAGATCTCCCTCAGAGTGTATATATATATCGCTACGAGACCATAGGGGGAATTGAAATTGATTTCTTCCTCATATAATCATTATTTTATTGTTAATAGACTATATTGGAATTCATGGTGAGTGCTTCCTTAGAGATTCTTTGTTTTCATGAGACCAAAGGGGTTATACCGTGTGATCGAACCAAGAGGAAATTATATTCTTGATATTTTGTAGTTGAAATAGATGGAATATACTATGAGAAAATCCCAAATGGTTGCTAGTTTTTGTTTGGGTTAATAATTGATGATTGTAAATGAATGTAATTGAAACTGTAGGAATGTTATCTTTTAAGTACTTCATAGTTTATTGATTCATTTTTTCATATTATCTGTAATATATTTATTCACTGACTATTTGGAATAGTTCATTGTGTGGCTGCCTACTTGGACTCATCTAACACCATGTTTGGGTCATGATTTTGGTCCCAAATATAATATATTAACGTAGGTAGAGATAATTTAAAGCACCATTCTACTTTATGTACTAGATTTTTTTTGGAGCTAGAGAGCATGGCACCATGTTGGTTCTTGTGATGTTGCAGGAGTGGTTTACATGTTTTTCCTTTTTTACTTATTTTTAGTAAATTATTTCAAAATTGAGACTTGTTTGGATGCTTTCCTTGATATTGTGACATGCATTCTTAGTTATATATATGTAGGGTTGTTTATTTACTACCAGTCATCTGGTGTTCACAGTTTAATTGTAATTACATGTTCCCCTAAAATAATATTATTAATTTCTTCTGCATTACTCTTCCAATAAGGGAATATTTTCCATAATATCACATCCATGTCCCTCGCAGCTAGTGAGCAGCCTCTGGCATTTGGGGAAATGTGCTTGTGGCCATGTGACTAACTGTGTATGGGGCCCCTCGAGGAGCCATCTAGAACCAAGACATTACAAAGTTGTATCAAATGAATTCTTTTCTTCATGACTAACAATTGGTTGATTATAGACATGGATAAGAAGGAATATACAGTTGGTAATTAGTTGTTCCTAGGAGTAACTAACCCTTGTATTTCGAAAATCCAATACGCCTCAAATATTGAAAATTTTCTTTTTCATCAATTATTACAGTTGATTTGATTCCAATGATTGGTGATTCACATGTATTGTGTTATTGTTTTTGATATTAATGAGGTTCTATTTCTATTGAAATCCTATGAGATAGGCTTATTCAATATCATGCATCATATAGACACATCCTAGAGATCACATGTCATGCATTTCTGTATTTATATTTATGGTGAATTAGCAATTTCATAATTTTTTGATAGATGTTGTGCTATATATGCATGATTTTGTGATAAATACCTTAATATAGTACCTACTATTTGATAGGGTATTGATAATGTTTAAATTTCAATTGAATAAACACCAAACTTTGGCCCCTGAGGAGTTATGGGCCCTCATGGATCTGAATTTCATGGATCGTGTTATTGATTTGACTTTTATACTTTGTGGAATGCATGAATATGATTCCAATATTTGATTAACAGGAAGTATGGGCCCTTAATGATCAGAATATGGCACTTTATAAGTTGTTTTTTATGAGATCCTGAGTAGTTTCTGAGGCTTAATATCTGGAAAAAATCAAAATACACGATGTGTATTGAGAAATACACACCCTGTAACATTCTGTTCTGTAGGGAACAACATTTACAAAGTACAATTCATGTACTATAAACACACCTTATAATCCTTGACTGTTTAACTAGCTATGTGGTCAGAGACATGAGGTTGGGGAATATTTGGTAGCACACATCGTGTACTGGATATAAACGATGTGTTGTATAGACCATGATTCCATTTGTGTGACTAATGGAACAGATGAATGAAAATCATCTAGTACACAAAATCTATAGATTTAATATTCCATGTATAGTATATCATGTAATCATCCCTATGACTAACGATAACAGATGGTGAAAACCATTAAGTACATGTCGTGTCTCGCAAGAACACGCTATGTAGTTTTGTTCTAGGTGAACTATGTGGATTTTCCTTCTAGATGAACTCGGATTTGGGGAATGATTCATGTAAACATCATTTCCTTGGAAGGAATATGTCATGTGTATGCGTGTTACATGAATAGTTTTGGCAGAAGTACAAACCATGTAACGGATTAAAGGGACATGATGTGTAAGATTAATACACCCCATGTATCCATGTTTTGAAAAAAAATGATTTTCTTCATTCTCATGTTATTTTTCGACAAATATGTGATTCAATCATTGATTATATTTAACTGAGGTGTTGTCTTGACTTTTCATAGTCAGGCCACAAATACGTGCTCTAGTTTTTCACCAGATACATGGAAATGATCAGGCACTAGACATGGAAATTTAGTAACTACCAATAGATCCTCATTTTTTACTATATTAGAAGAAATTATCATTCCAAATACATGGGTTGATGTAAAATGATAATAAGTAATCATGGGGTTTATACAAACCTTCAAGGGAGAAACACATCCTATCCCATTTATGGAAGAGTTGATGCAAGTTTTTCTACAACAGAATCCTCCCATATTATTAAGTGATGAAGGACCTCTGGCTGCAGATTCATGGTTAGAAGCTATGACATCTATCTTTGAGAAACTGGATATGCCTATTGAGTGGATGGTAAAGCTATCTACTTATGTGATTTAATATTTCACCAAATTATGGTGGGATGTGATCTCACAGGCAGGAAGCCAGAAGATTATGGTTTGAGATAATTTCTAGTGTACATTTAAGACTATATCTACCCAGAGACATTGAGGGATTATAAAGGCCGAGAGTTGGTGAGTCTAAAGATGAGTAATAATTCAATCATATATTATTCTTCTTTCTTCACATAGCTATAGTTCTTCACACCCATTCTAGTGGGTGATTCTCATTTACTAGAAAGAACGATTTAGGATGCTCTTAGGCATGACATCTGATCTCAGGTGAATATCTTCAGGTTGAAAACCATTTCTTCCAAATTCAACCATGCGTTGATCAATGAGGCAAACCTGAGGGGTTATGGAGCTGTGGGGATGGGCAGTTCAAAATACAATGTTGGTGCCTCTTTGGATTATAGTAGGATGTGCCACAGCGAGTCCACATGTGGAGATATTAGTATGCAAGATATTCCATTAAGTAGCCAGGTGGTATGAATCCAGTGCAGGATAGAGGGAATATGAAGCCACATTCTCTGAGACACGCTATTGAGTGTTTATACTGCTGTATAATTGGTCTTCTTCATCATTTATATCTTATATTCTCACCAGATACTGGTAAAAATGGCTCTTATATGAATCCTAATTTAGGAGCAGGACTAGTAGTTTCTCATTAGTCTGGGAACTGTAGTTCGTTCGGCTGATTAGGTCGAGGTGGAGGTGATGGTCATGTTATCCAGTCACCAGGTATTCAGAGACAATATGGTGGATCATCTCAGGGTGGTCTGTATGGGTCATAGAGAAATGGTACATGTCAGACATTTTAGTGTACTAGACCCAGCAGGAGGAGGATCTCAGACCCTATACAGTTAGTGGTACGATTCAAGTTTCCTCAGTTTTAGTTTTCAAAATTTTAGATACAAGGGATTCCCATAATATCATATATGTTTCTATTATGGAGATTATTAGGCTAGTAATTTAAACATCTGTTAATGGATTTATGTTAGACACACCATTGGGGGAAATAATGACTATAGTATGTCATTGCTAGGAGTTCCGTCTTGAGGTCAGAAGATTTCACATCTTATGGGACCTCTATATATTAGAGATGACAAGCTATGTTGTAATTCATGGAATTGACTGGTTGGTTCCTTTCTAAAGGGTAGTTGGTTTCTATCGTTGTAGGGTGTGTTTCAAGTCCCCAGAGGGCGGGTCATTTCTACATAAGGTCGAATGGGATGTCCAGACGTGTAGAGAGGGACTTGAGAAACATGTGTTAGGGGGAGTTATAGCCCAGACTTATTGTTTGGATCTGGATGACCGTTGGACTTCCCAGATGTACATTCCTCCAGTGATGGATCATTTTAGGGATGTATTTTTAGTGGACTTTTCAGGTTTTCCTTCAGATCACGAAGTGTAATTTTCTATTGAGATTGTTCTATGAGTGGAATCGATGTCCATTCCTCATTAGAGTATGGTTTCACTAGAGATACAATTGTTCATCAAGCAGTTAGAGGAGTTAAAGGAGATTGGTTTCATCTAACCCAACACTTCTCCATGGGGTTCACCTATCCTGCTTGCGAATTATATAGTCAACACCCTCATACATTGTGTGTATTATCATAAGTTTAACCAGTTGAAGATCAAGAACTGACATCTCTTTCTACGGATTGATGATCTCTTTGATCATATTTGAGTATCCTGCATGTTTTCATATACAGAAATGATATCTGGTTATTATCTATTTCACATTAGAAAATATTATACATCATATATCTCATTATCCATGACTCATATATATCTTCTTGAGTATCATATCTTACATGTGAGATATTATGTGAGGTTCTCCATGTATGAAACTTTTTTAGGTAATGCTTAAATGATGGTATAGGATGAGAAGTGTCATCAATACTCTCGTTTTTTATGGGGATGAAAGTCCATAATAATCTTGACACATAATGATTCATTACTCAACTATACTATAGATAAGAATGGGTTCTCTATTTATGGTTTGAAACTAAACCATTTCGTGCTTTTTAGGGAATAAGTTCTTCTATGGAAGAGAGTAATCCATTATCGTTGGAGCACAACAGTTAGGAGAGGGCCCCAAGAATTAGATTCTTCTGTAGTGGTCTATGTTACTAGGAATTAGTGATTTTCTAATAGATATGTTGGATAACTCATACTTATTAAATAGGATGTAGATATGGATATCCACTTTTACACAATCCGGTGTTTTTATAAGAATATATATGTTGGGATTATGCTTCACATTATATATGGGATCATAAAACTACTTTTGAATCCTTATATAAATCCAAATGTGGGTTTAGGGAATATATCTATATTTTTATATACTCAGGTGTTGATTGAAATTCCATAAACATGTCATGTCTTATATAGATGGAATCAAATTAGTGATGACATTAGTGGAGCATAGTGGTACCTTCATGTGTTAGACCCATTCAGAGGTGAGACAAAGAGTGCAAGAGTTGAGCAGTTTTCAGTTTTAATTAATTCTATTTTTATTAGGATGGAACCTTAATTCTATTTAGTGTTGGTATTTTCAAATTTATTCTTTTGTTTTGTATTTTTTTACTATATTGTACTCTCAAGATGTCATTACAAACATGGTTATACATTATATTGTTTAGTATACTATTATTCTATTCAAAATTTCTAATGTATGTATATGTAATAGAATTTAGGTGCTCTAGTATAAGGAATACCATTTCAATTTATTCCTTCTCAACTCTTATCACTTTCCCATATCCATTTGGAAGTAGTCTTATAGTATTATACTCTCCTTATTTCTATCCTTTCTAGACCTGGTTGATGTGTTCATGACATGGTGGTATCTTATATTTCATTTCCTTTGGGTCAATGTTTAGATAATGACATAGTAGTAAGGATTAGTTTGGGAAAACCTAATAAAATGGAGTCCAAGTGTATCATGTGTGGATTTTATGATAGGTACTATAGCGTTGGTGTGGATGGTCATGTATCCATTAACCCTGACTAAGAATACATTATTGTCTAATAGACATAATAGGAAGTTAGTGGCATTGAAAAATGGAACATTTAACATATTGGATAATGAATTTTTCGTGTTCTTCTTGTTTCACCTCCTCATATATTCTCATATAATTATAAAACATATTGATATATTTTAGTATTTTTATGTGATGAAATCCATCTATAATACTGGTACAATATCATAATATAAATTAGATGTGAGATACAGCCTCAGTTAGCGGCCCTTCTAATGGGGAGATTCCCCCATGTAGGAAGTGTGATGTTCATCAAGATATTGTTAAACACATAGATCAATTAGGTCATGATGGGGATACAAAAAAATATTAATGTGAGACATTTTTTCCAGTGTCTGATAACTCTATGGATCCATAGAGAACAAGAAACATTAGTAGAGGGTGTTAGTTAGTGATATTGGTTCTATTATTCTATCTTATTCAAATACTATTATATCCTATAGTTGTTCTATTTTACATACTTCATCATGAATAATTAGGGTTCTAGTATATTTTGATGACATAGACACATGATGAGATAATGCTCTCATGGTCTGACTTCTATAAGCTATTTCACTATAAGTATTACACATTTTTATTTCACTCCATTTGGATTTATAAGACACTAAAGCTATAGTAGGGAGATATGTCCACTGTAGATATTTTTATATAGTTCACTGAAGTCACACATTACCCCCTCGATATGATTTGATATATTATATATTGCATGTAGAAGATTGAGAAGGCCCTTCATAAATAAATCAATACTAGTGTAGTCACCATTTTCATACCTATATATGATGGAGTTATAGAGGGTGATTTGGTTACATATATCTTCCTAGAAATATGATGTTCAGTTTCTAGGTCTAATGATGGACCATATATATATTAGTTTTCCATGGAAGATAGTAGGAGATAGACATCAAGGTCACTACACAATAGGAATAATCTTTCCGGGACATAAACACATTGATTTATGCCTCATAGATAATATTGAGGATATATCCATCCATGATATGGTTTACACTATTATTATGAACAGTGAGGTTCTTTGGAATATGGTTAGTGAACTATATGGGATGATATGGGTAGGAATATGTTGAATTAACCCCCATAGAAGAGGAATTACCCTGATTAGGGTTCTACTATTAATGTTCAATGTTCCCTTATGGATGTGGTGATGATAGAGGATTATGTGGATATCTAGAGGGAGGATTTGGTGGTGAAGAGAGACACTATGTGTGACTTCTAGAAGCACCACTATATAGCCCACTATAGGTTTACAAATTAGTAATTTGTGGACATAGGTATGTATTCATTATCGAGGGACGTGACCATGTTTCTCATGTGATGATAACGGGTATTGTATGTTTCTTTTAAACTTTTTCCCTTGTACTTATAAACAATATAACTAGTCATTCTTATATCACAATATACCGACTAATAGACCTAGATCTTTGTGATGATTCTATATCCCAACTGCTATTGATAATGGATCCTATTGGGAGTAATTCATTTATAAAACATATCAATCAGTAATTAAAGTTTTATTTTAGTAGATAGAGTATATCAAAGGACCTATTGGTCATTAAAATGAACCGTTATGAAATTTCCTTTTATTATGTTTTTCTTTTTCTACAACTCATCCCCATTTATAAATTCATCACACTTGAGTTTTAATCAATAGGACATATTGGTTGCAATTATTTTTCATGGGAGAGATATATATCATGTTTGAGAAAATGTTTTAGAGACTTTCAAGACACAACACATCACCTAATAGTTATATAGATTATTCCATTTTTCAGAGGGATCAATAAGAATCAATGTTCAACCATTAGTGTAGGATTATTTGGGAACCCCTACTATAGATGATCAAGGACTAATTTTGAGATATAAGATTAAATTATATATCAAATTTGTCTTGGGTTCCACATTAATATATTTTTAGATAATCGGATGTCCCTTAACGAGATATTGCAGATAAGGGTGTAGTTGGAGGTCCTTTGAGATAATGGTTTTTGGAGAAAAATTGTGTCCACTTGAGAGGCTCCTATTTTTTCTATGAATATATGAATGTGAGACTGATGCATTGTGTTGATTACCATATACAAATTCATGTAAAAATAAATAATAAGTGAACTTTATTGTATATTTATGTACTATTATACTAGATAAATAGTGTGATTTGGCTATAAATGTTCAATCTCGGATATGTTTACCATCAGATAATTGTTTAAGAGGGTGTTATTCCAAATATGATATTCTAGATACTCTATGATCACGATGAGTTCATGATATTGTGTTTTTGGGTGAAAAATTCCATGTAGTGATCATGGGTATTATTAAATAGATCATTTACCCTTATATGGACTAATTTTTTGTTTTCAACATTGACCATATACTCATTTTCATTTCATCATTGTCAGATTTTTGAAATAATTTAAATAATTTCCATGACATAAATCGAGAAAACAAAATTTATTTGCAATCACCAAATTACTAGATTTGGATCAATAATGTACACTTTCTATGGAATTAAAACTTTTAGTTGGTTTACATATTGACATGGTGAATATTTATGTGGATCATTCTTAACATCCCGCCAAGAGTGTGTTAGAGGTGTGTATTTTAATTGTATTGGTGGGGTACTTTCAGCGATTTATAATGACCTTGAACTATGTATCATATAGATGGTTGTCAAATTTTTACAATTGTATAATATACAAGTGATTACATCTCAAAATAACTGAATAATATAGTGGTCATAGAAAAATTGATTCACAGTTGAGCATTAAATTTTACAAGATATGTTAAATAATATAAATTGTTTTACAACAAAAACCATAGTACACTTTAAAATATCCATTCATATCAATCATAAAACACTTCCTGGTGTCCAGTGGAAATGAATCATAAGAATGGGGTGATTTGGGATCCTCGGTTAGGTATATTTCTAGTAGAAGACAAATAATGCATAACATTTATGACTATAATAAATTATGATAACATAATTAGATTTAAATAATCTCATGAGATATTGACTTTTCCATCCATTTCATATGATATAAATTAAACACAAGGACATTAGTAAATTAATAAATAATTATGGATGGAGTTATACAAAACATATGAAAGTCATGTTCATGGCTTTGTTACAAGGCATCTAAAATGTCTATCAATACCATGTTCCATGAAATGTATATAATTGGTTATTACACTGGCCAAATAGACAATATAGTTTAAATCATGAGATGTATCGATAAATATTGGTGTTATAGAGGGTGCCTCTGATAACATACTATGACCTTACATAACATAACATAAAGAGGTAAAATTTAATAAACATAAAAAGTCCTATTAGAAATTAATCAAATGAAATTTTAATACTTTACCATGAAAATAAACATAATCCAAAAGCATTCATATAAATATAGTGAATAATATCAAAATAATAAATCCTCGAACAAAATTACCATAAACTATACATATGAATAACATGGATTGTTGTATTATATATTATTCCCTATAGAGGATATGTAAAATTATGGTTTCTCATTAATAAATATAGATACTATAATAATATCATTAAAAAATATTCCATAAAAACACCCTTTTTACATAAGAAATCATTTATGTTAATAAAATTATCCCAAATATTAGGAAAAAAATATTCTCCAAAGAAAATATGTCAGATGTAAAAGATTCTTCAATGAATTATGTGTTCCTGATAATAGAAAATTATATTCATGTTGTATATATTAAAAACATTACATTCACACATTTATAAATAGGAAAAAACAGAAATCCATTGAAAAGAAAATAACATTTTTTAAAAAATTCCAAAAAAAACTAAAACATGGTTAAAAATAAATCTAAAAACAAA
The DNA here is from genome assembly GCA_963277665.1 of Viscum album. NCBI lineage: Eukaryota > Viridiplantae > Streptophyta > Magnoliopsida > Santalales > Viscaceae > Viscum > Viscum album. Next base: position 548,483,831 of record OY728146.1, on the reverse strand, counting down.
TTATAAAATAATGAAATTGTTTTTAAATATCTTTTAGAAAACATGGACATGAAAGAAAATGGATTTTAAACTGAATTGAGAAATAGAATCATTTTTTCAAAGAAAACACATTTTATCAATACATTTATATAATAATTAGAGTAAAATTGAAGTATCTTATAAAATATAATGAATAACCATAAGAGACTAAAATAAATTTATTTAAGGGTATGGTTATCAAATAATTTTCCCAATGTAGACCTAAACCTAAACAATACTGAATAATAATGAGAAAATGAAATTAACTCTTACATCGGGGTTGGCTTCCTTAATAATTGTCCAATCATACTATATAATTAATATATATTATACAAATACTCTAAAACCATAATAATATGAACTATACAATATAAAACATACATATAAAATTGTATATCCATTTGAAAAAAAAAATTCTTGGTCAAAATCATAGTTTCAGTTAATATGTTTTTCATTATTCATATATGTTTTGGTTCTGTATTTTTTTATTGTACATTTATCATGCATTCGTCATCTATAAATGTTAATAAGGATATGAATATCATATTTACTTATTTTATATATGTTTAATAGTTTTCAATTAAATGAATATATAAAAAATGGATAACAATATTCATTGTAGTGTTGTGTTGTACGTATGCATTAACAATAATTCTATTTTTGAATGATTGAAAAATAAATTCATATTAGTTTTTACTTTTATAAAATAATTAATTTAAAATATAATTAATAAATAAGAATTTTATATATCTTCATAACCATTATTTTATAATTAATATGAAAAAACGAAATCATGTTTATGTGTGGAGGTGGAAGTCCAGAAGTATGAACGAGTGAAGTTATCATTTCTTATTGGTTGGGAAGGTAGTAAAGAATATATGGTATTATAATTATATATTTCATTATCCTATAAATATCATATATTATCATTAAACCCATCATAATTACTATCCCTAAAATATTTTTTTGAAAAAAGAAATCTATTGATACGTGGAGATTGTAAGTCTTATGTATGCATGAGAAACGCATTCAATTAAAATTTTATTGGAATATTTTAAGGAAACGGTGGATTCTTATTCATCATATATTTTCATAATATTTAGGATACATATGTTACTATATTATTTTATATACCATTCTTTACATAAGGTAAAAGAAGAAGTAAAAAAATTAAATGATCTATTAATTTGAATACCCCTTCTTTGAATGAGCTCATTTACATATTCTATTAAGCGTCCAAAGGTTTTTATATATGGATGATTAGAAACACAACAATTTCTCTGAGGCTATCTATAATATGAGTTTTTATATAATTACTTTTTTATAGATATCAATTTCTATTGGATAATTAAAGGAAGGGGTGTTCATTAATAATTGTAATGGAAAAATAATTGGAATTTGTTAAAAAATAAATTATAATAGTCATTCTCTAGACCAATTGCTTCGAAATATAATTATATTATAAGAAAGGCTATTATGGGGATAAAATCCAATAAATTTTTAAAAATATTTATAGAAGTAAATTTTGTTTAAAAAGAATTTTTTTGGGTGTATCTCCTAAATTAACATAATTTAACTATTGCTATTGAAATTTATTATCCATCATCAAAGGGTTATTATTTAACATATTACATTAATATTGGATAATAAATGCGTACGGGATGAAAATTTCCCCCATATATTATCTAATTTCTCATCTTTAATTCTATAGTTTTTTTGCTAAATAAATAAATTTTAGTGTGATTAATTTTCATTGGAATCAATTCTAAAACTATTAATTTCATTTGATATAAAATAAATAAGTACAAATTTTTTACATTAAATATAATTAATTTTCATATCACAATTATTTCATATTATACTTAAAAATTCATTCAACTCTATTACTCGATAAAAATATATCATTAATATATTGTAAAATTAATTTTATTAATTATTCAATTGATTTAATAAATACAGATTTAGTGTTGTGTAAGAATATAGGGTATCTATTTCCTACAAAACTAATAAACATTATTTTATATCATGAAAATAAGTTTATAATACTCAATATAAACATTAATAATCATGATTTTATGTATCTTATCCATTTATGGAAATAGATGTCTAATTTGAAACTATTTGAGTTGCATTTTTTAACATTCTTTTAGTTAAAAATTATAATCGTAATTTTCATAGTTAAGTGTCCATTAAAAATTAATTTCGCGCAATATGTGACAAGATAAAATATAATTAATCCAATACTAATTATGACTACATATTATAACATCATCAATTAATTTTATCCTAGATTAACCTCATTTACCCTTCATCATGGTGGTAAATGTTCCCAAGGTCACTACTCATGTTGATAAAAAATAAATGAAGATAATTACCATATTTTTTCATAATAACTCTAAATATGGTATCATTTTGATCAATTTAAATTTATATATTCGGATGAAATTAAACATAAAATTAACATGAAATATACAATGAATAAACTATTTCAAAAAATATTGTATATAAATAATTTTTTATAATAAATTATAACATGAAATTGATTCTAAGGAAAGTAATTATGTAATCCTTTAAAAAATATTATTTATTTTGCATTTAATCATTTTAAAACATTTATTTATCTATGTAAATTATTTAAATAAATATTTAGGTTTTAATAAAAATTGTCATTTTTCATTATTCACTAGAAAAGAAATATTTTCAAAAAAATTTGAATAATTTTCCATAATATATTATATATATTATGATTTCAAAAAACATGTTTCATTATAAAATATATTTTATATTTTTTTTATAAATTAATTTTTATTATTTCGTATAAAAGGGGGAAAATTTATTTTTGATGAAAACATATTTCTAATGAATAAAATAAATTCACTTAAAATTTAGTACATATTTCAAAGAAAAAAGTAATTTTTCTATGTTTTCTATTATATATATCACAATTTGGTTAATACTATTAATACCCACAAATTCAATGGCTTGGAAAAAATATTATTATTTTTCATAAGCTTGTTATAATATTCTATTCATGTGGTCAAATATATTCTTCCTTTTAAATAACATGGTGTTACATTCTCTACCCATTAATTAAATTTTATCCTCTCAATTCAAAATAATTCACAAAAATATATTGTTTTTCATTTTATATATTCTTTTTTTAAGACTAAAATTATAAATAGTGGTAAAAGCATCCTCTAAAAATGTGAGATAGGGATGAATACAGGACACCAAGAACTAGGTTTCCAAATTGATTAAAATTAGTAGGTTATGAAAATATAGACATAAAATAAAACACTAAATAACATTGATTAATATAAAATGATAAATAATATGGTTGTGATAATTTTAACCCTCACATAAAAATTATTTTTAGATGGCAACGTATGAAAACATAATTAATAATGATTTTATTTCATAGTCATTTTCCTACTATTGAAATATTAATTAAATATCCAGATATTGATCTCATGAAAAAAATGATACATTAATTCATTCCATTTTATTAGAATAATATCAAACCTTTCATATCCTGGATCAATTTATATTTATTCTATTATGATAGTAAATTGATGTTTGAGATTACTTTTACTCATGCAAGAATCTCATTAAAAAATAATGTTAGTCCAAAGTAGTACCTTATGCCACTATATATATACCAAAACCAAATATTTTTGTACATGTTATCCAATATCACCAAAATATAAACATAATCCATTCTCAAAATAGTTTACCTTATGTATTATCTATAGTATGTTTGACAAAATTTAAACATCCAAAAAAATTATAAATTAGGTCCCTAAATTACAAAAAGTAACTTCTCATTAGTCCCTTGTATTGTTGTTATTTTTTCACATGTAAATAACATGATCATATTTTATATTAAAAATTTATAATAAATTTAATAGCCATAAAAACATGATGAATATATTCATTCTCTGAATAATTTACTCTCTCCTTATTCCTAAAAAAATAACAAGTTATTTAATATATATTATAAATCCAAATTGTAGAAAAATCATTCATGAATTATATTTTATTCAAATCAATAACCATTATCGTGGTCATAAATACTACCACCATTAATATTTTTTGTGTGAATATTCCATGTATACAAAATAAAAATTATTAGTTTATCGTCATGATTATATTTAGGGTTATTATTCCATTATACATGAATTCTCCAATAAGATAACCTTACTACAAACCAATTTTAACAGTTATCATTACCACTCAATATATGATTCCAAATAATTAAAAAAATATAATATCAAAATCCATAATAGAAATGGCTCATATAACTAAATTTTCCTCTAAAGAATAATAATTTGATTAAAATAGAAAAAAAAATTAATCATTCCACATTAGTTGTAGTAATAACATAATATTGACCTTGTTCTATTAGAATATTCTTAGCTTTATTCCCTTGACACATGAGGAATTATTTTTTACTACTACCCATAACCTTGTAGTAGTAAAATTGAACATTATATTTCCCTTTAATACACGTGAAATGATTCCGATTATGTATTTTGTCTAAATTCTTGGAGAAAACTCCCATTCCCCTTAAGTATATACTAAGAGTTTCATTCAATAATTGTCACATCTGAGAAAAGCTTTCATAATCTTCATCTCATTATACATTTATTACACTTCCATAATTTAATTATCATCATTTACAATATATAAATTCGTCATTTATAACCTTTTCTATACCATGACATAATATGATATTATATCGTCATTTGATGATAATGATTTTATGACGAATTCCCATAGATGGATTGTCTTTAACACATCCTTGAAATAGTAAATCATACCCTTTGGTTTATTTTTAAATACACATCATTCCATTGTGACCATGTAATTTTGGAAACATTAATAAAAAATCATTTTATTTTTCCCTTCATCTTAAGTGTTTTCTATATATCCATACTTAATGATCATGTGGAAAATATATTTCCATGAGGAGTACCTTATGATCAATCAACTTTATGTTATCAATTTCTTCTTCATCTGTAGTATTTTAATTAATAAAATACATTGATAAAATTTAAAATAGATATGATTTATATCAATTATAACTTTCTCCATTTCATTACATCTCAATAATATAAATATCTTCTCCAAGGAACTTATTATTGTTATACAATAAATTGGGTATTAGTCCAATTCAATGATTAATGTTTATGATGCATGAAGTGGTATATAATTTCCAAAACATGTATTGGTTCTGTATTAAGACCCATATGAGAATGTATATTTATAATTAAATTATCCAAATACCCTAAGATACTTATATTGTATTTCTCATGTTGCATATCCAACATAAGATTCATTATCATTCTATGGATTTAAATACCTACATGGATGACATACATTGGTATTGTTTCCATTATTTTAACTAAGAAACATTTCTAATCAATGTTAAAAAATTGGTTAGATCAATACATTAGGATCCATAATTAAATGTTTCAAATAGAGTAACACAAATAACATACACAAAAGATTTATATAAAACAATTCATTAAATCATAAACAGTGTTTAACTGGTAATATTTTCAATATCCATAATATTTTTTGATTATAAATATATTTCTTAGAATGTCATGTTCACATGGTTTCTTATAAACATTCTATGATACCAACTATACTATTGTTGACCCTAGAAGACGAGAGAGGATGATTAAATTGAATCATTAGAACTAGATACATGTTGTAACATCCAAAAGTAAATAATTGTTTATTAAACTTGGAATACATTACGAATACATATGTTTCACATTATATTTTAAAATATAAAAAACTCTAAAATAATTATTCATTAAACCATATTCCACATTATCATATCAATACATTCTAATACATAATCAATTATATGTATTATTGGAAAAGTAAACATTAGAAAATGGTGATGTTCAGTTCTCACTAAAGATATCCGTATAATAAAATAAAAATAAGTAATATAAAATATATCATGAAAATATGATTATCATATAATTCTATATAAATAATTTTATGATCTATAATTTTAATAATGAATTTCATAAACAATAAAATAATGACATGGTTATCAATAGATGATATTCAAAAGACATTATTCAGAATTAAAAACACATAAAATTTATCATAAAGACCTTATACCATGACATCTAAAAATATTATCAAGTCCTTGGGAATATATATATATGTATATGGTTAATCATTAATTCAAATACCCATGATAATTTTTCTCACAAGACCCGTTGATGCATCAAGTCACCACACCATGCCCCACCCATCTCTTAATACGTCTTACATATTCATAATATAAAATTGAAGAAATATAATCAATGAAAAATTTCATATTTAAAATCTATTATATTAATTACTAATACATTCCCCAATCAATAGACATAATCACTAAACATCTACTGTAATATATCAATGTTATAAAAACATAAAATACCCAATCAAGATAATCACAAACCATACATTGAAATAATTAAGATGGTATAATTACACAATATAATATGGGGTCATAAGTAAAATAATTATTTTTAATCATTAATAATAGAAACAAAAAAATAAAAAAAATGATTCATGAGAAAAATATTTTTTTATCATTTAAAATCAATATATAATAAACTGAAATTTCAAAAATTTTAAGAAATAATTTTTAATATAAAATTATACTAGAAAATAATAATGGAATATATCATTTCATTGGAATTATTAATTTTGTGAAATTCCATTCATTCCATATATGTTAAAAAATCATTCCTTTAAAACATTTAAGATTGATTAAAATATATTCACATAGAAACTGGTAGGAAGATTCTCTTTGAAACATTTTTTAAAAATGACAAAATTGTTCAAAATTGCTCCATTAATTCATTATAAAATATTAAAATCATTTCTTGACTTTTCATAATACATGGTCACCGAAGAAAAATGAATTTTGGACAATGAGAGAAATGTGGTCTTTATTTCATAATAAAAAACAATATTTTTAAATATCCTAGTGAGTAAAATGGTACTATTTATTAAAAATATCTTCACTAGTAAAAGGATAAGAATATATTTTGTGTTTATGATATTATTATCATACAATTTCCCCAAGGGATGCTCAGATGTTTACAATTCTCAATAATGATGAAATTGTTAAATAAACCAATACCTTATGTTTGAATCCATTTTAATATGTCCAAAACCCCTTTATATTGAATATATATTTATTAAAAATATATTATATTACACTAATAATTTTTTCATACCATATATGGTTTAATTTTAATATTTTAAACTCATTGATTAAAAAAATATTAGCTTCAATACTTCAGGTAGTAAATACTATGTTTTTCATTTATGTTTTGGTTATGTATGTTTAGTATTTGTAAATTGGCCAATTATACATTATATTAATGATTTAAATAATTAAATAATATTATATATAATATTATATATATATATATATATTGTTGTTATTAAATATTTTTTTTTGAATGAAAAATGAATTACAAGATTTATATAGACGGTTGGTCATACTTACACATGAATGGAATTTTCTATTTTTGAAAGATGACACAAAATAATAACACATAATTATTAAAATTTATATGATAATTGTTTTATTATATAAATAATTTATATTAATCAATTTAATATTAATTATCAACCACGTATATTAAAAACTAAATAAATAAACCATGTCGTTTCTTATAGGCTGCGGTCTACACATACACATGGGGAATATTATCATTTCTAAATAGTTTAGAATGGAATAAGTTTGATATTATATTATATATATATATATATATGAGTATAATTATTATATAAATATTTTATATATACTAATCTCATTATCATTAACATCCACAAAATATGGGGATGAAAAAATAATTATATAAATGCATGTAAGTAGTTAGTGGTAAGGAAATATGACTGATACTTTCAAATAATAATTGATGGGAATAAATGCTTCTAATGGTGGTTTTATAAAACTTTTAACATGTATTTTTATTTAAGATGACTATTTTACCATTTTATAATAAATCACATAGAATTATATATGGTAAAATAAGATGTAAAAATGGAAGTGATCGGTAAATGTGGTTACCTATTTTTTAAGGAAATCCATTAGCTCATATATTAAGGGGAATATGTTAGGTATGTTATGAAAAAAATATTCACTATAGTGTATATATAATATTTCATAAGTGGAATATGTATGGATTTATTGAGCTAGGTTTCGTAATGCGGTGAAAAAATGAAGTATGGGATCCCTTCTATAATTAAGGTAAGGGGTGCTTTTGGAATTTCATACAAGAATAAATTATGATAAAGTAATTACCACTTCCAACATCTTCAAAATTTCATCATATTCGAATAAAATAAATGTAAGGTTTTAAATATCATCATAAAATTAAAATTTATAGGTTTTAATTGGTTTTTGAAACTTATCTTATGGTTTGACCCCTTAGTTAACAAATTATAAGATTTACTACTATTACATATTTTCCACCCTTAAGGGGTTACATTTTAACTATAATAGGGATGGTTTATCATAAAGAGCCATAATATTAAATATTAGTCAATATTTTAAATAATTTTAAATCATTCAACATTTTAATGAAATTTAACAGAATCAATAAAAAATTAATTTTATTAATTATAATTAAATTATATTTAGAATCTATTCAGTTAATTTTTCTTATTTCCTATAAATAAATAGTTTCAATTAAAATAGAAGAAAGTTTAACATAACTAATATTTCATATTACTCTATAAAGTATGTTTAACTCTATAAATAACACTAATTAGAACAATTTTTAATTTTTAATACCACTTTTCTATTTTTTTAAAAAATTATGATTCAGCGTTGTGAAAGAATATTTTGAATTTATATACTATCTAAATAATTTGAATGGAAATATCATAGTTAAAATAAAATCATCATGCTAAAAATATAAATTTGTATACATTCACCACTTTTTTCAAAATTTGGACTCATATGAGATATTTAAAAATAAAAGTGTTACATTTCATAATGTTCAATTATTTAAATATTATATTTTTGAATTATAGTAAAAATCTCCATTAAAAACATTATATCATTTAGTTATAAGGGTTATATTTAATTCTTCATATAATATATAATTTTAAATATTATGTCCATATTACTTTTTTTTAATCCTGATTAACCATATTTACTCTTTAAAGAGGTGATAAATTTTATCATGGTTACTATTAAAATAGAAATAAATTAAAGTGGAATATTTACCGAACATAATATCCTAAATATTAATATGTAATCCATTTTATGAAATTAAATTACTATAAGTGGTAGAAATAGTTTCTCAATTGAATGTGAAAACATAATGAATAATAGTTTTTTAGAAAGTTATTATTTTATGTATAATTTTTTTAATTAAAAAGAATCATAAAACAATTTTCATTAAATATGATATAATTTTCAATAGTAAGACAATGGTAATAGTAAATTTATATTATATAATAAATGTAAATTTTTAATTAATAGAAAAAAAATGAAATTTTGAATAAATATATATATTGTATGCTATTCATTGTAAAAAAATTATTTTCAGAAGAATTGGAAATTTGTATCATATGTAGATTTTGAAATTTTTATTTAAAAAATGTAATTTTTTTACATATAATTTATGTAACTTCTTTAAATTTTTGATATATTTCCTCACAACAGTTGATAATTTTTTTGCAGATAACATCTTTTTAATGTATAAAATAACATTACTAGAAATTGAGTGATTTTTTACTTATAATTCAATGTTTTTTTATTTATTTGTTCATTTTTGTATAAATATATTACATTATTAGAGTAATACTATTAATAATATCTAATTAATTGGTTTGTAGATAACATTTACTATAAATAACTATTTTTTAATAGTATATTATGTTTCATTAAAATTCAATATTATGCAACCCATAATATATTGAACATATTATTATTTTAAAATATCAAAGTGTGACAAGGTCCATGGAAGTATTTTATAGGTTAATAAATTTTTTTAACACCTTTACATGGAATGGTAAATAATTTTCAATGATAGGGAAATGTTTGGGAGCCATTGAGAAATTGTTGAAGAGGTTGACTATTGATAATGACTACAGAATATATGAGGAGTGGGTCATGTATATAGTGATTCAATAATTCCATTGTCTAATAGATTGGTTTAAACTTTATTATTTGGTTTTTAGTTATTTATTATTATTTTTGGTAGATATGATCCCATGATAATAATTATTATACTAACAACCAAGTGTTTTTAGTGGGACTTCTCACTCTGAAGACGTCGATGTACAATCTTCTGGGTGATTATTTTTTTCTCAGAAGATAACAATCATAGTTAAATAATTAATCAAATATATATTAACCATAAATAGTGTAATTAGCTTTATTTCTTATAGGATTATTTCTTCATGACAATATATATTCCTATTAAGTGATTAGTGGTGGCAATTTCTTAGAGAATGAATTCTCATTCTAAATTGGTAATGAGGTTTCATATTTTTTCACTATTACAACAGTTCCTATTGTATGATGTTTTGGTAATATTTCTTCAATTATTTATAGCTACAACTCCTCATCCTCATTATGTGGGAGAAGATTATTTTTGATACATGAACTATGAGGTTCTTTGTAATCAAATATCCTTAAGAGTTGCAAGAGATTTCTTTTCTAATAGAGGGGATTATGTCGTCCTTTTTGGGGATAAATTATGGGTTTTGAAATGTTTCATGTGGTGGAAAAAATATGTTTAAAACATATCACATGTATATATATCTCGATGTATTGTATATTTACATGGGAAACCAAAATTTTTTTGGGTGTTGGAATGAGCCAAATTATCACAGAGTTCATCTCTTAGTGTCTCACATGATAGAAGGTGGTGACTATAAATCAGGTTCTTTCAAGTATGAAACACACACTTCAGAGTCTCATGTATAATTAGTATGTAATATCTATGTATTTTAATTTAACTATTCCAAGGAACGTTAGTGGCCATAATGCTATGTAGCTTATTGTTGGTTGACATACCAAGTCATCACAATTTCCTTCCATAAGGGGTAAATGTTCTATGGAGTATTTTGTGTTGTTGAATAGATGATATATTTTCCAACATCATCGTGTTGCCTATAACATTTTCTTCATCTTCAATTTTTACTTTATGTTTGTTCGATGTATATTTGAAGCCTACGATGATGGGATATATATGAAAATTTATTTTAAAATTCACGTTCCTCCAAATCCATTAGTGATGAAAATGAATGTAAAATTTATATATAATTTATTTATTATTAAAAGTATTTTGTATCTAAGAATATAATATTTCATTGATAAGAATGTTCATTTCCCTAATAAATTTTTTTCCATCAATATGTTTGTGAGGATCTATGGATAGATTTGTCTACAGGTGATCCACAGCTGCTCATTTGATCTATGATGAATGCCAAATGATATGTTGGTCTTGTAATGGGGAATTAGATGTTATAAATTGTTCATTATTAACATATTTTAATACAATCATGATGAAATATCTCTTGAATTTCTCATTTTAGAGAGGGAGAAAAAATGAATCCAGAAATTTTTCATTCTGCATAATAATTTTCAATAATTCAATACACATACAACAACACACCATATAGAATAACAATAAACATATATTAATGGTAACAGACATTAGAATGTAATTAGTATTTAATTTCATTGATTAGATTAAATAATTTTTTACCATTAATAAAAAATTCGAGTAAAAATAGTAATAAATATATTATGTTCATTATTATTTCATGGTGTGTTTTAAGTTGCACAAGAGCCAATATTAATTTTCCACCATGTTTAAAAAAAAATATCACTACACAAGGTCTTAATCTATTCATACTCTTGTATCATTTATTTAATATCTTAATATATATTTAATTTATTTATTCATTCATCAATTAATATTAGATATTGATATGAAAAATATAAAGTAATTTGTTTGTATTTAGAATAATAATTAATACTTATATGAAAAACAAATTTAATTTTATTGGAATCATCAAAAACACATTGCACATAACTTTAAAGGATTATTTCTTATTGGAAATTAGTGGGCCTGCCTGAAGTCAAAGTTTACTGTCTACTTGTAGCTGAAGAAATATAATATAAAGAACATAAAGTACTAATTATGAAAACCCAAAAGGAATATCCCATATATTATATAGTGTATATGTTACAATAACTCATCCAGAATGCTAATTTATTGCCTCAACAACATATATACTCGACATTTCTATCCATGAATTTCAGAAATAAAAAATTCATTAAACCAAGTCCATGAAATTATGCATGAAATTTCAATTGTGGTCAATAAGCCAAGATAAAGACATCCATAAAATTTTAAGGGACAAATCCTTTCTTAACATATCCATTAATGACATTTCCCTCACCATGCACGCAATGTAGCATACCATGCTTTAATAAATTTTTTCATTCATTAATTGGAAAATCTAAATTCCAAGTCATTTCATTAATTAATAATAATGATTTTGACTAAGGACCATTACACATTCTCAATGTTGAAAATATCAAAAGAATCTAAAATATACTAAATTCCTAAATAAGTATTTATTCTGAAAATATATCATAATAAAGAAAACCAACTGGGTTAATCATGAGAAGATGCATCATCTGTAAAGGAGTAATCAATCCTCATAGTCAATGTACCATGTATCCCAATATAGTATGTTATATATCCATTTAACATTACAAAATAATATATTACTATCATATATTTGTTCTCAACATAAGGGATAGCTACTACAACAATAAAGATTTGATGTATACTCATTTTCATTATTATATTATAGTCAATCAGAATACGAAAAATATAAAATAATTTTTTTAATAATATCAAAAATTAAAATGTACATGTTATCATATTACATATTGTATTTCATAATAAAAAACTCATGAAATGTGGGGTGTCTATCAACCACAACATATTATTCTGAAGGTTATATAAGGTAATATCCTTTATTTATTTGTGATAGTCTATAAAGATACAGTTGGTGCATCAGGTAAAAAGGATTATACCTAAATATGACATTAAAATTCTCCCAACCCCCACACATGTATGTAATACACCATATGTTTAGTTTCATTCCATAATTGTTATGGAATAATGTCTGAATCTTCATTTGGATCATTATTTAGTATTTTCGTATTTTTTGTAATACGTATACCAAAATGTATAAGGTCTGTATCTCATGAATCATCTTTGATATCACCATGTAAAAAATGGGTGCATGCTCTATTACTATACACTATTCCACTATAGTTTATATTGAGGAGTGATTAGTGAAAGGATCTCAAAATCATGTATGAAAGGAATGAAATATAGACTAATATAATTTCCAATATGGTATTTGTGGATTTTCTGAATCTTTTTACAATGATAGATATCAATTTTATTCTTTTATTCAAGGAATTGATTAAATGATTTTAACCAATACCTCATTATGTATAAAAATTCATATCTAATAAAAAATAAATGTAGGTTATAATTTAAAAGGACCCAACAATTTACATAATAGGAAATTGTAAAAAAATATTTGTATGAACTAATTCAATAATATATTTGGATCATTCATTTTTTATGATAAATGAGGATTTATTCATCTCACCATGTAAATATACATGAGAAAACAAAGTGGTTTTAATAAAAAAAATATCGATATACATCTTTGTAAAAATTAACCGAGTATATTTCATTTAAACTATCATTTCATTGATTCTATAGTTTGGTCTTTTATGAGTAATTACAAAAATATTCAATATAGATATTCATTAATTGGAATCTGTAATCTAAAACATATAGTCCCTTAGATAAATGACATTTCACATAAAACATTATATATTTATAAAAGAAGAAACATTCATTTCCATTTTTAATATAAACCCACCTTCATCATGTCTGCATAAAAAACAGTGTTTATTTTAATGGTTGACACATTCAACAAATTATTCAAAATAATGATCATTCTAGTCAGAAATGTGAGGTGTATTCTATGATAGATATATCATCATGTTTATATATATTGGGTGCTTGAAGATCTACCTATCATAGGTAAGTATTTATGAATCCATTGGGTTACTATATGTGATAACAATTGTGAGATGTAAAAACTATATCTAATTAAAAATTTGGAGAAATGGAATAATTGAAGTGGAAAAAAATTATACTTAAATCTTCCACATTCTTCTTTTTCAAGGTGAATTTTTTATCCAGTGGCCCTTATTGTATGATGATAAAGATAGATAATCATGTTCCCTTATGTTACCCTAGACATTTCTCTTCTTGGAATTGAATTAAGATGATTTGGGATTATAAAGAATTTTTTATTATTTTCATTTTTCCAACATAAAATTAAAATGATTTTCAATATTTGCTTCACTAATTACATCATGAAGAAGAGTGATAAGATATTAAAGAGGATTATAAATTTTTATCATATAAAAATTCCCAACAACGTAACAGAATCGTTGATGGAGTGATAAAAATAATAATATCGGTGCCCAGTTCAATGTGTATTTTAAAACATATAACATTTAGGACCCCAAATTTAGCCAATAATCAAGAATACAGAAGGTATAGATGAGATAACTCTACATGAATCATTTAAATAACTCCTCGGATATAACTGACCATACCAATATAGCTATCTCCTAGGGAAGAACATTATTGTTCTTGGGATATCTATATGCAACCATGATTTCATGATAATACAGGGGTTCATTGAAATCTATTAAAGCATAAATAATTCCATATAGACCAAAATTCTAATATGTTTTTCATAGAATAATAACTCATTAACACTCTCCGCAAGAAAAAGAATATTAGAAATTTATTATTTTAGCATGCTAAATTTCAATTCATAGCTTATCCCAACCCAAAGGCACCCAAACCACCTCTGGATGATACATCGATTTAGGATGTTGTATTTCATGAATATTTATTATATATATAGAGTAATTTATGAGCATATCGGTTTATACTACAATTAAATGGTAATGTCATTGATAATTTCTCTTTATTAAAAATTAGGGAAAAAATAATACATTTTTTTCAAACATCTATATTTGATCATGTATTAAATATCCATTGCCATTGAATGTTGATTATTTTGTCGATTTAACATTTATGTGAAAGGGTTCCATATTTCCCTTTACATAACTACAATATGGATTAGTCAAGAAACATAATTTTATTTGGGTCAATATGTAATTTCCATGTGCAATATTATAACACTATGATCCATTGAGAGGACTCCCCTTCTGAAAATCCAAAATTCTATCTCCTCAACACTTTCCTCCTTCATTCATAATGCCTATTGATGGATAATTACCACAGTGAAATATGGTTTTTCCAACCCATAATCATTATAATAAAATACTGTTAAATGTATGTATCCCAAAGTGGGTTGGTCAAACACTTAGTTATAAAGCATTAATTACAATTCAACTAATCGCAGTCCATGAATTCCCTAATAATTAATAATGGGAGTTTATTTTTTTTGCATAAATATTAAAATGCTTAATAAATTACATTTCATTTAAATTTAAGGTTTATATGACTTACATAATTTACACTTTTGGATAATAAATTTATGTGTACTTATTTTATATAGTATGATTTGTTTTACTTCAATTCATTGGTTTATATAATCATTTCCTTGAATATATAAAATAAACTACAACATTAAAATAAATAAATAATTAATTAAATTACCCATGAATGAGAATTATATAACTGCTTATTTTATAAGTAGACCTTAAATTAATCATTGAAATAAGATAAAAACTCAGGTTTCATGTCTCAATATGCATTACTAGATTCTACCTGTCCACTTATGTAACACCTGGGTTGGAGTCTTTATGGTTCTATCTAGAACTATTTCCCCAGACAAAATGAAATTCAATTAATTAAAAATATTTATAAAATAAATACAAGTTTGATGAACTAAACGATTGGATAAATGGTATCTATATAAATATCATTACTCATTCATGCTATATATAATAATATAGGGAGGGATGAATCATAGTCTATTCAATTTAATATAATAATAATAATTAATTTCATTCCATAAAAATAAATTATTTAAACAAATGAAAACCCATGCACTATTATTTTCATGGTTTCGAAAGATCATACATACATGGAATACAGAAATTTTAATGAGTAAAATTTATCTATAATTTTTTAAATATTAATAAAATAAACATGACTGTGTTAATTAAATAATTCATTGGTTCATTTTCATCTAAATGAACATCTATATTCCTTAATGGATAACCCCCATTAAGGATTGATTGTGATAAAAAGTGAAGAGAAAATAAGTTTTTATTTATTATAATAAATTAATTGATCATTTAAAATTTTAAAGACCAATATTAAATTTTTTATCACATAATTTTTCAGTCAACACAATAAGGATATAATGATACAATTTTCAATGTAATATATTTTAAAAATTCTAAAATTGGAAATGTAAATGAAGTGTATTATCCAACTAAATTCCATGCGCATATTTTATCAAGTATTTTGGTCACATGTGAGGGGCTTTATCATGTTTACTATGCCTGACTTCATGAAATGTACATGCCATTTACATGCCATGTATCTGCTTGTTGTGTACCCGATATAATAATTATGTTCATCGATATGTATCTCGTCTAACTATATAACATTTAAAGTATAGATACAAGATGTTTGATATGAATGGCACCTTCTCATGGATTACAACCAAATTCTCAATATTTTTTTAGTTGAGAGAGTATACAATGTTTTCATTCAAGGTGAACACTATGTGTCTATAATGTAAATTCTCTATATTTCGTAGTGTCTATCTTGTGTGTGGTAATTGAAAAAATAAACATTGTGTAATCCACATATATATACTTTAATTAAAAATTATCCTTTTTTTAGTATCTTGTGGTTTTTTATATGTATTATTACTACATAGATGAAATTATTATCACCAAGAACACATATTGAAGAAACATTATGTATACTAAAACACACCATGTTATCTGACAAACATGTTTATTTTTGGATTCTTATCAAGTAGCTTACACCACATATAATAACTATGTGGAATTATGTGTATCATATGTCTTGAAAAAGTGAAATTAACTTG
Source organism: Viscum album (assembly GCA_963277665.1). Lineage (NCBI taxonomy): Eukaryota > Viridiplantae > Streptophyta > Magnoliopsida > Santalales > Viscaceae > Viscum > Viscum album. Next base: position 548,466,605 of record OY728146.1, on the reverse strand, counting down.
GACACATAATATCTAATTTAGAGTATATAACATATATCCTTATATCTCTACCCAATTAATAGGTGTTCTAGATGGAATTTTTGGTCACCGTTCATTTTTTCTTTTAATATTAATAAAATGAAACACTAAATAAACTTGATTAATATGAAGATATAATTTTAATTCAAATTATATTGAAAATATAATAATAATAAAAGGAAACCCAAACCAAAATGGTGTATGGATCTATAATAAAACAAATAATTCAAATTTTAAATGTGAGTGGTCTGACAGCACATGCCAGTTTTGGGAAAAAAGAAGTATTTAGTTGTGGGAAATATGTTAAAAGTAAATTTAATATTAGAGCTTCCCAAAAACATGATTGATTATATTTTATATCAATATTTGAATTTATTTACATATTATCATAATAATTGATCACTTATAATTAGCATCATTCATGTATTTAAATGTTGATCATCCAAAAAACCATTTCAGATTTCCTTTCATGAACTATTGTGGATCCAGGTATTGTATAATGCTATTAGAGTTCAACACTTTCTACATTGATATCTTAGAAATTCCATATTATTTCTAGGTATAACTACAATGAATCTAATTTAATTCATTATTCATTCTTGATCACTAAATTATTATTATTAATAACATCCCTCTTGCATTTTTCATTCATGAGAGGGAGAGAAGAAGAGGATTCCAAATAGACATCATCATGTACAAGAATTCTCTACTCTTGATTGTGCAGACAATTTCAATCCCCACACATTATAAATAAAAATTAATTTATATATCTAGTGTTTACCTTTAAATAATTATGTATTTTCAGGTTTTCCGTTATTTAATATTATTACACTTAAAACCCCCATGACTAATAATAATAATAATGTCATTATTATTTATCATTACTTGTGAACATACACAATATTAAATATTGTTTTACCACCTTGTTAATTGATATTTAGGACTAGGAATAATCATTCTCTATTTGAACTCTTCTAGTATTATTTCAAAACCAAAATTATATATAATATAAATATTTAATTCCTTAATAAATATTCAAGATCAGTAAAACATGGCGAAAATTATCCCACAATAATATAAATAATATTTAAAAAGTTATTTTAATTAATAAAAATTTAATGAGATCATCCATAAGACTTTGATTATGATAATGTAGAATTCGTTTTTCTCTAAATTAAGTGGGATTGAATAAATTACATAAATACCCTCTAAGGATGGGTGAGGGGACCCAAATAAAATATTATAAACATTTAATTATAAAAACGACTTACGAATATTAACTATGTAATATACTAAATGTAAAATTATCTCATACAAAAGCATTATCATAATTTTCACCAACTTATATGCTCATTAAATATTATACCTATGTTAAATTAACATGTCATTACACCATGGACATGGAAGTTATGGTGAAATTTTATTTCCACCCAAATTTAAAATATTTCAACCTTTATAAATATTGAAGAAAAAAATACTTCCTTAAATTATCAATTAATGAATTTTCAATCATGAGGCACCCAACATACTATATTTCATTGTGAACATATGTCATCATAGTTTTCTTCAGCAAACAATGTGTGCGAGTCATGACATGCATTAATGACAATCATAAATTTTTTGGACTATTTCATATACTCACTGAAAAGAATGTCAAATGTCACTAAAACAATTAGAATTCCAACTCTTGGGCCAATTCTTAGAATTCAATTCTTGGATATTACCTATTATGAACTTCTTTATAAGAATCTACATTTTCTTACATGTAATCCAATCTAATATTCTATGTACTACATGTCCCATTGTAGTATTCCATCAAACCATGAAATATTATTAAAGAAATTATTCTTATATCATCATGGTTCTCATCATTCCATGTGACTTCATTGAACATGTTAGTGCAATGTACATTCTAGTAAATTATTATATTAGATTCATGTATATCAATGAACAATATTTAATAAGGATTTATATTAATATAAAATACCTTTAATATAAATCTAATGGAAGTAAAAATAGTTTTTCATTAGAAAAAAACTACAACTATTCACATCATCATAAAGGAGATGCATGTTTGTTTCCTTTAGGGACAATTTGGGGATGGGTAAAATATTTCCCCAATTGATTGATGGGTATACAGAGTAGACGATACATGGGTTGAATTATATATAAATATCATCTGTTTTGGAAAAAAATCCAGAGTTTGTCAGAACAATTATATTAGTATTGTTCATTTAAAATAACATATATCAAAATTTAGTCAACATGGTATACTTAAAGACCATGTACAATATTACATTTTTGGTCACCCTTATGTTATACATTGGTTGGAAATACTTATCTTTTGGGAATTCAATGGTGTGAATGATAGTGGAGAATGTATATGTGATCATCATTTTTATGATGACAGAATATAGTGGATAGAAATACTATATAGATCAACATTATATGGCTTAGGTGTTTGAGTAGGGAAACAATGTATTCATATTAATATCAAATATATGAGGATCGAAATAAATTGTCATGTAAAAAATGTTATCCTTGATATTTATCAGTACATTATTAATCATGTAGTTGTTTGGAACAGTTGCATACCACTTGACCTTTTCCCACTATTTTATTATGTGAAATATATTATTCATGTGTCTTTGTTAAGGATATATGTACATCACCCGACTCATATTATTTGATGTGGGGAGATAGACATCGAGGTTAAAGAAATCTTCATGTCATAGAAAGTGTTGATGAAGGATGGGTATTAGAGAAACCTATGTGGATGGACCATTCAATTTCCTTGTTTCCTTTAAAAGAATAGAAGAATACGAGATACCTATTAAGAGTGTGATATTTAGATATGGGAAGTACCCTCTCCCTTTAGTATAGCTCGTTATTTTAGTTCATAATTCAGGAAGGGTTTGACATTATAATGGAACTATTATTCATTTAAAGAATTTGAATATTTTAATGAATATTTTCTGTTCCCGGTGCTGAGTCAGCATGAGATTTTGATGAATATAGATTCTCAGTAATGACATAATAAAAATACTTAATATATTAAACCCATGCATGAATTGTTTTGGAACAAGTTGGTTTAGTATTGTTTGGGTCCTATAATGGATATTTTAGACAATAAATTTTTCATTAAATGGGATTTACCCTAGGCTCAACCTAATGTTGAAATGCATCAGGTTTCCTAACAATGTCAATCACTGGTGTGTATATTACAATAATTAATCCATTAATTAGTTATTTTTACTATTTGACCTAACATATTTCATACCCTAAATTTTTTTTTCTATATAAAAATATAATGATTTATTTTTAACCATATGATATTAGGGAGTAGGAAAAATCAATTATCATTTGAGAGTCAATATCAATGAATAAAAAGATGAACCGAAAAATGTAAACCATGAGAAAATTAATGAATTGTGTGGATTAACATATCCATGAATAGATAAATTCTTTTACATTGATCGAATATAATCTTTATGTAAGATATTTTAATTGATGAATTTATACTTTATATAATATTATTTGGATGGGTTTTTATATCTGTGTTGATTAACGTATTATTATCTATTATAAGCTTGAACGTAATTTTGAACTACCGTTTAATATTTGATTACTTTTTCATTCCATAAATTATTCCATGTTTCAACACATTATGTTCATTGATTGTGATTTCATTTGATAATGATTCTCATCATTTGTGTTCTTATACATTTTCCAACACAAATCATTGCATTTCTCTTCATTGGAGCATTGTGTTGGTGATTTAAAGATGGAGTGTCATATTTCAGTAGGATAAAACCCATGAATTCATTGTGGATTCATCCATGTTGTACATATCAATTCGTATTAGTAATATAATGTTGTGATTTTTATTTTGGGTGAGAGTGATATGTTTCAAAGGGTTAATTTTCCATTGAAAGGGGCATGGTGGGATGAGACGATACACACAAGAGTCATTTGGAATGAATCCATCCACTAACAATGAATCATGGGTGGTCAGCTATTTATACCGGTTTTATAAACTCAATTATTCATTGAGTTATAGATCATATAATTTCAATTAATTCATAGTTTAAATATTCAATTATGGGGGAATATGAATTCCTCTTGAGGTTTGGATAATATAAGTGTTGTTGGGGGATCGATGGGATTCATGAACCTATATAATATGGAGAAATGGCTCGGTTCATGGTTAGTGAAAATCATGAAATTTGTCCAGAATAGCTACGCAACTAAGACTAAATTTCTGATAGTGGTATATTACACAGTTTGTGAATAGTTTGTAAAACAATACAGGGATCCCTTTTCTACAGATGTTCATGCACTATTGGGATATGGTTAGTCAAACAATCACCAAAACTATGAGTAACATATATTTTGGTTAAAATGACAATAATACCATAATTAAAATTCTGTTTTTAAACTATGTCTATCTTTTCATCCTCAAATGGATAATACCCTCATTTGAGGATATCATTGGGTGAATTTTCATGGATATGAGGTACATCCTCTATCTGGTCACTGATTCGAGATATATTAGTGTTATGGGATGCACGTCGATGATTTTACAACTTCTATTCAGTTGTAATTCATTATAATGGATATCTACAATGCTATTTAGTTGCAAGAGAGTATTCCTTATTATTATGTTTATCATTAGTTAATAGATTTTCTCATAATCTGCGTTGAATATGAATATAATAATTGAATATATATCATATATTGACCTATTTTTGGTGGTCTTTTATATTTCCCAAAACGTTTAGGAGTTTATTTGTATCATTATAGCAGACAACTAATTTCTAGGAAATGTCTTAAATGAATTTTAATCCATTAATGGATTTTATAGGTATGTCATATTCAATTAATGTGATTATCAAAGAATGTTATATGTAATGTACCTAGGTTTAGAAACCCCACATGGTGTGTTGGTTATATAAACAAACTACTATATATTTCCTTAAATATTGTATACCTTGAGTTGTGCCTTTGACATGCCCTGGGATTTAAAGGGATGAATTGAATTGTAAATCCCTAAATGAATTTAATTATGTTATAAATTTTAATTTTTTTATTCAGGATAAGGAATTTATTGATCATGAACCATGTTCTATGATATTTAAATGACAGTTTAACAAAGAATTTCTATTTATAATTAAATTACCGTATAAGTAGTTGAATGTAAAGAAATTTAGGTAGTGCCATTTCTTTGATTCACCTTTTGAGGTGAGATTGAATTTAATATTCAGGGGAATTACCTTCAAATTATAAAATGATATAGATTATTTAAAATTGATATTGTCCATTTTAAAGGATTATAAATATTCCTTGGGTGACACATTAATTCAAATGAAGAATTCAATGGATAAACTAATTCAGATTAAGCCTTACTTATGCCAGAGTGAAATTTGGAATCCATTATAGACTATTAATGATGAATAAATTGTCCTGCATTTTAATGGAAAGAGATATGTGGATTAATATTGTAATTAAATGGATGGAATCAACAGGCATTTGATAATATCACTATGTGTGATAAATGGGCTACCTTATTGGGAAACCAAGGAGAGACTCCGACGAAAGTGACATTATTCCTCACATAGGGTGATATCATCGTTGTTGAGTGGTTATACATGGACGAGATTGTGGGATTTTGGTTTTTATTATTCCTAGAGTGACACTTGGATTCCAACATAGGAATTCTATAAAACATGTCATTTTTGAAATTGATCAAGAATGAAATGTGTTATATTCCGCATTTATTAAGACAAAGTATAATATTGTATTTTTTCATTGCATTATACATTATCGATGAAATGTAAAAGAATACATTGATAATGGTATAATGGGGGATGATAGGCTACGATTCAGGTCTTGAGAAACAATGATTAAATGGTGTTGAATTAATAGATGGACATGATTATAAATGAAACCCTAGATATTATATTATTTTTACATTCAATAATTCTTACATATAGTGAACAATAACAATTATATATATATACATTCAATGAATTATTATCTCTTAACCTTGGTTTATTTCATATTTTTATTATATCTAACTATAACGCCCCGACCCCAGCTACCCAGAGTCGGTGCATTAATTACATAACATTGGCATGATCACAAGAAAGATAAAATCTCGAAAGACCGATTGGTTTAGTAGCCTTGGAAACACTAGATATATTCATAAGTTTTACATTAAATCATAAAATTAAAAACTACTACAACAACATAATGTTTTCACAGTCCACACTATATCCCCTCATAATATCCCTGCAGGTCATTCATAACTTACTTCTTCACATCCTGGGAAAAATAAAACATAGAAAAGGGGTGAGCTCAAATGCCCAGTAAGGATAACAATATAGCGGAACATTCAAAATAATCATAGACATTTAAGGAAATGCATTACTAAAACAAAAGCCTTTTAAACTTGAACTTCAACAAAGTATGGCAAAAGTAAAATGAAATAATGCCATTTACTTATTCACATGGATATTCTACTAATCGAATAATCACATGAAAAAATCAATAACCACTTTCATAATTATAGAATGCATAATGTCAAACGTTAATTTCATTGTCTAGGCCTCATCCCAAGACCTAGGGGTTACTACTAACCGGAACCCAACCCGGAGTGCCTCTAATAACCGGACACCAACCCGGAGTGCCTCTAATAACCGGACACCAACCCGGAGTACCTCTAATAACCGGAGACCAAACCGGAGGGCTTACTTTTACCAGTCCCTAACCTGGAGGGCTTACTTTAACCAGTCCCCAACCTGGAGGGCTTAATTTTACCGGTCCCCAACCCGGAACATACTTTTTTAGCACATTCATCTGAAGAAAAGTTTGAAATATAACATAAACATTCGGGTTAAAACTAGCATACGAAATGTCAATAGTTTCACCATAAACTATGAATGGTATAAAATAGCACATCCACATTCAAACATATCACAAAACCTTCAATACAATATAGAAGTTTTATATTATAATAAATCAACTTCAAATAATCTTAAAATCCATCAAAGGATGTTGACATAGATGAAATCAAAATTCTTTTAAAATAAGTATATCCTTTTATTTTGAAATCATTTAAGATCCATATAAAATAAAACATTTTCTTTGAAAATATTCTTATAAGCTTGTAAGGAAAGCTTCGACGATTTTATAACGGCGGAAAATAACCGCACCCGCCGTATAAGTTAAAAAAAACATTCTTACCTCAATTCTGTCGAAAAGGTTAAAAAGGACCTTGTTTTGAAAATGACGGAAAGATTTCTTTATAAACCTCTTATAAAAAGTCAAACAAGGGTATAAATGACTTTAACCCATATTCTTGTAAATAGTAAAAATGTTTTGAAATACATTTTTAAGAAACATGGATGTGGATGATAAAGAGATCCCAGTAGATTATTACGTATAAACAACCTCGGATAATGAAGAGATTGTGAAATAACCCTTACCTTGTACTTTTCCTTGGTTGGGGTAGGTTAACCTCCTGTATAATGGTGAAATAATTGTTATTATATTATACAAGAATCATATATATTAATATGATATCATATATGATCTTTTAACATTGATTTGTTAATAATATCTTAGAATTATCGTCGTTTCGGGTGTTAACTTACTCATTTTCTTTTATAAGTTTTGTTACATAAGTCATGTTTGTTGTATCTTATTCATATACAGAATGATATCAAGTCCTTAAACATAATTTTTAAATCATTAAATGATAATTATACTTGAATGTATACGATGGAGAATGAATCTCATCGCGTTCGTGGAGACGGTAGTCCGTACGTACGCACGAACGCTACTTCCATTTAATTTTTATATTAAAAGAATCAAATCCAAATGATACATAGGTATATTACTATTCCAGTATAATATAATATTTTATATATGTTACTTAAGTTCATTAACACCATCCTTTATACGTTCCATGTGTGGTATGAACGAGTCATATCATTTTAAGGGGGCGGTAGTCCGCACTTCCTCAAATGAAATTATCGTATGTATATACAACATGAAACGAATAATGGTATGAAATAAAATGGAATTACAGAAGCTTATATATAAAATATATATCATTAATATAATATTAAATTACAGTGCCATCATAATGGCCACCATGAGAGGCGGTAAGATGTATTTGAACAATCATCGTTTCGTGAGGCGTTAGTTTGCCATCCACAGAAACATTATGTTCATCATCCATTAGATGGAGTTGTGTGTATGTGTAGTTTGAATCCTTCTTATAACAACATCCTAGTATATTTTTGATACTGTTGTTGTTACAAAAGAAAGTAAATAAAAAGATTTTGGGGGTTGGAGAAGCAAAATAAATGAAAATAATTTAAGAGAAATCGTTACCTTTAATCTAGGTAACTCACTATGGTTGGAACCAAAGGACTTCTTGAAATGCTTTCTGCCTAAGGGGAATCTTCAAGGAGGAGGAGAGGGATGTGGGGAGCTTATTTGGGAAGAGTTTGGACGAGCCAAGTGGCTTGAGAGGTGTGAGTAAATGAGAAGGAGGGGTGCCCTTTTATAAGAGGGGTGAGGGGCACCTTTGGAAAAGCTAGAAATATTAATTTATAATAAATTCATATTCGGTTTCCAAAGGCTCCAAAGTTGACTATTCAAAGGATGAGGTGGGGATAGGTCTAAAACAACTCATCCAATAGAATTTAGACAGGTTTGGGTACTTATATTAACCTTATCTTTAAGTATTAACTCTAAGTTAATTAGTTTCACTTTTACAATGTCTCTTTGTATTTTTATATAATATGGTTAATAAACTTACTATATACATACAAGAGACCCCCAAGTGGTCCATTAATGATTAACCTATCATAATATAAGTCTCTTGGCCGAACCTTAGATTTTTAGGAATTTAATATCAATTAATAATATAATATTTGTTTTAAGAACTCTTTTATGTCAATTTTGACACTATTCAATAGTTGATTTTTGTGAAACTCATAACAGATTGATTACTTCGAAGAAAGTCAATTAAATCAATCCTAATATATCATATTATCCTAGAAAATTAGTTTAATTCATTAAAAGGTTCATATTTTATTTATTTGGGTATTTATAATATAACTTATTTTAATTTTTCACTATTATAGTAATTACGGAATCATCATTGTGTCATAAATAAAATAAATTATTTAATGTCTAAAAATTATAAATAAAATATCATTATGTAAGAAATCTTTTTATCTTTCTAATGAATATTTATAATATAAAATCCAACATGTATAACCCTATGTAAAAATTGTTCTTCTAAAAGATGTAAGCTTATGCCATTTTTATTTTTATTTTAGCTTTATTAATATAATGTGTCATTATCACTTACAAGTGGATCCATGGGGTCCCAAAATAGACCCAAAGATGCCCATGGTCGACCATGTATCAACCAATAGGGTTAAGACACGTTTTAGGGTAATTTAGTATTATTATAATATTATTTTTTAACCCTTATTTACCGGATTTACCCTTAACCATGGTAAATAAAATATTTACCGCAGTAATTATTCAAAATGTCTAAAAATAAAAGTTACCTATTTACACAATTTGAACATCCTGATTCCAAATATTGAATCCATTTTTCTAAATTCAAAACACATAAGTGGCAGAAATTAATTTAAAATTAATTCCCGCTGTCAAAACAAAAAGCGTGTTTTTAAGAGATAATAACTATCAAAAGATTGACACTAGTTTATGTTCGGTTTAATTGTAAAATTATGTCCAATGACCAACATTATATTAAGTGGTAAAAATATATTCTAAATATACTTTAAAACCACTCAAATTCATAATTTATCACTATTAATTATTTTGATTAAAAAAGTTGTTTTTAATTAAAATTTAGTAATTTTCACTATTCATCAAAATATTAAAGTTATCCGAAAAGTACCAAAATTTCACCTTAGGCTAAATTTGATATTCCGAATCCAAAAATGAAGTCCATTTTTAAAAATAAAATATATATAATTTCAAAAATTAGGTATTACTATTCATAACGGCTAGTTTGATCGGTTGTGGTGTGTGTTAAAACTCGAAGTTGCGTACAACACACGCTACTATTTTATTCAAAGGAAAGCGTACCGTGTAAGCTTGGGATGTTTCATTGTAAATTTTTTGATGTCCCCATTTAGTCAAAAAGTATAAAATATTGTATTTAAAAATGTTTCACTATTAAAAGTTGATAAAAGTGTAATACTGAAAATGAATCTGTTCTTGCATTATGACTAAGAAACTCATAATATGGATTCTAAAATTATAAGGATTATATAAAGTTTAAAACTTAGTTAATAATATTCATAACAGCTTTTGAATGGCTTTTTTTTTCCTTTGGTAATTCATGGTGTGATTGAACTCGGTGTTGCGTGTAGTGCAAGTTATTGAATTATTTTGAAGAAATAACACACTATGAAATCTTGGGGTGTTACATTCTCCCCTCCTTCAATAAATTGCGTCCTCGCAATTTGAAATTGTTCTTCGAAAATAAAAGGTTGAAAATAGAAAATATATTTGTGGGAAAACCCACATCGGAAATTGGGTTACTAAAATTTAGTCTTAATATGAGGAAAAGAGAAATGAAAGGGTCACCACCAAATTATGATCTTGATTAGGAGAACATTGGTGGAAATTAGAGACATATAATTGGAGGGAAAACGTAAATATTTATAGGTAGTGATTAAGGTCATCAATCACAAACAAGTATAAAATTGAGGTCCTTAAACTCATCAATCTATGATGATTTGAAATACCATCGGTTCAACAAAACATAGGATATTGGGATGACACATTTTTGACGTTTCAAAATATCTTAGTTGAAATCCCACATCGAAAAATGAATTAATGAGGCCTCTATTTAAAATAAAGAATGGAAAGTATGAAGATTACCGAAAATAACACATACTAGGGTTCCATGTAGGAAAATATGGATATGGAGGAGAAATCTAACCATCAATTATCTGATGGAGAGTGGTAGAGAACATGGCTATGAAAAGGCCAACAATCCCAAAGCCATAAATTAGTGATGATCTAAGGTACCATCTAGGACAACATTTTTGTTCTAAGTTCCTTTTCTTAACGTTGTGGAATTTATTTATGAGATTGGCTAAGATCATAAGGAGGTATACATACTTTATAATTAGAGTTTTATCCAATAATAAATTTCTACCACAAACTCATCTTTCACTCTAAAACATAATAGAACGTAAAAAAAAATTCTATTTACACTATTCGTATAGGGTTCCAAAATAATCGAATTTATAATTCATCTACAAGATCTTTTAATAAAAACTAAATTATTTAATCCAGGACATCTCGTGGGCCAGTGGTAGGTGATACACCCTTGTCGCCCTTCGGTTGCGGGTTCAAGTCTCGCAGCTTTGCCGGACGCGACGGGTTGTCGCCCGACCTCCGGGTTGTCCTTTTATGGCAGTCCAAAATTAATATCAAACATAGAATTTATTCAAAATACTTCTGTCCAAACTCACAGTCCAACATTTATAAGGAAGGTAAACATAATGTAGATCCTTTTTACCCTGTAATAGAATATTAATACCTTCATCATGTATTCTTTTAAAACACTGAAACATCCTGATTTACCATAATCCTTATTGATTACATTCATGCTCCCTTATTCCATATAGAATGCTGGATATACTTCATCAATCCAAAAATGTTTTAAACCCCACAATGATGGAATATACAAATCATTAATCAGCTTCAAGGTAGTCAAGAATATCCAATATAATTTATCCAAATCAATCATGTATTATTCTAAAATCACTACTTCGGTATCAGAACCATATTATGGTTTATCTTTCTCTCAACCATATATTTTCCAAAAATTTAACCTTCTATTGAGTCACTTTTCTTTGTTCCACACAATCTCAAGTCCTTAATGAAATAGTACTGCAGTACAATCCTTATATACTCCATAATTATTATAACAAGTACATTGTTGATACAACACTCAATTGACATAATCAACATAAGAACTCTAATCATTCCTCTTCATCTGTGGTAGTATCATAACTTGATTATTATCCAATAGCATCATTTGCGGCATAGTCTGATGACTGGGACATAGGTTCGCGTAGTGTCCAAACTCCTTGCAAATGAAGCATTGTACATTTGAAACCATTTTCTTACCCTTGCAGTCACATACTTTGTGCCCTTTTCCTCCACACTTATAACAAACTCCCATTCCTTTCAGGCAAGTTCCAGGGTGTTTCTTTCCACAGTTACCACATATGGGAAAATTCTTCTTTTCCCTTTTCCCTTTATCCATCTTTCTCTCTTCCATTCTTTTCTTCTCTTGATTCCCTTCAAAGCCATAGGACTCAGTAAACTCTTTAATTATCTTATCAACACATGATATTATTTCTTCATATGCTGATAATACATGGGAGACTATTTCTCTTATAAATTCTAGCTTAAGACCATGAAAGATATGATCCTTCCTTCTCTTTGAATCATGTGTATTTCTGGAGTTCTCATTCCTTCTATTGGGCGCCATTTCTAAACAATGGAATAAACTAGATCAGTTTATGAATCAAAATACATAATCCCATACTTATAAAACACTTAACCTAAATTGAACTATTTATGGATATAATCCATAATCATAAAAATGTTTTCTTTGAGGACGTATATTCTCATAAACCCTTCATAATGATTTGTAAATAAAATGAGAGTTATCCTAAGCATATCCCCCGGGAGTGTCGTAACCAAGAGTGCAGCAAGGCCCGTTGTCGTGCACCAGTTCCCGTTCGAGTCTAGCTCAAAGCGGTGTTTTCGGGTTTTACCCCTAGGTACATCTGTGCCAGAGCCGCCTCTACCTGCTCGTATCCAGACAGGGATGTATTGCTCGGAAAACTCACAAAATCTCTACAATACCAAAATTCTAGGAAGTTCTTCTATACTAATCCTCAAATTTCATCATAGGTCTACGTGCTCTAATCAGAGTTTATCTAAATCTAGCTTCCAAGGTTTGTACTAAACTTCCTCTGATACCAACTATAACGCCCCGACCCCAGCTACCCAGAGTCGGTGCATTAATTACATAACATTGGCATGATCACAAGAAAGATAAAATCTCGAAAGACCGATTGGTTTAGTAGCCTTGGAAACACTAGATATATTCATAAGTTTTACATTAAATCATAAAATGAAAAACTACTACAACAACATAATGTTTTCACAGTCCACACTATATCCCCTCATAATATCCCTGCAGGTCATTCATAACTTACTTCTTCACATCCTGGGAAAAATAAAACATAGAAAAGGGGTGAGCTCAAATGCCCAGTAAGGATAACAATATAGCGGAACATTCAAAATAATCATAGACATTTAAGGCAATGCATTACTAAAACAAAAGCCTTTTAAACTTGAACTTCAACAAAGTATGGAAAAAGTAAAATGAAATAATGCCATTTACTTATTCACATGGATATTCTACTAATCGAATAATCACATGAAAAAATCAATAACCACTTTCATAATTATAGAATGCATAATGTCAAACGTTAATTTCATTGTCTAGGCCTCATCCCAAGACCTAGGGGTTACTTCTAACCGGAACCCAACCCGGAGTGCCTCTAATAACCGGACACCAACCCGGAGTGCCTCTAATAACCGGACACCAACCCGGAGTACCTCTAATAACCGGAGACCAAACCGGAGGGCTTACTTTTACCAGTCCCTAACCTGGAGGGCTTACTTTAACCAGTCCCCAACCTGGAGGGCTTAATTTTACCGGTCCCCAACCCGGAACATACTTTTTTAGCACATTCATCTGAAGAAAAGTTTGAAATATAACATAAACATTCGGGTTAAAAATAGCATACGAAATGTCAATAGTTTCACCATAAACTATGAATGGTATAAAATAGCACATCCACATTCAAACATATCACAAAACCTTCAATACAATATAGAAGTTTTATATTATAATAAATCAACTTCAAATAATCTTAAAATCCATCAAAGGATGTTGACATAGATGAAATCAAAATTCTTTTAAAATAAGTATCTCCTTTTATTTTGAAATCATTTAAGATCCATATAAAATAAAACATTTTCTTTGAAAATATTCTTATAAGCTTGTAAGGAAAGCTTCGACGATTTTATAACGGCGGAAAATAACCGCACCCGCCGTATAAGTTAAAAAAAACATTCTTACCTCAATTCTGTCGAAAAGGTTAAAAAGGACCTTGTTTTGAAAACGACGGAAAGATTTCTTTATAAACCTCTTATAAAAAGTCAAACAAGGGTATAAATTACTTTAACCCATATTCTTGTAAATAGTAAAAATGTTTTGAAATACATTTTTAAGAAACATGGATGTGGATGATAAAGAGATCCCAGTAGATTATTACGTATAAACAACCTCGGATAATGAAGAGATTGTGAAATAACCCTTACCTTGTACTTTTCCTTGGTTGGGGTAGGTTAACCTCCTGTATAATGGTGAAATAATTGTTATTATATTATACAAGAATCATATATATTAATATGATATCATATATGATCTTTTAACATTGATTTGTTAATAATATCTTAGAATTATCGTCGTTTCGGGTGTTAACTTAATCATTTTCTTTTATATGTTTTGTTACATAAGTCATGTTTGTTGTATCTTATTCATATACAGAATGATATCAAGTCCTTAAACATCATTTTTAAATCATTAAATGATAATTATACTTGAATGTATACGATGGAGAATGAATCTCATCGTGTTCGTGGAGACGGTAGTCCGTACGTACGCACGAACGCTACTTCCATTTAATTTTTATTTTAAAAGAATCAAATCCAAATGATACATAGGTATATTACTATTCCAGTATAATATAATATTTTATATATGTTACTTAAGTTCATTAACACCATCCTTTATACGTTCCATGTGTGGTATGAACGAGTCATATCATTTTAAGGGGGCGGTAGTCCGCACTTCCTCAAATGAAATTATCGTATGTATATACAACATGAAACGAATAATGGTATGAAATAAAATGGAATTACAGAAGCTTATATATAAAATATATATCATTAATATCATATTTAATTACAGTGCCATCATAATGGCCACCATGAGAGGCGGTAAGATGTATTTGAACAATCATCGTTTCGTGAGGCGTTAGTTTGCCATCCACAGAAACATTATGTTCATCATCCATTAGATGGAGTTGTGTGTATGTGTAGTTTGAATCCTTCTTATAACAACATCCTAGTATATTTTGGATACTAGTGTTGTTACAAAAGAAAGTAAATAAAAAGATTTTGGGGGTTGGAGAAGAAAAATAAATGAAAATAATTTAAGAGAAATCGTTACCTTTAATCTAGGTAACTCACTTTGGTTGGAACCAAAGGACTTCTTGAAATGCTTTCTGCCTAAGGGGAAGCTTCAAGGAGGAGGAGAGGGATGTGGGGAGCTTATTTGGGCAGATTTTGGACGAGCCAAGTGGCTTGAGAGGTGTGAGTAAATGAGAAGGAGGGGTGCCCTTTTATAAGAGGGGTGAGGGGCACCTTTGGAAAAGCTAGAAATATTAATTTATAATAAATTCATATTCGGTTTCCAAAGGATCCAAAGTTGACTCTTCAAAGGATGAGGTGGGGATAGGTCTAAAACAACTCATCCAATAGAATTTAGACAGGTTTGGGTACTTATATTAACCTTATCTTTAAGTATTAACTCTAAGTTAATTAGTTTCACTTTTACAATGTCTCTTTGTATTTTTATATAATATGGTTAATAAACTTACTATATACATCCAAGAGACCCCCAAGTGGTCCATTAATGATTAACCTATCATAATATAAGTCTCTTGGCAGAACCTTAGATTTTTAGGAATTTAATATCAATTAATAATATAATATTTGTTTTAAGAACTCTTTTATGTCAATTTTGACACTATTCAATAGTTGATTTTTGTGAAACTCATAACAGATTGATTACTTCGAAGAAAGTCAATTAAATCAATCCTAATATATCATATTATCCTAGAAAATTAGTTTAATTCATTAAAAGTTTCATATTTTATTTATTTGGGTATTTATAATATCACTTATTTTAATTTTTCACTATTATAGTAATTACGGCATCATCATTGTGTCATAAATAAAATAAATTATTTAATGTCTAAAAATTATAAATAAAATATCATTATGTAGGAAATCTTTTTATCTTTCTAATGAATATTTATAATCGACAATCCAACATGTATAACCCTATGTAAAAATTGTTCTTCTAAAAGATGTAAGCTTATGCCATTTTTATTTTTATTTTAGCTTTTTTAATATAATGTGTCATTATCACTTACAAGTGGATCCATGGGGTCCCAAAATAGACCCAAAGATGCCCATGGTCGACCATGTATCAACCAATAGGGTTAAGACACGTTTTAGCGTAATTTAGTATTATTATAATATTATTTTTTAACCCTTATTTACCGGATTTACCCTTAACCATGGTAAATAAAATATTTACCGCAGTAATTATTCAAAATGTCTAAAAATAAAAGATACCTATTTACACAATTTGAACATCCTGATTCCAAATATTGAATCCATTTTTCTAAATTCAAAACACATAAGTGGCAGAAATTAATTTAAAATTAATTCCCGCTGTCAAAACAAAAAGCGTGTTTTTAAGAGATAATAACTATCAAAAGATTGACACTAGTTTATGTTCGGTTTAATTGTAAAATTATGTCCAATGACCAACATTATATTAAGTGGTAAAAATATATTCTAAATATACTTTAAAACCACTCAAATTCATAATTTATCACTATTAATTATTATGATTAAAAAGGTTGTTTTTAATTAAAATTTAGTAATTTTCACTATTCATCAAAATATTAAAGTTATCCGAAAAGTACCAAAATTTCACCTTAGGCTAAATTTGATATTCCGAATCCAAAAATGAAGTCCATTTTTAAAAATAAAATATATATAATTTCAAAAATTAGGTATTACTATTCATAACGGCTAGTTTGATCGGTTGTGGTGTGTGTTAAAACTCGAAGTTGCGTACAACACACGCTACTATTTTATTCAAAGGAAAGCGTTCCGTGTAAGCTTGGGATGTTTCATTTTAAATTTTTTGATGTCCCCATTTAGTCAAAAAGTATAAAATATTGTATTTAAAAAGGTTTCACTATTAAAAGTTGATAAAAGTGTAATACTGAAAATGAATCTGTTCTTGCATTATGACTAAGAAACTCATAATATGGATTCTAAAATTATAAGGATTATATAAAGTTTAAAACTTAGTTAATAATATTCATAACCTCTTTTGAATGGCTTTTTTTTTCCTTTGGTAATTCATGGTGTGATTGAACTCGGTGTTGCGTGTAGTGCAAGTTATTGAATTATTTTGAAGAAATAACACACTATGAAATCTTGGGGTGTTACACTAACACCATGTTCAGGCCACCATTGGGTACCCAAAAAGACTATATGATTACTGGTATTTAAAATGGCCAACATTTTTCTAAATTTTCATGATTATTTCTTAGGATAATGAGCATGGGACAAGGATGACTCTCATGATGATAACTTGATAGAATTAAATCATTTTTTATTTTCTTAAATGTATTGTTTATCATCCTTGTATTTATATTTTGACTACTTCATTAGACACATATGAAATGTACAACAATTTTTTGTATGAGGTGGTTATCATAATTGATTATATATCAGACTTATGTTATTTACATATAAACTGGTTACTATACTTTTTCTAATACATGAATATAATTTATTAATCTATGTTACTCTCTTGTATGAGGGATTATTCTCCTCATTGAATCAACCTAGTCCATAATTGCTAGTCAAAATACCCTTTTGATTGGGGAAATGAGCCTGATGTCATGTGGAAAACAAGTTCTTGGAACCCTTATTTGTCATTAAGGTATGGGGTGTGTCATGACCCACTCCCACCAAGGATTCCCCTCCTGAGCTCGCAATGGTGGATGAGAGATAATGACCCCTAAGTCCCGCCTCTAGTAGGCCCCGGAGTGGTGAATAACACCAATGGTATGAGTTTTTCACAATATGGGAGGCATTAACCTTCATATTTATTTAAGATCAGGAAATAGGATGAGTCAAACACTAAAAGAAAAAGAAATGAAAGACAATTAAATAATAACAAACCAATCCCACATGAATGTTTAAATAGTTTAGAAACAAGGTACAAGTACCAGAAATCTCAAAAGTATAATACCAAAAGAAACATGATTACATCAAACTGTAACAAATCCAACTATCCCAACTAGTAGGGTCCCACATGGCCCTGGTAGTCCTCCTAGAAACCTAAATGTAAATATATGATGAGAATAAAATTTTACTCAGTAATGAAACCTAATGCTCTTGTGCACAAGTGTGGAGACATCCTAATGTCCCGTGAGAAAAACATAAAAAACCAAAACCTACCAAGGAATTCAATCCATCCAACCTCACCAGCCACACTCACCAAAACACATAAAAACAGGTAGTAGTATATAAGAACAAGAGTATTTGTTACCCCACACCATTTCCCTCTAGTTAGCTCGTCTTCCTAACGGCAAACGTCATTACGCTACCACACTCTTCCCGCATGCACACACCTGGGCCTCACGAATCACACGTCTCGCCCGCACAGAACTAGGCCTCACAACCACGTATCCTGCCCCCACACACCTATGCCTCACAACCAAACATCCCGCCCGCACACACCTGGGCCTCAAAACCACATATCCCGCCTGTAGACACCTAAACCTCACAGCCACATATCCCGCCCGCACACACCTGGGCCTCATCTCAATGATTCTTGAGAAAAAGTAAACCCTCCCGAAGAGTCTTGGGCTAATACCACCAAAATCGAAACCTACCTGAAGAGTCTTAGGTGTAAGGTCACCGTAAAGCCATCACAACCTATGAAAGAAGGATCAAGAATGATATAGTAACTAAGGAGGAAACACCCTCTCCCATGAAATGGGAGTGTTCGTCACTAAGTGCTCAACATGGGTGAGGTGCGACAAAACACAAAGATACAGATATATATATATATATATATAGCAAACACTCATCCAATCCTATGGTTTCTAAACAGAGAAACTGAGCACGTGCCTCAGCACTGCTATATCAAAGCATGCATACAACAAATAATCCCAACCCAATTTAGGTTTTCATGTTTTAGCATTATTAGTTTATTAGTTCCTTAACTACTTGGAAAATATCCAAAACCGACCATATCAATTATTCGTAAAACATATCCCTACCATCTACAATTCATGTTAGGAAAACACAAGGAATAAAAACATGTCCCTTCTTATTAACCAACAAGACCCATTGATTATTATTCCTTTTCCATTACCATTACCCACCATTCATTAACTCTTCCACTTATTTATTATTCACAAACCATAGTTTTTTCACATTCATCCCATCCCGGAAGCCCCACTTCCAACCACCATAACCACAACACACCAATTCACGTACATCATCATCACTTTATACCATTTATCGCAGCCCCTCTGCCCACCACTAACATAGCATTCACCCCAACCCACAACCAAGCCAACCGCAGCCCCGCTAATCACCCTATCCACAACAACCCACAAAACACTCCCGTCACATAAACCATATCCAGAAATCAAATGTTCATTATTTTAGTTTTGTTTAACCGGGGTGATCATGGAAGGGTTCTAGTTATTCATTTAATCAGCCATCATTACGTGATTAACCAATTTCAACATTCAACAATGTTTCCATCCATAAATTGTCTAGAGGGATAGGGAAGAATTTAATTGTACATGTAAAGGTACCCAATGACCGTGATTTTCAATAGGCATAAGCCTATTAAATTCCCAACATATCAATAGGATAAACAAAGATAGACATAACATCGTCCCCATCCCCATTCTTTAATCCAGTTATTATCTTTATTAAACAGGTTCAAAAGTGTTTCACGTAAACAATAGAACACCCACCCTGCATGATGCACAATTTAGAGAGACAATGGTAAGATCCCTACCTCCACAGGTTCTAATCACAACGCTCCCCCGGATCAACTTTAGAAGACGTTCGTCGGTGTCTGTCACTTCTGTCAAATCCCGGAAAAACCTACTCAGGAGGAATCTAGGAAGGAAAGGCTATAGGGAAGACAATAGATCCAGGCTTATAAGTTCCTCCTCATCGTTACGATCTCGTGGATGCGGACGGATCGTAAATCAGAGCTCGGATGTAGAAGTTATGGAAGAAAATAGCCTTTGAGTCTCTTGAGAGAGCTCTGCTCAAGGGAATGGGGAGAAGAGGAGTGAGATGAAAAGGAGGAGGGGACCCCACCATTTACAAGCGATACAAACAAAATTACACGACGTGTAGTTTCTAGTACATGACATGTAATCCCCCATTTCATATGGTCACCACACAGCTTCCAACATGGCCTTCAATGCGGAACGCAGCCGTTGACTGGTCAACACAGAGTTTGAGGTTAACGCATACACGAGGATGGACTACACAATGTGTAGTATGGGATACACAGTGTGTACTCATTTATTTCACATGGAAAAGACATGACCCCAACACAACACATGGTAGTTGATAGGTCAACACATGGTTTGAGTGTAATGCGTACACGGGGAGAGGCTACACGACCTATAGTATGGAATCACGGTGTGTACTCATTTATTCACATGGAAAGGAAATGGCCTTCAACATGGGGTATACATGGTTTGGAGGTACACAATGTGTACTCACAATACATGGTGTGTAGTTACAAAATTTTGGAATGAGTGGGAAAAGTCCATTTTACCCTCCAGAACACTTCATGACCTTCTTTTTGACAATGGAATGGGCCAGAGAGGTTCGGTCCATTACATCAGATACCTCTTTAAACAATATCGTCCCGGAGAATTCAAAATCCAACCCAAATGAACCCAAAACGATACCTCTTATGGATATCCTTATAAAAGGAACCCATACAAAAAATATATTCATATGTGTAAAGAATTCCTTCTTCTATGTCAAGATATTATCCAATTTAGGTGGCACTGACTTGCCTGCAGAGGTTTAATTGCATCATCATTAATGCGTCTAGATTAATAATTGGGACTTCCCACTTCCATACATTATGATTTTTCTACATGCACTACCCCCAACACCACACAACCAACACACTGCCCAAACACGTGGTTTGGGGAAATTCCTTCACATATGTCGAGATATTATCTACTTTAGGCAGCACTGACTCGACCACACGGGTTCAATCGCATCCGCATTAATGCGTCTCGATTAAGGATCAGGTTTTTCCTTTTACCCACACATCCGGACATGCTACACACTTCCAGAGAACATGGAAACAAAAGTTCTTACAACCGACAAGCCAAGAATTCCCTATATCAAAGGTATAGAGAATAACATCAAAATAAAGCTCAAAAAAACAATGCAAAACACAAATCAAAACAACTATGGGTACTGAGTGTGCATATGAGACTCCCACTACCAAGTTCTCTCCTCGTGGCCACCATGCTTCCACAACACACGAACCAAGGGAATAGTTTATCCATGGAGCACATTCTCTTTAAGATCCTTGGTTCTAACTGGTCGTTCCCCGAAGGTCCCGTCGTCTCCCATATCTAACTATTCCAAGTAGATAATGTGAGAGTCATTGTGTATGTACCATTGAAGCTGGGAGAAGTGGAAGACATCATGAACCTTCTCCAATTGAGGTGGGAGGACTAGCTAAAATGTCACCTCACCGACTCGCCTCAGCACCTATAAAGCTCTAACGATCCTAGGGGAGAGAATAATCCCTTTACCAAAACTCTGATTCCCCCATCGAGGGGAAACCTTCAAGAACACATGATCTCCCACCTCGAACTCCAAGGGCTTTATATGACGATCAACATAAGACTTCTGTCGATCATGAGCCACTTTCATCCTCTCACACACAAGATAGACTTTCTATATTGTGCTCTATACTACCTATTGCCCAAGATCACCTGTCTCACCGACCACTTCCAAGAAAATGGGTGAACAACATGGTATTCCATACAAAGCCTCAAATGGTGCCATGCCAATAGTAAAGTGGAAGATGTTGTTGTAGGAAAACTATACTAAAGGCAAGTTTCATACCCATGATCCTCTGAAATCTAGAACACATGCTCACAGTATGTCCTCCAATGGCTGGATAGTCTGCTCTGTCTTCTCATCAGTCTGGGGGTGGAAAGCAGTGCTAAAGCGTATCCAGGTGCCAAAAGCATGATGTAACAGCCTCCAGACTCATGAGGTAAACCAAGTATCCTGATTTGAGACGATAGTCTTTGTAACCCCATTGAAAAGCACAACCTCTTCTACATACCTCTGTGCTACGGTAGTCACCAGGCCCATCTACTTAATTGCTAAGAAGTGAGCTGATTTCGTCAGTCAATCCACCACTACTTAGATAGCATCATAACCACCCTGAGCTCTGGGTAGTACTGTGAAAATGTCCATTGAGATTTCATCCCATTTCCACTTGGGGACATCTAAAGGAATCAAGAAACCCCTGGGAACACAATGTTCAATCGTCACATTCTGAAACACAAGGTACTTAGCCCCAAACTCCACCACTGCCAGTTTCACCCCAGGCCACCAAAACTGTTCTCTCAGGCCTCGATACATTTATGAAACTCTAGGATGTACCTCCAAGGATGAGCTATGGAACTCATGTGGAACTCCCTCATTCATCGCATCTGGATCAAACATCCTTCCATAAAAATCATCTGATGTCGGCTATCCTCTGACCATCCTTCTAGAGTGTTTCCCTGATCAATATGATCCCACATTACTTCTGCCTCATAGTCTCCCCACTGAGACTCTTCATCCTGCTGCAACAAGGAGTATTTCACCATCATCAGAAACAAATAGCCTCTAACACCCTCTACCCTTGCATCCAAGTTCAAGGTAGCTAACTCTCCCATCCCCCTCCAAGCATCATCAGATCCCTGAACTATTTCCTTATGAGACTTCCTGCTCAAGGAATCACCCACAAAATTTACCTTACCATCATTGTGAGAGATCTCAATGTGATTGTCTTGGAGAAACTTTACCCATCTCCACTTCTGTAACTTCAGGTCACGCTAGGAGAAGATAGAACGTAAGCTCTTGTGATATGAGAAGACCACAAAGCGCTCCCCAAAGAGGTCATGTCTCCACAATTTCAGTGAGAACACTACTGCTGTAAGCTATAGGTCATGGGTGGAATAGTTTCGCTCATGAGTGTGTAACTGCTTAGACCCATAACAGATCACACCATTATTCTGCATCAGTACGCACCCCAATCCTAGGCCAGAAGCATCAAAAAACACCTCATACAACAACCCTTCCTCTGGAAACCTGAGTACAGAAGCACTGAACAACTTCTACATGAGGAATTCAAAAGATTTCTGGCACTGATTGCTCCATTGGAAGACTAGGTTATTCCTATTCAAAGTTTTTAATGGAGCTACAACTAGAGAGAAGTCCAAAACAAAAAACCTATAGTAACCTGCCAACCCCATGAAACTACAAACTTATGCCATGCTCTTGGGTGCCGCCCAAGAAAGAACTTCCTCTACCTTCGCCGGGTCCACTAACACTCCATGCTGAGACACTATGTGCCCAACGAACTGTACTTCTTGTGTCAAGAACTTACACTTTGATAATTTCATGTAAATATGGTGGTGTGGAAGGACATCCAAGACTACCCATAGATTCTCAACATGCTCCTCCTGTGATCTTGTGTTGATCAAGATGTAATCGATAAACACAATGATGAACCAATCCAGAAACCCTAGGAAGAAACAGTTCATAAGTCCCATGAACGCAGCTGGTGCATTCGTAACTCCAAATGGCATCACCACAAACTCGATGTGCCCATACCTGCACATGAAAGCCATCTTCAAGATGTCACCATCCTTTACCCTCAGCTGATTATATCCAGATTGTAGATTGATCTTGGAAAACCAATTTGATCCCCTCAACTGGTCGAAGAGATCATCTATCCTTTGAAGTGGACAACGATTCTTGACCATTACCTGATTCAACCTTCGGTAGTCTACGCATAGCCTGAGACCACCATCTTCCTTCTTTATGAAAAAAACTGGAGCACCCCATGAAGACACGCTAGGATGAATGAAAACCTTCTCCATTAGATCGTCAATCTGAATCTGAATATCCCACAACTCCGAAGGTACCATCCAATAAGGGGCCATCGATATAGGGCAGGCACTAGGAAATAAGTCTATCCTGAACTCAACGTCACGTCGGGGGGTGGGGGTCGAGTCACAACCTCCTTGAGAAAAAGATTGAGGAACTCCCCAACAACCTCTAGGACATCCATCATCTCTATATCAGTATAAACAACTGATAATCCACCTAACAAGGAAATGAGAGGCTTCACATGCCGACTTCCCACCTGATAGCTCCTCTCACAAACAAAAGATACACACTGCCCATCCATGTCGGAGAACACGACCCTTCTTTAGAAGCAGTAGATAACAGCACTAACAGAAAACAAACTGTCGATGCCTTGGATGACATCAAATGGCTACAACTATATCAAAAGAATGTACCGACTAGATCAATGTGGTCTAAACGTCAGCCCACACCCCCCGAAAAAACCAGATATGCTGGTCTGGACTCCAACTCGTGTACTCAGCACTAGGGGTATAGAAAATATCTCTAATTCTAGACCCAAGGCATGGGCTAGACCAGGTGCAAAAAACAAGTGCGAATCACCTGAATTGAAAAAAGCATAAATGAGAGTGTTGAACGAATAAATCAAACCTCGCACCACCTTTGGTCCTACCAGAGTTGTCAACTCTGCTGGGTGCAACTATCCATGCCCAGCTCTTCTACCTCTCTGATGTCGACCACCTCCCAAACCAGACCCTGGTCAAGGTCCCTGAGGAGCACCCTGAGGTCGGCCTCCTCCTGCAAATTATTCCCTCAGTGGAGCAGGGTCTTGCTGCTGTTGGAAGGTCATCGCTGGAAACTGGTGCTGTTGAGGAGGGTGCTGAAATAGCCCACCTCCACCTTACTAAGCTGAGGTCGGACACCAACTCTGAATGTTCCTATAACCTCCATAATAAAAACACTTTCGTCTTGGGACTGTGATAAAGGGACGAGGACCTGAAGATCTGAACTGGTACTGCTGAGGCTTGCTCCCTAATGGCCTAAATCTGGAAGGTCCTATTGCAAGAGACCTACTGCTGACTGCCTTCCCCTTCGACGAACCCTGCTGGATCACCTCCCGTGGTGAACCTCCCTAGAAGTTCATCCTCTATACAGGCTCTTCATTCTTCTATAATTTCAAGTACGTTGGATGGGTGTAGGGGGTGACATTATACTAGAGCAAAGGACGGAGCGCCTCCTCCAAACATCTCACCCTAGACTCCTCATCCGGAACGATATCCGAAGTAAAGCGTAGGAGATTCTTGAACTTGATCCCCATCTCTCAAAATGAAATACTCGCCTGCTGAAGGGAGAGTAACTCCAGCCAATTTTCCACCTTGATCTAGGAAGAAAGGAATTCCTCTCAAAAATCATTCTCAAATTCAGCCCACAGAACCTATTCCTCTGTCCTCTCTCCGAGGTTGAGCGTCCACCAATGTCACACCTCTCCACTCAGCTGACTGACTGCTAGGGGAACCCAGTACTCCCTCAATGAACATATAAAGGTAAAACATATCCCTAGCTCTTCATTCCCCCCCTCTATCTTTATATCTGATGTACTACCCTCGTACTTATTGAGGGTGTATCGATTGGAAGAATGGAGAGTCTTCTTCCACCGGTTATCCTCCTCCTCACGGTCAATCCTCAACTGATCGACCACCTGAATCTGTTGGGTCTTAGCTGTCTGAGCCACCAGGGGATGACGTCCCGGTGCCATTGCTGTACGGTAAACAAAGATCGCATAAGCCCAAGTAGTAAGGAATTCCTCAAGGTTTTATTTTATCATTTTATTCAATTTCTTTCCCACAACAACCAAATCAAGTAAAACACAATCATGATGATTCATGTACCATCCCTTGGGTCTCTACCCTGCATTCAATGTAGTTTCACCTGGACATTCGGTAGGCTCATATTCCTTGCATCAGATCACAGGGGGCCCTAAAATCCCATGTCCTAGTCGGTTTTCTCTGGCCTATGTCACACACCATGATCAACCAACACTGTTTCCCTACCATCCCATGAAATCCTTACTGTTCCTAACTCCAGACTCCATCCTATCTCCCAAACATTAGCTCTGATACCATTCAGTCATTGACCCCCTCCAACCTAGGATGCCCGTCCTGAGCTGGCAATGGTGGAAGGGAGATAATGACCCCCCGAGTCCCGCCTCCAGTAGGCCCCAGAGTGGAGACCAGCACCAACAGTAGGAATTTTTCACAATATGGGAGGCATTACACTTTAAATTTATTTAAGATCGAGAAATAGGATGAGTCAAACACCAAAAGAAAAAAGAAAAGAAAGACAAGTAAATAAACACAAACCAATCCCACAAGCATGTTTAAATAGTTCTGAAAAAACGTACAAGTATATGAAATATCAAAATTAGAATACCAAAATAAACAAGAGTACAACAAACTGCATCAACTCCAACTGTCCTGACTAGTAGGGTCCCGCATGGCCCTGAATGCCCTCCTAGAAACCTGAAAGTAAATGCAGGTTGAGCATACCAGTATACTCAGTAGGGAAACCTAAAGCTCTTGTGCATAAGTGGGGAGAAAACCTAATGTCTCATGAGAACAAAAGAAGAATCCAAAAAGTATCATGTAATCCAATCCACCTAACCTCACCAGCCACACTCTCCAAAACACATAACAATATGTAGTAGTATATAAGAACAAGAGTATGGGGTACCCCACACCATTTCCCACTAGTTAGCTGCTCTTTCATACGGCGAATGTCCTGACGCTACCACACTCAACCCACCAGAACACACCCAGTCCTCACAACCACATATCCCTCCCTCACACACCTTGGCCTTACAACCACATATCCCGCCCGCACAACCTCGGCTTCATCCCAAAGATTCTTGGGAAAAACCAAACCTTCCCAAAAAGTATTGGGATAATTCCACCACAATCTAAACCTACCTGAATATTCATAGGTGTAAGGTCACCTCAAGCCATCCCATCCTATGGAAGAAAGAGCAGGAAGGAACTAGTAACTAAGGGGAAAAGACCATCTCACAGAAAATGGGAGTGTTCGGCACTAAGTGCTAATCATGGGTGAGGTGCAACAAAGCACAAAGATACAGATATATATATATATATATATATATATATACCAAACACATAGCCCAACCTAAGGTTTGTAAATAGAAAACTGAGCATGTGCCTCAGAACTACTATATCGAAACATTCATACAACAAAAAATCCCAACCCAATTTAGGTTTTCATGTTTCAGAAGAATTAGTTTATTAGTTCTTTATCTAATGGGAAAATATCCGAAACCAACCATATCAATCGTTCGTAAAACATATCCCTGTCATCCACAAATCATGTTAGGAAAACACAAGCAACACAAACAAGTCCCTTCTTTTTAACCAACCAACCCCATTGATTATTATTCTCGTATCATTACCATGCCCCACCATTCATTAACTCTTCCACTTATTTATTATTCAAAACCCATAGTTCATTCACATTCAACCCATCCTTGCAGCCCCACTACCAACCACCATAACCACAACACACCGAAACTCATACATCATCATCCCTTGATACAATTTATCACATCCCCGATGCCCATCACTAACACAACATTCACACCATCCCACAAACAAGACAACCGCAGCCCCGCTACTCACCTGATCAGAAAATAACCCACATAACGCTCCCTTCACAAAAACCCTAACCAGCACTCAAATGTTCATAATTTCATTTTTTTTAAATGGGGTGATAACACAAGGGTTCCAGCTATTCATTTAATCAGCCAGCTTTACGTGATTAACCAATTACACATTCAAAAAAAATTCCATCCACAAACGGTATAGAGAGATAGGGAAGAATTTAATTGTTCATGACAAGGCCCCAAATGACCATGATTTTCAGTAGGAATATGCCTATTCCATTCACAACAAATCAAAAGGATAAACAAAGATAGAAATAACAACTTCCCCATCCCCGTTCTATAATCCAGTTATTATCTTAATTAAACAGGTTCAAAAGTGTTTCAGGTAATCAAGAGAACACCCACCGCACATGATGAACAACTTATAGAGACGAAGGTAAGATCCCTACCTCCATAGGTTATAATCACAACGCTCCCTCGGATCAACATTAGAAGAAGTTCGTCGGTATCCATAGCTTCTGTAAAATCCCGTAAAAACCTCCTCAGGTGGAAGATGGGAAGAAAAGGACAAAGGGAAGACAATAGATCCATGCTTCAAAGTTCCGCCTCGTCGTTATGATCATGTGGATACTGAAAGATCTCAAATTGTACCTCGAACATAGATGTTATGGAAGAAAAGAGCCTTCGAGTCTCTTGGAAGAGCTCTACTTGAGGGAATGGGGAGGAGAGGAGTGACTTGAAAAGGAAGAGGGGACCCCTAATTTTATAGGCATGGAAAAAAAGTACACGGCATGTACTTTCTAGTACAGGGCGTGTACTCGGACATTTCACACATTCACCACGCAGCTTCTAACACAGCCTTCAACGCAGAACACGACTGTTGACTGGTCAACACATGGTTTGAGGGTAACGTGTACGCGAGGAGGGACTACACGGCGTGTAGTATGGGATACATGGAGTGTAATCATTTATTTCACACAACAAGGATACAACTCCAACATGGCACGCGGTTTGAGGGTAACACGTACACAGGGAGAGACTACATGACATGTAGTATGGGATACACGACATGTACTCATTTATACACACGGCTAGGACATGGCCTTCAACACGAGGTATACACGGTAAGGGAGTACACGACGTGTACTCACACTACACGACACGTAGTTACAAAATTTCGGAATGTTTGGAAAAAGACCAATTTACCCTCCAGAACACTTCATGACCTTCTTTTTGACAAAGGAGTGGGACAGAGAGGTATGGGAAATTACATGGTGTTACAAAGCGGTATATGATAATTTTTTTTTGGTTTTTTAGTATTTTGATAAAATTTATATAGATTTGAAATAAATAGAAATCAATAATGAGTTTTTATTGGGATTAGCTAACCCGTGTAGTGGAAAATGAAGAATTCCCTCGAATGAAAAAGATGTTTTCAATATTTTGATAATTAGAGTTGATTTGATTACACTATTTGGTAAATAGTTGATTTCAGAAGTTATTATTGATATGAAATTTAGTTATATTGTTTTTTCTTATGCTTTCATCAGGGTGCATGTATCCGTCAGTCAAGGACGTGCAACTGTTGTCCCGCATTACTGCTGTCCAAAGGCAGGAAGAAACTATTTCTTATTCGGGGAATTTTCCTCCTTGATCGAATCGGGTAGATGGGATGTCAGTTCCTCCTTCTATGGATTCCTCCTCAGAACTCTTTACCTAGTCCATGTCTCACTTACAGATTTAGTCGTTGTCCGTGAATCTCATTCCCGGTTCCATGTCATTGCAGACATTGGTCAATTGCACTACTTCTCTCAGGGCATTCTTTGGGGTCTTAACATGGTAGCTACCTTCGGTCGGAGTAGATGAAAACCACAAACATGTCAGGAATATCATGATGATTGGACATTGGGGAACCTGTATTCTTCCTCATAGGAGGGAATATGAAGGGAACAGAAATCGAGGTATCCCATGTTGGTTGTAGGGTATCTTATCCCAAAGCCATGTCTCTGAGGTTTTCCTCACCTTCTCATGTTTAACAAAGGGTCATAGGCATATCTCTATTGTTTTCCTCATTTTCGAATGTCTAAAATGGTCTATTCCACGAGTTTTACATATTTTGAAGGTAGATACCCAAAAAGAGTGTCATCTATGTTTTTCGTCAGGCATCTCATGTTTATAATGAGGTAGGCCTCAAGTTTATCATCGTACCAAGACAATATGGGTGTGATCAGAATATCCCATAGTGATGGATCATATTGGTCCATCCCACGGAGGGAGTTCCAGGTTTTTTAACAAGTTGATGGATCAAAACACTCAATAAAAGTAGACTTATGATGGTCTATCCCATAATGGGATGATGGCACACCGTGAAGGCTAATCTGGACAGCACTGTGGGAGGATTAGAAAGAGTGAAACATATAATGAGGGACACCAATGTTTACTATTGGCACAGATTGAACAATATAGAGGTTTCCAACTTACCCTGTGTAGATGACAGGGATCAAAGCCCACATAGTTCGAATGGGTGATGGATTAAGCTGTACACAAAGGACAACAAACCAGATACATGGTGGAGATTACGCATGGAAAGTGGCCTAAGTACTGATAGGCATAGTTAGGTGGTGGATGACAAGATCCCACCTATATTTGGTGGCTTAGGTATAAATCAGGACTGTTGATTGGGAGTTTAATGAAGTGGAGGAAGAATGATATGGAACCAAAGTGAGGATGATGATGTTGTTGGGATTGAGCCTTGAAGAGACTTCCTACATATCCATCTGGGAAAGAATCAAAGTCCGCTTAGTTTGGTGGGTCAATGGGATGCCTAAGGAGGTGACCCCTGAGAATTGATGCATGGATATGACCTGGATTAAGTGGAACCTCTGTCATGGTGCATGACCTTCCAGAAACACATTTGCTTGAGGGAGAGGCCACTTGGGACATGAGTGATGGGTTTGAATCTATGGGAGACTTTATAAGTATCCCCAAGGAAGGGAATCCATGTCAACATACTTTAGGATTGGTGTATAGAATCTAGGAGTGCATAATGGGACAATGACCTGATGATATGTTGGGTCTTAATTGTGGTTACCAGCCCAGTTGGTCTGACGCTGCTGGGGCGGACCAGAGATGTGGGTCCCAACGAAATGGATTACAACATCTTACCATTTCATGGGGTTTAATGAGGCCTTCCATTGAATGGGGTAGAAAATGGAATACCACTACATGGGATTGACAGCAACTTGCCACTGAATGGGGATCACAGTAGAATACTACTATATATGGGTCAATTTATTGTCATTTAGGGACAAAAGGGGCATACAACATAATGTCATCAGTATGGGGTGGACTAACATGAAGTGGTTGGGACCGATGGTTGTTGGGATTGAACCTGAGGGAGGCTTCTTATGTACCTAGATATGGCCAATATCAAATTCCATGTTGTTTGGAAATTATATGTGAAAATACATGAAGGGAGATGGGACCAATGGTTGTTGGGATTGAACCGAAGGGAGGCTTCTTATGTACCATGCATTGGTAGTGATCAATTTACATGTAGTTTGAGATGGGTTTTGGTGAACCGACATAAAGTGTTCCGGAAAAATGGATGGTGGGCTTGATCCAGAGGGAGGCTTCATATGTACCATGCCTTGGAAAGAATCCAAGTCCACATAGTTCACGAGTGTTTGGTGAACCAACGTGATGGGAGTTGGGACGAATGTTTTTTGGGCTTGAACTTCAAGAAGGATTCCTAAATACCCTGTCATGTAACTAATATAAGTCTACATAGTTCGAGAGAGGTGTTGGTGATCTGATGAGATGGGGGATGGGACCAATGGTTTTTGGGATTAATCCTTGTGGAGGTTTCCTGCATACCATTCCTCGGAAAAGTTCAATGTCTGTGTAGTTCAGTATTTTTTGGTGATTACACTCTAAGGCCACCCATGGAGGATGTCATGGTATATGATTACTCTATTCCCTTTGTGAGTCATGCTCGGTGTGAGAAAAATTGGTAGAAAGGACCCAATGATAATTGCACAAAGTACGTCTATGAAGGGTGGTGAATAGGGAAAACACATGGAAGCAGTATGGGTTCCACTATGGAGCCACAATGGTAAATTTGGATTACTGCAAGGAATATTCTCAGTTTTTGTTATGTAGTAGTAATGAGTAATGTGTTCTACACAGGGAAGCTACCTAAGTGCCTCTATCGAGTGATAATGGGGAATGGGGCATACACAAGAAAGTTGCACGGGTGCCGCTATGGAGAGACAACGATGAATGATTCATACGCAAGGAAGATACCCTTGTGCCACAATGGAGTGTAATCGTGAATGGGGCTTATGAAAGGGTGTTGTCCGGGTGCTGCTATCGAGCAGAAATGGTGAATTAGGCTTACGTAGGGAAGCTGTCTGGGTGCCACTATAGAGCGGCATTGGTGAATGAGGCTTATGCAAGAAGCTGTCTGGATGTCATCCTCATGTATGGTCATGAGGGCATCTCAAATCACTGGTGGGTCAAGGGATATTATTGAAGTCTACACATATGCATTAGTTCACATGTGGGATAACTCCAAGGGCATTAGAATCAGTCCGAAAAATGGGAGATTAAAATTTTTAGTCACATTCCAATCTTTCAGAACACAATGAGGATGGTGTGGAAATGGAGGATCTCTTTTTAACATGTCATAAACAATGCATACATATCATTATATCTTGAAATGGGAATAATAAAATGAGGTTCGACTGTTGACCGTGTTCGAAACATAGGACCGGACTAGAAGTGCCATCCAAAGTCTTCCGGGTTGTTGGCCTAGAATGGTAGGTAAGACGATGAGGCATGGGACCTAACTGTTATGTTGTCCCTTAAGACATGGAAGAGGATAAAGATCTGAATGATAGACATGCAATGATTGAGGTGGAGTGATGGAAGGTTTGAACAGATTATAATTATCTGGAAATTATGCCACTGTAATCATGACAAGAGGTATCTTATGCTTTTCACATAAGCCATCTCTTATATGAAACAAGAGGAATGCTATTATTGAATGATAGGTAATTCTATAGTTTAAAATCATGTAGAGTGGACTATTAGAATAGTATGATGGAGCATAAGTCATATCTTGTATTGACTAAGAGGCATCCTATATTTTCCACATAGGGAGTACTAAATATTATAGTCATCTACAGAAGACTATTGGCATCTTATTCTAGGAGTATAAGTCATATCATGTATGGAGCACGAGGAATACTATGTTTGGAACATAGTGTGTACTACATTTTATATTCATGTATATAAGACTATTGGAATGTAATTCTTGGAGCATAAGGAATCTATTGTTTGGGGAATGGGGCATCTTAGGTTTGGAACATAGGGTGTTATATAGTTTATAGTCATGTAGATAGGACTATTGGGAGTAAGGAGCCAAGAAATGGATCATTTTGGGACTTACACAAGAGTGTCCCTTTCTGGTTCAACGTATAATTGGTGTCACATTATGGGGTTTGGATGAGTTATATTAGGAATGGTTCTCCTCAATGTACTCAGGAATTATTGTCGAGAATCTCATCTCACGACATGTGAAATGGAGCAAGTGGAATATGTAGACTCAAGGTATTTCGTGGGGATTTTAGGAGTATCTCAAATCACGGTAATACATAGGTGAATGATAGTTGTGAATAAGGGAACAATGGATAATGTCGACGTCGGGGCCAGAAATGTTAATGGGGTGACTCCCCATTTTTGGGGGGTTTGTAACGGATGCGATGAGACCGGCATGGAGGGACGAGACCACTACCCAAAACTGAACTGGAGTGGGGGTGCAGGGGTCATATCCCCCATAGTAAGGAGCAGTGGGAACAATGGTAGGATCTGTTCAAAGGATAGGACTTCGAGAAGTCGAATCGTAGAGTAAAGGGGCTCGGAGAGAATGGAGTCACGCAAAGCTGCTTCGTGAAGCAATGTTTCTCTCAAAAAATGGACTCGCAAAGCATAGGTTCTCATAGAGAGAACAGTATCATAGAGAAAAGGGTCTCGCGAAGAAAATGGTCTCACAGAGCCAAGCGTCTCGCGGAGCTAAGAGTCTCACAGAGCAAAGCCAAATTCATAAGAAAGTGTCTTGCGGATCCCTTTGTAATAGGAATCACTTCATGATGCATCGGAGCTTCGGGATATGGGATATCAACTTCCCAAAGGGTGGAATGACCATATTTATGAAGTGGGTGATCTGGGTATTTATAGGCGATTGAGGTCGGCGAACACGCTTGAAAGCACAATGCGTGCTATGAAGAAAATTTCTATCTCGCGCATGAGTTCTATTATAGTTTAATGCATCTCATCTATGTGTTTACTATCCCATTAGTTCTAGTTTCCAACATGAGTCCTAATAGATGTTGGATTCACATTTCAATATCTATATTATTCCACTCCATCTTAGGAGGGTTACACATTTGGGGGGGGTCGTGAGATATTGAGTTACCCCTTGAGATCAGTGGGTGTCCCTTTTTATTGAACCTATTTATTCTTGAGATGAGGTGTTTCTAATATCATTATAAAGATAGAATCATTGGTATCATTTCATGATTTAATTGATTTATATCACCGAAGGGTGAACTTCACATCACAATAATGTAGTGAGTTTTTTCAAAAGTGTGAATGGGATGTCCAAGAGATCCAAAATAGACTTGAACATCGTGGACAAGGTTGGATGGAAACCCGAATTGTGAGTATAAATATGTATGATCAGAGAACACATTCAGATGATTTATATCCAGTGGTTGATCATTTAAAGAATCTATTATTAGATGAATTTTTAGGATTTCCTCAAATGATTGAGATAGGGTTCATCGTAGAGATAGTTATAAGAGCTACACCATTATCCATTCCTCATTAGAGGATGGCTAATACGGAAATGCAATAGCTCAAGAACTAGAAAAAGTATTTATTGAAAAAGTCACATATCTGACCTAGTACTTCTCTATGGGGTTCACAAGTAATTTATGAAAAAAATGATTAAACTACCCTCATCTTATGTGAGTATTATCGGAAATCGAACCAGTTGGGAGTTAACAAATGTTATCAACAAATGTTGATCAATGATTTCTTTGACTATCTACAAGGAGCTTGTATATTATCAAATATTTATTTGAGAAACAATTACCATTAGGTGCATATTAAAAAATAAGACATACTATGAAGTTCTTTTAATTATAGGTATGATCAATATGAGTGTTTGGTTATCTCATTCAGTCTCATGAATGTGCATTCCGTATTCATGTAACTGATGAACTGAGTCTTCCATTCTTATCTTATTTCATTTGTTCTGTGTTTTGTGGATGAAATATTATATTATTCTAAAAAATTTAATGACAATTAAAAACATCTTGAAATCATATATAATACACCAATAGAGAATAATTTACTTTCAATTCTAACAATTTTCAACTTCTAGATGGATCAAATTCACTTCATGGGTAACATAATCTTAGAGAAAGTAGTATTAGTTGACCTAGAGAAGGTGAGAGATATATCTTCCAAGGATTATCCCATGAATGTTTATTAGGTTAAAAATTCATGGAGATAGCTAGTTATTTTAGGTGTTTCATATAAGACTTATAAATTATAGAAACCCTAATCATGGGAATGACTAGGAAGGGTGTGATGTTTTTATGGTTAGATTCCTAAGAGATATCCTTTTATGAGATTAAAGGGAAATTGACTTCCACACTAATAATCCATTTTCTAAATCTAGGTCGGATTTATGCTATTTAAAATGATGCATCAAGAATTGGGCTAGAATCTATTCATATATATGGGGTATATTCATATTGTACGGGTCTCAACATCTGAGGTCATATGAGAGGATTTTCCAAATACATGACTATGATATTGCAATGGTTGTTCATGTATTACCCTATTGAGGTAATTATTTACAAGGAATGTGGTTTTTGTGTAAAAAGGACACCATATATTTACATAAAAATTTACACAATGTTATCTATATATGAGTTAGTGAAGTTGGGTTGGGTACATATAGTTCATTGATGTCATTCTTGCATACATGTATGTTAATTGAAATTTAGTAGCATCCATAATAGTCTAGACGACACAAATATTGACAGTTCAGAAGTATAGAATAACGAAAAACATAATAGATTTGTTTAGTTATATGAACATGGAAGTGTGTGATAGTCAGGGGTTGAGATTTTTAACACCCATAGTTGGTCATCAACCATTATAGATGGATGAATGATGATGATGTTATTATATTTTGGTTTCATAGTCATACTGGATAGTGTGGAAGGTGAGGACCTTCCACCTAGCTAGATATTATGAGGGGATGAATTTATATATGTTTATTATCACACATGGGTTTGGAATTCATGTGTGAGGAGATGATGTGAGACTTTAATGATTTTTATAAGACAATGCACCTCGATGTCACAAAAATGTATCAAGGATTACGTTGACTATACTAAAAAATTGGTATGAAATGATATGTATCTGGTTTCATAAAGAGGTGTTCCAACTATAATCAGGTTGTGGTGGAAAAACATCATCCAGATGGACTTTTACGGTAGCTAACCATTCCCAAGTGGAAATGGATTAACCATTCAGTGGATTGCATGACAAGTTTAACAAGGTCTCTTCAAGGAATTGATTCCATTTTGTGTTCATATTCTCACAATAATTTCACACTTCATACCTATCAAGGAATCCATCAATGTGGATTAGCTTGTATGGTTATCCATCCATGAGATAGTTTGACTTGATGGTGTCCCATATACATTCATTTCAACCATTGATACTCAATTTACATCTGGGTTATGGGAAGGTCCATAGATGGAGTTAGGAAACAAGTTCTTTTGAGCATTAAATACAAATCTTAGAGCAATGGTTAATTAGATCTCACATTTTATGTGCCTCGGGAAGTACTGTGAGTATGCCTCCTATATTTTGAAGGATTTTGGGATAGACATATACCCCTGGCTAAATTCACCTATAAAAATATCATTCAGATAATATATATATGTATCATTATGAGTCTTCCTACTATAGTTCATACTAATCACCATTGTGTTTTTTAGAGGATGTAGGGCTAGCTATTTGTGGAACCCTTCGTTTTCAAGAGTCCATTAGAAATGCATAGTTGATTTAAAAGTAGATGGATATTGTACAGTATCATCAGAACTCATATCTAATTTCCATAGATGACCTATAGTTTTGGAGTTCTAGATTCGATTTTTCATGAATGAATCACCATGAAAAGATGTAGGATAATAAATAGACAAGTTGTGATTTCACAAGGATACGTCTGTCCAGTCGGGATGCTGGAGAGATTCATGCCAGGCGCCTATTGGTTGTAGTTACCTCAATGGTGTAAGGTCCTACACAGTGGATTCTATATTTCTAATATTTTAATCTATTATTTAGAACCATATCTTTTAATTTATCAAGAAGAGGTAGATTTACATGTAGACCTTCCCATTGAAGAGAATCATATACATATTAAGGAGCATAGCTTGAAATTTCATCAAGGATAAAAATTAAAAATTGCATTGGGTTTTTGGAATCATTTTCGAGAATGGTATGAGACTTAAAATTAGGATGCCAATGTATGATCTTAGTTATTTGAGTTTTTCTTATAAAATATTTACCACCGATGAGATGGGAATTTGGGGATAATTTTCATTAAGGGGGAGTTTGTAAGATACTAGTTCTTTATAGTGGTATTCATCCATTACTTTATACCAATTCATAGATTTTATGATTAATTATGACCTAATTAAAATTATCTTTTTTGTTATGTATGTAAATTGGGGTGTCTAGTGTTGGTTCAGTGTGGAAAATTCTAGTTTTGTAGTGAAATGGCATGGTGCTTTCTTAGTGAAAAATGTATTATTTGGTACACATAGCCATTAGTCCATGATATAAATTTTGATAGTGTTGTTTTTTACGATTTTCTCATAGTTTTTCAAACCATGAAACTCATCCTGAGGGGTACCCTTTCCTATAGTCAATTATGCATGGTTGGCACACTGTTAGTCAAACAATTCCCAAAAACTATTCGACCGAGATATTATGTTTAAAATGACTACTTTTTAATTAACTAAAAATAAAATTATAAAAAGTATTACTATTTTCCCTCATTCAAAAAACAATGTCCATTTGTTGCTTGCCTTGGATGAGTATCCTTGGATTTGGGGTAACTCACCTATATGATATCTTATTCAAGGTAATCTCTTCACATTGGATCTACACCAATGTGTTCTCAATTTCTATTTATCCGTTATTCAACCTTATAGATACCGGTTTCACTATTTAGTTTCATGATAATATTAACATTTATTAGTTTCTTTGTTTTGAAATCCAATTTCTTCCAATTTGAGTGACATTTTGAGCTAATACACGAGGAGCTATCATCTTCAAACTAAAATAGTTTGTCTCGTGTCTTTCACGAGAATTTGAGTTGTTTATATAGTCTAATGTTTTGCACTTTGAATTTTTAGGTTACACCGTGAAATATTTTTAATTAATTAATTGAATTGTTAGGGATGTCCTTTTAAATAAATGTGACTATCATGCAATGCTAGAGGATATTATCCTTTATTTAGAAACACCCCTTTGGTGTGTTGTTTATATTAATGGTCCACCATGGATGGCCTTCAAAATTGGATATGATGATGTGTGAAATTTCTTTTCCATGGGTTTTTAAATGTATAAATTAACATTTAAATAAAATAAGAATTTAATTTTATTATAATTTATAAATTAATTGATTCAATAGAAAGATTGAAATGGAAATGATCCTAGTCCCGTGAAATTTAATTTATTTTTTAATCATGAATTTTTTATTATAACTAAATGATAATGTGTGTAGTTAATAGAAAGACATCTAAGCTTGGACAAATTTTTTGAGTGACTTTTAGATGTGGGATTGAATTGAATTTTCATGAAAATGACCTCAACATGGCTAAAAAGAATTTATTAATTGAATTTCATATCAATCATTTAAAGGATTATTAATATGACTTTGGTGAAAAGTGAATTGAAATTATTACTTCCACATACTGAGTCATTCGAATTGTACATTACCTATGCTAGAGTTATACTATGAACCCATTAAGAACAAAAAATGATACACTAATTATCCTGAAATTTATTTGTCATGTGATACATAGATTTATTTGAGAATTCCCAAGATATACTCAAAGGGTATTTGATCATATCTCTATGCCTGATATTGTGGGTAACTTAGTGGACCTCCAATGATAAACTTAAATGGATGTGATGTTATAACACACCTAGTGTGATACCTCAGTTCCTTTGATGTTCTCCATGGTGTGTCAAGTAGGTTTCATTTTTATATTACACCTAGTGTAAAAATTTGATTACAATTTATAAATTCCATGGATGGACATTGGTTATAAATTAAATAAATAATGAAATGTGTTATATGATGTGTATCCCCATCCAAATCACAATCCAGAATTTTTTCATTTAATAAAAATTATGGATATACTATATTTGAATCTGTTGATCATGCTATAATAGGGGACACCAATATATATGTCATGTATTGATACATGATGATAAAATGGAACTGAATGATTAAATCAACATTATTATAAATTAGAAACTGGACATTAATCGATGTTAACTTGTAGTTAATACTATACATATTTCAAACTTTCAATTATAGTTATATATATATATATATATTCACTGACATACTATTACCAAACATGGTGTGGTTATCTATTGGGATTATATATCTCCCAATGCTTAGGCCACCATTGGAAAACCAAACAGACTATATGATTGCACGAACAAATTTGGAAAAGCACTATTCTATAGATTCTTAATTGTTACATATGAGTAAGTGCATGGGATTGATATGAGGCTTCTGAATATAGCTAGATAGATTCTAGAATTTTTAACATTTATAACATTTACTATATATCTTCCATGTATAAATGGTTTGGATGCTTTGTTAGGGATATATGATAAGCAACATCATATGGAATAAGAGGTGGTTTTTCATTATTTATATATCAGTATTCTTCAATTTACTTATTGTGTGGTTATTAAACTATATCCACTGCATGTACATAATTTTTTTTAATTGTTCCAATGTAGTAAAAAGGGATATTCTCCCACCCACACTCACCCTCAGACCATGATTCTATTAGGCATCCTAGGTTTTTTTGGGAGAGGCACTTGAGGACATGTGGCCAACTTGGCTTGGTTCACCTTACAATATCATCCAGGATTGGGATTCTATAATGTTTTATTAGAAAATATATTTGTACAATGATTTACAATTTTAAGAAAACAGAAATGGATAGTATGTGATTATGAATTTTTAATGATTTTTACGTAGCTGCAACAAATCCACGTAAAGGAAAACACCAAATTTCCTCAAATGAAATCCTTGTTTTAGTGATTTTTACCATTAAAGTTGATTTTATTCAAAAATAATGTGACACAATTGATGTGTGATATTGTTATTTATTTGAAATTGAAATCTATTGTGTTGCAAACTGCTGAGATGAGGGTATTCCATCTCCTGTATCATCATAGTGACCTGCTAGATTTCATATTCCAAGCATTATTCAATTCTATTTGGATGCATTTATAATTTCATGATATTTTGATAGGTGTTGTGATATATATATGTACATATATATATATATGATCAAATTATATTGTGATAGGTATTATTCAGTGTGTTCTGTCATGAAATAGGTGCAAACCATGTTTGGATCCAAAGGATTATGGGCCCCGAGGGATGATAATTTTGTGAACAATTTGGTTCAACTTATTTAAATATAATTTGATATAATATTAATATTTATGTGAATTTATATGATAATGTATTTTCAGAAATTTAAATTGAATAATAAATACAATAAATTGAAGCATTATTTTCCTAATTTAGACAACAAGGTCTAGACATGACCATAGTAGTGGTATGTATGCAATATATCTAGCTTATATATGATATGTGAGTCACATAGACCTGAAACATTTAGAAAACACAATGATGTGTTATTATAGAGAATTTTGTGTTACTAAATTATAAAATTATATATGATTTTAAGATGAGAACTTTGAGGAAAATCATTACTTTGATGTGGGTGTTGGAATTATAAGGGCATGCCACCACGATGACCTATAGAAATACACAAGGAGGGTAATGAAAAATATACTATAGTGGTGGTGGTAAATGGGATACTATTATATCATATAATTGTTCAAGTGTCAACACCAGCAGTTGTACTTGATACAAGTGTAGAGACACATTTCTACGATTGTTTAATTTTTTTTCTTGTATGTATTTCATGGAGAAATGTGATCATCCCCACATATAATAGAGTTGATGTGAGAGTTCCAGAAGTAGCATCCACATAGGTATTTTTGAGATTTTATACAACATTCTATGGAGTCAGAGTTATTTTCCAGTCTTTTTATATTTTTTCATTTAGAAACTCCTCATGATAGGGGGAATAATCTCACATTGTATATTTTTCTTGATTCCACTATGAAATTGTGGGAATTTATTACTCAGAAGGATAACTATATGGTTATTGACTAGAGGGATTCTTATTCGGCCTTCTATGAATACTTCTATCAAAAGAAATTGTGGTCCCATTGAGCCTTGGTGTTTTTACATTGTCAGCATGTTGTGCTAATAGTTATCAATTACTCAGTCTATTTTACTGATATCCGGCACTTCACATATATTCTAATTGGTTATATGTAACCAAAAGATATGATATTTTTGAATGATATTATGTATGAAATATTATCATAGGTGAAAGAATTTTGTTCACTATAATTTATAAAATTTTTAATAAGGTGGTTATCTTTGAGAATAATAAGAGAAATACGGGAGGTTCGAGATAAGAAATTTTTGCATAGATATTTGGTACGGCATTGATTGGTAGTAGGAAGTGTCATATGAAAAATCTACACAATAATTTTGGTACACATATCACACACATAGATATCTAGGTGTGGTTCTACTAGTGCAGCATTCCAGGACATATGAGGCCCTAATGAATGAGGGACCAAGTCAAGTTCCAATCTAGTAGAGATATGGGATATCTACAATGCATCTGTAAATATTTTCCATTTTTATCCAATGAGAGAGGGTATTCACCGATTTAAAATTTACGAAAAATGTTAGTTGATTATCATATAGAATGTAGCTAAAGTACATCTGGCAGAACAAGTAAATGTGGGGGTCATGGTCATGGTATTCATATGTGAGTAGTACAATGTAAATAGAGTGGATTTTCTTAATGAAACCAGTCTATATCATCATGTTTCTGTTATATATATATATGGATCGTTAAATCAAGTAGGATTAGTATATTGAACTTTATACTATACTTGGTACTATTATAGTATCCTTTACATTATCTTATTCAATTTTTGATACATGGTATTGTAATACTATTATATTTTCTATTGTTGTGAAGCACCTTTGGTTCAATGTAAAATCATTTAAATGTTTTATGGTTATTTACCCATTCATAGGGATTATAATAGACGTAATAAATCAGTTTTGGGAGTTACCCCTTTTGATATTTACGTGTCACTTCACATGAAATCTCTTTTCCCACCAGATGATCGGTTTTGACAACATTCTTATGTTGAATTGGTTGGTTCCCTTTCATGATTTAATTTTTTGGTATTGAAAAAGGGTTACCATAACATCAATAAAGGGAGGATAGTTAATTCATAAGAGTGAACGAGATGTATAGGAAAACAGAGATGGACCTTTAAATTGTGGTATGTGAGGTATGATATCCCATATTTTGAGTTCATATTGGGATGATATAGGAAAACATTAGGCTTATTTCCCTCGAGTGGATGATCATTTTAGGAATATCTTTCTAGATGAAATTCCTGGACCACCTCTAGTGATATAGTTATATTTCTCTATTAAACTACTTCCATGAGCTATATTAGTATCCATTCATATTTAGAGGATTAATACTTTGCAGATGCAAGAGCTCAAGTGGAAGCTAGAGGATTTAGAGGAATATGGTTAGGTCTTACCGGGTACTTCTCCAATGGGTTCTCTAATAATTTTTCAATAAAAACCGATTGGTACCCATGATATATGTGTGGATTAATGGAAATTGAAGAATATTTTTATTATGAATTAGAATTCCATGGTGGGTATAAATGATCTCATTGAACATCTATAAAGATATCTAGTCTTATTATAGATTAATTTGAGATGTGGTTATCATAATGTGTTTTCAAGACTATCACACAAACCTGACAAAAAATTTCACAATAGTTAAGGTATATATGATTATTTTTACATGTATTTCTATATCATGAATGTGCTATAAAACTTCTTGGGACTAATGATCAGAGCCCTACATATTAATCTTGTATCATTTTTGGTGATTTTTCATAGTAGATATATTGGTGTATTCTCACAATTGGTGTGAAAATTCTAAACCACTTGAGATCATATTAAATTCACTAATAGAGAATTATTTATATTCTTATATTAGAAAGTGTCAATTTTGTATGGAATAGATTATCTTATTGGGTCGCATCATCTCCAAGGGAAGAGTATCATTTGACCCATATAAGGTGAGATCTGTAGTTATTTGGAGAATCATAAGATCTTGATTGAGGTACAGAGTTACCTGGTGCCATCCTGAAATTACAAGAATTCAATAAACTAATTCTAACAATTAGAAACATCACTCAGAATCTTGACTATAAAGAGAGTGATATTTGTATTTTTATAATCTTGTAAGATATGATTTAAGTATCTTAAAGAGAGATTGAATTATGCCATGATAATGATTTTTATAAATCCTGGAAGATGTCATAATATTTAGAGAAATTCAACAGGTATTTGGCTAGGGGGATTTCATATATATGTGTTAGTGTCACAACATACATGTTATGATTAATGAGGCCACATGATATAAATTACCTGATGCAGGATCACATTATAGTTATGGTTCTTCAAACATTGAATATTTTGAGACACTATTTACAAGGGGATAGTTTTGTGGGGTAAATGTACCTCAAAACCGTCAAGTACAAATTTACAAAATGTGATATTAATCAGATGCAGTGAATGTTCATTGAGTAACTATAGTTTTTACATCAACCTATTCAACATTCCTAGTAAAGGAAATATTGAAGATGATGAACTATGTAGGTGGACTCATTTACAAGGAGTGAAGAATAACATTATGAAATGGATTCTTATGGATTTTATCCATGATATGAATTTATATGTTACTTAATTTCAATGGATTATTTTTCTATCGTCCTTAGTTATGAAAACTACCCCTGTAGATGGAGTAATCTTGAGGCAGTTTTCTGATTCTTAGGGCCTAGTCCTACTATATTGTGTGGAAGGTGGGTCCCTCTTCAGTGTTAGACCGTAAGGGAGAATGAAATTATTTGGGTTCATGGTTGAATATGTGTTTATATAGACATGTTTTATGAGTAGATATTATACTATCATGCTTAATGAGGGGTAGTGTACCTCTAAATTATAAAGATGTATTTGAATTTAAATCTCCATTATATGTGCTCTAAAATAAAAGTGATGTATCTGGTTTTGTCACAATGGGTTCTACATGTCAGTTGGGAAAGGCATGTATCCATTTAAAAGCCGAACATCTAGAGAAACTGCTCATTTTTTTTGTGTAAATGGAATGAAGCCACGATAGATTACATTATATGTTTGTTGAGGTCACCATTGGAAAATGATGTCATAGGGGTTGTTGTTGATAAGCTCAAAAAGATTCCACAGGATCTACAGGTCAAGGAATCCTTCAGCATGGATAATAATGGATGGATGTAAGACCATGATATAGTATCACTTCAAATTGTTCCATTACATAATTATTTCTGATTGGGATTCTCGGTTTACATCATTGATCTGGAAAGGGATACATTGTGATTTATGTTAAAAT
This sequence comes from Viscum album, assembly GCA_963277665.1. NCBI lineage: Eukaryota > Viridiplantae > Streptophyta > Magnoliopsida > Santalales > Viscaceae > Viscum > Viscum album. The sequence goes on along the minus strand of OY728146.1, from coordinate 548,421,749 downwards.
GTATTTTTAAGCATTGTATGCCACCCTCATAAGGATGTCTAGTTAGATTTAATGATTTTGGATAATGATTTTATTATGTGACCATGATGCCTAGATTTCAGGGGTTCGTGGTAGATGAATATACCCTCGGTATAATTCTATTAGAATAATAGCTTTCAGACTACTATATAGATGAGTCCATATAAATAATTGTATGTTAGGTCCTACAGATCACACCAGTGTTATTTAGAGGTGGGAGAAGAAGCTATGTTTGTACCTCATCTTTTTGGGTAGACCATTGAAAAAGTTAATTTAATTTTGAAGCATGTCGTTATTTCATTCAGAATTCATATGCTAATTGACCTAGAAGACCTCTATAATTTCTATTCGGGGATTTGGTTTCCTTACATGTCTCACCGACGATGAGACATTTGAGGATCTAGAGATAGGGTACGCATTCTGTATGATATTTTAGGATGTTCTAGATTCTGAAGATAGTCGATCCAATATCCTATCAGTTTCATTTTCATTGGACGTACTAGCCATGCATGGTATATTTTATGATTCTCAACTAAGATGATATTATTCAGACCAATGTCATGACTATCAGCCTGAGGAGGATTAGATTTAATAATATTCTTTTTTGAGGATCATATTATACATATTTAGTATTGTAGAATGACGTTTCTCCATGTTCATCCAGTTCATCTTTTATGGGAGCTCTGAAAGCACGACCGAGAACAAAACATGATTTGGGAGAGGGAGGATGATCTGAAATCAAATTTTCCAGAGTGGTCCTCAGACGATAATTACCACCTGTGACATGGTAATTTGTGGATGAATATTATTAATGTGGGATTTTTGTATGAAACTTGTTCTTCTTTTTGGTAAAAATTTGTTAAATACCATCAAGTGTCTATTTAAATTTTTAATCCTAATATGAATTCCATTCATGGTTGTACTGTTATTATGGATATCTGGGGCCTTTTTGAAGGCTATAACTAATTTTTTAGTGAAATTTAAAAGAAAAAAAATCAGTGAAAACTATGCAATTTAGAAAACATGTATATGCAACCAACTCTGATATTTAGATAGTTTGGGATTTCATGGTTTGTTCATGGTTAGTCAAACCATGGGACAAACTAGGAGGGGTTCTCTTCCATACAGCTAAAAATACATGGTTGGAACATAGTTAGTAAAATGGTATTCCTATACTGTGTGGCACAGATATTTTCGGTGAATTTAATATTTTCCCAGAACTAAAAATCCATTTAAAACCAATTTTCACTCATTTTACCCATACATATGAGATATTCATTGTATGCTCTCCTTGAATGACTATAATAGGAGTTTAGGTAATTCCTCTTTCTAATCTCGAAATGAAGCCCCGCTCATCTCATTAGATATTCCTTAGTGAGTTCTCTATTTTTTTTTTCATTTATTCATTATTCTAGATGTCATATATTCTATTTAGGTGCAATATAATATTCTTTTTTATTAGGTTATTGTCAGCATGTAAAATTAATCCTAATATTATTCAAATCAAGAGCACATGCATGATTGAGCAATCAATTGGAGACCCGATGTTTGGTGGTCTCATATATTTGGATAAAAGATGAGGTGTTTATATATGTCATCGTTTCATAGACCCAATTCATTATTATTTACATAAATGTATTTTTATCTTGAATTTAATTTTATAGTAAGGCCAATTCCATGAAATAAACAGACATAGAATGTAATAGGTTTTGGACCATGATTTACAAAACACCCTTTCTGTGTGTTGGTAATAATAATGGACCACCATGGTTGGCCACTAAACATGGATACCTCGAGGTGTGACTTTTCCATTCCACGTGTATTAAATGGATGAATTGAATTTTTATTCAAATAATTAATTAAATTGTGTTATTAATTTAAATTTATGGATTCATGATAATATATTTAATAAACATTACCCATTTATCTTGATATGAAACTGATTTTCTAAGCATGAGTTGATCTTTATAAAGAAAAGACTATGTGAGTTGTTCATTTGAACCAATTATAATCCTGGAAAATGGTTTGAGTCACCATTTGAGGTGAAATTTAATTTTATTGTAATGGTAATGTCCTCAAAATAATTATACATAATTAATTAAATTAATTTGATATCAATCCTATTAAGGATTAAGAATGTTTATTGGGTGAAATGTTGATTAAAATAACAAATTCCATGGACTGAGTTATTTTGACAAAACCCTTCATATACGAGAGTGATATATGTACTTCATTGAAGAAATCCAACGAAAAAACATTGTCTTGTTTTTTATATGTCAGGTGTTACATGGATTCATATGATAAATCCACAAATAGACTCAATGTGAATAATACCATTTTTCCATGGGTGATACTTAGACTCCCGTAGTAGATCCCCATGGACAGAAAATAATGAATGTGGTGTTATACCACACCTTCTTTGATATCTAGGTTCTTCATAGGTTCACCATTGATGGTATTATATGTTATTTGTATATATTACACCTATAATGAAACATGGATTCCAACATAGTAAATCCATGGATGGTATTGTTGGTCGGAGTTGACACTCTAGAGGGGGGGTGAATTGAGTTCCAATTAAAATTTCTGTTAAAAATATTTCTCTTAAAATCCCTCAAATAAAAAACAAAGTTAAACTGTAGTGTATTTATAATTATTATAAATGATCAAATAATTTCTCCAAGATTGATTATGTCTCAGTTAAATTAATCTGAATATTAGATTAACTATGGAAACAAACATACTGGTTTACAATAAGTATAAGCATTTTCTAATTTAACTAAAAAGTAGATTTAAAATATTTTTTTATTTCAAAGTAATATGCAGCGGAGAATATATAGTATACTTTAGACATAGTTTTATATACATAGTGGATTAAACCAGGAGGTTCAGTCTCAAGGTGAGACTTATTCCTCTCATACAATTTATATAAATTTGATACACACCCTAGATCGGGGTTGACCAAAGTACAAGACATTCTATATAACCACCCATACTTTACATACATTGTTAATACTTCAAAATTGAAGCACACTTATTACAACGTATGCCAAAACCACAAAGGACCGTATAGGTATAGTGTCTTTAGAAACTGGGAAACATAAACAACTGGTTCATAAATCTTCTACAGTGTCTCCCATTTATTTCATCATATCTAGGGTCCATTTTAGCATATTCTACTTAATATCCATCTTCCTGACCTGGGGAATAGAAAACATACAAAAAAGGGTGATCTCAAATGCTCAGCAATGGCAAATAAAGGAAATAAATATCATATCATATATTTTTGAAAATCATAACCTGCAAAAGAGATAATAATATCTTAACATGGAATAAATCATAGAAGTGAAAATGAGATCCCCATAATCATAACATAAAACTTGAAACTTTGTGGCATGCAGACATAATCATGGAAAATAATCTCTTGTTAGTCATGACTCATTGTCAAGACTATCTTAGCGGACAAAGTCCATTTCTGAACCGAGATCACTCCTCATTTCAGTCCTGTATCACTGAACCGAAATAACCTTCCATTCCAGACATGTCTATCTCATGAGATATAAATATTTACCCAATGCATTTGAGGGAGATATAGGTCCCAACCATCTTATAATGAATCCTTTCTTATGTGTGCCACATAATCATAAATCATACATCATCGCATAACACATGTAACAAAAATGGTATTCTTGAAACATCATGACATCACAAAACAAATCATATAAGGTAAATGACTTCATTAAAATAATTCCCTCACAACATAATCAAATCAATGTAATAATAGGGATAAAAACAGAACCCTTTATTATCATAGATGGAAAATAATTTTGATAAAACACTTGAACTCCATTCCTAAGGAAAATATCTTTTCTTCTTCAAAAACACTTTTCTTTTCTTAACATGTCATAAAATTATAAAATAAACTTGAAAACATGTAAAGAAATATTCTTGTAAATAATGTTTTAAAAATCTATTCATGCCGTATAAGTTAAAAAAACATTCTTCGTACTTTTGTCAGAAAAGTCAAAAAGTACCTCGTACGAAAAAATGACAAAATATTCCTTTCATATTCTTTACTAAAAAACTCACCGAAGGGTAAAATTGGATTTAAACTATTGTAAGTGGATGGAAACAATATTACATATTGAGGGAACATGGATGTGGATGATAAAATACACCCTAGTAAATACCAAAGTATAAACAATCTCGGATAAAAATGAGATTGTGATATTTCCCCTTACCTTAGGTCTGATTTTCTTTGTACATGTCCGAAGCTCCTGTATAATGGTTTAAATAATGTTATTGACTTATTACAGAATCATACATATTGATATGATATCATATATGGTCATATTCCTAGCTTCTAATTAGTAATATTTCATTGTTACTTGTTACTCGGGTCTTTATTGCCTTTTGTTCTTATGCATGTTTTGCCGAATAAATTCTTATTATTCTTTTAAGGTTATAGATACCTTATATCCAGAATGGTATTAGTGTAACATATATCATATTTATTCATTCAATTCATTTATATAATTACTATGTAATGTTGATCATGTAGAACGAGTCACATCACATCGTGGAGACGGTATTCTGTACGTACGCACGAGTGATGATATCGTTCCTATGATCGTGGAATTGTATTGGAGTGTATGTATACTATTTCAGATTCAATATCACTTTTTAATAGTCATATATAGTCATTATTTACACCATTATACCCATCCAAGTAAGGTGGTGGTGGAAAATAGATTACACCACGGCGTGGAGACGGTATTCCGTACGTACGCACGCGCGGTGATTTCATTTTTCCGTAGGATGGATAGAAGGTGAATTATGGTTGTTTCATATTTATAATAACATATAAGTATGTATGTAATAATTATGTTATTACTTTATCATGAAACAACTAAAGAAGAAGAAGTTGAAGAAGAAAGAAATTGAAAAGATCGGTAATGGATATTACCTCTTCTTTTAAACGCCTCTTTGAATCCTCCACTTTGGGAACTAAGATTGGTCTTTGAAGAAGACCAGGACCTCTAGGATTATTCTAGGGAAGAGGATAAGGGATTTTGGCAGGGGTTTGCCGAGCTTGAGTGCTCAAATTGGTGTGAGGAGGAGGGGGAGGAGGATCCCTTTTATAAGGGAAGAGAGGAGCACCTTAGGGATATCTCAAAATATTATTTTATATTAAAGTCAAAATCGGTTTATAATGGTTCCAAAGGGTCGTATTTTGAAGGTAAAGTGGGGATGGGTCGAAATCCTATCAACCAATAGGATTTAGACAAATTTAGGTTATTATTTTAACCTTATCAATTAGATTTAACTCTAAGTTAAATAATTTAACTTTTACCGTGACTTTTTTTTTCTTACACTATATGGTTAATACACTTACTATAACATTCCAAAAGATACCAAAGATGTTTATTATTAATATATATATCATTATCTAAGTCATTTTGCCGAACCATAGATTTTTAGGTATAAAATAACAATTAATAATATAATATTTGATTTAAAAACTATTTTGTGTCAATTTGGACACTATTTGATATATGATTTATGTTAAAGTCATAAAAGAATTATATTTTCGAACCAAGTTGATTAAATCAACACTAATATATCATAGTAACCTATAAAATTAGTGGAATTCATAAAAAGTCTCAAATTACATTTATTTGGGTATTTATAACATCAATTATGTTAACATTTCCTTAAAAGGGTAATTACAGCATCATCATTGGGTCATAAATAAATTAATTTATTTAAAGTCTAAAAATTATAAACAAAATATATTTATGTAGGAAATCTTTTTAGATTTCTAATGAATATTTATAATCGAATTTACCTTATGTATAAACACATATTAAAAATGTCTTAGTTATTAAACTTTGATTTTAACTATTTTAACTATTCATTAAATAAAATAATATTAAATGTCATAATCTAATCCAAGTGGACCTAAATGGTCATATTATATTCATAAGGTTGTTTTTGGTCGAATACACTTATCTAATAGAATTAGGACATGTGTTAGGGTAATAGTAATATCAAATTTACCCTTAGTTACCCTATTTACTATTAACCGCGGTAAAAAAAGTAACAGTTACTATTCACCAAAAAATTATTTTTATCTCATTGAACCACATTTTACTTACTAATATCAACCGTTTCTGTCAGATTTTTGAAATTCCATTCACAGATGCGGTAAAATTAAGTTTTATGCAAAATTCAGTTTTCAACCTACCACATAGTGGTTTCACTATTCATCAAAAATTGAAAGTTTTCAGAAAAATACCAAAATTTAACCCTAGGCTAATTTCGGTATTCCGAATCCAAAAATGAAGTCCATTTTGGAAGATAAAATTTCAAAAATTGGTTATTACTATTCATAATGGCTATTTTAAATAATATTTTAATAGTATTTCGTCGTTTAGTGAACCTCGGTATTGCGTACAACGCAAGCTATCGAGGAAGGTTGTGATTGCGTGTAAAGTAAGCCAAGCTAGTATGTAGTGAAAGATTTCTTTGATGATATATAAAAACAAAATATTACTCATAAAAATCTCGGCTGTTACATTCTACCCCCCTTAAAAAAAATTTCGCCCTCGAAATTCGTCACTTGTAACAAACAGATGAGGATAATTCTCCCTCATCATATCCTCAAGCTCCCATGTAGCTTCTTCAAGTTGGTGGTTCCTCCATAAAACTTTCACCAATCGAGTGGTCTTGTTTCGTAGGAATTTTTCGTTACGACCCAGAATATCTATCACTTGTTCTTCATAAGAAAGATCTCGCTCCAGCGGTACAACTTCTGAGATGAGTACATGTGAAGGATCAGGTATGTACTTTCTCAGGAGAGATACATGGAACACATCGTGAATTTGAGAGAGATTCAGTGGAAGTTCCAATCTGTAAGATACTTTTCCAAAACGATCTAGTATTTCTAAAGGACCGATATATCTAGGGCTCAACTTGCCCTTCTTTCCAAATCTCATAACCTTCTTCCAGGGAGATATTCGTACGAACACTTTATCACCCACTTCAAACTCTAGGTCTTTTCTTCGGTTTTCGGCATAACTTTTCTGTCGACTCTGAGCTGCTCTTATGTGTTATTGAATAGATCTAACCTTTTATGCCATTTCATCAACGAGATCAGGTCCTAATAGCTTTCTTCCCCCAACTTCATCCCAGCAAGTTGGAGTCCTGCATTTCTTTCCATAGAGAGCTTCATAAGGAGCCATCTGAATACTGGAGTGAAAGCTATTATTATAAGAAAATTCCACCAAAGGTAGGTGTTGATCCCAACCTCCTTTGAAATCCATAGAGCAAGCTCTCAACATATCTTCTAGGGTTTGAATTGTTCTCTTAGAATGACCGTCTGTCTGAGGATGATAAGCAGTGCTGAAACTAAACTCTGTATCAAAAGTATGCTGAAGACTTCACCAGAACATCTAGGTAAATCCCGGATCCCGATTAGATATAATAGAAAGTGGTACTACATGCAATCTTACCACTTCCTTACATATATCCTGGAAAACTGATCTAGAGATAAATCCTCTCTAATAGCAATTAAGTGTGCAGACTTTGTAAGACGATCAACTATGACCCAGATAGCATTATTGCCTTTGGATGTTTTAAGAAGTCCTATGAAAATGTCCATAGTGATTTTTCCCATTTCCATTCGGGTATGGGTAATGGTTGTAACATCCCCTTAGACTTCTGTCTCTCAGCTTTAACTTGTTGACAAACCAAGCATCGAGAGACATATTCAGCAACATCTCTTTTCATGCCATCCCACAAGAAGTACTCTTTCAGGTCCCTATACATCTCGTGCTTCCAGGATGAATAGAGAATGAAGAACTATGAGCCTCATCCAGCAGATCCATCTTTAATTCGGGGATGGGAGGAACACAAACCCGATTCCTGAACTTTATTATCCCATCACAATCAATGTTGAATTCAGGAACATTTCTCACCTTCTTTTGTAACTCTACATCTTCTTTCTGTGCCTCTTTAATCTTCACATGTAAATATGGTTGAACATTCATTTGAGAAAGATAAGATTTTTCCCCTTCCATTATAATTCCATGATCCATCCTTTGTAAAATCCATAAATATTGGATCTTTTGTGATCCTCATCATGGATAAACTAGCATGGTCTTGTCGACTTAATGCATCTGCCACCTTGTTTGCTTTCCCCGGGTGGTAATGTATTGAGCATTCATAATCCTTATTCAGCTCCTTTTGTGTAAAAATATACTTTAAACATTTATGATCCGTATAAATATCACACCTTTCACCAAAAAGGTAATGCCTCCAAATCTTTAATGCAAAGATTACCACAGCTAACTCCAAATCATGTGTTGGGTAATTTTGTTTATGGATTTTCAACTGTCGTGAGGCATACGCTATCACCATATCATTTTCCATAAGAACACACCCCAATCCCTTCTTGGATGCATCACTGTAAATCACAATACTTTCTCCACTACAAGGCAGTGTGAGCATAGGTGCACTGGATAACCTTCTTTTCAACTTCTTGAAATTCTCATCACATTCCTCTATCCAAACAAACTTATCTCCTTTCCGAGTCAACTTGGTGAGTGGATTAGATAATCGTGAAAAATCATTTAAAAAACGTCGATAATAGCCAGCCAAACCAAGAAAACATTGGATCTCAGTTACTGATGTTGGTCTCGACCATCTTTCAATAACCTCTGTTTTTTCTGGATCCAAAGATATCCCCTCTTTTGAGATTATGTGACCCAAAAATGCAACTTTTTGAAGCCAAAATTCACACTTGGTAAATTTGGCATAAAGCTTATCCTTTCTCAGGGTCTTCAATATAATTCTCAAATGATCTTCATTATCTTCCTTGCTCTTTGAATAGACAAGAATATCGTCTATAAAGACTACCACAAATTGATCAAGATAGTCTCTAAAGACTATATTCATTAGATCCATGAAGATAGCAGGGGCATTAGTAAGACCAAATGGTATCACTATAAATTTATAGTGTCCACACCTTGTACGGAAAGCTGTCTTTGGTATATCCTCCCTTCTGACCCTTAATTGATGATACCCTGAACGAAGATCAATCTTGGAAAAGTATTGAGCTCCGCGTAGTTGGTCAAATAAGTCATCAATGCATGGGAGAGGATATTTGTTCTTGATAGTGATCTTGTTAATTTCTCGATAATAAATGCAGAGTCTCATTAATCCATCTTTCTTCTTAACATATAGAACAGGTGCTCCCCAAGGTGACACACTAGGTTGTATGAATCCCTTATCAAGATTCTCTTGGAGTTGCTTCTTCAATTCCTGTAAATCAATTGGGGCTATTCTATAAGGTGTCTTTGAAATAGGCAAAGCACCCGGTACGAGTTCTATTGGAAACTCAACTTCACGATTTGGTGGAAGAACCAGTAATTCCTCCAAAAAGACACCATAAAACTCCCGTACGATGGGCAAATTCTTAATCATGAGTTTCTCACCAACCAATTGAGATAATAACCTTCATTTAGTGGAATCAAGACCCATAAGATGGAAGGAATTTCCACTGGAAGGTTATATTCATCCTTGCATCGATAGACGATCGTAGATTGATCTGGAATATGAAATGTGACTTCCCTTATTTGGAAATTGATATGAGCTCCATGTAGAGAATGCCAATACATGCCAAGAATCACATAAAATTCCACTATAGGAAGGATCACATGATTTTCAGGAATCACTTTCCCACAAACTTCAATCGGAGAAGAATTATAAACTTTTGATGTGACTGTTGTGCCATTAGGTGTTGTCACAGCTAACTCAACATCTAATTGTCGAGGTAATACGGTGATACCCTTAGAAAATTTTTCATAAATAAAAGAGTTGGTGGATCCAGAATCAAATAAAACATTTTCTACATTAAAGTGGATGGTAAGTGTACCTTTCACCACATCGTTATCGTACTCCACATCGCTAATAAAAATTGAATGTGACATTCCTTTGTCTTTAGCCTTAAGAGTTTGTTGACGTCGACCATCATCATCAACCCTTGGATTTGGGCATTGATTGGCATAATGCCCCATCTCCTTGCACTTGAAAAATTGAAGTGTAGTAGGTTCATTCTGTGTATCCCTTCCTTTGTTTGCATCATTATACATCTTCTTCCCATTATCACTGCATTCAAATGCCCTATGACCTTCCTTTCCACATTTGAAACATTTACTTGTCCCTTTAAGACAACTCCCTCCATGTTTATTTCCACACTTTTATCATAAGAAAAAGGTCATCTTCTTTTCAGTGTGCTCTTTAGATTTTCCTTTGAATTCCATTTTCCTCTTCTTATCAAACTCATATGATTGATGGGTTACTCCAATATCCATCTCAACTTTGAGAGCACATCGGACGATTTCCTCGTAGCTATTGAAGTCCCTTATGGCTAAGGCCCTTCGAAGACTTGGTTTTAAGCCACTAAATAATCAATCGATCTTACTCTTAGGTTGGATAATAATACCATAAGCGTACCTTGCAAGTCTTGTAAAATTTTCTTCATAGGTACCAACAGATTCATCATTATTTTGCTTCAGTTCGAGAAAATCTTTCTCCATCTTTGTTCGGAGAATACTAGGGAAGTACTTATTGAAAAATAAGTTCTTGAACTCGTCCCATTCCATGGACTCAATTTCATCCCTTTTCCTCGTATTCTTAATAAGATTCCACTATTGATCAGCATCACCTTCCAAACGATACCCCGCTAAGATGACTTTATCATGCTCAGAACATTGAAGAACTGAAAATATCTTTTCAGTAGTACTAATCCATTGTTCAGCAACTAATGGATCAGTAGACCCGCTGAATGAAGGTGGACGCTGTCTCATGAAGGATTCAACAGAATATTGGTCCTTCTTTTGCTCTTTTGGAAATCCTGCATGATTTATAGCTTGAGAAAGTTGTGTGAGCATAGCTACAAGATTTTTCATTCCATCTCCCATAACGTTTGGTTGCTCAGGGGGAAAATCATTGCATTTCCTGTCGCATTCCGTATTAACACGGTTCCTCTGGGTTCCAGCCATTGACTAAAACCAAGAAGAATAGTGTGAGCAACACTAATTATAATAAGAAAATCACATAATCAAGAATAAAATTTCACACTTAAAATCTTATCCTAGGGTATTCATGGCCATTTATAAAACACTAAGATTGTGTTCTATGCTTAGAATTATCCTTAGGGTTTTTACGAAGGCTTTTGCATCATAGTTTCCAAAGGTTGACTATACCTTTCCTTTAATACCAACTATAACGACCCATACTTTACATACATTGTTAATACTTCAAAATTGAAGCACACTTATTACAACATATGCCAAAAACACAAAGGACCGTATAGTTATAGTGTCTTTAGAAACTGGGAAACATAAACAACTGGTTCATAAATCTTCTACTGTGTCTTCCATTTATTTCATCATATCTAGGGTCCCTTTTAGAATATTCTACTTAATATCCATCATCCTGACCTGGGGAAAAGAAAACATACAAAAAAGGGTGAGCTCAATTGCTCAGCAAGGGCAAATAAAGGAAATAAAAATCATATCATATCTTTTTGAAAATCATAACCTGCAAATGAGATCATAATATCTGAACATGGAATAAATCATAGAAGTGAAAATGAGATCCCCATAATCATAACATAAAACTTGAAACTTTGTGGCATGCACACATAATCATGGAAAATCATCTCTTGTCAGTAATGACTCATTGCCAAGACTATCTTAGCGGACAAAGTCCATTTCTGAACCGAGTTCACTCCTCGTTTCAGTCCTGTATCACTGAACCGAAATAACCTTCCGTTCCAGCCATGTCTATCTCATGAGATATAAATCTTTACCCAATGCATTGGAGGGAGATACAGGTCCCACCCATCTTATAATGAATCCTTTCTTATGTGTTCCACATAATCATAAATCATACATCATCGCATAACACATGTAACAAAAATGGGATTCTTGAAACATCATGACATCATAAAAAAATCATATAAGGTAAATTACTTCATAAAAATAATTTCGTCACAACATAATCAAATCAATGTAATAATAGGGATAAAAACAGAACCCTTTATTATCTTATATGGAAAATGATTTTGATAAAACACTTGAACTCCATTCTTGAGGAAAATATCATTTCTTCTTCAAAAAAACTTTTCTTTTATTAACATGTCATACAATTATAAAATAAACTTGAAAACTTGTGAAGGAAGCTTCTTGGAAATAATGTTTTAAAAATCCATTCATGCCGTATAAGTTAAAAAAACATTCTTCGTACTTTTGTCGGAAAAGTCAAAAAGTACCAAGTACGAAAAAACGACAAAAGATTCATTTCATATTCTTTACTAAAAACTCACCGAAGGGTAAAATTTGATTTAAAATATTGTAAGTGGATGGAAAAAATATTACATATTGAGGGAACATGGATGTGGTTGATAAAATACACCCCAGTAAATACCAAAGTATAAACATTCTCGTATAAAAATGAGATTGTGATATTTCCCCTTTCATAGGTCCGATTTTCTTTATACGTGTCCGAAGCTCCTGTATAATGGTTTAAATAATGTTATTGACTTATTACAGAATCATAAATATTGATATGATATCATATATGGTCATATTCATAGCTTCTTATTACTAATATTTCATTGTTACTTGTTACTCGGGTCTTTATTGCCATTTGTTCTTATGCATGTTTTGCCGAATAAATTCTTATTCTTCATTTAAGGATATAGATACCTTATATCAAGAATGGTATTAGTGTAACATATATCGTATTTATTCATTCAATTCATTTATATAATTACTATGTAATGATGATCATGTAGAACGAGTCGCATCACATCGTGGAAACGGTATTCCGTACGTACGCACGAGTGATGATATCGTTCCTAAGATCGGGGAATTGTATTGGAGTGTATGTATACTATTTCAGAATCAATATCACTTTGTAATAGTCATATATAGTCATTATTTACATCATTATACCCATCCATGTATGGTGGTGGTGGAAAATAGATTACACCACGTCGTGGAGACGGTATTCCGTACGTACGCACACGCGGTGATTTCATTTTTCCGTAGGATGGATAGAAGGTGAATTAGTGTTGTTTCGTATTTATAATAACATATCAGTATGTATGTAATACTGATGTTATTACTTTATCATGAAACAACTAAATAAGAAGATGTTGAAGAAGAATTAAATTGAAAAGATCGGTAATGGATATTACGTCTTCTTTTAAACGCCTCTTCGAATCCTCCACTTAGGGAACTAAGATTGGTCTTTGAAGAAGACCAGGACCTCTAGGATTATTATAGGGATGTGGAGAAAGGATTTTGGCAGGTTTGTTCTGAGCTTGAGTGCTCAAATTGGTGTGAGGAGGAGGGGGAGGAGGTGCCCTTTTATAAGGGAGGAGAGGGGCACCGTAGGAATATCTCAAAATATTATTTTATATTAAAGTCAAAATCGGTTTATAATGGTTCCAAAGGGTCTTATTTCGAAGGTAAAGTTGGGATGGGTCGAAATCATATCAACCAATAGGATTTAGACAATTTTAGGTTATTATTTTAGCCTTATCAATTAGATTTAACTCTAAGTTAAATAATTTAATTTTTACCGTGTCTTTTTGTTTTCTTACAATATATGGTTAATACACTTACTATAACATGCCAAACGAACCCCAAGTTGTTTATTATTAATATATATATCTTTATCTAAGTCATTTGGCCGAACCATAGATTTTTAGGTATAAAATAATAATTAATAATATAATATTTGATTTAAAAACTATTTTGTGTCAATTTTGACACTATTTGATATATGATTTTTGTGAAAGTCATAACAGAATTATATGTTCGAACCAAGTTGATTAAATCAACAATAATATATCATAGTAACCTAGAAAATTAGTGTAATTCATAAAAAGTCTCAAATTACATTTATTTGGGCATTTATAACATCAATTGTGTTAACATTTCCCTAAAAGGGTAATTACTGCATCATCGTTGTGTCATAAATAAATTAATTTATTTAAAGTCTAAAAATTATAAACAAAATATCATTTTTTAGGAAATATTTTTATCTTTCTAATGAATATTTATAATTGAATTTATCTTATGTATAAACCCATATTAAATATGTCTTATTTGTTAAACTTTTATTTTAACTATTTTAACTATTCATTAAATAAAATAATATTAAGTGACATAATCTAATCCAAGTGGACCTAAATGGTAATATTATATTCATAAGGTTGTTTTTGGTCGAATTACACTTATTCAATAGAATTAGGACATGTGTTAGGGTAATAGTAATATCATATTTACCATTAGTTACCCTATTTACTATTAACCGCGGTAAAAAAAGTAAACAGTTACTATTCACAAAAAATTATTTTTATCTCATTGAACCACATTTTACTTACTGATATCTACCGTGTCTGTAAAATTTTCAAAATTCCATTCACAGAAGCGGTAAAATTAAGTTTTATGCAGAATTCAGTTTTTAACCTACCACATAGTGGTTTCACTATTCATCAAAAAATGAAAGTTTTCAGAAAAATGCCAAAATTTCACCCTAGCCTAATTTCGGTATTCCGAATCCAAAAATGAAGTCCATTTTGAATGATAAAATTTCAAAAAGTGGTTATTACTATTCATAATGGCTATTTTAAATAATATTTTAATAGCATATCGTCGTTTAGTGAAACTCGGTATTGCGTACAACGCAAGCTATCGAGGAAGGTCGCAATTGCGTGTAAAGTAAGCCAAGCTAGTATTTAGTGAAAGATTCCATTGATGATATATAAAAACAAAATATTACTCATTAAAATCTCGGGTGTTACATTCTACGTCACATAGGGACCTCTACCACAGTTCTCCGTGGAAAAAAAACAATGATCAGGCCACACAAGGACCTCTTCCACAGTTTTCGTTGGTAAACAAGAGTAAGTAAATTTGATTTGAGGATTTTGATATGATCTAGTTCATCACAGGAGTCAGTGTGTGTGTGTAAGATGTACAGAGTGCACACACTTCTCAAAAATGTAAGTAAAATAATCACTAAGAGAGAATGTATCATAGTTTATAAAGCTCTAGTGATCGGCAGCACAACTCTGGACTCGTTAGATTTAGAAGAGATGCTTCTGAGTCCTTCTGTGGTTTTGCTATTGAAAATAGAGTATCGTGGTTGAGCTTTATGTATATCAAATGTGAGTGTGTCCTCTGATTTCCAGTGTTCTTCATGTGTTCTTCAGTAGTGATGGATTTCATATAGGAGAGTTCTTTTTAGATCATGCAAATTCCCCCTCTAACTTCTTTGTGTGTTCATCCTTTTCCTATGTATATTTTTGGATGAATTATATCTCTATTCCTTCTCATGTACTTACGCACACTTGCTTTTACTACAGCTCGATCTTCTATTTATTCCACAAGCTCCAGCAATAGGAATGATTACCTTTTCATAGGTACAAGGTACGGTCTCCTGACATGACAACAACTATCATTAAATATCATTGATTGCATTAAAATTACTGAATATGACCGTTAGGATTAAATATGAATTTATATAAATTCAAACAGTTTTAATGGATATTGGTGAGTCATGGGATCAGTGAGACATTTTGAATCTGCATCGGTTTCGGTAGCATCATCATCAGTGTCATAGATTCGGTGTCTCAGCATCAGTGTCTCATCATCATTGTCTCATCATTGGTGTCTTAGCATTGGTGTCTCAACATCTATGTCTCATCATCGGTGTCTCATCAACAGTGTCTCAGCATCGGTGTCTCAGCATCAGTGTCACATCATCGGTGTCTCAGCATCGGTGTCTCAGCATCGGTGTCTCAGCATCGGTGCGACAGTTAATCATCAGTGCGATCGTTCATCATCGGTCTGACTGTTCATCATCAGTGCATCCGTTCATCATCAGTGCGACCATTCATCATCGGTGCGACCATTCATCATCAGTAAGACCATTCATCATTGGTGTGATCGTTCATCATGGGTGACTCAGGAAAATAACTAATTGTGAGTCAAGAAATGGAACTCACACAAAGTGTATGTTCAATCTATAATACATCCAGGTCAACCATAAACATACATCGATCATAGATAAACATTTTTAGATATGATTTAAATTCATTTAGAACAATTTGAACAAAAGACTAAATGTAAATAAATAATATTAAGATTTGTGATTATTAAAATAACCATTTCACAGAGAGTTCAACAATATCCCCCTTTTTTATAATCACAAATCAATTGCATAAATAAATAGAGAATTTAATATGTCATTCAGTATGCTCCCCAAATAAAAAAGAATATATGAAAAAAGAAAAATTAGGGTTAGAAAAGAAAATAAAACTTATATAACTGATTCATTCACCCTATATAATATAAGTCATATAATACAATTCGTCTTCAACATTCATTATTTTTCCCGTTGTGTATGCATACATGTGGTAAATAGCCTGCATGGGCTCATATTCACATTCAATTCACCCATCCAGATACATGATCTCTCCTAATTTCTCTCCCCCTTTGGGATTACAAAAAAGAAAAGATAAAGAATATAGAAAGAATATTCCATACCAACAATGAGTACACATATTACAGACAAAATGGGAATAGTTCAGGAAAATAAACACCCTATCAAAAATCAATAATAACATCTATTCTATGGGGTGGAAGGGAGGTTTTATTTTAGTAGTAGGAGGAATTGATGGTTCCGAAGGTTGTTGGGTGGAAGGTGGAACTGTCCTGATGGAGAAATGAGGTAGGATGACCTATGCTGGATGAAAAGTGGGTTCCAAGGTCACCTGCTGCAGAGATGATCATTCTGAAGGTTGCTACTGAAAGACCGGTCTAATACAAGCAAGATCTTGAGAAATAGAAATATGGCTGGGAGCAACATATGATGATTGTAGAGTCTCTACTGTGGGAAAAACAATGGCTTTTAATTTCACATAAAGGTAGGGTTTTTGAAAATTAATGAAGTCCTCAATGACTTCTCTACCGTACATCATGGATTTTTCAAAATCATCCTTATATAGCATGAAATTTTCTAATGTGAGGGTAAATATTTTAACTTCTGAACTTGAGGTTTATAATCTTGAGTCAATGGAGGGAGTCTCAATTTATCAGCCAGTACTTTAAAATGATGATTCAATTCATGATTGGTGTAGATCTTAGAGAAATAATGATATAATTTCTCCTTAATTATCTTTTGAGCCTTTGTAGCATCAGCCGAGTACAACTATACCATATTATGCACATGATCACTATGTTATTTCATCTTTTTTAAAGAATAAAAATCTAAAATGTTCCCAAGAGCTGCCATATCATCTCTAAAAACATCTCTTAAAGTATCTAATTCATGACCAGTGATCTTGGACACCTTGGCATTTCTAGACTGAGCAATTACTTGCGTGATCTCCGCTTTTAACATCCTCAAAACTGCTTTCTTCAAATGTTCAATCAGATTTATTAAAACATCCATCATACCAGAGATGGTTTTTATGAACTCTCCAGATAGAGAAACATGATTGCTGCCTAACTCCGTAAGTGTTTGATTCAAATAGGTAATATTCCTACCAATCGACTCACCATAATTGCACAGGGTTTTATAAGACTTGCCACTCTTTGTGTCAAATCATCCATAGAAGAATTAGATAATGTCAATGGAGTAGGAGCATGAATATGAGATGAATCATCTTTCATAGTCTCTCTAATATCTTGAATCAATTCGACCATGAATCTGTGAAAATATGACTGAGCTACTGTATGATCAGGTCTACCTTGAGACACTGAAGGATCAGGCCTAACATCTGTTCTTTGCAAAAACTATGCAACAAATTGAGCCTTACCAGAATCACTTATGCTTACAATATTCACTTCTACACCTTCTTCTTCTTCTGGGTAATCTAATCCTAGATCAACAAGACCTGGATATTCTTCCCATGCAGTTTTTCATGAAGGGTACATAGGTTTCCCAAATTGAGCTCGTCCATAATTTTCAGGAAGGACTTCCTCAACCTCATCACTCTCCAACTGTTCTGTCCTCTAAGCCTCAGGGACATTTTCTTGATCTATTGGATGGAATTGAGGATCATCTAGAATTACATTGTGACCTTCAATATATCAAGCATCAGCATCAACATCATTACTATTACATCCACCACCCTTGTCACCATTACTTCCATCATTATCATCATCATCATCATCATCATTAACTGATCTCTCACTTGAACTATCTGTACATCCAGATTCATACTCCTCATAAGATGATTCATCATACTCACCTTCTTCTTCATCATCTAAAAGTGGTTCAATTTCAGTTAATTTGTGATGATAACTTGCTGAACCAAATTCCATCCTTCATTTCCTCTGGCTAATAGTATTAGGATCACTCCTCTCATAATGATACGATTCAATCTCTTCTTCAGCATTCAGATTCTCATTAGCTTCTTATTCCTCTTATGTTCCTTTCATACTAAATTCACCGATTTCTTTAGGAACAACCGCTTCCTCATCTTCATCTGAATAGATCACATCCTCTCTAGGTTTTAGGCTATGATCTCTTATTTCTTTTGGTCTCCTTGGATGATCAGTAGTATTGAAGGACTCATATAAATTTTCTTTATTAGTAACCCTAGCTTTCTTCCATGGGTTCCAATTGATTTTAATCCTTTAACAAAAAACATTTTTGAAACAAAAGCTAATTGATGAGATACACTCATCTCCGTCATCCACACAATCCAAGAATATTAGCATGGAAGAAATTTTTGTATAGTAAAATAGAGTAGTATCTTTCATTGATGTTTTTATCATTTCAACAATATGCTTGGAAAAATATATACATAGATTGATTTATTCACCATTCAGCAAAAGGAACAACAGAAAAAAATCTTGATACTTAACAGAAGCTAAATCACCTTTTCTAGGGAATATTTGATGTTAAATTAATTTAAACCGGATTCGATTCTCAGCATCCAACTCAGCAGTAGTTATCCTAAGCGATTCATAATTCACGGTAAAAAACTCCATGGCTAGATCATAATTAAAATAATCAGTTGTGGATGGAATATTACAAGAATAATCCTCATATGTTCCATTGTGAAGCACCCCTAGAAATTCAGCACATTGTTTTGATGAAAAAGTAATCTTTTCCCCTTTTACTATAGAATACAATCTCACAGCCTTTACACCATCCAAATCTATATCCAGTTTCAAATAGAACTCATGCACTATCTTTGGGTAAAAGACTCTATAATTGTTACAGAACCACTCCTTCCAGCAGTTTGTTTCCAACACATTCACAAGAACAGTCATTCAAGATAAAACTCATTCTGAACAAATTTCTTTTTCATCTAGAAAGTTTCTTTCTTCTAGCTCCAGGATCACATACCTCTGCGTCGTACTACTCAACTCTCCTCGAGCATGCTTGATAGGTGAAGTTACTTCAGACTTTTTTCTATGTGTCTTTTCTTGGACATTCTGAGGTTTGAGACAATCGAGAGGCTTGGAAAGATTCAAGAGGCTTGGGTTACAGAGTAGCGACGAGAGAGTTCAGTAGGAAATGGGAGGTCAACTGTCTTTAGAGAATATAATAGCCACTTGTCATTATTTGTATCATTTAGGGTTACAAATAATTAAATATAGGTTAATCCAAGAAGCTTCGTTTTAAACAGACAATAATTATTTTGGAAATAGTATAACCCAATAGGTAGCACTAATCTACTTGATCGATCGGTTTGGCAGATTGGTTTGACAGACCGGCTTCACAGATCTATCATTCCTAACTCTTGTTTAATCGTGTTTAACCCTTCACAATTTAAGGGCTTGGTAAAAATGTCATCTATTTGATGTTCAGTACCTATAAACTCAAGAGTAATATCACTTTTATTGTAGTGATCTCTCATAAAGTGATGTCTGACATCAATGTGTTTGTTTCTAGAGCGAGACATTGGGTTCTTTGAAATGTTAATTTCACTAGTGTTATCACAGTTAATTGAAACATGCTTATAATCATATCTATAGTACAAAAGAGTGTGTTTCATCCACAGAAGTTGGGCACAATAACTACCAGCAGTAATATACTCTACTTCAGTAGTAGATAATGCAACAGAGTTCAGTTTCATACAATACCAAGATATTAAGAATATTCCCAATAAATTACTTGTTCCAGATGTTATTTTCCTATCTAACATGCAACCAACAAAGTAAGTATCTGAATAATAGATTAGCTCAAAAGATTGTCTTTTTTGATAAAACAAGCCTATGATTACAGGGTTTTTAAGATACATAAAAATTCTTTTAACAGAAAGTAAATGAGATTCTATTGGGTTAGAGTGAAATCATTCACACATGCATACACTAAAAATAATATCTGGTTGACTACTAGTAAGGTAATGTATACTTCTAATCATACATGTGTAATTTGTTTGATCCACTGGTTTCCTAGTTTAATCTGCATCCAATTTACAAACTGTACTCATAAAAGTATTACTTTCTTAAATACTATCCAAACCAAATCGTTTTAAAAGATACTTTGTATATTTACATTGATTCAAAATAATACCATTTTAATTTTAAAAAAAATTAAATCCAAGAAAATATTTATGATCTCCCATTAAACTCATTTCAAATTCATTTTTCATACTCTTATAAAATTCAGTACATAAAGATTGTTTATAATATCCAAAAATAATATCATCCACATATATTTGAACTATTAAAACATCATTAGAAAATCTTTTCATAAAAATAGTTGGATCAGAAATCCCTTTATTAATTTTTTTTTAAAATAATAAAATTACTAAGTGTATCATACAAAGTTCTAGGATCTTGTTTTAAGCCATATAAATCTCTAGAAAGATTAAAAACTCATTTTGTACAATGTGGATTAGTAAATCCAGGTGGTTGATCAATAAAAACATCTTTGAAAATAAAACCATTTATAAAATCATTTTTAACATCCATTTGATAGAACGTAAAATCTAGATGAGCAGCATAAGAAAGTAGAATTATAATAGCTTTTAATCTAGCTACAGGTGCAAAGGTTTCCTCATAGTATATACCTTCTTCTTGACTATATCTTTGTGCAACTAATATAGATTTGTTTCTAACAATGTTTCCTGATTCATCAATCATGTTTCTAAAAACCATTTAGTGCCTATTGTAAAAGTGTCCATAGGTCTATCAAATAATTTGCAGACTTTTTTTCATTAATATTGATTTAACTCTTCTTTCATAACCATTACCCAAAATTCAACATTGATAGAATTATTGACATTTTTAGGTTTTAGCTATGAAAGAAAGGGTTTATGTTAAACCTGGTTTCTTAGACAAGCTATAGACTGTTTCCCTCTATCAATAATACCAAAAAAATCATTTAAAGGATGATTCTTTAGAATCCTAGTTGATCTACTAAAGTTAGGACTAGAAACTTCATGTTAATCTATAGGTTCGAGTTCAACAGATGAAGATTCAGAGATATGTCCAGAACTAGATATTTCTATGGAAGGTTCTTTAGATTTATCATTAAGGTCCAAAACAGTAAAATATTCTTCACGATTCCCAAGAGAGGTTTTAGGCTCATGTGGATCAATTTCATCAAACATGATGTGAACATATTCTTCCACACATTTGGTTCTCTTGTTAAAGACTCTATAGGATTTTCTAGTTAAAGAATAACCAAGAAAAATTCCTTCATCACTCTGAGAAGAAAACTTGTCCAGATTACCCATTGTATTGATAATAAAAACATTACATAAAGAGACACTAAAGTAACTCACTTTGGGTTTTATATTATTCCACATTTCATATGGGGTCTTCTTGAGAATAGGTCTAATCAAGAGACTATTAATAATATAGCATGTTGTATTCACTACTTCAGCCAAAATGTAAATAGGCAGATCATACTCATTAAGCATGGTTCTAGCTATTTCATAAAGGGTTCTATTCCTACATTCTACTACACCAATCTGATGAGGTGTCCTAGGAGAAGAAATGTTTTGAATATATCTATTGTGTGAGCAATAAGATTCAAACTCATGATTTTCAAACTCACAGCCATGATCAGTTCTTAGAGTTTTAATCTTAAGTCCACTATGGTTTTCCACACAATTGGTTTATTTAGTAAAGTAATCACAAGATTCACTTTTGTGCGCCAGAAAGTATACAGAAGTATATCTAGAAATGTCATCTATTAGAACATAGACATAGTTATTCCCATTCCAACAAGAAACTCTAGATGGTCCAAACAAATCCAAGTGAACCAACTCAAGAGGATGAGAAGTTGAAACTTCTTTCTTTGATTTAAATGATACTTTATTTTTCTTTCTCTTTTGATAGGGATTACAGTCATTATAGTTTGGGAATTCATGTTTAGGTAGGTCTCTAACAAAGTTCTTCCTAGTTAGTTTTCTATGTGAATGTATATTTCAATGTCCTAATATTATATTCCATAACAAAGACTCTTTATGAAAATCATTTAATCATGAAACATTTTGTTTAGCTAAAGATTTCAGATCAAGAGCATAAAAATTTTAATTTCATAAAGTAGAAAAATATTAAAACATTTTTAGAATTAAAAACATTACAAGAATCATTTACAAATTTAACATTAAAGCCATCATCACATAATTAGGAAATACTTAACATATTGTATTCAAGTCCATCATCAATTAAAACATTATAAATTAATACTGAATCAGTGATACCAATCTGGACTAGGCTAATGATTTTTCCTTTATAATTATTACAAAAGGTGACATGGCCTCCATTAATCATGATTAGGATTTTAAAGCATGAGTAATCCCCAGACATATGTCTTGAACATCCACTATACAAATACCATGTCTTCTTGTGATAACTCCTCAAACAGGTTTCCTACAAAATAGATTTAGATGGGAAATGACTTTGGTACCCAGATCTTCTTGGGTCTAGAAAGGTTAGAAATCAGAGATTTTTTTACCTAAATTTGTCTTATGGGTATCATATAAATTACAGAATCAAATGACTTTGAATGAAAAACTCTATTTGTTCTATAACCATGTGAATAACTAGTTGAAGCATATGAATTTCTAGAAATGGAAGTAGCGGAATGTTGTCCAGACTTGGGAATAAATTTAGTTTTAGTAATCTGTCTTTTTCCAGGTTGGTATCCCAAACCAGTATTATATTTTGGTGCAAATTTAGTTCCTAACATTTGAGTAAGATTATCCTTTACATTTGTAAACTTTTCTATGTTCTTTCTAAGTTTCTCATTAGACATTTTCAGTTTTGTATATTCTTTTATTAGTTGAGCATTATTTTATTTTTCTATATCATGAAAAATATTTAAAATTGGCAGTAAGAGCATGATGTTTTTTTAGTGACTTATATTTTTCCTTAAGTTCATTGCATGTTTCTTCCAGCATATTACAATATTCAAATAGTTCTTAAGTAGACATGTTTTCATCATTGTCTGAATCACTATTATTTTCAGAATAATAATCATTTAGCATAGGGGAAATAGGTACCTCAAAGGTACTGGTCATGAAGCACATGTTAGAACTATTCTTCTCAGAATCAGAAATTTTAGATTCACTTGTGTTGTCTTCTGAATAACTCTATGTAACTTTCATAGATTTCTTGTAGTTATTGTCCTTATAATCATATTTCTTTTTGAATTTTAGTTTCGGACAGTCATCCTTGATGTGTCCTTTCCTTTTGCATTCTTAACAGACTATTTAATCCTCTTCATACTTTCCTTTGTAATTATATTTTCTGAATAATTTATTCTTCCTATAAAACATCTTGAATTTCATAGCTATTTGAGCCATCTCCGCATTACTGTCAGATTCTGAATCTTCACTTGTTGAACTTTCAGTGTGTATTTGAACTTTTTCTTTGTCTTTTTTCCTTGATGTAGTAGATTTAAAAGCCACAGACGTCCTTTTAGGTTCATCGTCTTCTTCCTTATTCACATTGATTTATTCCTCATAAATCATTAATTTTATAATAAGTTCTTTGACAGGCAGATCTCCAATGTCACATGATTATCTGATTGAAATAGGTGTGCCTCTCCATCGGTCTTGTAGACATCTCAAGATTCTCATGACTTGTTTCGTTAATGGAATAGTC
Source organism: Viscum album (assembly GCA_963277665.1). Taxonomy (NCBI): domain Eukaryota; kingdom Viridiplantae; phylum Streptophyta; class Magnoliopsida; order Santalales; family Viscaceae; genus Viscum; species Viscum album. The sequence goes on along the minus strand of OY728146.1, from coordinate 548,397,564 downwards.
TTACCAAGTGAACTCACTGTATTTACTATCTCATTAAACATGAGATACATATCAAAAATAGGTTCATCATTTTTCATTTTAAAATATTCATATTTAATATTATACAGGAATTCATAGCTTTACAATTATTATTGTAAGTAATCTTTGTAGGTTCATCCTAAGTTGTTCTTTCAGTTTATGGAATTTTATATTTAGACTCTATAGCAGTCCAGATATAAAAACCCATACATTCCAAATGAATTTTCATTTTCATTTTCCACTGAGCATAGTTTATACCATGAATGAAATGTGGCATGTTGGTAGAAGCACCCTCTAGTCTATTCTCCATTACTAGATTTTAGAAAATAGTATTAAAGAGATAAAATTTATAGCTAAAAGAATTTTTATATATTTAATGATGCAACTAAAATCATAGTTGGAAAACATAGTATTCTGAAGATTTGTATTGATAAAAACCCCATATGATAACAAATGTTGGTCGGAGTGCACACTCAATAGTGGGTGGGGGTGAATTGAGATCAAATTAAATTTTTTTAAAAATATTTCACTTAAAATCAATAAAATTAAAAACAAAGTTAAACTGTAGTGAATTTATACAGTTTATAAATGTTCAATTAATTTCTCTATGATTAATTAGGTCTCAGTTAACTTCATCTGAAGATTATATTATATTTTGAAACTAACTTACTGGTTTATAATAAGTATAAACACATACTAATTTAACCATCAATTTAGCTTTAAAATAGTTTTTCATTTCAAAGTAATAAGTAGTGGAAAATATATAGTATACTTTAGACTTAGTCTAATATACACAGTGGATTAAACCAAGAAGTTCAGACTAAAGTTGAGACTTAGTCCCCTCAAACAATTTATATAAATTTGATCGACAACATAGATCGAGGTTGAAAAAAGTACAAGACTATCCAGGTCACACATGGACCTCTACCACAGTTCGTCGTGGGAAACAATAACAATGACCAGGCCACAGAAGGACCTCTTCCATATTTGACATGGGTAAACAAGAGTAATTAAATTCCGTTTGAGGATTATGATATCCTCCAATTCAACACAGGAGTCAGTGTCTGTATGATAAACAGAGTACACACACTGCTCAAAAATTAATGTAAAAAAATCACTAAGAGAGTATGTATCAATGTTTAGAAATATCTAGTGAATGGAATCACAACTTTGGACTAGTTCGATTCAGAAGAGATGCTATTGAGTCCTTCCATGGATTTTCTGTTGAAAACAGAGTATCATGGTTCAGCTTGATGTCTTTCACAAGTGAGTGTGTCCTCTAATTTCCTATTTTCTTCTTGTGTTCTTCAGTAGTGATGGATTGTATACATGAGAGTTCTTTTTAGATCTTGCAAATTCCCCCTTGAACATCTTCGTGTGTTCTTCCATATCGTATGTATATTCGTGGAATAATTCTCTCTCTTTTCCTTTTCATGTACTTACGCACACTTTCTTTTACTACATCTCGATCTTCCTTTTATTCCACAAGATCCGAAAATAGAAATGATTACCTTTTCAAAGGTACAAGGTGCGATCTCCTAACATGCCAACAACTAACATTAAATATCATTAATTGCATTAAAATCAAAAATATGACCGATAGAATTAAATAATAATTTATTGAAATTCAAACAGTTTTCATGACTATCGGTGAGTCATGGGATCAGTGAGACATTTTGAATCTGCATCGGTTTCGGTAGCATCAGCATCAGTGTCTCATCATTGGTGTCTCATCATCAGTGTCTCATCATCGACGTCTCAGCAGCGGTGTCTCAGCATCGGTGTCTCATCATCAGTGTCCCATCATCAGTGTATCAGCATCGGTGTTTCAGCATCAGTGTCTCATCATCGGTGTCTCAACATCGGTGTCTCAGCATCAGTGGGACCGTTCATCATAAGTGTGACCGTTCATCATCAGTGTGATCGGTCATCATCGGTGCGACCGTTCATCATCGGTACGAACGTTCATCATCGGTGCGACCGTTTATCATCAGTGCGACCATTCATCATCAGTGCGACCATTCATCATCATTGAGACCTTTCATCATCTGTGCGACCGTTCATCATTGGTGCGACTGTTCAACATTGATGATAGCATTCTTCATTTATGACTCAGGAAAAAAACTAAAGTTGAGTCAAGACTTGGAACTCAAACAAAGTGTCTATTCAATCCAGAATACTTCTAGGTCAATCATAAACATACATTGATCATAGATAAACATTTTTAGATATGGTTTAAACCCATTTAGAAAAATTGGAATAAAATACTAAAAGAAAATAAATAAAACTAATATTTTTGTTATTAAAATAACCATTCCACAGAGAGTTCAACTGGTATCATGCTCAAAATTGAATAATAAATGAAACATGTTATATGATGAGTCTTAAAAGACATTAAAAGACTAGATTTGGTCTTTTCCCTACAAATTATAGATGTCTTGTAGTTTAAGACTTCTATCATGTTGTCATGGTGTATGTTTGGATCAAAATCAAATATCACGATACAGTTATTAAATGGAATTTAATGATTAAATGGACATGATTTTAAACGAAAACAATGATATTTTTGGATGTTTAAATTAAGATATTTCTATTCTTATTTCTCACTAACATTTATATATATATATATTCACTAACTAATTTTATCATGTCAATTGTTGGTTTCCTACTAGATATATTTCTCACACACTATTTGGGCCACTGATCACACTGTGATTCCCTGTTTCATTTTCAACTTTACACCACTGTTCTAAATTGTTTTATATTCAAAAATATAAAAATAATAACAGATTTAATTCCATGTTTGAATCATTAATTTTTTTTTAATCACTTTGAAAATGTGAAATGTTACTTTTTATTATGATTCCATTGTTGGAGGAGGCGATTTGAAGGACTCGTGATGATGTCCATGAAAAATGGACTAAATTGCCAAAGATCCATGCACACCATGGACTCATCCGTGCATTGCTCCTGAACCATGCATCCTAATGGGATGACATTGAGTGGATTGTCCAAAATTTATTGGGATACATTTCATGTGAAGGAACCCAAGACATATTAGGATATATGGTGGCACAAACAACCTGATCTTTCCAGCACACCAAATCTACAAGAAGTCAAAAGTGGTGTGCGATGATCAGTCCATATCTCAAGATCCAGATGTCGAATTTTGGACAACCATTTGTTGGATACATCCATGTGGTGGGGATACAACATTTTTATTTTCTTCAAGGAATGAAAAGTAATTCTGGTGGTGGAACCAATGTGACATGTAGTTTTAGGAAATCTGTGTGCTCACAACCACCTTCCCATTTTCCTATAAAATGGATCATTGGGTTCCCCATTTGTATGTTGAACCAGGAAGCAATGATATGGTGTTTTAGAGACTAAAAGGAGTCCTATAATCATCCAATCAACTATATAGTCCCCTATCATCATAGGGGGATCAACAATTAGGAATGAGTTTCACCCATTCCTTCTACTTCTCTCGATGAGGAGCCAAACAGTGGATAATCATTTTGAAGGTACTACTCATACTTGGGAGGGTGTTCCAGTACATGATACTATACTGGTTTTGTATAATTTTTGTGTGGATTATTTCAATTATGTTTTATCTTAATATTTGTCTCATATGAATTCATTTCATGGGTATAATTATGTGAACCACTTTTCCTTTCAACCCTGATTAGGATGAAATTTCAAGTGGGAAAATCGGTTGGTCTGATTGGGCCGCACAAGCATCCTATATTTCTCTGTCACATATGAATGATTATATTATGATTTTCTAGATATTGATATGTTCTTGAAGTCCAATCCTTGACAACATGTTTTTTATGTCAAGGTTTGGTACTTTTTTCAACGTTTTGAAAGGCAAGAGGGGAATCAAGATCTCGACAACTCTCTACCCATGAATTAAACAAAACCATGTGATATTTTCTGAACAATGAACAATATAATATATTTGTTTATATTTTTGTGATCTCATTATCACTTAATTCAAAAAAACCAATTTTATTTATAAACTATTAAAAAATTTAAATCAAATTGTTTTTGAACTGTTTCCAAACCACCAATATTCTTTTCTTCTTATGAAAAATTAACACTATAAAACCTCGGAGGCTCTTTGATAAATGACCTGCAGTCTATTATAGAATTAAAATTCTTCTTTATGTAACTATCAATATGACGTTCTATAACAAAACATTCAAATTTTAAAGTCGTTTCCGCAGAGATCATTGTTTTAGTGCATGTTTTTTTAAAGATTTTTATATTTTTGTTAATATTTATTTGTTTAATCTTCAACCTTTTCATATAAGTCTGTGGTATGATTTATTAATTCTATAGGTTATGTGCATGATTTTTTCTACTTTAGTAGAGTAATCACCTTCCAAACCCGAACTAGATAGGATCTTATGACTATGGCTCCGAGTTGCATAATACAACCCTTTGATGGATGACACACCACTGCTCGATACTTTTCTAAACCAATATTATTAAAGAAAAAAATAAGGACCATAAATTAACATATTGAAATTTTCGGAAATAAATTGAAACCTAAATGAATTATCCTTAGCAGATGTTGATATCCAACTAACTTCCATACAAATATATGGTGAGGAACCTAGTTTTGAACTTAAATATAGATTAATTAATTTATTACATGGACCTGCTGGAGTAGATCCACACACGTATCATAATGAATTTCATACTGTGTATTCTACATTGAAACATGAAAATATGGATGAAGAACATGTAAAGCTTAGTACAGTCCCATTTTTATTTTATTACACTGCAAAAGACTTTCTTTACAATGTTAATTCACCAATTAGAGGATGGGTGGACATGAAACACCTTTTTCATGAAAAAATTTCCCAACATCTCGAATTTCAACATAAAAAAAAATATATGTGTTATAAAGAATCATCAATGGGAAATATTTTATGATTGTTTGGATAACATTAAAAGGTTTTGTTCAAAATGTCTACACCACCAAATATGTGATCGGCTTTTAAATAATTATTTTTATGAAGGTTTTATTCATATTGACCAAAATATGATTGATGTCACTGTAGGTGGTGCACTATTTTATAATACCCCAATCACTACAAGGACATTAATTGAGAACATGGAAAAAATACTCATCAATTCAGTATAAAGTCCAATGTACCCATTCATCATTTTCATGAGGTGAAAAGTAATGAATTTGAGAGGATGGTGGACATCATGTTCGAAGAGGTAAGTTCCATTCTTCGACAACATGATCTTTTCCATGAGAAATACCAATCTCTACCTCCCATCCATTCTGGCGTATGTTCTTCTAACACCACCTACTCTGATCAATTCCCCCAAAAAAGAGAAACTGTTGAGAGTTGTGAGGAAATGTTTCAGGGCCGCCCCTATAAACAACCCTTTAGGAAAGAACAATATTATCAATACAATAATTGGTGGAAAGACAACAAATCTTATTGGAAAGAGGGTATTCTAACCACCCTCAAAAACTACAGAACCAATCAGGGAAGAGTAGTCTACCACAACCACACAGAAATCTTCAACCACAAAAAAGGTATTACCTATATACCCCTCCAAAACTCAAGCCAATCATTTAATATATGTTGAAAAAAGATGATTTCCAACAATATCCAATTCCAAGAAACCACCCAAGATACCATACATGACCTAATAACACAATTAGGCCATGTTTCCTTCTCGGTGGGGGAAATACAGAGCCATGGGTCGGGTAAACTACCTTCTCAACCTATAATTAACCCCATAGATAAAGTAAATGTCTATGAGATCACCCAACAGAGTGGAAAAAAACTAAAAACCCATTGACCCCTCCACATGTGTCTTCCCATCCTATGGAAACCCCTATCCCAATTACTAAAAATTCTCCAAATGAGGTTGAACCTTGTCCGGATAGAATCCCCTCCAAAGGAATGTTGGTGTCTATTGATGAATCACATAGGCCAAAAATCCTTCTATCATTCCCATAAAGGGCCTCCCAACATAGAAAAAAGGAATCTGAAATCCCTACGGAAATTTTGGAGAATCTCATAAAACTGCAGGTAATCATTCCCTTGATGAATGCTATGAAACAAATTCGATGATATGGAATGTTTCAAAAGGATATGTGTACACACCAAAGGAGACATCGAGGTGATTATATGGTGTGATTGTAGAGGAATGATTTATCATTGATAGGGACATCACATCCCACCATGTTTAATGATCCTGGAATATTCTCAAATCTATGCACCACAGAGAAGTATTCTTTTTTCTACTGCTATGCTGGATTAAGGTTCCTCTATAAATTTGATACCTCACTGCATTTAATATATATTTATAGATGTGGAACTAAATCCCACTAGAATTTCAATTCAACTAGCTATCCAAAGTACCACACACCCCTCTGTTGTGTTTTTTGATGTTCTTGTGAGGGTTCAAAGATTATTTTTTCCTTCTGAATTCTATTTTCCTAAAATGGAGGTTGATAGGATGAATGGACAACCCCAAATTATACAGGAGAGACCCTTCTTGAAAACTTCCAAAACCATAATTAATCTTTATAATGGTACATTATCATTGGACTTTGGTGGTAAAATTGTCCCCATAAACAATTTTGATGCCTCTAAGAACCTCTCAGATGAATATTCCTCTCACTATATCAATTAATTATATAGATGTAATCCCTTCCCTTGAAAAAACTCCATTTCATTCCCTTGATCCCCTTTCTATGTTTTCTCCATCGATACAAATTCTAGTAAATGATTCAAGCATCGAGTGTTCTAGTGGTCTAGAAAAGTGTCATTCATGTTCATTATTGATGATTTATTGAACACTGAGAATACATTGACCATTGATGATACCGCTAAACATGTAAAATCTCATTCCTCATCCGATGATGATACAATTTAGAAGTTAGATGAGATCAGTGACCTCATACAATCACAAACACTCCCATCAATCCAAAATCCACAAGAATTGAAATTAAAAAAACTACCTCAAGTTCTAAAATATTCATCTCTTGATAATGGAAAAAGTTTCATGTCATTATATATTTTTCATTCCCTCTTAAGAATGAATTGAGTCTCTTGGTCTTTTGAGGGAGTATAAAAATGTTTTGCGATGGGCACTTGCTGACATTTATGGTTTAATTCCATCAATTTGAACAAATAAAATTTTATTACATGGGGCTAAATTGGTGAGGTAGGAACAATGTCGTCTAAACCCAAACCTCATAGAAGTTGTGAAAAAGGAGGTGACAAAGTTATCAGTTTCTAGTAACATTTAACCCATCTCTGAAAACCAATGGGTCAGTCCTGTTCAAGTAGTTCCTAAAAAACTCTCATTTCTATAATCAGTAATTAAAACAATGAATTGGTTGCTACTCATGTGCAGAATAGTTGGCGTGTCTTCATATACTATCACTGACATAACCAACACACTTTGAAAGACCATTTCCCTTTTCCATTCATTCACTGAATGCTATAGATGCTAGCGGATATGTAATAGTACTATTTCTTTAATGGGTATTCATGATACTCTATGATCTATATTGCCCCTGAGAATCGGTAAAATACAACCTTCACATTCCCCTTTGGCACATTCTCCAATTAGATGATTCCATTAGGTCTTTGCAATGCTTTGGGTACATTCTAATTGTGTATGGTTATTACTTTTTTGAATTACCTGGATAATTGCATTGAATATTTCATGGATAATTTCACAACTTATAGATCCTATTGTGATGAATGTTTGAGTCATATTGGTTTAGTTTATTATTATTTCATTGAAAATAATATTGTATTAGATTATGAGAAATTTCATTTCATGGTACGACAAGGTATTGTTTTGGAGAATGTCATTTTTTAGGATGGTATCCATGTAGATAAATAAATAGTGGATGTCATTTCTTCCATAATATTACCCAAAAATTTATGGGATGTGCGGTATTTCCTAGGTCATGCTGGATTTTACCATCATTTCATTCATGTCTTTAGTAAGATTTAACTTCCACTCTCTTAGTTACACCACATGGAAAAATAGTTTGTTTTTTATAATGAATGGGAGGAAGCTTTTAATAAGTTAAAATGGACTCTCACATCCCCCTCGGTAATCCAACTTCTTTTGTGGGATTTACCATTTGAGCTCATGTGTGATGACTCTAACTTGGCAGTTGGAGAAGTTATGTCACAAAGGGACAATCGAGCTCTACAAGTCATTTCTTATGCATCACGTACTTTGGACCCTTCCCATTAAAATAAACAACAACAGAAAAATAATTCATTTCAACATTGTTTCCCTTGCATACATTTATTTGATATCATTCAGTGTTTAAAGACAATGTATTCTTCGACCATGAAGTCCTTCAGTATATCCTTAAGAACCTTGAATCAAAAACACACCTCATTCTGTAGGTTCTCCTAATTCATGAATTCAATATGGATATTAGGGATAAAAACTAGTAGAGATTATGGGTGTCGAAAATATCTATAGGATCCACCAATCCTTGGACAGTAACTCATCTCCCGGTATTCTTATAAATGAGATGTTTTCTTGATGTGAAACTATACTGAGTGCAAGCTGTTATTCCTTTGTATGTTAAAATTTTAAATTATTTCGTATCATCTAGCATTCCTATTGATTTCAACACAAACCTATCTAACCATCAAATATTTGAGTTTCATTTGTACATTTTAGTTGACCTCTTCCTTTGCCTCGCATTTAGTGATCAATTCCATAGGATTTTTTTCCCGACAGTGGGTTTCAGTACATTATTAGGTTCTTCTACACTCATTCATGTGGGAGCCACTTTGGTCCCCAAGGGACTCCTCACAAGGTCCTCGATTCTGTTATCTTTTTCCCCATATTTTTATCAAGATTCCCATAACATCAGTAAATCTTCTACAAACTATCAAAGAATATTGAATGACATAAAAAGAAACGAGATTCCAAAAAAAAAACCCTTAATCTTCAATGACATGATTTATGTTTTGGGAATTGACTTTATGGGACAGTTTCCTAATTCATTTTTTAATAGGTACATTATTTTGGAAGTGGATTATGTTTCCATATTGGTAGAGGCATAGTCTTTAAGGGCAGATGATTCTAAGGTAGTTGAAATTTTTTTAGAACCAATATTTTCTATAGGTTTGGCTCTTATAGGTTCATCATCAGTGACGAGGGTTCTCATTTCTATAAATGAACAACGAAATAACTTTTACGTTGGTATGAGGTCAGTCATATATTGTCTATTTCATATCACCCATAGACAAATGGTCAAGCCAAGGTGTCAAATTGAGAGGAAATAAGATTCCTAAAAAAATTCAAACTAATAAGAAATATTGGATTCTACGACTTGATGATTCATTATAGGCCTACAATACATCTTTAAAAACACCGACTAGAATGTCACCCTATCGGCTTGTGTCTGGAATGAATTGTAACATACTGGTAGAGATTGAGCACTGGGACTACTGGGTTGTCAATAAATGAAACTATAATCTTTCTACTGTAGGTGATCAAATGAAGCTTCAAATTCATGCGATGTTGGAAATGAGAATACATGCATATGAGATCTCGAGGATTTATAAGGTGCGAACCAAGGCTGACTATAACCATATCATCCATCATCGTTAATTCCACATTGGGTAGAAAGTCATCCTTTATAACGCAAGGTTGAAATGGAATCAATGTATGATTTTTTCCTATTGGATTTGACCGTACACTATTACTAACATCATTCAATTTGGTGTTGTCTACATTCTAAATGAAGAAACGAAGAGAACATGATCCTCATCCTATTTGGTGATGACACTTTAAGTGCATCCACGAGACCCGGGGTCAAATCCATGTGGAGGATAATTTCTGTGGCATTGTAGCATGTACTATAGTAGGAACTGATTTGAACTATAACAGGTACTGTAGCGAGAACTGTTGAAGGCATTGTTTGGCATTGTAGTAGCCAGAAATATTACTCCATTTGGGCCTTCGGGCCACCGATTTGGTCCCCGAGTCCTTTGAGGCCTTCTAGACACCCATGCCATTGGGTTAGAAAGGCCTTTGGTCCACCACAAGGCCATCAAGCCACCTTATGTGCAGATGAAAACCAAAAAACCAACAAGGAATAAACTTTAAAAGGAAGAGAAGCAAAAAAATTTCACCATAGAAGAAGCTAAACAAATTGAATGAATGAGTGGGTATGACACCTTCCATCAGGAAAAGCATGTGCATGCACAAGAATGCCTATTCGAACATCCATGCGAAGGTGGAGAGCTGATTTGATGATGAAGATTCTATGGAGGAGTAGTTCCAAGTAGTTAGTATGGGTAGTATGTAATGTTTGAAGCCTATGAGCATTTAATTATTCCATGGCCTACGGGTCACATAATACATATGCCTACGGGCCTTTTAAGGGTTCCACAACACCCATTCAAAGGTGGATTAACAAAAATCAATAAAAATCGATGGCCTTCAGGCCATTGGACGAAGAAACCAAGAAAACCATCATGGTTAATGGGATGCAACAAAAGCACTTACTCAAAACCCTCCAAGAGTCCCCGATAGAGGAACTCGAAGTTCATGAAGTTGTCTATGAATAAAACCCCCCAGATTTTCTCCTTCCTTCTTAAATTATATTTTTATAGTGAGGACACTACAACCTTTAGGTGTGGGGAGATGGGTATATTCCTAGGTTAGTTCAGATTTTTTATCATCTATCTTATTTTTCCTTTTTTAGCTTGCTGAATAGTATTGTTACTTTTCCCCATTTCTCCCCCACTCACCATTGTGGCAGAAAATTATTTTTTTATTACTAATTTTTCTTTGAAAATGATGGTCATTTAATGATCAAAGTTATTGAAAATTCTTGTGGGATATATCTTTTTCAGGTTGTTTTACCTTTTAAAATAATCTGAGGAAATGCAAATTTCATCAAGAATTAAATACTCCGGTGTGACTTAATTCTGAAAAGTAGTTCTTTGTTGATGATATGAATGGATGAATAATTTTCAATCCTTGAAGAATAATGGTGCCCTTTTTTGAATATTTTAAATGAATAAATTAGGTGGCATAACTCCACACATTTTTTTCAACCAACCATGATGTGTGAAAATTTATCACTTATGGGAAGGTAATTATAAGTTATTTTTACTTTTCACTAATTTCCTAAATCATTTTTCCATTCGTTCATTAAAAATATGATCTAATTCATTTAGGTACTAGATTGACATATGTGTGTACCGGTTATCTGACATTTTTACTCCCACAATAAAATAATAAAATAAAAAGTGTTGTATATTGGTAAGGTCAAAAACTACCCTTCCTCAACCTTTGTTCTTATAATAACGATTACCATTAGCATCATGTAGATATCAATCATGTGTTCGAAGAAGATTGCGAGATTTTTTCTGAGTGCAACTTTTGAAAAATTAATAAATGAGGGAAGTGAAGAAATGTAAAATCCATGGGGATATCTCGGTAGGGAGTTTATGGTTCTACTTTTAGATATTCTTAAGTCAGTGGGTCATCAAATTTTATTGAAACTTTTGTGTGGAATTTTCGATGAAAAGGATCTTGTAAGTAGAAAATTATTAAAATAACTTATATTTACTTATTAAAAATTGGTAAGAATAGCATGAAATGGTTGTCACAAACAAATTTGTATAATTTGTGACATTATTATCTATTGATTAATTTTCTATGATTGGTATGATGAATCTATACGAATTTTATTTGGATAAAATTATTGAGACATCCTTTCCAATGATCAATGTGAATAACATCTTGTAGTGATTCTTTCTTCGATCAAATTTATATAAAGAATTAAATTTTCATTTAATGTTTCATCATTATGAAGTAGTAAATATCAACATGCATAATTTTTGGGATTATGACTTCTCCCAGAAATGAAATTTTTTTTAGGTGTGGCTGTGTGATCACACCATGATTCATTGTTTTATTTTAAACCTTACACCATTGTGCAGAACATGTATTCTATTAAAAATTATAAAAGTAATAACAAATTGAGTTCCATTTTGGAATCATTTATTTTGTTTTTATCACTGTTAAAAAGGTAAATTTTAATTATTTTGATTAATCCATTGTAGGATGAGGTGATGTGGAGGACCCATGATGATTTCCATGAAAAATGGACCAAACTGCGCAAGATCCATGCACACTAGTGGATTCATCAGTGCACTGCACATGAACGGTGCATCCAAATGGGATGAAATTCTATGTACAGGTCCAAAATTCATTGGGATACATTTCACCTAAACGAACCCAAGAATCATTTCTCTAAATGTTGGCCAAAACAACTAGATCTGTCCACCACACCTAATCTTCATGAAGTCAAAAGTTGTGTGTTTTGATCTATCCATATCCTGGGTTCTAGTTCAGTAAACTATGCCAATAATTCTTTTTAGATAGAAAAGTAGTGGGTATAAAACATTTTTATTTTTACCAAAGTGATATAATCATTATGGATATTGAAACCAAGGTGAGAAGATGTTTTATGAAATCTGTGTGCTCAAAACAACCTTCCCATTTTCTTATAAATTGGTTCCTAGGGCTCCCCATTTGTATGTTCCATCCCAAGGAAATTATATGGTTATTTGGATACACAATTGAGTCCAATACTCATCCCAGAAAATTCCAAGGCCCTAATCATCATAGGTTTTTCAATAATGAAGAGGGAGTCTCACCCAAGCCTTCTTCTCCTCTCTATAGCGAGCTAAATGGTGGACAGTCGTTTCGAGGGAGCTACACGTACATGGGATGGAGTTTCGACAAGGGATAGTCTACTGATTTGGTATTATTTATTTTTGGATTATTTCACTTTTGTTTTATCTAAAAAAAATTTCCTATGATATCATTTATGGAGTTAAATAAAGTGAACCGCTTTTTAATTTCAACATTGATTGGGTGGAAATTTTATGTGGAATACTTGGGATGTTCGGATTTTGTAACACAAATATCACTATTATCTCACACATACAATAGATATTATTTTAATTTGTAGAAATTATTATATTCTTTAGGTCCAAACATTGACAACACGACTATTGTGTCAAGGGTTGGAACATTTTTGCAATGTATTAAGAGGCAATAGGGTAATCAATAACTTGACAACCCTCAAGCAAAGAATTAAACAAAACCATCTGAAATTTTCATAGCAATTAACTTTCCAAAATGTGTAGTGAACACAAAATTATATCATTATATCATAATTATAAAACACCACTTTGATTTATCAACTATTAAACACTTGAAATTAAGTCATTTTCTTAAAAAAATTCAAACCACCACATTTTTTGTTCTTCTTATTAAAAATTCACATTATGAAACCACCAATGACCTATGAGGTATGACATAGGTTCTTACATATACTAAAAAATATTAAATAAATAACTATAAATTTGATGTTTCATGAAAATGTGTTCAGGAACCATTGGAGAAACAATAATACTATGATTTCCAACATGGAAAATAGAGTGTTCCTATCCACAGGTTCTTAATTATTTCATTACAGCAGGAGAATGGGAGTGAGATAAGGCTCATGGTTCTAGCAGGATAGAAATTTTCCTTTTTACACTTATGTTACATCTTCTGTATATCTTTTATGTATACATTTCATGTATTCGTTATTAGATACAAATGACATTTACTATCATTTTGTATATGAGGTGGTTTTTGGTATTGGTTATGAATATATCCTCTAATATTTACATATTTTATATTTATTATACTACTTCTTCTACTTGAATATTTGTTGATTAAATTGAATTAAACTTTTTTTATATGGAATAGAATACCCAATGACACACTCTATACCCTTACAACTGGTCGACATCCAATGTCCTTTTGGGTGAAGCCTTTGAGGCCATGTGGCCAACTAGGATCAGGGGAACCTTTTAGAAGAATACGAGTACATAGACATAAAAAGGATCCGAGTAATGAATCAAGGAAGAGGTGGAATACATGAGATGCATGAAACAATATTCAATTGTTATAAAATACCATGTGAAACAAAATTTAGTCTAGGATAATTGGTTTTTTAGTCCCGTGGATGTAGATGAAGGGGTTTATGTTATTGATAAGTATCATATATTTTATACAAGACCATAAATTCCAAATGACCATGTGGTAAATAATTCAACATTTATTCTCGGTGATACGATCACATACATAAACTAGTATGTAAGAACATCCATATTACTCAGGCTAAATCTTGTCTAGGTTACATTTAAAAATCCAATATACATGGGATTGGGATGAAAAAATGGGAATAAACTCTGTAGAAAAGAAACATCACGTATCACATGTACACATTGGGTACGACAATATTTATATCTAGGTTATGTAATGGGGATGATAGAGCTAGGATTCTACTAAAGTAAACAATACATGTGACCCTAGAAACACACATTGTTCTTATCTCAATAACATCTATCATTTATATAACATTCTTTATGACTCAGATATTTCCCAAAGTGTATAAAATATTTAATTTTTTCATATAAGATGTCATGTAAGACTTTATTATGGAATGATAGATTATATGTGAGTTCTATAAGAATTATAAATCATTATGATATGTTTGACCAATGGTAATGATTAGTTAGGATCATTATAGAAATTTCAATGTTAGTACTCCTATACCACACAAGGGATCGATTCCCTGATAGTCATTACAAAGCTAGTGTTAGTAATCACCTATTTGAAAAATAATGTGTGGTTCCCCTCTCTAAAGAGTGTAACTACTATTTCATCAAGATCAAAATTCGAGCATGTAATCCCTGGGGTGGACTGGTCACTCATCTATGACATATAGTGGAAATGAGTGGATCCCTCCGCCCATATTCCTATGCGTTTATATGTGACGCAAGGATTCATAGGATTAGAATTGTATTTTCATGATACTCATCATTATTAGAAAGGATTTTTTTATAGTGAAACCATTTCTCCCTATCATGGTTTTATTTCTAAGCATTCGTTTCATCGGATTCATCTTCCATCTTATTATGTAATGAGTTAATAGTTATTGTATCATTTTAATGCACAATTATGGTATTTTGTTCATAATACTAGATATGTATATACTCATGCATACAATATATGTTTCCACATGTTTCATACATTATGAAGATAACATGATGATTGAGTGTCATCTTGGTGGAGCATAGTAGTTATTAGGATAATTGATGATTTTTATGGCCGTGAATGGATATCAGGAGTTGGACACTATTCAATTTCAATTTTTTTCAATTACTGTTTGATATGAACCTCATTTCATATGGGGAACTTATTTTTTGTTTTATTATTTTGATATATATTTTTTTACTCTGAAGTATTACCTATAGTTAATTAAACATGTAGTTGTACTATAGATGTTCAACTAATTTTTTATTCATATGAAAAATTAATTGATATCATTATGTCCATCTATACAAGTAACATTTCTTATGGAATCACATTTTTTTCATAATTAGTGAATTCCACCAACCCAGAGAATATATGATGATGGATTAGAGTGTTTCACTTTTCATTCAGAAAACTATGTGGGACTAGGTAGGTCTATCTATAAAATATTGGCAGTTTAATGATACCATTTGATAATTGTATGAAATTAAAAAAAGGAACATCAATTATAAAGTGATTTTTAGGACCCCTTATACTCTAATGTAAGGACCTTCATGTTTATAAAGTGTACTATTTGACATGATGCTTGTTTTATATTAGAGACCTAAGAATATATCATGAATCATAATTCTTTAGTCCTAGTTTTAAGAGGATTAGACCTTGGTATTTGGTTAAACTATAATTAAATAATATTAGATACTATATATATATATATAATGTATAAAAGTCCCAAACTATTTTACTCCTTTAGAATAATTGATCCTTGTTGAAATCATCATCAAATTTCTACTGATGTTGATTAACAAGATGTTCTGTGAGATCATCATAGTGTTTAGATCAATAATGATGAAACATATAGGTGGAAACAAAAAGAGTTTCTACACTAGTGATGGAAAAATTATTATAGATAAAATATTGATTCAATGAAAGTTAATTTTTTAGTGGAATTGGATATAGACATCATTTACATCCATTTATACAAGGAGTTTTTTGTTCCATTTGTGAGGATAATTATTCCTTGGGAATCTAGGATGTGGTGGGTCATATTTATCTTTCATCATGAAGATATTGATTCTTCCCATGAGATGTTAAAAAGATTAATTTTTAACTGCTTTACTTTTGTTAGCTGAAATGGAATCATGAAATTGAAAACATCATTACCATTGAATGTAAATCATGGATATTTTGGTGTTCATGGACTATTTTAAGAACATGCTATGATATGATTCCAAAATATTTTCATACAAGGTTCCAAGGGAGATGAATTTTAAAGATACATTACATATTGATTCCCAACAACATGTTACCCCACTTGTGATTCAGATACATCTGAAGGTATTAGAGAGAGTTGAGGTTATTATCTATGAATTGAACAAATTTAGAGGGAATTCTTCGGTATTCATCACATAGAATAGTTGTGGTCCAAAATTCAGATTTTCTATGATAAGATTGTTTTTTGAAAATCGAGGGTGGGTCCTAGAAATATTCGTCTCATTTTATTGGAGATCCATGGCTCTCAAGAACCTTCTAGGGTATTGTGCGATTTTTTAAGTTGGAGGCCAATTTTATTGGTGGAGGTAGTGTAAGACCTATTTAAGCATGGAATGTGTGGTTAGAGGTGCACATATAGTTTGTCTATTGTAGCATTATCAGCTGTGGTACCATTAGCATGATACTCCATCCAATGATTTGAATTGGGGAGATAAGTTAATAATAAGACATCAGCTTGAAACTCAACATCATCATCGAGAAAATAATTACAATGGAGACTATATTCCATGGGTATAAATAGGTTGTGGATTTTGTCGATGTTAGATATGTACTCTATGCTTTTCAATTCTATGCGAGTCAAACAATGTTCAGGGAAATATTTTATTTTATTTTATATAGATGCTAGAATTATTTGATTCAAGAGATATAAATGCTATTATTTCTTCCATCCTAGTCCATATTGTTGGATATATGATTGGTATATTTTTATTATATTTTAAATTGGATATATTAGTTAGAGTTTGATATAGTTTTTGTGATATATGTAGAGACTGTGATGTGGTTCTTTTGTATTGCAACTCTAAAGATGAATTCTTATGTCTGTATATACAACCATACGAAATCCTCCTCAACATGTAATGGAAATATTAATTTTAGAATTCATGGAATCCAACATGAGATGTATTATGTTCAATGATATTTATAGAGAGTCTTATATGATTTTTGGAGAAACAAACCCTTTGGTAGGTAATTCAAATTTCCATTATTTTTCTTGTTTCATAGAATATTTGATGATGAGTTCCTTAGAGGTTCATCTAAAAATGTTTATCATGTTTTTTGAGGAATTCCATGATGTCCCTAATGAAGAGTTTTTTGAATTTCCACCTCAATGAAAAAATTATTTGGGGATAGGTCTATTGTGTAAACAATTTCCAAATATATCATCTCTTTAAATGTTGATTCCTTTTTGGGTTATGTATTTTCATAAAAATATCAATTATATCATTGTAAATAATTTTTTGTATAATAATATTTGATTTGGGTTGTTAGGTTTTTTCACTACGAGGGATAATAAAAAAGTATATATAATTGTTGAATGTGATTACATTAATCAAGTGATAGTAATCAGTCGCATCCCCTTCCATGTAATTTTGATTTATTAAATTTGATACAAGGAACTATTTAAATATATATAATATATCCACAATCAGTATGTCATCTTATAATGGTGAAGGATAAATAGATATTTAAAAAAAAATTATGATTTTAATGAAATACGACTTCATTTTAATTTTTTAGTGTGAATAATTATCTAACTATATTAATAAAATTTATAAATGGAGTGTTCTGGCCATCTCTAGATCGGTTTGTGGTGTTTCCCAACAATGGAATCCATATGTACTCTCCCTCCATGGAAGAGATCATATGAAATTAGTGGGCCATTTTTGGTGTTCTTATTTATAAACAGTGATTATGGAATATTTCAATGTTTAATTTATGGGTCATTGATCATTATTTCATGGGTAATGTTATGACTATGTGGCATGTAAAGATTGATCCCTCCATTATTTTGGGGATAATTTCTTGGGAAAACCCCAGGATTTTTGTAGATTTGTTATGATTCATCAATGTTTTAGTGTATTTGAGGTGTTTTATTCCTGAAATAATTCAATTTTATATTCCTCTAGAATCCTAGAAAAGAAATTGCATGATGTTCTTCTAGGATGACCAGTTTCAATATTCTTTAATGTTATTTAATGCGATCTTAGTATTTTACATGGTTATTATTTTTTTATAAATAGGAAGTCCAATTTGAAATCATCGATAATACTTTGTCATTGATTGATTAGTGTCCCTATGTAGTAGAGGTATGATTTTTTTGTATCATCGTAGGTATAAAAACATTAACATAATTATGACACCAATGATATCAGTTTTATAGTACTGTTGTTTCTATAGATGTAGTGGTGAAGCTACCTTATTGAAGAATGAATTTTTGTTTTCACTGATCAGAATACCTGGACGTTTGTATTCTCCCATCCTGAAGATAAATTTTCAGAAATATAATAAATGGATTATTAAAGTACTATTATTTTTATATTTCATATACCACGTAAAATTAAATGATATAGTTGACACGCTACCATGTAAGTCACCTAGTGGTTTTATGTGGGAGCCTAGGGATTCCTCGAAGGTGATGAATGATATCTCCATGATGTGTATTATTATAGGAAATTGTTTTGGTATATTATTCCATTTTATATGATGGTTAATTCTTATATAGTTAATTATGTAGAGGCATCCAAAATGGGGGGCAATCATTGGGTGATATATTTTGGACTACCATAATTAGGTGATATTTTAATGGAGGTTATTTATTTATTTAAAATATTGAATGTCGTTTTACATGAGATACATAGATCATCATTCATAGTACATCCTGGATTGAAAATGACTCGGTTTTTTCAGGGAGGTTAGTTTTAGTATGTTGGAATGACGCGATGAGATTAATATTTCATATAGATATATTTTGACTTCCCAATGGTGAATGATTGTATTTGAATTCCCCGATGTATTCTGCAACACATATATATTCACCATTTAATGTAGGATGATATTTTAGTATTCTTCTTAACCGTTCTACCTCAATATCTAGGATGAAAAGATGATATATATTTTAAATTAGATCTTTTGAAAAAAATTATCTCACACTATATCATGTAAGGACTCAAGATCAGTGGAGGTTTTATCAAGATAGAACATAGAGGAGGTGGTGGGTCTTCCTAGAGTTTGATGATAGATATGATGTGTTCATGAAGGTGACATCTTTTCCATGGATGTGAAATTTTTAATGGGGTAATATTTCTACCTATTCTTATTTTCTTTATAATTTTTTTGAACATGCTGGAGTAATTGTATATTATATATAACACCCACCATAGTTGGAATATATCCACATAGGATTTCATCATTCATAGCCTCCAAAAATGTTCTTTGGGATTCCCGCACCATCTATTCTAGATTTATATATATAGTGATTGTGATTTTTTCTTAATATAGAGGATTTGGGAGATCTAGATCCACTAATAGATTGTGTTTTTTGACCATGTTATTTACTTAGTATTATTTGGTGACAAAATGGCATAGATGAGGGATCCTATGAATGTGAGTTTCTATTTAATAATTATTATTTTATTTTTATTGATTATTTATTTTTCGTTTGTAATAATATTTTGGTGATTCATTCATTAATCTAGTTTATAAGAAATTTTTTTCATTATAGTTACAAAGTTCATGGACTTTCTCTTTTTGGAGAGGTATCATATATGAGATATTGTTTTGTGGATTCTAACATGATATTATAATATATGATATTATGAACCAATGTTGGAAATATTCTATAGAGATATGTCATGCGTGGTTATATCAATGTCTCTTTTTTTAATGAATTCTCAATCATTTTGGGTTTAAATTATCATGGATGATAATTTTTTCCGTTTTTTAATATATGGCTTTGAATACTTATGGATCACTCTTTTACATCTATCTATGCTCCATTGTTCTTAATAAAATCAAGGTTTAGGTCTAGTGGATTTTGGGAGGAGAAATATGGAAACTATATTAATTCACATTGTGAATATTAATTCATGATGAGAGAGTTTAGTTTGCCTTGTACATTGTGATTCATCCCTGTAGTGAGGGTAGTTCTCCAAGTGAAATTCCCAATATCAAATAGAAATTTATGACATAAATATATGAGTTAAAATATTTGGTGTGTCATTATTTATAATATCATGATAATAAATTTGATTTAACGTCCTGACTTGATCTTTGTTTTTAGGATCAAGGTAATAAATTTATTTAAAATTGACTAACAATATATAGTAATGAATTAAATTCCTCATCCAAAAATTGAATGTGGGACTAGAAGAGAGCCTATAAATCATATATAATAATTAATTTCACTCAATATTTTTAGATTTTTACAACCCCTGTGATGATAGATGTTCTATTTCAATGTTTTTCAAATCCATTTCATCTGGTATTGATCCTTGTCCTCCTAGGTTTTATCCATTGTGAAATGAGATTTGTTTTCCCACAATCTATTTTATTTTATCCTCCATAAAATTGTATTTTATCCATTGATATATTTTCATGTATAATCATAAATAATTAAATATCATGGAGTTATTTTTATATAATCTGGTTTATTTTTGGTAAAAAAAATTAAAATGGGTTTATATTTATTCTAGGATATGTTATCAGTGATCAGTGTTATCAGTGTATTCTTGTTTTAGGAATGTTGAAATACATTATGTTTATGATTAATTTTTTATCCTTATTTAAAAGTTAGATTTTATTTTTTAATTATTTATATAATTGTTTATGTGTTGAAGAATTTTTAATATAGATTATCTCGAATAGAAAATTGTCTTTGGTTTCCGGTTATAGAGATTTTATATTTTAATTACTTTTTAATGTTTTCACTATTTATTTTCTAGATAAATTAATACAATTTGACTGTAGTATGGTTTAGTATATTTTTATTCATTAGATTGGATATGATATAAAATAATGGTAATTAATTTTTGGCTAAATACAAAATACGAATTCATTTTTTTATCATTCTAATTTACATTAATAGAGATAGTTGTTATTATTGACGCATGTCTAAGAATAAATTCTATTATTTGTTTAGAGTTTATTGTTAACGTTCCATTTGGTTGTTATAAATATTAATTTAATTGGTTAATTAAAAATAATAATTATTAGTTCTTTTGTATGAATAAAATTTCTCTTTCCCACCAATCCCATTTTATTATAAAGAATGAATTCCATGGTTAGTTTTCTAGGATTCCATATTTACTCTTTTTAGATTACATTCTACCTTGTGTGATTTCTTTAGATGATGATCCATGTAATGAAATTTAATTTCATATTGGGAAGGTTGAAGGTTTAGTGAAAAATTATAGGAGATTACATAAGTTATTATTGTAGATGATTCTCATGATTATAGGTTAAAAAATGATATATATATTTTGGTGTACGAGATGGTATACAGAAAAATTGAGTGGGTAGAAGTTGGGTATTACTATTACTTTTTTGGTGAAATGAATTATTATTTCATTTTGATTAATTATCATTAATTATAGAATAGATATGTCTATTTTTTATATATTCATTTCTATAATACATGTATGAACTTGTTATAAAGGGTTTATGCACCCATTTTGGTTTATTATGATTTATAGTGACACATACTATTCATAAAAAATGATACATCTAAATAGATGAATATTGGAAACCTAAAAGTATGGTCAACATATTAATTTTATATTTATAGTTCATTAGAAAAGTTGGTTCATAAAAAACATGCTCATAAGTGATCTACATCATCTAACACATAGTTATTCACATGTTGAACCCTTTCAAGACACAATATACTTAAATAAAACTAGTAATCATGGAAATGGGAATTATAAATAATGGTGATCCCATATTATCAATAAGGATTAAAAAAAGATATATTTGTTATTAAATATTAATGACAAGATTAAAATGTTATTATATCACGATCCTTACATTTAATAGTGATTCCTAATAGTAGATACATCTAAATCAAAAATCGTATCCAAAATCAAGGTAGTTTGTAGGAAATGAATCATAAATAAATCAAAGAACATTATCTATGAGAGTATAAACTTTTCATAATATATATACTAGTTTAATACACATAAGAATTAAATAATTTATCAGTGAATGATAATTTTCAAACATTTCATAGATGAGTTGGATCACTCCCCATTCTATCATGGCCTAAGATTTTATACACTCTCATGACCCTCATAGTTTAAAGAGTCCAATATTGAACTGTGTTTACTCCCCAATTATATTATGTAATATATCTATAGATATCCATCTATAACTATTGAAATAGAAATATATATAAATATATACAGAACTATAACTTAATTAAAATCAGACAAACACAAACATATGTATATATATATTATAAATTAATGAAATAATTTTTCCTTATAAAATAATTAATAAGTAGTCATATTTATGAGGAATATAAAGAATTAAATTGAATGTATTCATTGAATAATAACCCCCATTTATCATAATTAACTTAAAGCGATGTTATCATAGTTGAAACATTTCATTAAATTTTTTAGAAAATATCTTAATAAAAATAAACAACTCACATAAAAATAAAATTCATAGAATATAAATTTTTACAACATATTTTGGAATCAATTTTCATTGAAATATAACTAATAATATATTAAATTAATCTTCAAACTATTTATTATTTTTGAAAACTGTATATTTCATTTACATAATGTATTTTAATATAATGATTCCATTCAGTTATTTTTGTAAAAATTCAAAACAATCATGTTTGGAAATTAAAATGAATATTGATTTTGAAGAGTTTTTATATTATTGAAAAAATACATAAAAAAAATTCACAAATTTACATGATATTATTAAAATATTATGGAGAAATTTTTTATTAAAATATATACATAAAATAAAAATTCCACACCAAAGAGAAGATATGGCTTCATTATAAAAAATATTCTCTATACTTTTATTTTTAAAATAGAGTAAATTTTTACTATTACATTAAAATTACATGAATATATAGAGTGGATTAATATTATGGGGATTTTTCACATTAGTATCCTAATATTTACTCCTCATAAATTGAAGCATAAAAATCCTGATTAAAATGGGATTGAATTAGAAATCCCTTACATCATGTCTCATATTATTTTGTATACAATTGAACCTATAGTATAACAAATTATGAATTATTGAAAATTTATTTTATAAACATAATAATTTATATCAGACCACAAATTTTTTTATTGTTACAACATTTCCCCATTTAAAAAAATTTCGTTATTAAATTCACTTTTTTCTAGTGATAACTGCCATGTTTTTCTTCAATGGTTTTTTCTTCCATCGCTTGTACTAATATATTGATCATGGATCTATAATGTAATGGATTTTAAATATATAAATAGTATCATATTTAACAATTATATAATTTTTTATAACTATTCATATAATTTTTTTAGAGAAAATGAATCACAGCTCTAAATAGTGGCGATATGGCGCACTTATGCACAAGTGATGTTTTCTTTTTTTATATGACATATATGTGGTGGAAAATGGGTTTTCCCTTAAAATAATATAAAAATTGTATATTTTGGATACTGATTCAATTTTATTAAAAAAATTTATCACATATTAATATTTTGTAAAAAAATAGAAAATAATAGTTTAAAAGATATAAATCATTATTAGAATATTATTTTCGAATAAAACATAAGTCCCGAATTGTTGATTTTTTTCCAAATAACAAAAGATATATAATGAGGGGAAGTAATCTAGAAAGTTATTATGTTAATAATTATTAAATATAAAATGATCAAAATGATTAAGGATGATCAGAGATGATGTTCCTTTTATAAGTGATGAGAGGGGTGCTCTTGGAATTAAATAAAGTATTAAATTAATAAAAATAAATTTTCAGGTTCTTGGGGATCAAAATTGATATAATTTTACTATTGGATATGAATATTTTTAAATAATCTCATATAATAGTATTCATAGAGGATCATGTGATGATATACCCCTTGTCTATTAATTTTACCCTATCTTAATCCATTTATTAATTACAAACAATTCACTGTTTTTTAATCATTAATGAAGAAAATATAACTAAAAAAACCAAATGTGGCCCCTAAATTGGATACGGATTATATTTTTAACCATATCCAATAAAATATTCTAAATATCATATTTTGATGAATTTTGTAACATTTAATATGTTATTGTTTGAAAAAAATATCATAGATGTCTTTTTTTAAAATAATTTTTACACTAAATATTAAATCATAGATATATAAATCTAAATGAATAAATAAATTTATAAAGAAAGTAATATTATATTTTAATATTGAAAATTAATTTTTGAACTATATATAACGATGAATATAATATTTTTATAGCTGTAAATGTTACTTAAATTATTTTTCTAATTCTAACGATAACATTGTGTCTGTGTTGTCTAATGATTTAATGTAATTATTAAAATACTCAAAATTACCAATATGTCAACAAAATAAAAAATTAATTAATTTTTCATATTATCTATTCAAACATGTCTCATAATCTATTATATCATATTTAAAAAATTTATAGGCATTACTATTAAGGAAATTTCATTTTATATTTATTATTTTCCTAAAATATTATAACTATCAAAATGAAATAAAAATGCCACCAATATTAAATATTTTAGAATCATGGATAACTAAGTTCAACCTAAAATTAAAAAATAGGACGATGAGATGTGTTATAAAAATTTTAAACCCTATTCCACATGATTTAACCGGTTTTAAGAATAAATTAATATTGAATAAAATAATTGAAAAATTAATGATGAATATAATTATTAATTCATTGTTAAGTAGGATACAGTATTGAAAAATATTATTTTATGCTACAAAAATTACTTTTCCTTCAAAAATAATATTTATTACTTTTTATGTTAAAATATTATAATTAATATTTAAAATATTTTTAAATTATATGTAATAATAAACAAAATAAATGATTAAATCAAAGTTTAAAATTATTTATATGTTTAAAATTTATAATTTTTATGAGTATATTGAATTTTCTGTACATAGTGATAAATATTAATTTTGGGAAACTTGTCATTTATTTCCTTTAAAAAGATCCATAATGATTTTAATATAATACTAAATTAATATAACACTTCATATATCATATATTGTATAATTAATTTTAAATAATATCTTATTTAATTTTTTGGTATAATTTCAGATTGGTAAAAAGAAATAAATTTTTCTAAAAAAAATTGTTCATTATTTTTTTACACAATTAAATTAATATTAATTTATTTCATTTATAGTAAAATATTTTTATAAAATGGGATTAATTTTTTAATTTAAATTTTAAAATATTTTAAAGTATAAATGATTATTAATATAATGATGAATTAGTGATTTTGGTGAATAGTAAAAAATAAAACATTTACAAAATACATAATCTTTTATAATGACTCTTTTTAGAGTTGGTGCCCTAATATTGTATTCTTTACTGACATATTTCATGTATTTTTTTTTAATTTTTATTATCACATTATTAATTTTCGTGATCATGAAATTTTAATGTGATGGTGACCTAAGAAAATATATCAAATTCAAAGTTCGATAAAGATCCCCACTATGTTGAGAACCCTTTTGTTCCATGGAATTAGTATTAAGACATCATCTATTGTCAGATGAAGTTTTATGATGGGATACCTATGTTATAGTATATTAGTTTTAGAGTCTCGAAAGTCATTGAAACACCATCTTAAGGTCTTCTCCCTTCGTAATGATAAATATTTGAGGTTTTGAGAATAATACCGTCAATCGAAATTCCACATTATTTTGTGTAATTGGATGATCATATAAAACGCATATGTATTAATCCTATAAAATTAGTAATATCATTAATTGATATCATAAATTTCATGCATTTCTGTATTGAAGAAAATTGCAATGAAACATTATCACAAAAGGGAATGATATTTTGGGGATGTCATGAGTTATATAACATTAATCTAGAATGTATGAAATGATATATTCCTTCATTACTTTGAGGAGGATTGTTATCTCAATCCCATTGATGGAATAAAAATAGCTATATAAATCTGTGTACATGGTTTTTGGTGGGTGATCTCATTTTAGAAAATACAAAGAAAGAGTCATTTTGAAAACAAGATGTTGGAACTCGCATGAAACCTCCGTGATTTTAGATATCATTATAAACATAATATATTAAATGGTAATCATTTGTATGATAATGGAGGTCATTATGATTCTAATTTATTTCTCTCTATCTTACATTTAATTTTGTGAAGTTTTTAACCTTGTACATTATGATATTATTACAAACACCATTGAGAGAGGGGTCTAGATGTTCACACACTAAGTGTATCTAAATTCTCAATTAAAATCAAGTAAATAAATAAGATGTGTCAGAATAAATAATATTTACTCCGGTTTCATTTATTTCCAGAATAATGTCAAATATTATTAAAAATAATAATCATTTGAATAATAATATTAAAGAATATTTAGTTTCCTTAATATATATTATAATTATTATTATAAGTATCATATAATACCAAATTCCATTTCATTAATTTCGTTGTTATTAATTTTTGATTGAAAATTATTTTTTATGGAAAGAGGACCGACCTTAGTGGTCTATTTATAAATAAATGATAATTATTTATATATATAATTTTTTTAAAATTGGAACAAATTAATAATAATATTATTATTATTAGTATTGGATATGTGGTAAGATGAGTATATTTTAGATATATTGGGACATGTGTGTGCTTTTCCAACCCCATAACTATTATAATAAAATATATTTCTTGACTCTTACCTAAATCACTTTTTCTTGTAAACAGTGGATGGAGAAACACTTTTTCTATCCATAGAGTAAATTATATTCCTCTCCACTCTAATGAATTCAAGGGGATACCATTATTTCTATCACTAGAAAAGAATATATCTATAATCAACCACATAATGTAAATTTGATAAGGATCGTCATTGATTACACTCAGTGATTCGATGATGTTTTTTATAGTGTGTGCTAATTATGTGAAACACCACTAGTGTTATTTTTCCCATGGATCATATATTGAAACTTTGTAGTGAACAAATATATTCAATCCAAAATAATTAATAAATTCACAAATACAAGTCAATATAATTTTATAGCTTCTCATAAATTAATTATAATGAACATGTAAAAACAATAAATCATGTTATATAGTAATGAAATATAATTTAATCAATGGAATAGTTTTTTATGTTGAATAAATAAATACACATGATTTATGATTAAATTCCATGTTGGTTATTCCATCAAAGGAAGCATCCAGGGTACTTGGAACCTTCTATTGGTATTTGACCAATCACGAGAATAATTTGAAAATATTTATTATTCAGTGATTGATCTATTGAGTTTTCATTTTATATTACCTAAATAAATTCATTTTTACATATAAAATCATCATCAATTATCATTATACATTCTTTGTAAAATGATATGTAATCTAAATTTCATAAAAAAATAAAAAAATTCTATACATACCATCTATAGCCGTCAATGCCTCGTCAATGAAAAAACTACATTACACAGGGTGTAGTCCCAATATACATGTTTAAAAAAATCATGTATGATATCACGATAAACATGAATTGATCTGAATTAATTAGATTCAATATCTGAAAAAATGGATATGAATGTCTATCCATATAGATAGGAACAAGACTTGAATAACTACACATTGTTTAATGAATGTACAAGATGTGTATTCCTAATTTTCATGTGGCTTAGAACATGTAGTTTCCAAAGATTGTTGTGTATAAAATGAACCCAATGAGAACTATAATGTCAAGGAACTACAAGGTTACATTCTAGGTATTCCCATTATATTTTATCTATCTCAATCAATCTCATAGTTGGAAACCAACCATACCCAAGACTTATTTCATTGACATGGAATTAAAACAATACACACCACACTATCTTATTCAGACAATGTGCCCCATTATTGTTTAGACAAAAATAATATATAATAAATCATATTCATATTTTTAATATAAATATTTTTTTTTCAAATTTACATTCCAAATTATATGATTAACAATAAAATATAAAATCTATCTCAATGGTAAAAATATTGATTAAAATATAATGTTACCTCCTTGTAAACATTTATAATTTATAAATTTTTTGTAATTTTTTTAGAATAATTATATACCATGGGTATGAAATGATACATGTATAGAGTTAATATAAATTTCATTCATTGGATTATATCATTGAATGTTATCATAAATAATTAAAATTATAGCAAGATATACATTTTATACGAGTTTCATGTTGTGGGGAAGATCGTGATATTAAGCTAGAAATTTGTATGTAATTGTATTATTTTTATATATTTTTATTAAATTATAATGATATTGTGTGTGTCATCCCCCACCATTATTTTTAGGGGCCTATGTTCCATTGATTTCAATTATATTAACCTCATTTATCCAATCCATAGGATCCCATCACCTTCATGTGACTAAAATACTATTTAAGTATATAGCTCTCATACAAAAGTAGATAGTTCAGGTAAAGGTGAAAAGGTTCAAACGACCTAGGTGATATATTAGAAGAAAGGTGGAATGATGTAACATTATCAAATTTACATAACAATGATAGTTGTCCACTAGGAATGATGATTCATTTTTAATCCATTAGATAATATAACCATTAGAGAAACTCGTGATCCTGCCACTTATTTTTTATTTCATTTAGATTCATGGTAGTTTATTTATGTATTTGAAATTTTTGTGAACACATTATAATATATTTAACATGAATCTATTATGCTAAAATATAACCACATTGTGTCAAAATATATTATTATAAAAGGTTAATAACGCTATGAAAATCTATATAATATTAACCACGCATCTAATAGAATAAAATGGGGGTTAGAAATAAGTGTAAAAAACCATAAAATCAAATATTATGTCATTATATCCTTCCAATAAAAAAAGTTATAACTGATATAATAGTTTAACAAGTTTGAACAACCCATGTTGAGGTTTACTCAATTACTGTTTAAATTTAAGCTTGATCTTTTTGAATAACATAACCAAGTCAACAAAATGTTTTTATTTCCTAAGAATGAAATATTATGACTGACTGGAAGGTGGTTTTGAAAACCTTTAAATAGGATGTTAGTATTAAGGGTAAAATCTCTTGATCACGGAACTACTAGTTTTTTTAGATGGAAAGTTACGTCATTGTAAAACCCTTCAATTAACCTATCTGGTCTATGTTTGGGTTATTAGAAGTGGAATAAAGACCCTTTACACTAAAATATATAAGGAAATATATATATATTCATAAATTGATTATAATAATTATTATTAATTTATAAATAGTTGGAGATTAATGTAATTTATTTAAAAATTTGTTTGTAATTCTAATTTTTTAATAAAAATAAGTACCAATTAACTTCACATAATTTTTAGAAATTGAAAATAAAAATAACATCATCAATATCATTATGATCATGAATTATAAGGATATATTTATCTGTTGTTTTAGTAATTAAAATAATATTATTGTTTTTTTTGTTATAATCTTCCTTGAATGGAAATAGTATGTTCTGGAATCTAACATCCTGAGTTCATTTACAAAGATGGTAATAGGGAAGAATTATACCTCTATTTAACGAATTTGTATAATGCGATGTTTTACTGAGGTTTCGTAATATCATCCATGTAAAATTAGAAATTAAATAAATATGAGTATATGGTTGTAGTTAATATTTATTTTCAAATTAATGATCTCTATCAATATAATGTGGTATCATAGATATATTATATCTCCAATGAATTTTCAACATGAATTTTTGGAGATTCAATATTATGTGAGGCACGTGTTGTCAATATGTTTAAAAAATGAGCTCATGGAAAATTTAGATTTTATTATTTCTTATGGGTTTTTCATAGAACTCATTATATCCACATTACGTAAACACATACCTAGGATTATTGTGAATTTTAATATGAGGAATAATTAGAGGACACTTTCATAACTTCATACACTTACTCAACAAGATGATAATGATGTGGGGAATGATGATGACATTATATTCATGTAGGATTAGAAATGGGATAAAAATGAAAAGTCATGGAATACTTATATATGTTCTTAGGCTCTCTAGCATCCTCCATCCAAGAGGAATGATTCCAAATGTGAAAAATATTTATTGAATGCTATTTTTTTCATGTGTCAAGAAGGTAAATTGGAATAATAATTATACCCATCCATTGGAAGAAGGGGAATAATCGTGGGAATTCATAACATAGTGTAGTCTTTATATATCTATATATTTGGAATTATATATTAGTTTTGGTTCTATCATTTTATCCAAATACAAGAACAAAGTATATTTTGGATGATAACTAATTATGAGGTGGATCAATACATATTAAATAGAGTGTGGATAGATGATCTATAAATTGGAGTCCAAATTATCTCATTACTAAGATATTTTTTTTGGATATTATGTGTATCTTTTATGGTGCTAGTGTTTTTTTAAAAAATATTTTTTAAATTTTCATATATTTATTTATTTATATTATTTCTTGAATATAATGTTTTCCACATTTGTAATGATATAATACAGTCTCGTAAGGAATAATTAAATTTTACACATTATGAAGGAAATAATAAAAACCCAAATAATTTAAATTTTTAAGAATCATATTCTTTAAAATCATATAACACCCACACATTGAATAAGGTTCTTGTTCATGTAAATGAGATGTGTTTGAAAAATATTTAGGAACATGGTCACATAAACAAATTTATGATTTATAAATTTGAATGATTTAATTATTTTTTAAAGATATTATATTCAAACCAACATATAGTGGACATTATTAATGGGTAAAAATATAAATTTTGAACAATGATCATTGTAGACATTTTCAAATTGAGTTGAGTGTAGATACTCAGACATTATTACTTTGACAAATGTCTTCGGCTGACATAATTGTATCGTAATAATGTTTTATAATTTTGAATCCCTTATGATGATCAATAAGTCTAATATCGAGGTTAAAAATAAACATGATGTGAAGGAAAATAAATGAATATTTGATCGATGTGGTTAATTTAATAACTAAGACTATATTGAAATTAATGAGGTGTTTAGGATTCTATCACCTCTCACTCCACCTTATACATTGTATCAAAATTTTGATAGAGAAAGGGGGAATTATTCCCTATTGGACACAGTATTATTGATGCTGAATCTTAAATGTATTATGTTATCTTAATGGGGATATATATTACAGAATACATTATTCATATTTAATTTAGCACCTACACTATTATAAAATGATATTCTATTTCTGCAATATAGTATAATAAACCCAATTTTGTGACATGTTTGTGAAAGGGGTTGTGAAGCATTTTGTAAGGATATGTAAAAAAATAGAAAAACGAAGAATTAATTGCATATTTATATGGTACCAAAAGGTAATAAAGGGATACTATCAACACAACACTTCATATATGAATGTATCCATTACAATGCTAGATGTTTTTCTTATTGTAGATCCCATTGTAATGGATAATTCCGTGAGAATGATTGACAACAATGAATATGAATCTTAAGATAAAAAAGAGTTGGTAAAGTGAAATATTCCCTAGGTACCCATGGATGAGGATATTCATAAAATATAATTGTCAGGTAGTATTGATAGAGAGGTAAGAGCAAAATTGATTCCAAGTTTTCAAGTCACTAATGATGGGGACTCATTATTAGTTAATAAGGATGATTCAATATTCTATATGGAAATATTTGAGAGGTCATAATCTAAATGATAGAAGGAATCCATGAATTCTAGGATAGATTCCATGTATCAAACAAAATTTTCTTTATTTGATTGATCAACTAGTTGATGTGAATCTTATTAAGTGTAAATGGTTATTCGAGTGAAACATATAAAGGCAAGGAAATGTGAATACTAAAGTAACACTAGTGGATAATGGGTTTGAAAAAAATCATTGTTTTGAATACAATAGAACCTTTTTGGAATTTTCCATGTTTAAATATATTATAAATTTTTCACAATCTAATATTAGAATGACTATGAGGATTAGAAAAGGTATATCAAAACATATTTACATATTGGTAACTTCTAGTAGGATTTTTAATTCACATCGAAAATGAATTATTTATCTATATAAAATGAAAAATAATAATTAAAATTACAAAGATGAAAAATGGATTATCATATACTTCTGTGTTATAGAAAATAATATTGTATAATTCCAAAAATTAATTTTAATTCATTATGATTGAATGAGATTTGTGTTTATAATGGATGTTAACATTGAGTAAAATTGATTTCAATGTATCATTTATTATAAAGATATTAATAATTATAATTTATATAATATAATTACAAGATAATAATGAATGGTAGGGAATGTAATTCTACATGAAGTAATTTAGTAGAGAAGGCCAAATTCATAGGATAAAGACCATGTGTGATATATAGCAGATGATTCTTAGACTATGTCATGGAATAAAAAATGATGTGATACAATAGAGGTTTAGTATTGAAAAATCCAATTTGTTTCAGTAGAACACTGTAAACATATTTAAAATAAAATGTCTCTTCAGAAGAAGTAAAAAACTGAGAGAATTTGTAAGGTCAAATATGATTCTATTATAGGATCTCTCATGTATGCCATTTTTTATAAATCTTCTTATTTCTAATGTGTTGAACCTGGAAGGTAGATATCATAAAGATCTAGCTGAATATCATTTCTATTCAACAAAAACTATCGATTATTATAAAATTGGAAACAATGAAATGTTTCTCATGTATAGAGGATGAACAGGTATTCAATAGTGGTTATATATATATATATATATATATATTCTCGTATTACATTTGATCATGATGATATGATCTCATAGTTTGAATATTTTTTTCCCCAATAGAATTTCTGAGTTTGAATGGTTCAATAAAGTATATATTATATTAATTTTTTGTTTTCTCTATGTATATAACCCAATTTTTATATCAATGGAACAATATTAGATTTAAAAAAATCAGGTAATTGATGTTGTTATTGTAATCAAATTAACAAACAAAACGTCCAGAATCTCATAGTTTGTTTATTATATTGGAATAAGATACATGAAATAACATCCTAATGGATAGAATATTTTACTAGTATTTTAAAATTGATACATAGTTAACTAATTCATTGTGGTAGAATAAATAAGATATATCATATTAGGAGTATAATCTCTAAATCCTTGAAACCATAAAAATCACTCTATCTTCATATAAAGTGGAAAATTTAAAAAATAATGGTGAGATCGAATACTAAATGAAGGTTATACGCACTAGAATCTATCTTGAATCAATAATGTAAAATAATTAGAAAAAGATAAACAAATTTAAAAATATTACATTAAATCTATTACTTTTTTATCACGAAAATATATGTTGTATCCAATGTGGAAATATTAATAAATTTACAAAAAATCCCATTTACTAAATTATTTGTGTACACTTTGATTACAATTATAATATCACAATGAAAATTAAATAGATAATAATAATTGAATTCAAAATGAGGAAAATGACGCCTATTAGATTATATGAACTCATACATCATGGTATCTATATTTTCATAAAATTTCCCAAAAGAATTTAATCACTATGGAAAAATACATTTAATATGGCCTACCAATTTTAATCATGATAAATTTTTACTTTTTTAGAGGTCATATAATTTCATTCCCATCCAACAATGCATGTACAATTCACTTTTCATATATCAAAATGTTCTTTTTAATTAATGAATTATAATGCCTTATATATAAATAATTGAATTAACTAAGGAATACATATTTTTAAATAATTCAATAGATGACCAAATTTATTGAAAAGGTAACACCATGTTTAAATATATTATATATAATATGCCATAATCATGTCCATGATACAATAACAAGTACATTTTACATAAATTCAATATTAGATGATCTAAAAATAGTGAATTATTCCCATGATAGTATCATAAACAAATATACCTTGTGGTGAATAAGTAAACTACAATGTTTTTTATTTGAAGAATAAAACGACCCTAAAAACATTGAAGAACTTATTTACAAAAATATAATTTTCACTTTCAAAACAAGTTCACAAAAAATGAAAATACGATGGTAATTGTTTTTAATTAAATCACCATTTTTAATATTCTAAATGAATAAAAAAAATAATATTTTATGGTGGTGGAAAATTATCATCATTTCGTATAATATATATAACATTTAATTTTTGTTTTGGTTATGATATGTCATAGTGTACGTCATTTTGAGAAAAAAAACATAAAATATTATGTTAAAAAGATTATAAAAATAAAAAATAGTTAAAATTAAATTATAAAGTAATTTTATAATATTAAAAAAAATTTAAACAATTTTATAAATCATAGAAATGGAGGATAAAAATTTTCCAGTGGGGATATAAGAAAATTCAATCCCATATATTACCTTGGTTTGATAGTTTAGTTGTTCTAGTTTATTGTACAACTCACTCTCCATGGGAATTGTTGTATACTTAACTCCCCCACACCCTATAGAACAAACTATTAAAATAATGAACATGTTGATTAAAATAAATTTACTATTCTAGGTACATGAGTTGTGCTCCTGGCATGTTTGGGCCCCCTAGTGGGAGTCAAGTGTAACACACACCCACGTTTCATTCATACGATTTTAATCGAGTGGAACCCACAAATTTTACTATTTAATCAGCATGTAAATCGGTGTAGGCTCATGGCTTACTAGACATGGACACTATGTGTAATATTAATATGGTGATTCAAATTCATTTCTTATTCGGGTAACATGTTGTTCACATCGAGCATAGATTGGGCCCCCGTTATGATTCAAGCATAACCCATATACATATTTGTGTAATTGGGGATGGCACGTTAGTTTTTTTAACCGTAATCGTAAATCAAAATGAATATGGTTTGAGTTCTATCAATAACCTTGGGGAATTTATTATAAAGGTTATGATAAAATCCTGATTGTAACACCCCAACCCCAGTTACCCAGAGTCGATGCATTATTACATAACATTTGCATGATACATGGAAATCATGTCTTGAAAGACCGATCAGTTTAGTAGCCTTGGAAATATTATATACATTCCTAAGGTCAACATTAAATCTTAAAACGAAAAACAACACTAAATAATATCATTATAAACATCCAGGCTTCCTATATTATACCTCCAATTCACTCATAAATAACTTATTCACATACTAGGAAAAATAAAACATAGAAAGGGCTGAGCTCAGATGGTCAGTGAGGATAATAATATAGTGGGAACTTTCATATATAAGCATAAACATATAAGGCAATTTATTTTAAACTTGAACTACAACATAATATGAAAAAAATAAAATGAAATAATTCCATTTACTTATTCACATTGATATTATACTAGTTGAATAATAAAATTCAATATCAATAACCACTTTCATAATGACGAAATGCATAATTCTAGACTATCATAAACACATAGTCAAGTCATTGTCCCCTGACTATAAATCAGAATTTTTAAAGGTCGTGTTCCAAGACACTCGTTTGTCTCATGAGACCTACCGATGCACCGAAGAGCTATAGAGGGCTCCATCTATCAATTACTAATTCTAATGTATTTCTCATATTATAGTTTTGAAACATAACATAAACATTTGTATTAAAACAAGTATATGAAATGTCAATAATTTATCCACAGACCATGAATAGTATAATAATAGCACACCCATAGTCAAAAATAACTCATTCGATACAATGTGGAAGATTTTATTGTATCATATTGACCTCAATAATGTATAATGAAGGATATTTGATATAAATGAGAATAATCATCAAAACTATTAGAGAGAAATAACCACCATTTTCTTGAATTCATTTAAAAGTCGAACTATTTGTCAAGAAACCAATTACAAATAGATTTTTGAATCAACATGTCCTGTACCACATTGATACTTTCAAAAATAACTTTAATTTTAAAATATAATTTCCATATAAATAAAACCTTAAAACCATTTTTAAAACATGGACATTAATGAGAAGGATTATGAATAATAAATCAGTTAAACATTCAAAATGATATTTTAGTTAGAGTTCTTAATAAAAAATAGAGACAAATGAATACAAATAATTGAGGTAATCAAAACATTATAATATCATGATAATAAAGGGATTAATTATATACTATCTCAATGTACATTATATACACCTTATAAAAGAGAAATGGTGTATGAAAACAACGAAGTCTCAATGGAATGTAAATTGAAAATCAATGATATATCCATAGGTTAAGGAAAACCAAATGACATAATTATGTGTGAAAATTTTAAATACTGTCAATATGATTGGATATTCAGTGTAAATTAATCAGAGTACATTCACAGATACTTTTGTAAAAATAACACCAATGAATTGGATTTATAACTCCATAAATGGACATTGAGTTAAAATTTCTCTTATCAAGTTCATATAGATGAATTGAAAATTTATCAATAGAGTGATTATGTGAATAAAATGTATATCCATATAAAGGGGAGTAGAAATTATTACATAATCAAATGAATACTGAGTCCAAACATAATTTTGATGTAAAATAATCAAGGAAGTATGCGTAAAGCCTAATGACTGGAAAATTGAAATTTCAAATTCTCTTATAGATTTGGTAACATACAAAAGATACATAAGTGAAATATGGATCATTCAATGATGATGTAAATATCCATAAATTAATTTATATTACACAATGAATACAATAATGGGCAATACACATACCATATGCAATAAATAAATGGTTAATAATGGAATTCTCCTGGAATTAAAAGTGAGAAAAGAAACCTATTACTTTGTACTTTTTCTTTGGTATAGGGTAGGTTAAACTCATGTATAATGGTAAAAAAATTGATATTTAATTATACAAGAATCGTATACATTAATATTATATCCTATATGATGATTTAACATTGATTTGTTAATAATATCATTTCATTATCGTCGTTTCGGGTGCTAACGGATTCGTTTTTCTCTAATATTCATTGTTAAGTGAGTCATATTTTTTATGTATGGGATTTATCTTATTCATATACAGAATTATATCATGTCTATAAAATTTTGTTTGATCTTCAGATAAAATTTAGCCTTTAATTAATATGATGGGGATTGAATCTCATCGCGTTTGTGGAGATAGTAATCCGTACGTACGCACGAGCGAAAATATCATTCTTTTGATATTAAATTAATTTATAATTGGATGTTTTATCATATATACAGAATAATTATCATGTTATATTTTTTATTTACATGAATTACATATCATTATTATACTCATTAAAATAATAATATATTGAATAACAATTACACCAGGACGTGGAGATGGTAATCTGTGCGTACGCACGTATGGTTACATGTCATTCAAAGGATTGATAGAATAATGAATATGGATGTACCATATTTATAATAACATAAATTTATATAGATGATACTGGAGTTGTTATTATAGAAGAAAAATAACAAATAATGAAGAAGTGGAAGAAGAAAGAACTCGAAAGAGGGTGGTGAAATTATTACCTCTTCTCCGGGTTCTTCCTTTTGATTTCATCAAAATGGATCCTTAAGATGGATTTCATACAGAAGTAGGGAATCTAAAATGAATTGAAGGAAGTTGATAGGATATTTGGGTATGGTTTGGAAGAGTCAAAAGTATTTGAAGGTCTGAATTTTAGAGATGGGTATGTGCCCTTTTATAAGAGGGGTGAGGTGAACCATAAGAAAAACGTAATATATTATTTTATAATAAAACCATTATCGGTTTCTAATGGCTCCAAAGTGGATTCATTAAAGGATAAGGTTGGGATGGGTCGAAAACCACTCAACCAATAGGTTTTAGACAGGGTTTGGTCACTATATTAACCTTAAAATTTAGATTTATCTCTTAGTTAAATAGTTTGACATTTACCATGTCTCTTTTTATTTTTATTTTATATAGTTAATAAACATACTATATATATCAAAGATAACCACAAGTGGTTCATTAATGATACACCTACCATTATGTAAGTCCTTTTTCCTATCTTTATATTTTTTGGAATATAATATCAATTAATATTATAATATTTGACTTAAATACTCTTTTATGCCAATATTGATACTATTTGGTATTTTGTTTTTGCTAAATTCCTAACAACATTATTACTTCAAAAAAAATTAATCTAACCAAAAATAATATGTCTTATTAACCTATAAAATTATTGTAAATCACAAAATGTCTAAAATTAAATTTATTTGGATATTTACAATATCAATTATTTTAATATTTGATTAAATAGGAAATTATTTTATCATCACTGTATGATTAAATAATAAAATTAGTAAAGTCCAAAAAATATAAATAGAATACAATTATCTATGAAATCTTTAAATTTTTTTAATGAATATTTTAGTAGAATTTATCTTATGTGAAACTCTATATTAAAAATATTTTATTTATTAAACTGTGATTTTATCTCTTTTAACTCTTCTTTGAATTAAATAATAATAAATGTCATAATCTAATCCAATTGGAACAAAGTGGTTCATATTTTATTCATAAGGTGTTTTTTGGTCAAATAATACTTATCCAATAGAATTAGGACATTTTGTAGGGTAATAATAATATCATTTTTAAACATAATTACCCTGTATATTTTGAGTCGCGGTAAATACGAGTAAAATAGATAATATTCAGCAAAATAATTTTTATCTTATTGAACCACATTTTACTACATGATATTAACCGTGTCTCTCAGATTTTTGAAATTCAACTTACAGAAGCGGTAATATTTTTTTTATGTGAATTTACAAAATCTCCAAG
The DNA here is from genome assembly GCA_963277665.1 of Viscum album. NCBI lineage: Eukaryota > Viridiplantae > Streptophyta > Magnoliopsida > Santalales > Viscaceae > Viscum > Viscum album. The sequence continues at coordinate 548,358,298 of OY728146.1, read as the reverse complement.
GAGGTGGGTAAAAGACGGTGAAAAGATCAATAAAATTTTTATATATCATAAATTATTATAAACTCACTCCAATGAATTACATTTAAATTATATAGGTATTATATATATATTTTGACATACAATTAATTTAAATAAAATAAATTATTATTTAAATAAATATTCAGTTTTAAACTATAACTTAGTGTTTTTTCATTATTTATAAAAAATTAAAAAATTTCAGAAACCTAAAAAAAATTCACCCTAAGATTATTTTGATATTACGAATTCAAAAATTAAGTCTATTTTTCCATATTCAAAACAAATAAATTGAATTTACGTGTTTAAAATTAATTCCCTTTGTCAAAACCAAAACACATATTTTTTGTAAATATTGACAACCAAATGATTGACATTTGTTTATGTCCAATTTCAAAGTGAAATTACTTCCAGTGACCAAAATTTAATTAAACGGTAAAAATATTATCTAATTATTCATCCAAACAATTGATATGAATATTGGAACACTATAAATTAATTTGATTAAAAAAGTTGTTTTTAGATAAAATATATTATCTTTGATTATTTACCCAAATATGAAAGTTATTAGAAAAAACCAAAAATTTCTAGAAACTAAATTATTATGTCCTTATCCCAATGATGAATTATATTTTGTTAAATTTAATATATAAAAGTTTCAAATATTGGATTTAAAAAGGGTTCACCATTAAAGTCGGTAAAATTGCATTTTTTGAAAAATACTTGATTTATCTGAAAAAAATCAATTTTCCTTAAGTTATGTCTATGAAACTCTTAATATTGATTCTAAAATTATAATGGTTAGATAATGTTCAAAATTATGTTAATACTATTTACAACCTCTTTTGAATGGCCAGTTTGGTATGTCTGGGTGCGCTTGTACTCAATGTTGCTTGTAGTGTAAGTTATTGAATTACTTTTAAGAACCAACGTACTATGAAATTTTATAGTGTTAAATTCATCCCTCCTTATATAAATTTCATCCATGAAATTTTTAAAATTGGGCTTGGGAATATATTGGAATGTCCCACATCAGAAAAGGAGTCAATAAAACTATCACATTAAAATAATGTAAGAGAAGTACAAAGGTCACTAAAGATAACCCAAACTAAGATTCCATTTGGGAAAACATGGATATGGGAGATAAAAAAAGTGTCAAGTTATAATGGAGAGGGATAGAAACATGATCCGGAGAAAGTTAAAAATAATAAACCACAAAAATATGATGGGACAAAAGGTCATTATGCACCTAGTAGGAAAAGTAAACGGACACAATTTTTTTTGTTTTAAGTCACATTTCATAAAGATGAGGAAACACTTTATGAGATTCACTAAAACATAAATAGATATACATACATTTTATGTGGAGTTTCATTCTTTAATAGATTTATACCACTAACTCGTTTTTTAAATGATGGGTTTTCAAGAAGACTTGGCCACAACAGAAGAGCTAGAATAAACATCTACAGAATAACATGATCCAAAAAGGATAAAATATATATTTACCTTGCCTTTAGAGATTAATTAAAACTTAAATGGTTAGTAAAAGATATGATGATCCCCCAAAAGTATATTTTTTTAGAGAAAGAAAAACTAAATTTTAATTTCTAAAATTAAACCATCAACACCCTAAAGATAAATAAATACATTTCAATAAACAATTTTACTTTAAATCCTACAATATAATCCAAAATAATTTTTAATCCCCAAACATAGAAGAATGTGATTATCTAGTCTTCCACATTAAACTGTATCTCTAAATGACATAAACTACTCTTAAAGTCAAATAGTAAAAATTAATTAAACTAATCACATGTTCTCTATTATAGGTTATTAATTTTAATAAATAACCCAAATCACTATAAATCCACAGAAAAACATAGATAAAAATCCACCATTACTCTTAAAATGAACTCCCATAGTATTTTATTTTCCATGGTCATATACTATTCCCAACAAATAGATCATCTTCCAAAATAACATTTATCACTTAATCTACAAATCATTTTACTATAATAAGGGAATTAATTTGATAAGACCAAAGATCCCAAATCAAACTATTATAGATAAATAAATTCATTTAACTAAAAATAATTAGTCAGACAAACCAGGGACATCACATAGTCCTGTGGTAGGTGAAAAATCCCAATTTCACTTTGGTTGTGGGTTCGATTCCCACATCTTTGTTCGACGCGATGGGTTGTCACACAGTCTGCATGTATTCATATTTTGGAAACTATATTTTATAACATTACCAAAATGAGATAAAATCATCAAAATAACCATAACATTTTTAACCACAAATGTTATCTCATACCTTGAATTTTCATCCCAAAATATAATAACTTTTAATTTTCTCAAACCCAATGATCATATAAAACCAAATGGTTATTTATAACTATATACACTAGAGAAAAGATAAGTCATCCTAAAATATCATTTTCACATGACAAACTAAAACGTTACAAATACAAGAGAAAATTATTCCTATGTTATCCCATAAAAAATGAGTACTATTACTTTTAAAAATTTATCCAACCATATATTTCAACATATCTTCTTATTTGACTAAGAAAATATCATATAGAATAGGGAATTCACTCGAGAAACAGCCATGTACCCAAGATTTACGTCAAATGACTTTAAAAGTATTCTTGGGACAATTTTTATTTTCTTCCATAGTACTCTTCATTTTTCATCAGAAATTCTTCACTTTATGTATATCTTTCCCATAAGTAAAAAATTTCTTTGTTCCATTGAAACACATTCTTGGGTGTATTATTCCACATTTTAGGCATGATTGAAATTGAGGAAACTATACTCCATAGTCTCCACTACTGGAGCTCTTATCATTCATCAACTTTCTCTTCTTTGTTGAGCCCGAAAGTTAGTTAATATATGTGTTGTTAATCATATTTTTGGAAGACTTATTTGGAATGTACACAATATATTTTATTCCTATAAACATTCCATTTTGTTTCCCATTTACACCACTATTCCTACATTGTACATCTCTGTCAATGTTATCATGACTTCCTTGGAATCCAGCCATTGACTAAAACCAGAAATCATAGTGTGAGTAACTATAGTCATAAAATAATTTAGAGAATATCATGACATCATATTTTCAATTTGAAACACCTTAGGATTAACCAAGGTCATTTATTCTCATCTTATATTAAAATAACTCAAAATAGTTTTGTAAATAAAATGTAAATTATCCTAAGCATATCCTTCAAGAGTTTTGTAACCAAGAGTGCAGTAAGTCCCATTGTCGTGAACCAGTTCCAGTATGAGTCGAGCTCAAAGGGGTGTTTTCATGTTTTACCCATAGGTACATCCGTCCTAGAGCTGCCTCTACCTGCTTATATCTAGAATGGGATGTATTGCTCAGAAAATTCACTATATCTCTACAATACCAAAATTTGGGACGTTCTTCTATACTAATCTTAAAAGTCTATCATTGGGATATGTGCTCTAATTATAGTTTGTCTAAATCTAACTTCCAAGGATTGTACTTAACATGCTCTGATAACAACTGTAACACCCGAACACCAATTACCTAGAGTTTGTAAATTATTACATAATATTGGCATGATATAAGGAAATCATGTCCCGAAAGGCTGAACAGTTTAGTAGCCTTAAAAATATTAGATACATTCATAAGGTCAACATGACAACATAAAATGAAAAACAACACTACATTATTCCATTAGAAACATCCAAGAATTGTGGATTATACCTGCAAGTCACTCATAACTAACATCTTTACATCATGGGAATAATAAAAATAGAAAGGGGTGAGCTCAGATGCTCAGTAAGGATAACAATTTATTGGAAACTTCCATATATAAGCATAAACATTTAAGGCAATGTATAATTAAAACAAAAGCCTTTTAAACTTGTACTTCAACATAATATGGAAAAAATAAAATAAAATAATCCCATTCACTTATTCACATAGATTTTCTACTAGTTAGATAATCAAATTCAATATCAATAACAACTTTCATAATGATGGAATCCATAATTCTAGACTATCAAAAACACATAGTCAAGGCATTGTGCCAAGACTACAAATCAGATTTTGTCAAGGCCATGTGCTAAGACACTAGTTTTTCTCATGAGACCTATCGATGCATCCAAAAGCTATAGCGGGCTCCATCCATCACTTACTAAGTCGAATGTCTTTCTCAAATGAATATTTTAAAATATAACATAAAAATTTCTATTAAAACAAGCATATGAAATGTCAATACTTTATCCACAAACCATGAATTGTATAAAAATATCACATCCACAGTCAAACAAAACACATTCAATACAATGTGGAAGATTGTATTGTATCAGATTAACCTCAATCAAGGTTAATGGAGGATATTGACATAGATGAAAATAATCATCAAAAACTATTAGAGAGAAATATCCCCCTTTTTATTGAAATCATTTAAAAGTCACACTATTTTTCATGAATCCATTTAAAAAAAGATTTTGGAATCAACGTGTCCTATACCAATTTGATACATTTAAAAGGAATTTTAATTTTAAAACTTTAATGTCCATATAAATAAATCCTTAAAACCATTTTTCAAACATGGACATTTATGAGAAGGATTTTGAATAATAAATCATTAAAACATTAAAAATAATATTTTAGTTAGAGTTCCTAACCAAAAGGGAGACACATGAATACAAATAATTAAGGTAATCAAAACATTATATGATCATGATAAAAAAGGGATTCATGATATACTATGTAAAAGTACATTATATGCACCTTATAAAATAGAATTGGTGTATGACAACAACGAAGTCTCAATGGAATGTAAATTGGAAATAAATCGTGTACCATTAGGTTAAAGATAAACAAACGACATAATTATGTGTGAAAAATAAAAATACTCTCCATATAATTGGACATTCATTGTAAATATATCAGAGTACATTCACACATACTTTTGAAAAAACAAAACCAATGAATTGTATTTTTAACTCAATAAATAGAGATTGAGTTAAAATTACTATTATCATGTTCATATCGATGACATGAAAATTTATCAGTGGAGAGATTATATGTATAAAAAGTATATCCACATAACTTGAAGAGGAAATTATTACATAAGCAAATGAATACTGATTTCACACATAATTTTTATGTAAAATAATCAATGAAGTATGCGTAAAGCCTAATGAGTGGAAATTGAATTATCAAAAATCCTTATCGATTTGGTAACATAAAAAACATACACACGCAAAATATGGGTCATACAATGATAATGTAAATATCCACAAATTAATGTATATTAAACAATGAATACAATAATGGGTAGTACACATTCCAAAAGAAATAAATATGTTGTGAACAATGGAATTCTAACGGAATTAAAAGTGAGATAAGAAACCTCATACTTTGTACTTTTTCCTTGGTCTAGGCTAGAATTACATCATGTATAATGTAGAAATTTTTTTTATTTAATTATACAATAATCATATACATTAATATGATATCATATATGATCATTTAACAATGATTTGTTAATAATATCTTAGTATTATCATCGTTTCAAGTGTTAACATATTCATTTTCCCTTGTATTATTTGATATGTGAGTCATATTTGTTATGTATGGGATGTATCTTATTCATATCCAGAATGATATCATGTATATAAATATTATTTTTAATCCCCTGTTAAAATTTAGTCTTGAGTGGATACTATGGGGAGTGAATATCATCGCATTCGTGGAGACAATAATCCGTACGTACGCACGGGCAACGATATCATTTTTTTGATATTAAATTAATGTATAATTGCATTGTATATGATATATAAGGAATCATTATCTTGTTATATTTATTAATTACTTTAATTACACATCATTTTTATACCCATCCAAATAATAATATATTGAATAACAACTACACCACGACGTGGAGACGGTAATCTTTATGAACACAGGTGTGGTGACATGTCATTCAAAGGATGGATAGAATAATGAATATGGATGTACCATATTTATAATAACATGAATTTAATTTTAAGATACAAGATTTGATTTTATAGAATAGGAATAACAACGAAAGATGAAATGGTAGAAGTAAATAACTTGAAAGAGGTGATGAAATTATTACCTCTTTTTCCGGTTCTTCTATTTGATTTGATCAAAAGGGATCCATAGGATTGTTGTATGACCAATTTAGGGCCTATAGGATAATGTGAGTAAGTTAAGAGGATATTTGGGCAGGGTTTGGCCGAGACAAATGGCTTTGAAAAAGTGAATTTGAGAGGAAGGGATGTTCCCTTTTATAAGAGGGGTCAGGGGCACCTTAGGAAAAACATAAAATATTATTTTATAATAAAATAATTTTATATTTATAATGGATCCAATGTAGATTAATTAAAGAATAATGGGGGTATGGGTCTAAAACCACTCAACCAATAGGTTTTAGATAGGTTTGGGTCACTATATTAACCTTAACATTTTGATTTAACTCTCAGTTAAATAGTTTGACATTTACCATGTCTCTTTGTATTTTTATATTATATTGTTAATAAACATACTATATTCTTCCAAAAGAACCCCAAGTGGTTCATTTATGATACACCTATCATTATTTATGTCTCTTGGATGATCCTTATATTTTTTGGAATACAATATCAATTAATAATATAATATTTTATTTAAAAACTCTTTTATGTCAAATTTGACAATATTTGGTATCCTGTTTTTTCTAAATTTCTAACAACATTATTACATCAAAAAAAATTCATCAAACCAAACCAAATATGTCTAAATAACCTATAAAATCAGTTTAATCCATAAAAAGTCTAAAATTAAATTTATTTGTATACTAACAATATCAATTATTTTAATATTTCATTAATTATGAAATTACTGCATCGTTATTGTATCATTAAAAAATTAAATTATTTAATGTCCAATAAATATAAATATAAATAAAATTATATAGGAAATCATTTAATATTTTTAATTAATATTTATAGTCGAATTTATCTTATGTGTAAATATATATTAAAAATGTTTTATTTATTAAAATTTGATTTTAACTCTTTTAACTATTCTTTGAATTATATAATAATAAATGTCCTAATCTAATCCAAAAATACCAAAGATTTCATATTTTATTTATAAGTTTTTTTTTCTAATAATACTTATCCAATATAATTAGGACATTTTTTTAGGGTAATAATAATATAAATTTTACCCTTAATTACCCTATATTCTTTTAGTCGTGGTAAATAAGAGTAAAAAGATACTATTCACCAAAAAAAGATCTTATTGAACCACATTTTAATCCTTGATATTTACTATGTCTCTAAGATTTTTTAAATTCAACTCGTATAAGTGGTAAATTTATGTTTTATGTGAATTTTCAAATTTTCGAAAGAGGTGGGTAAAAGACTGTGAAAAGTTCAATATAATTTTTATAAATCATAAATTATTATAAACTGAATCCAATGAATTACATTGAACATATATAGGTATTATATATCTTTTTTGACCAAAAATAAATTTAAATAAAATAAATTATTTTTTTAATAAAAATTTGGTTTTAAACTATAACTTAGTGTTTTTTCATTATTCATAAAAAATTAAATGCTTTCAGAAACCTAAAAAAATTCAAGTTAAGCTAATATTGATATTATGAATTCAAAAATAAAGTCTATTTTACCATATTCATAAAATTTAAATTTCATTTATAAGTTTCAAAATAATTCTTGTTGTCATAACCAAAAAGCATATTTCTATGAAATAATAACAACCAAAAGATTAACATTTGTTTATGTCCAATTTCAATGTGAAATTACATCCAATGACCAACATTAGATTAAATAGTAAAAATATAATCTAATTACACATCCAAACAATTCATATGTATATTTGAACACTATATTATTTTGATTTAAAAAGATGTTCTCAATTAAAATATATTATCTTTCACTATTCACCCAAATATGAATGTTATTAGAAAAACACCAAAAATTTATAGAAACTAAATAATTATGTCACGATCCCAAAGAAGAATTTTATTTTGAAAAATGTAATATATAAAAGTTTCAAATATTTGATTTGAAAAAGGGTTCGAAATTAAAATGAGGTAAATTTTCATTTTTTGAAAAATAATTGATTTATCTAAAAAAATGATTTTGTCCTTAAATAATGTCTAAGAAACTCTTAATATGGATTCAAAAGTTATAAGGGTTATATAATGTTCAAAATTTTGTTAATACTATTTATACCCTCTTTTGAACGGCTAGTTTGGTATGTCAGGGTGCGCTTGTACTCAATGTTGCAAGTAGTGTATGTTATTGAATTACTTTTATGAACTAACGTACTATGAAATTTTTGGGTGTTATATTCTTCCTTACTTATATAAATTGCATCCAATAGATTTTTAAAATTTCTCTTGGGAATATAATGGAATGTCCAACATCAAAAAAGAGTCAATAAAACAATCACTTTAAAAGAATGAAAGTGAAGTACAAAGGTCACTCAAGATAACCCATACTAAGACTCCATTTTGGAAAACATGGATATGGAAGATAAATTATTTGTCAAGTTATAATGGGTAGGGATAGAAAACATTATCAGGATAAATCTAACAACAAGAAACAACAAACATTTGATGGGAAAAACGATCATTATGCTCCCAGTAGGAAAAGTAATCAGACAACATTTTTTTTGTTTTAAGTCACATTTCATAAAGATAAGGAATTCATTTATGAGATTCTCTAAAACATAATGATATATACTTACTCTTTTAGGTGAGTTTCATTCATTAATAATTTTCTACCAATAACTCATTTTTTAAATGATGAGTTTTCAAAAAGACTTGGTCACACCGGATGATCAAGAATAAACTTCTATAGAATCACATGATCAATGAAGGATAAACTATATATTTACATTTTCTTTAGAGACTAATCAAAACCAAAATGGTTAGTACAAGATATAATGATCCCCCAAAAGGATAGTTTTTTTGGAGAAAGAAACACAAATCATAATTTCTAAAATTAAACCAATAATACCACAAAGATAAATAAATACCTTTCAATAAACAATTGTCCTTAAAATCCAACAATATAATCCCAACTAATACTGAAACCCCAAACTTAGGAGAATTTGGTTATCTAGTCTTCCACGATAAATTGTATATCTAAATGACATCAACTACTCTTAATGTCACATACTTAAAGGTAATTAAGCTAAATACATTCTCTCTATTATATGTTATTCATTTAAAAAAAATCCAAAATCATTATAAATCCACAATAAAAACATAGATAAAAATCCACCATTACTCCTCAAATTAAATCCCATTGTATTCTATTTTCCATGGGAATATAGTATTCCCAACAAATCGAACATCTTCCAAAATAACATTTATCACTTTATCACCAAATAATTATCCTATAATAAGGTTATTCATTTGATAAGACATAAGATCCCAAATCAACCTATTATTGATCAATAAACCCATTTCACTAAAAATAATTAGTCACACACACAAGGGAATTCACGTAGTCCAATGGTATGTGATAAATCCCAATCGCACGTTGGTTGTGGGTTCAATTCCAACAACTTTGTTCGACACGATGGGTTGTCACATGGTCTGCATGTTTTCCCCTTTCAAAAACTATATTTTATGACATTACCAAAATGAGATAAATTCATCAAAATTACCATAACATTTTCTATCAACAAATGTTATCTCATACCTTGCATTTTCATCCCAAAATATAATAACATGTAATTGTCTCAAACCCATTGATCATATAATACCAAATGTATATTTATAACTATATCCACTAGAGAAAAGATAAGTCTTCCTCAAATATCATTTTCACATGACAAACTATAGGGTTACCAATACAAGTGAAAATTATTCTAATGTAATCCCATAAAAAAGTAGTACTAGGGCTTCTAAAAATTTCACTAACCATATATTTCCAAATATCTTCTTCTTTCACTAAGAAAATATCCAATAGAATAGGGTATTCACTAGGGTAATGGCCAAGTCCCCATGATTTACAGCAATTGACAGTAAATTAATTCTTGGGACCATGTTTATTTTCTTCCATAGTACTCTTCATTTTTATTCACCTATTCCTCACTTTATGTCATTCTTTCCCACATGTAAAACATTTCTTGGTTCCATTGACACACTTTCCTGGGTGCCTTCTTCTACATTTCCGTCATGATGGAAATTGAGGATTCTCTTCTCCATGGTATCCTCTACTAGAGCACTTATTATTCATCACCTTTCTCTTCTTTATTTAGCCTGAGGTTTGGTTAATATATATGTTTTTGATCAAATTTTGGGAAGACATATTTGGAATGAACACAACATATTTTACACCTATCAAAATTACATTTTATTGTTCATTTCCTCCAATATTCCAACATTTTACATCTTTCTCAATGTTACTATGCCTTCTTTGGAATCCATCCATTGATTAAAACTAAAAATTATTGTGTGAGTAACATTTGTCATAAAATCATTTAGAGAATATAATGACACCATATTTAAAATTTGAAACACCATAGGATTAACCAAGGTAATTTATTCTCATCTTCTATTAAAATACTTCAGATCGGTTTGTAAAAAATGTAAATTATCCTAAGCATATACCCCGAGAGTGTCATAACTAAGAGTGCAGTAAGGCCCATTTTCGTGCAGCAGTTCCAGTTCGAGTCGAGCTCAAAGCGGTGTTTTCGGGTTTTACCCATAGGTATATATGTGCCAGAGCTGCCTCTACTTCCTCATATCAAGATAGGGGTGTATTTCTCGGAAAAATCACTAAATCTCTACCATACCAATATTCTGGGAAGTTCATCTATAATAATACTCAAAGTCTATCTTAGGGATATGTGCTCTAATCAGATTTTATCTAAATATAGCTTCCAAATATTGTACCAAACTTTCTTTGATAACAACTGTAACACCCAGACCCCAGTTACCCAGAGTCGGTGCATTATTCCATATCATTGTCATGATACAAGGAAATCATGTCCCGAACAGCCGATTAGTTTAGTATCCTTGGAAATATTAGATACATTCATAAGGTCATCATTAAAAATTAAAACAAAAAACAACACATTAGTATTTCATTAGAAACATCCAAGCTTCCTAGATTATACCTGCAAGTCACTCATAACTAACTTCTTCATATCCTTGGAAAAATAAAACATAGAAAGTGGTGATCTCAGATGATTAGTAAGGATATCAATATAGTGGAAACATTCATATATAAGCATAAACATTTAAGGCAATGTATAACTAAAACATAAGTTTTTTAAACATGATCTTCAGCATAATATAGAAAAAATAAAATGAAGTAATCCCATTTATTTATTCACAGAGATATTCTACTAGTCGAATAATAAAATTCAATATCAATAAAAACTTTCATAATGATCGAATGCATAATTATAGACTATCATAAACACATAGTCAAGGAATTGTGCCATGACTACAAATCAGATTTTTGCAAGGCCATGTGCCAAGACACTTGTTTGTCTCATGAGACATATCGATGCATCGAGGAGCTATAGCGGGCTCCATCCATCACTTCTAAGTCGAATATATTTCTCATATGAAAATTTTGAAGCATAACATAAACATTCGTATTAAAACAATCATATGAAATGTCAATAATTTATCCACAAACCATGAATGGTATAAAAATAGCACACCCATAGAAAAAAATACCTCATCCGATACAATGTGGAATATAGTATTGTATCAGATTAACCTCAATCGACAATAATAAAGGATATCTATATAGATGTTAATTATCATTAAATCTATTAGATAGAAATATCCCCCTTTTCTTGAAATCATTTTAAAGTCACACTGTTTATCAAAAATCCATTTAAAAATATATTTTTTAATCAACGTGTCACATACCACATTGAAACTTTTAAAATAATTTTAATTTTAAAACATCAATTTCCATATAAATAAATCCTTAAGACCATTTTTAATACATTGACATTAATGAAAAGTATATTGAATAATAATTCATTAAAACATTTAAAATGATATTTTAGTTAGAGTTTCTAACCAAAATAGAGAAACATGAGTACAAATAATTGAGATAATCAAACGTCATAATATCTTCAGAATAAATGGATTTATGCTATTCTATGTCAAAGTAAATTATATACACCTTATAAAATAGAATTGTTCTATAACAACAATGAAGTCTCAATGGGATGAAAATTATAAATAAATGATGTATCATTAGGTTAAGGATAATCAAACGACATAATTATGTGTGAAAAATATAAATACTCTCAATATGATTGGATATTCAGTGTAAATCAATCTGAGGACATTGACACATACTTTTGTAAAAACAACACCAATGAATTAGATTTTTAACTCAATAAATGGATATTGAGTTAAAATTACTCTTATAAAGTTCATATCGATGACATGAAAATTTATCAATGGAGTGATTATGTGTATAAAAGTATATCAACATAAAGGGGAGTGGAAATTATTACATAAGAAAATAAATATTTATTCCAAACATAATTTTGTGGTAAAATAATCAATGAAGTCTGCGTAAATCCAAATGAGTGGAAATTGAAATTTCAAATTCCCTAACTAATTTGGTAACATACAAGACTAACACATGTGAAATATGGGTCATACAATTATGATGTAAATATATATAAATTAATGTATATTACACAATGATAATTGGAAGTACATATACCACATGCAATAAATAAGTGGTGAACAATGTAATTCTCAAGGAATTAAAAGTGAGATAAAAAACCTCTTACTTTATACATTTTCCTTGGTCGAGGGTTGGTTAACCTACTATATAATAGTGATTTATTTTAAATTATACAAGAATCATATACATTAATATGATATCATATATGATCATTTAACATTGATTTGTTAATAATATCTTAGTATTTTCGTCGTTTCAGGTGTTAATGGAGTCGTTTTACCTTATATTCTTTGTTATGTGAGTCATATTTGTTATTGATTGGATGTGTAATATTCATATACAGAATTATATCATGTCTCTATACATTATTTTTAATCATCCATTATAATTTAGACTTGAATGGATAATATGGGGAATGAATCTCATCACATTCATAGAGACAACAATCCGTACAAATGCACGAGCGAAAATATCATTCTTTTGATATTAAAATAATATATAATTCGATGGTATATCATATATAAATAATAATTATCATATTATATTTTTTATTTACATCAATTAAACAACATTATTATACCCATCCATATAATAATATATTGAATAACAATTAATTCACGACATGGAGACAGTAATCTGTACGTACGCACGTATGGTGACTTGTCATTCAATGGATGGATAGAATAATGAATATGGATTTACCATATTTATAATAACATAAATTTATATATAAGATACTAGAGTTAGTATTATAGAATAAAAATAACAATGAAATAATGACTGGAAGAAGAAAAGAACTCAAAAGAGGGTGGTGAAATTATTACCTCTTCTTTAGGTTCTTCCTTTTGATTTGATCAAAAGGGATCCTTAATATGGATTTATGACCAAAGTAGGGCCTCTAGGATGAATTGAGGGAAGTTTAGAGGATATTTGGGCAGGGTTTGGCCAAGCCAAAAGTCATTGAAGTTGTTATTTTGAGAGAAGGGGATGTGCCCTTTTATAAGAGGGGTGAGGGGAATCTTAGGAAAAACATAAAATATTATTTTATAATAAAATTATTTTCACTTTCTATTGGATCAAAAGTGGATTATTTAAAGGCTAAGGTGGATATGTTTCTAAAATCACTCATCCAGTACGTTTTAGACAGGTTTGGGTCACTATATTAACCTTAACATTTATATTTAGCTCTTAGTAAAAAAGTTTGATATTTACCATGTCTCTTTGTACTTTTATATTATATGGTTAATAAACATACTATATACATCCAAGAGAAACAAAAGTGATTAATTAATTATACAACTATATTTATATATGTCTTTTGGCCAATCCTTATATTTTTAGAAATAGAATATCAATAATAATATAATATTTGATTTATATACACTTTTATGTTAATTTTGATACTATTTGGTATTTTGTTTTTTCTAAATAACTAACAACATTTTTACTTCGATCAAAATTCATCTAACAAAACGTAATATGTATTGTTAACCTAGGAAATTAGTGGAATTGATTAAAAGTCTCAAATTAAATTTATTTTGATATTTACAATATCAATTATTTTAATATTTCATTAATTATTCAATTACTACATCATCATTGTATCATTAAAAAATTAATTTAAATAATGTCCAAAAAATATAAAAAAAATAAAAATATGAAGGAAATATTATAATCTTTTTAGTGAATGTTTTTAGTCAAATTTATCTTATGTGTAAATGTATATTAAAAATGTTTTATTTATTAAACATTGATTTTAACTCTTTTATCTCTTTTTTGAATTAAATAATAAAAAATGTCCTAATATAATCCATGTGGACAAAAGTGGTTCATATTTTATTCATAAGGTTTTTTTGGTCGAATTATACTTATCCAATAGAATTAGGACAATTTTTATGGTAATAATAGTATCATTTTTACCCTTAATTATCCTATATAATATTAGTGGCAATAAATAAGAGTAAAAAGTATCTATTAACCAAATAATAATTTTTATCTTATTAAACCACATTTTACTCCTTGATATTAACTACGTCTCTCGTATTTTCGAAATTCAACTCACAAAAGCGGTAAAATTGTGTTTTATGTGAATTTACAAATTCTCCAAGGAGGTGGGTAAAAAATAGTGAAAATTTCAATAATATTTTTATATATCATTAATTTTTATAAAGTGACTCCCATTAATTACATTAAACATATATAGGTATTATATATCTATTTTGACCTAAAATAAATTTAAATAAAAAAAATAATTATTTAAATAAAAATTCGGTTTTAAACTATAACTTAGTGTTTTTTCCGTATTCATCAAAAATTAAAAGTTTTGAGAAACCTAACATAAATTCACCCTAAAATAATATTGACATTATGAATTAAAAAATTAAGTATATATTACAATATTTAAAACATATAAATTGCATTTATCAGTTTAAAATTAACTCTCATTGTCAAAACCAAAAAGCATATTTTTTTGAAATAATAATAACCAAAAGATTGAAATTTGTTTATGTCCAATTTCAAAGTTAAATTACATCAAATTAGCAACATTGGGTTAATTGGTAAAAATATAATCTAATTAAACATCCAAAAAATAATATGTATTTTTGAACACAATTACTTATTTTGATTAATAATTTTTTTCTTCAGTTAAAATCTATTATCTTTCACTATTCACCCATATATGAAAGTTATTAAAAAAACCAAAAAAATTATAGAAACTAAATTATTATGTCCCAATACCAAAGAAGAAGTTTATTTTGTAAAATTTAATATATAAAGGTTTCAAATATTGGATTTAAAAAGGGTCCACCATTAAAAGGCGGTAAAATTGCATTTTTTAAAAATTCTAGATTTATTTGAAAAAATGAATTTGTCCATAAATTATGTCTAAGAAACTCTTAATATGGTTTTCAAAATTATAAGGGTTATATAATGTTCATAATTCTGTTAATACTCTTCATAACCTCTTTTGAATGGCTAGTTTGGTATGTCAGGGTGTGCTTGAACTCGATGTTTCTTCTACTGTAAGTTATTGAATAACTTTTAAGAACTAATGTACTATGAAATATTGGGGTGTTAAATTCTTCCATCCTTCTATAAATTTAATCCATGCAATTTGTTAAATTCGGTTATGGAATAAAATGGAATGTCCCACATCAGAAAAAGATTCAATAAAAATATCACTTTAAATGAATGAAAGAGAAGTACAAAGGTCCCTCAAGATAACCCAAACTAAGATTCCATTTAAAAATAAATGGATATAAAAGATAAACTATGTGTCAAGTTATAATTTAGATTGATATAAAATATTATTAGGAGAATGTTAACAATAAGAAACAACAATCATTTGATGGGACAAACGGTCATTACACTCCCAGTAACAAAATTAAACAGATAACATTTTTTTCGTTTTAAGTAACATTTCATAAAGATGAGGAATTCATGTATGACATTCACAAAAACATAAAGAGATATACTTACTTTTTATGTAGAGTTTCATTCATTAATAAATTTCTACCACTAACTCATTTTTTAAATGATGTGTTTTCAAGAATACTTGGTTACACGAAAAGAGTTAGAATAAACATCAATAGAATCACATAATCAACGAAGGATATACTGTATATTTACCTTATCTTTAGAGGTTAATAAAAATGTAAATAGTTAGTAAATGATCTGATGATCCCCCAAAAGGATATTTTTTAGAGATAGAAACAGTAATCTTAATTTCTAAAATTAAACCAACAATAACCCAAAGATAAATAAATACCTTTCTTTAAACAATATTCCTTAGAATCTTACAATATAATCCAAACTAATATTGAAACCCCAAACATATACTAATTTGGTTATCTAGTCTTCCACATTAAATTGTATCTCTAAATGACATCAACTACTCTTAATGTCACATACTTAAATGTAATTAACCTAATCACATATTCTTTATTATAGGTTATTCATTTAAATAAATAACCCAAATCACTATAAATGCACAATAAAAACATAGATAATAATCCATGATTACTCCTCAAATGAAATCCAATAGTATTATATTTTCCTTGGGAATATTGTGTTCCCAAAAAATCAAACATCTTTAAAAATAAAATTTATCTCATAATTAGAAAATCATTTTCCTATAAGAAGCGTATTCATTTGATAAGACATACGGTCCCAAATCAACCTATTATTGAAAAATAAAATCATTTCACTAAAAATAATTTGTCACACCAACCAGGTAAATCATGTAGTCTAGTGGTTGGTTATAAATCCCAATCGCACTTTGGTTGTGGGTTCGATTCTCAAACCTTTGATCGATGTGATGGGTTGTCACACGGTCTGCATGTTTTCCTTTTTGAAAAATTATATTTTATAAAATTACCAAAATGAGTTAAATTCTACAAAATTCCCATAACATTATTAAAACACAAATTTTATCTCATACCTTTCATTTTCATCCCAAAATATAATAACATGTAATTGCCTCAAACACAATGATAATATAAAAAAAAATGGTTATTTATAACTATATCCACTAGAGAAAAGTTATGTCTTCCTAAAATTTCATTTTCACATGACAAACTACAATGTTATAGATAGAAGTGAAAATCATTCCAATGTAATTCCATAAAAAAGGAGTAATAGTACTTTTAAAAATTACTGCAACCATATATTTCCACATATCTTCTTCTTTGACTATAAAAATAGCCAATAGAATAGGGAATTAACCCAGGTAATGGCCCAGATCCCAAGATTTACAGAAAACGACTATAAATGGATTCTTGGGACCATTTTTATTTTCTTCTATAGTACTCTTCATTTTTCTTCAGCAATTCCTCACTTTATGTCCTTCTTTCCCACACGTAATGCATTTCTTTGTTCCATTGAAACACTTTCTAGAGTGACTTCTTCCACATTTCTGGCAAGATAGAAATTGAGGATTATATTCTCCATGGTCTCCACTACTGGAGCTCTTATCATTCATCACCTTTCTCTTCTTTGTTGATCCTGGGAGTTGGTTAATATATATGTTGCTGATCATATTCTTGGAAGACTCATTTGTCATGAATAAAATATCTTTTACGCCTATGAAAATCTATTGTTTTGCTTGTTTCCACCACAGTTCACACCTTGTAAATCTTTCTAAAATTTACTATAACTTCTTTGGAATCCAGCCATTGAATAAAACCTGAAATCATGGTGTGAGTAACAATAGTCATAAAATCATGTTGAGAATATCATGACACCATATTTTCAATTTGAAACAACTTATGGTTAAAAAAGGTCATTTATTCTCATATTATATTAAAATACATAAAATTGGGTTGTAATGAAAATGTAATTTATCCTAAGCATGTCCCTCAAGAGTGTCGTAACCAATAGTGCAGCAAGGCATGTTGTCGTTCACTAGTTCCAGTTCGAGTCGAGCTCAAAGTGGTGTTTTCAGGTTTTAACCACTGGTACATCTGTGCTAGAGCCACCTCTATCTGCTCATATCTATATAGGGATGTATTGCTTGGAAAACTCAATAAATATCTATAGTACCAAAATTCTAAGAAGTTATTCTATACTAATCTACATAGTCTATCTTTGGGCTATGTGCTCTAATCAGAGTTTATCTAATTATAGCTTCCAAGGATTGTACTAAACATGATCTAATACCAACTGTAACACACCGAACCAAGTTACCCATAGATGGTGTATTATTAAATAAAATTGGAATGATACAAGGAAATCATGTCCCAAAAGACTGATCATCATAGTAGACTTGGAAATAATAAATACATTCATAAGGTCAACATTACAACTTGAAAAAATACAACACTAAATTATTCCATTATAAACATCCAAGATTCCTAGATTATGCATGCATGTCACTCATAACTAAGTACTTCACATCCTAGGAAAAATAAAACATAGAAAGGGGTGAGCTCTGATTCTCATTAAGGATTACAATATACTAGAAACATTCATAAATAAGTATAAACATTTAAAGTAATGTATAACTAAAAAAAATCCTTATAAACATAAACATCAGCATAATATGGAAAAAATTTAATTTAATTTTTCCATTTACATATTCACATGGATATTCTACAAGTAAAATAATAACATGAAAAATCAATAAACACTTTAATAATGATGGAATGCATAATTGAGGACTATCATAACCACATAGTCATGGCCTTTGGCCACGACTACAAATATGATTTTGTCAAGGCCTTATTCCACGACACTAGTTTGTCTTATCAGACCTACCAATGTATCTAAGATCTATAGTGGGCTCCACCCGTCACTTTCAATGACCAATACATTTCTCATCTGAAAAGTTTGAAACATAATATAAACATTCGCATTAGAACTGGAGTACTAAATGTCAATACTTTATCAAGATACCATGAATGGTATAAAAATAGCACATCCACATTCAATCATAAGTCATTCGATACAATATAGATCATTTTATTGTATCAGATTAACCTCAACTGAGAAAAATTAAGGATATTGAGATAGATGAAAATAATTATCAAAACTATTAGAGAGAAAAATCCCCTTTTTTGTTGAAATCATTTAAAAGTCACACTATTTGTCAAGAAGCCATTTAAAAATCGATTTTTGAATCAATGTGTCCCATACAACATTAAAACATTTAAAAGTAATATTAATTTTAAAACTTTAATGTCTATATAAAAAACCTTAAATACATTTATAAAACATGGACATTAATGGTAACGATTTTGATTAATAAATCATTAAAACATTTAAAAAGATATTTTAGTTATAGTTCCTTAACAAAAGAGAGACACTTGAAAACAAATAATTAAGGTAATAAAAACATTATAATATCTTGAGAATAAAGGGATTGATAATATACTATGCCAATTTACATTATATACACCATATAAAAGAGAATTGTTGTATGAAAACAATGAAGTCTCAATGGAATGTAAATTGTATATAAAGAATGTATCATTAGGTTAAGGATAAACAAACGACATAATTATGTGTGACAAATATAAATACACTCAATATGATAGGATAATTAGAGTAAATCAATCATAGGACATTCACACATAGTTTTTTAAAAACAACACCAATGAATTGGATGTTTACCTCAATAGATGGAGATCGAGTTAAAATTACTCTTATCAAATTCATATCAATGACTTGAGAATTTATAAAGAGAGTGATTATGTGTATCAAAAGTATATCCACAGAAAGTGTAGTGGAAATTATGACATAAGCAAATGAATATTGATTCCACAGATAATCATGAAGTAAAATAATCAATGCAGTATGCGTAAAACCGAATGAGTGGAAATTGAAATTTCAAATTCCCTTATTGATTCAGTAACATACGAAACATAAAACAATGAAATAAGGGTCATAAAATGATGACATAAATATAAATAAATAAAATTATATTACACAATGAATACAATCATGTGCATTACACACACCACATGCAATAAATATGTGGTGAACAATGGAAATGTCATGGAATTAAAAATGAGATAAGAAACCCATTACTTATTACATTTTCCATGGACGTGGGTAGGTTTACATCCTGTATAATGGTGAAGTAATTGTTATTTGATTATAAAATAATCATATACATTAATATGGTATCATATATGACCTTTTAACATTTATTTATTAATAATATCTTAGTATTATCATCATTTCAAGTGTTAACAGACTCATTTTCCATAATTTTATTTGTTATGTGATCCATATTTGTTATGGATGAGATATATATTCTTCATATATAGAATGATATCATGTCTCTTAAAATTAATTTTAATCATGAAATGAAATTTATTCTTGAATGGATATGACGGGGAATGAATCTCATCGTGTTCGTGGAGACGGTAATCCGTACGTACGCACGAGTGACAATATCATTGTTTTTATGTTAAAATAAAATATAATTGGATGGTATGTCATATATAAAGAATAATTATAATTTTATATTTATATTTATTTTAATTAAACATCATTATTATACCCATACAAATAATAATGTATTGAATAACAATTACACCACGACGTGGAGACAATAATCCGTACGTACGAACGTATGGTGACATGTCATTCACAGGTTGGATAGAATAATGAATATAGTTTTACCATATTTATAATAACATTAATGTATATAGATGATACTGGTGTTATTATTATATAATTTAAATAAAAATGAAAGATGAAGTGGAAGAAGAAAAGATCTTGAAAGAGTGTGGTGATATTATTATATCATCTTCGGGTTTTTTCTTTTTGATTTGATCAAAATGGCTGCATAAGATGGATTTATGAACGAATGTGGGACTCTAGTATGAATATAGGGAGGTTGAGAGTATATTTGGTCAGGCAATGTCTGATTTAAAAGGTTTTGATGGTGTGAGATCTAGAGAAGGGGAAGTGCCATTTTATAAGAGGGGTGAGGGGAACCTTAGAAAAAACTAAAAATATTATTTTATAATAAAATCATTTTCATTTTCAAATGGATTTAAAGAGGATTATTTAAAATATAAGGTGTGTATGGGACAAAAACCAATCGATCAATAGTTTTTAGGAAGGTTTGGGTCACTATATTAACCGTAACATTAAATTTAACTATTAGTTAAATTGTTTGACATTTACCATGTCCCTTTGTATTTTTATATTATATTGTTAATGAACATACTATATACTTCCAAGAGAAACACAAGTGGTTCATTAATGATAAACCTATCATTATATTAGTTCTTTGGCCAATATTTATATTTTTATGAATATAATATCAATTAATAATATAATATTTTATTTAAAACACTTTTAAGTCAATTTTGACACTATTTGGTATTTGTTTTTTGAAAAATTAATAATAAAATTATTACTTCGAAAACAATTAATATAAACAACTCTAATATTTCATATTAACCTTTAAAATTTGTAAAATTCATAAAATGTCTCAAATTACATTTATTTGGATATTTATAATATCAATTATTTTAATATTTCATTAATTAGGCAAATACTACATCATCTTTGTGTCATTAATAAATCAAATTATATAATGTTAAAAAAATATAAATAAAATATAATAATATAGGATATACTTTTATATTTCTAACGAATATTTATAGTTGATTTTATCTTATGTGTAATCCTACATTAAAAATCTTTTAGTTATTAAACATTGATTTTAACTCTTTTAACTCTTCTTTGAATTAAATAATAATAAATATCCTAATCTAATCCAAGTGGACCAAAGTGGATCATATCTTATTCCTAAGGGTTTTTTGTTCTAATTATACATATCCAATAGAATTAGGACATGTGTTAGGGTAATAATAATATCATTTTTACCCTTCATTACCTTATTTACTTTTAGTAGTGGTAAATAAAAGTAAAATGTTACTATTTACCAAAAATTATTTTTATCTTATTGAACCACATTTTAACCATTGATATTAACAATTTCCATTTTATTTCTGAAATTTAACTCATATAAATAGTAAAATTAAGTTTTATGTGATTTTACAAATTCTCTTACGAGGTGGGTAAAGGACGGTGAAAGGATCAATAAAATTTGAATATATCAAAAATTATTATAAACTAACTCCAATGAATTAAATTA
The DNA here is from genome assembly GCA_963277665.1 of Viscum album. Classification (NCBI taxonomy): domain Eukaryota; kingdom Viridiplantae; phylum Streptophyta; class Magnoliopsida; order Santalales; family Viscaceae; genus Viscum; species Viscum album. Next base: position 548,335,953 of record OY728146.1, on the reverse strand, counting down.
AACATATATAGATATTATATATAAATATTGACCAAAAATAAAGTTAAATAAAATAAATTATTATTTAAATAATAATTCAGTTTTAAACAATAACTCAGTGTTCTTTCACTATTAATTAAAAATTTAAAGTATTCGAAAAAAACCTAAAATTCACCCCAATATAGTTTTGATATAATGAATACAAAAATGAAGTCTATTTTAAAAAATTCAAAACATAGAAATTTCATTTATTAGTTTCAAATTAATTCTTGTTGTCAAAACACAAAATTGTATTTTTATGAAATAGTAATAACCAAAATATTGACATTTGTTTATGTCCAATTTCATAGTGAAATTACTTCCAATGACAAATATTGGATTAATTGGTAAAAATATAATCTAATTATACATCAAAACCATTAATATGTTTAGTTGAACACTATAAACTATTTTGATTATAAATGTTGTTTTCAGTTAAAATATATTATTTTTCACTATTCACCTAAATATGAAAGTTATCATTAAAAAACCAAAAATTTAATCAAATTAATTATTATTTATAGATCCCAAATAAGAGGTTTATTTTTTCAAATTGAATATATAATCGTTTCAAATATTGGATTTAGTAAGGTTTCTCCATTAAAATGCAGTAAAATTGCATTTTTTTGGAAAATACTTATTTTATTTAAAAAACGAATTTGTCCTTTCATTATTTCTAAGAAACTCATAATATGGATTCTAAAATTATAAGGGTTATATAATTTTCAAATTTCTATTAATACTATTCATAACAGCTTTTGAATGGCTACTTTGGTTAGTTGTGGTGTGCTTGAAATCAATGATATGTGTAGTATATGTTATTGAATTACTTTGAAGAACTAACTTACTATGAAATCTTGGGGTGTTACACTGAAGTATCCATGTGCTGACAAAGGCTTGTTGACATAGACTGGATGATTCTGACATGATATCAAACTAACCCTTCAGTCCATATTTATTGTCTATAAGTCTATAAAACTATTGTAATACCAGTAATATCTTGTTTTCATGATAAATTAATGTATTTTTTCAATTAAAAATGAGTTTCTATTAAAATCGTTTTTATTAAATTTAAATAAAATAGGACAATGAGAGATTGTAAAATAGACCCTTAGCCATTTGGTTATATTAATATCACATTCCCCCTAAAATAATAAAATTAACATTAACATTAAATATTTTGAATATATGAATATTCATAATATAATATGTAAAATGTAATTATAATTACAAAAGATAAGAAATGAGCAATGAATATGACATAATCCAGCTAAAAATAAAAGTCAGACTAAAAATACCTTAACACATGATTCCCATTAGGTGAATATACTTGAATCTCATTCATAATTGTTAAAAATAAAAATAAATATATACAGAAAATGTATTAATATTCCAAATATTATATTTTGTCATCTTACATCATCTTATCATCCATTTTTTAAAAAATATTTTCTCAATTAACATTGTTTCAGATGTTAACTACATCATCTTAACATGCATATTTTTCGTGATATTTCTAGTTTATATGATTAAGATATAGTTTAATTATATCCTAAATATTAGTTGTGATTTAAATTCTATATATATATATATATATTATTCAATAAAAAATAGAGATGAAAATAGATCACGCTATTCATAGAGAAAATAGGTCGTACTTGCGCATGAACATTCTTATCATTTTTTCAGTGGATGGAATGAAATGACTGAAAACAATAATTCACATTCAACATATCATAAATAGGTCTTATATAATATATATTTTTATTACAGAAATATTTGTTACCATCCAAGTAAATATATAAAGAAAATAAAAAGACATCGATATGTGGAGATGGTATGTCATACATTCAAATGAGTGTTGTTATAAAATCATATATGATAGAAATGAAATTGAATAAACATATCACATAATAATAATAATATCTATAAATATTTATGAAACTATTATATATTAATTTATAATGGATAAAACATATTATGAGGATATATAAGAAGAAATAAATTTGAATGGTTTATTAAAGAAGATTACCACATCATCAATGAACATCCATTAGCTATTTTCATAATTTATCTAGGGATGATCTTTTTGAATGACAAGAACAAAAATAAAATTATTTATGATGATGATAAGAGGAATTTATAGTACATGGTTTTAATATACACCACCCCAGTAGCCCTGATTCAATTTATATTTTAGTATTGAGGTATAGATAGAAGAGATCAAAACACAATGGATAGATCAGTTTATTTATCTTGAACAACATCATACATATATGTTTCCCATAGTAAAACAGTTATTAATCATTGAATATAATAAAATTAAATAAACATCTTCCTTGATACTTATTAAAATATTTCATCTTCATAACATGGGGAAAGAAAAAAAGGTTCAACTCAATTTCTCAGTAATTGATACAAATAGTTTGAACATGAATCCATAATAATCTAACCATAATAAATAACATATAATCAAAATGGAAATTTAAATAACATAAAAACACCTTTTAATAAAAAATATATGAATTATAATGAATTGATATATTTCTTCATCATGAAAATATCATGAATAAATGAATACTGATTTATTGAAATTGTTAAATACTAAATTTTATGTGGCTCTAACATGAACAAATATCATCAAGTGATTTCAAAGGATGGTTTCGGTCTGTGGGAAGAAACTCATATAAATAAATTTTGGAAAAAAATGTTTTTCCACCAAATGTTTTGTCTCATGTGTCATGTTAATGAATCAATATGCTATATAATGTGGATCCCCACCCATCAATGAATATAAAAAAAATAATTTCAACACACATTTTTTACATGAATAATATTCATTGTCAAAATATCTGTATTGCAAGAGGAATATAATTTATCCATATTTACCTATTTATAAAAACATTAAAAATTTGCACCATATGTAAAACTACTATACCAATTAGACAAAAAACTTCTCCATGAAATAATATATATATATTTATATATATATATAATGAAATTTTCAATTACTTATGATCATAATTTAATGGGATTATATAAACAAACCACAATCAAGAAATAAATGTTGAATAATACGTATCCCATAAAATATAATGGGCGATGATGAACCCCTTAACTAATGAATGAACATCCTCTACACTTTTACATAATGTATAGAATAATAGAATTATATTCAATAATTACATTTTTCATAAACCTTTCCAATCTATATTTAATATATTATAATATCATTAACATTCTATTTGGGAATTTTGATTAGTTATAAGGTCTAATTATATTGATCAAAAGCATTCGTGTCATGGTTTTGTAATCAATTACCTTGTGTATAATTATGGATGTTTTTTACATATGAATGAAAAATTATTGAAGTTGGATTAAGAGATATTTATATTATTATATTATCTAAAATATTTATAATATATCATTTTTTATATGTTACTATGATGATTCATGTGTTGGGTATGACATATAACTCATTAATAATGATATGTGGACTTCATTGTTATCCTTGTAGGTACATGTTGGTATTTCCAACTAGTATTATACAAAACAAACATACTTCACAATTTGAAATTGTATAATATAGATAGATCTCATTTTCCCTTTCTTACCAAACCTTAAGACCCCTTCCATGTAGATATGTTCTGAAATGCATGACATCCCACATGAAATTACAAATCTATTATTTTTTTGAACATAACTCTTATTCCTTCACTGATATTAGTTAATATGATCCAAAATATTATCTATCTTTTATTTAATATGTTTGAGTCTTATGAGATTCCTTACAAAAACATTATCCCAATAATATGGTGTACAAATTCTGTAGCTATATAATTCTTCATATGGTGCCATTAGAATAATTGAATGGAAAACATTTTTAATGGAAAACTCTACCAAGGTAAATATTGATCCCTAAAATCTTTTAATTAAATTAAGAAATATCCAAACATGACATTCACTATTTAAATATCCCTTCTAGATAGCCTATCAGTTTGAGAATGATAAGCGATACTCAAGTAAAGATCATTATCTAGAGCCTTCAGAGGTATCATCCTAAATTTTAATCTAAAATGGGTATATAAATAAGAAATAAAAAATAGAGTGTCACTGTTATGACTTAAAAATCACTAATATAGATTTTTTTTAGTCACTAAACATGTACATGTTCTCATATATAATGAAAATGTGGGAATGTTTTATGATGATCAATAATAACACATATCCCTCATTCCTTCAAGGTTTCCTTTTCATTCTTGTGATAAAGTCAATCATAATGTCATCCAACATTCATATAGGAGCAGGTAGAGGTTTCATATCCCCCATAAGATATTGTCTCTCAAAAATCAATTATTGAAAAACTATGCATCATGGTTGATATATAACAATATCATTCTTCAAATTGTACAAAAAAAATTCTCTTTAGATATTTATACATCATGGAACTTCCAGGATGTATAAAACATTTGATATATGAGAATCATCTAATTGTTCACTTTTTAGTATAGGTTCTGATGGATCACAAAACCACATTAAAAATTATAAAATTCAATCCTCATAAATAATGATTTCCAATATTCCATCATTAATGGCTTTAATATTATATTGAAAAATCACACTATCATAATTAGAAAATTTTATATTCTCTTGTAAAGGTGGTTTAGAAATCATTTTAAATTGAAGTGATGTTTCCCCTTCCTCAATAATTCCAATATCCATATTAACTAGATGCATGAATTTTGGATCTCTTTCAATCCATATCGTGGTTAGAATTCCACTATCATTCATACACAATGAATCATTTACATTATTTTCTTGTCTTATTTGGTAGTGTAATGACAAATCATAATCATTGAGTAACTCAATCCAATATCCTTTCCTCATTTTGGGGTTTTCATATTTAATAATTTATTTTGAACTCTTTTGAACCAAATATCTATCATATCATCAGCCATTGATATAGTGTATCTATATCATAAGAAATATCATTACAACTACTAACATATGATCTTTAGTTGGATAATTATATTCATGAATCTTAAAATGACATAATTTATATGTGATCGCATTATCAATTTTCATAAAGATGCAACCCAACCCATTCTTTGACGCATTATTGTATGTCACAAATACATCACTTCCTACTATAATAATCAAAATCAGAGAAATTTATACTCATTTAAATTCATTTATTCAAAACATTCTACACATTTTTTCATCCATATAATCTTAACCCATTTCTATATGTCCTTGGTTTATAGGTAATCCACCTTGTAAAAAATATAAATGAATCACCAATATTAACCTTATAAACTAATGAAACATTGTAACTAACTTTTTTCATTAGAATATTCCATTAATGGATGGACTTTTTCATTACGAGATCAATTAAAATTCCATCTTTATATATAATATTTCCATAAAATGAAATTTTTTAAATCCATATTTCACACATTCTAAACATACCATATAATTGTTTCCTCCTTAGTGTATCATGAAAGATACACAAGTGATAATTGATGTCATCATAGTATTTATAAGACACCATAATATCAATAATAGACACTGAAAAACCCAACTAGATATTTCTTGAATAATATAAAAATTTGACACAAGAAAAGTGAGGGTGCAATAGTCCATACACATGGAATTACTGTAAACTAATTATTTATATACGTAATCTATAATGATGAATTCTGAATATATTTCTTCTCTACTCACAATTGATGATACAAAGAATGATGATTAATCATCAAAAAATATTGATCTATATGATGTTCATCAATAAAATAATCAATTTGGGGAAGATGTTACATGTAAATTACTATTATAGAATTGATTTATCTATTTTGACTGAAAAATCTCATGGATACAACAATATTCCTAAAAAATAGAATGGGATATCCCCAAGAAGAAACTCTAAGGGAAATAAAAACCATATTATTCAATTACTATAGTTGTTTTCTTATCTCCACTACTTTGACATTTTCAATTATATAATTTTTCATTGAAATCTGTCTGGAATTAGGGATTAAATCAATGGTAAACTAAACATCACAGTCTTGTGGTGACCCAAAAATTCATCACGATATATATCATTGTATTCCTATACAAGTGGTACATCGTCCATTTTTTAACTACACTATTCAACCCTATATTTTTATTTTTCTTTCTCCCAAATAGTATCATTCAGTATCGCTACTGGGGTGGAGCAATATTTGAGACAGATAATAAATTTTCTACTCTAAATATAAGTAATTTTGTATATTTCTCACAAATTGTAATATCATTCTTCATACATTAAATTTTAACATCATATTTCAAAATATAGTTCATTCCAAGGATTATAAATATGTTTCACATACTTATTATGATAATGTCATAAAATATTTCACATTTATATTCCATAATTGGGACAAAACGATGCATCATTATTGAAATGAAAAATACCATTGGAGTTTTTAATAACAACTCCATCATTAAATCAATATGGAAATGACTAATTTTCATGAAAAAATAAGTAGATATAAATGGTTGTGATTATAAAGAATAAAATAATGTATTTCCTAAATTTTATGATAGGATTAATATACCCACTATTAAATCATTGGTAACTTCTACTTTAGTTGTGGTGATCACATAAGCTTGTATATGTCCCCTTAACCTCTTCTGTTGGTGCACCCACTAACAATTGAGAGATCATTTTTAAAAATTCCACATTTAATTACAGTTTTATCATTGAAAATAATTTATTCTTTTCATCCCATTTAGTTTAATAGATTGATGAAACTTCTATTTATACATAAAAGAAACTCTTATGTCTTGCAAGAAATTCCTAGGATCATTTTTAATATAATTTTTAAAAAACGGTTTTTCTTCCTTCCAATCTATTCATTTGATGGTTTTCCGCAATCTAGGTTTTCATAAAAACTATTATTTTCAAAATTTTCATTGAATATATAGGAACCAAGAAATTCCGTCTCCATTTTCGTTGAAAATAATAATATTTCACCATATTATGAAAATGTTTTAAAATCTGATTCACTTTAAATAAATGTCTTAATACATTATAAAATATTAACAATATTTTTATAGAATCATGAATATATTTTGTAGCATTATTAAATATTATTTTTAAGGAATCCACATACTCAACATCACATTATTAATCCCTTTTCTCTAATATGTATAATTTTTTATTCATTTTTGTTCATTCCTCATATGATAAATATTTTTCAAATAATATTTATTCTAATGTTCATCATTCAACATCATCTATTTTTTATTAATAAATAATATTATAAATCAATTACATCCACTAATTATCATATCCATTATGGAAATACAGTATTAGAACATCTTTTTCACATTTATAAAATCCAAATTCCATGAAAATCATTTATTGAGACTTGATAAATTTCCTCAGATGCCACTATATAAGTTCTCCCTTTAAATTATGAAGGGATTTAGAACCTAAATCAATCGTAAATAATTGTAGTATGATTATTCAATTATGTTTTCCTAATATGGTAAAAATATACTCCAATAAAACACCATGTATGTTCACTTTCTGAGTGTGGAAATCACTAAATTGTTTAAGGGTATTGATTCCCTTTCTTCTATTAGGTTTTATAACTATAAAATGGAACAAACTAAGTAATAAAATAATCATCAAAATTGACTGACTATTTCACTATAAGTAATAATTATAAATCCAATGATTATTTAATGTATAGTTCTAAAGGATTCTATTAATCCTGCTCTAATACAAATAATAACAACGCTGGCCCATGTAGCCCAGATTTGATGGTTATTTTATTATGATGGAATTGATACAAGGTATTACATTACCAATGATCAATTTGTTCATTAGTCTTGAATAACTAGATATAGTCATGGATCTCTTAGTACATTAGTAATTAATCATAGAAACAAATAATGTAAAATATATTGCTTCCTTAACTCGTAATCCATGATTTGTTATTCAAAACTAAGGGATGGAAATCAAATATAAGGGTAAGCGTAAATGTATATTAATGGTTACATATAGAAGAAAAATTAGTTCGTTATAATTGAATCATAATGAATAAGGTATAATCCAAATAGAATTGAAAAATAATGAAAACACGAGTCTTTTAATCATTAATGTAAAAATAAATATGCATCCAGATATTTTGACATAATTGAAATCTCATGGATAATAAAAACTGAATACAAACCAAGTAAAATGATTAATTTTTAGATATCATGTATCTCAAACATGAACTACTGTAATCAAGAAGTTTCAGAAGATGGTTTTTGTATCTGGGTAGAAACCCACCTGATTCTTATTTGAGGAAAACATGAAGGTTTTTTCAACAACTGGTTTGCCTCATGAGACCTATCGATGCATCAAAGTGATATTTATTACCAGTACTCACCATTAAATAAATGTCCATATAATTATCAACATATTGATTTAATTCATGATCATTATTACTTATCAAAATAAACATAGTGACTAGTGGATATATGTTTATCAATATTTACCATGTGAAATCAAAATTCAAAGAAATCATTTAATGTAAAAATTGTATATGATGTAGATAATAACTATATCCATTAAAAAAGAAACATGAATATTTAATGAAATGTTAAATGAATGAAAAAAAATTAATAAATACAACATGAACAAGAAATTAGTTGATAATAATACATATCTCAACGAAATAAAATCATGTTGGAAACCCTCATACCATCTTTCTGATATAATTATAAATGGTTAAAAATTGTTCTATATAATAAAATTGGAATTTATAATTACATAATTCCAAAGAGTTTTGAAAAATATTTTATATTTTTTAATTTTATTATGTTCGAAATTTTTCATTCTAATTTTTCATAATGTTTAATTTAATTTTTTAGTGAGCATTCGTTTCATGGGTTTATTGTCGGTTCCCTTGTTAATATTTGTGGGAGTTTTTAAAAAAATGATGAAAATCTCCATAAATAAAATTAAATTATATTCAAATAATTAAATGATTTAATATGTTAATTTAATATCATTTTGTTATATTGTATTGGAATGATACATTAGAATAAATGATAATGAAAAATGATTCATTTCTTTTAGCACTTCTTACAATCATCATGATCTAGTGTCATTTTTTTAATTTTATATTTATATACTGGTTCTAGAATAAAAAATAAGTTGTATAAATAAAATTATAATCTAGTTAAACAATAATAATTATTTTATGACAAACCATGAAGGGTTTAATGAAAAACTAAAAATTATCATCCAAGAAAACGGTGAATAGACACCTCACATATGTTTTTTTTTATTTTTAAAAATAAATGGAGTGGGGAGAAAATTTTATGATGAATATTCTTTTATAAAAAATAAATTTTAGTATATATATGATTCTAGAGTTGTAATTTCACATTGGATATGATGTTGTGGGAAAATAATAATAAATAAAATGAAATTACAAGATCGAGAAGGAGGGTTTTACAACAGGAATATCATCTCATTGGGATACTCACTAAGACACTTGGATTGGGTCTTTTCCTTAGACTATAATGTCCCTGACATGGGTTAGAGGATTACTAATGTAATTAAGATGAATATATACAATACTCTATGATTATAAGGTATAATGAGAAGGGGTGGGGAGGTGTGGCGTTTATAATGGAATGAGAGGGGGGTTTTTGATTATTTTATTAATTTTTATATGATATTTGCTCTGGACAATCAATGATATTGATTTTAGAAACTATATTCAATATATAGTCATTTTGAGTTTTAACTTATGGTTTTTTACATCATCCATGACTCGAAAATTCATGTATTATGATTATAATGTTAAATACGGTAAATTATTATATTTCATTATTCACCAAAATCATCTATTTTTAAAAAAACCCAAAAAAACAAAAAAACAATTCCACACGTTGATGTAATAAATAGAATCTTTTTATGAAAATTATATTCTAAATATTAAAAATATCATTTTAAATAAAATCATCATTTATTCAAAAATACAGATTTTAATATTATAAATGATTTTAAATCACATGGAATAATTATCTATATTATCATTATAATATATTATATTTTAAAAAATATTAATTTATAAATATATTTTATGGTAATAAATTTTTATTTAAATTTTTAGATTGATTATAATATTATAAATAAACATTTATGTATCATAATAACATCAACACTTAATTCAACATTTATAAACCATTAATTTATAAATTACAAGATATAAATATATGATATTTTCATTAATGACATACTTAAACACTATTTATAATTTCTCAGATGTAGTTATAACTCTAATTGTCATATTATTATTTCAATGTTACGTAAATATTTAATAGTATATCATGGTTCGTTTAAGATCGGTGTTGCATGGTACATAACAAATTAAATAAATTGTAAATATTTAATAAGACACATACTATAAAATCATTGATTGTTGTAATGGTCATGATATAAGTCACTTAGTGTTGTGAGGAATTGATGGAGGGGGGTCCCTTGTGTTATTATGTTGATGGGAACTTTTACAATTTCTCCAAAAGACAATATACAAAAAAACTAATCTACAAATAGATTATTCAAAATTTCCCATAAATGGAGAATTTATGATCTTCTAAACCGTATATAATCCACTCTATGTATATTTAATTTTATTTATGATTTTTAAATCATTTAATTAAATATTAACCCCAAAATACATCATTTATCTAAAACTTGATACTATTCATTAATATGTAATTAAAAACAAAATGAAAATAATTAAAATCAACTAAAATATTTTTATATCATATCCATTTCATATCAAAATAGGGAAATGTTTTATCACCTATAATATATCAAATTACATTACATGTGATATTTTTAATAACCTTTATTTTATTATTACATTAAATATGTCATTTCTACATCAATGTTTTTTAAGAATTAATTTGAATTATTTCATTTATAATAATTAAAAATAATAAATAATAATTAAGAAAAATAATTTCAAATTTAAAATTATATTTATATGTGAAAATAAGGTTTTGAGAAGCCCATATTTAAATATTTAATTTAAAAAAAAGTGTTTGACTTCTCGGATTTTTCTTGAAATAATATATGATAAAGGTCATAATCTCTTCCAAATTGACCTGAAATTCTAGATAACCGAAATTTGAAATATTTTTTATGATTTTGACCCATAAAATAATTTTCTATAATTTTATTGGTCTATATTTTAATCCTTGTAATTTAATTTTTAACATTACTTAGCAGATTTACCATTTAATGTGGCAACGAAAATTATTATGGTTACTATTAAATTTACCGAAAAAGGAACCTTTTTAATGAAATTATATATTCTAATTCCAATTTTTGATTGAATGTTAATAATTCTACACAACAATATATAAAAATATAATTTAAAATTAAGCTGGGAAACCCCAATAAAAATAGTTTTTTAGAAAAATCCAATTTTTAATTTATAAAATGTTAATATTGCAATTTCCAACATTAAATTTATAATAATTAAAATAATTGGACTATTAATAATATAATATATATAAATTTAAATTTAAAACATAATAAAATATATATTATCAATGATAATAGTTTAAATAAGAATATACATTTCATAAAAAATATGTATTCTTCACTACACAATGGAAAATAAATATTTTTCAAAAAGTCTATAAATTTCACCATAAGATAATTTCTATAATATGATTTTAAAATTGATATTATTTATGAAAACTAAATTTATATAGTTTCAAAAAATTGATTATAATTATCACTCATAAAAATATTGAAGACCATGTTTTAAAAAAAGATATTTTTTTAATGATTAAAATTACATTACTCAAAATTATACTCTTATTAAAAAATAATTAATTAATACATTAACAATGAATTTGAAAATTATATTATTCTTAATGTGTTAATTATTATTTATTTTCACCAATTTAAAAAATATTTTAAAATAATCACATAATAAGTTTTCCTTATTCGTTTAAGTTGGTTGTTACATACCTAGTACGCTACAAAACATAGTGTCCCCTTAAAGTTATATAGTTTTACATTCTTCCCTCATAAAATAAAATGAGTCCTCATAATTATAAAATTTCATTTTTTTGAGGTTGTAATATTTTTAAATACCTTTTTCGATATCACATGACATAAATAATATTGATAAAGCATTAACATAAAAAGAGGGAAATTGAAATGTGAAAGTCACCACAATAATATGTTAATGAATAGGAGGAAATATGTGGAATCTAAAAATATATACATTTAAGAGAAAACAAACACCCATGGTATGATGGGGAGTTATATAGTACATTGTCAAGATAATCATTATAATCCAAAAATAATTATTATGTGCTGTATTAAAAAGGACATTGATTTATCAGAATGAAAAGTAATCAGATAATGTTTTTTTTAAAATACTTTTTCCTAATGGTGAGAAATTATTTTAGTGAATATAATAATATCATAAAGATATATACTTATGTGAATGGTTTATTTACATCATTTAATTAATTTACAATAAAAACTTCTCTTTTGATCCAAATTATTTATGTGAATTTTTTCCATGTCAGAAACACTATAATATAATTCTATGGATAACATAATCCATTAAAGAGAATAAATATATTCAACCTATTATTATAAATTATCCAAGATTAATATAGTTAGTAAAAGATAAATTATTTCACAGAAAATAGAATTCTTTTATGTGAGGACAAATACATTTATGGGCCAAAATTCTGTTGAGTATTTGTTGTTTTCAACAATACACAATATTTTTTTTAAATATGGGGTGATTATTGAGAACAATTCTTTATTTCATTATGATTATTTGGATGCTCAGAAATACCATTATTTTTTTTCTAATGATTCGATTTTTAAATAAAATTTAAGGAATTTATTATTCATTAAATTTTTTTTTCAAGAAGAAATATATAAATTCTTGAACAATGAGATTTAATTGCTAAAATATTTCTGGAAGAAATATTTTTATTTTTATATCAGCATTATTTTTTGTACATATTTTTCCCTATTAATGAATCATTATTTTTAAAATCCATTCATACAAATTAACAAACCACACATTATGAATATATATATATATAGTTCATACAATATGCATATTTATTATCCATACATGATTAGTGAAAGCGATGTGCATGAAATGCCATTAATAAAAATAGAGGCCATTAATTATATGAAATTCCTGCGTTAATTATAACACAATGAGTTTCGATGATGAACATAATAGCATGGACATCTATCAATGCAAATGTGATGCCCACGATACTGATAAAACATGATGGTATGCAATATGTTATTTAGAAACATAAAGATAATTCATATCATTATAAACAACACAATATCATCCATATATATATTGACATGTACTACCATGAAAAACAACATTATCCAAATAGTAAAATCATACTTTAAAATAAATTTTTCACCCTTTATAAATTATGTATAAAAAGTTTCCAAAACTAAAAATTAAAAATTTATATTTATCATGGTATTGAAATACACAAATAAATATCTATATATATAAATCATTATTTACCAAGGTATATATAAAAATAGGTTTTTCTTATCAAAAAATAACATAAAACACTCTTTTAAAACTTTTCAAATAGGAGGGATTTAAAACTACTTTAGTATATAAAACTACATATACAGAATTATGAAATAAAGGTTTTGAAAAATATAGATAATTGAATATAGTCCCTTACCTAAAATATAACGAGAACCAGTGCGCTGACATTATTCAGACACATGCATATCACCAGTGGAGGACATCAGTGATCTATCATATGCAAGATAGTATTGATGTGTAGGCAGAACACAATCAGTGTAATATATATAACCCAAAAACCCCACGATCTTATCATGCAAGCTCATGTCCTTCCAGCCAAAATAGTGTATATAAAAAAATGATAGAAAAAATTAAAAAAACCACCAGATAGAAATTGAGAGCATGTTTATGGAATCCAACCATAACACGATTATTGCAGAGGAATGAATCAACAAGCAGACAATATTGAATTGGATTATTACAATGACCTTGCTATAGAAAATTTCCAAATAGACAATATTATACCAAATAATCATGATACAATTGAACAAGAAAAATATGTGATAGGAATTCAATGAGCAGCAAAATAGACAACTAATAGATTTAAAATAAAAAACAGATCCATACACGATTCGAGAAAAAAAACCTACAACACTAATAGAGAACCTACTTCAGAACTGAACCATTATGATTCCCTAATCGCAGACAAACTGCGAACTCAAGGATCCCCCACAGACGTGAACAACCTCAGACTTGGACTCAAACTCTTCACCTCTTCTCATGGCACACGGCTGTAGCAGCACACGCCACACCACTACGCGCTCGGCTTTAGCGCACCACGCCAGCCCTCACCGTACCTCCCCTGCCTTAGCCGACCTCAAACCCACCAAATGTAGAAACTTTATTATGACGAATCCCTTTCCATAGACGTGTATCCCCCCTTGTGATTGGCTCTCATGATGGACATGGCTCGGTGGTGACTCGGCTCCTTGCTTGCGCGACATCTTACCGAAAAACGCAAAACCTATTCACTATTCACCCTTGATTTCATCCACATTTGTTTTAATTATTTTATCAATTATTATTATTATATTTTCTAACTTTATTACTTTACATTTCTTTTCTTAATATATCTTTCATCATTTCATATAGTTTTAGTAAAAAATTATTTACATAAATAACAATAAAAATATTTTAACAATACTTTTAAAAAGTAAGGTTTTATTACTTATACTTGGTTATATTATATATATATATACATCAAAATATTATTTTTGAAACAAATTATAATTAATCTAATTTAAATTTAATAAAATGTTTTAAATATTATTTATAAAACATTTAAATATTATTATTATTACCCATTTTATTTAAAAGGATTATTAATTAGAAAAATTTGTCTATTATGTATTTATGTACCATATCATTAAATTTTATAAAAAATAATATTAATTATTTTTAGACAAATGAAACTAATCATATATATATAAATATAAACATTTAAATTTTTATATAAAATAAAATTCTAATTATGAAAATATATTTATTAAATTATTATTATCAAGTATATCTATTAACCAATTATATATATATATAAATATGTCTTATTATATAATTAAAATTTTATAAATTAAATTATTAATTTTAGAACATATCAACTTAATAATAATTATCATAATTGGTACAAAATGATTATAATTGTCTTTCGTGAATGTTGGTTATAATGAAAATAACATTTATTTTAAGAGAAATAATATATTTGATTTATTAGAACGTTATATTGGGAAAAAATATTATTTCACGGTAATATAAATTTATTTTATACAAGTAATAATAAATTTTCATTTTTATTACACAAAATCATATATTGAATTATTTATTGAAACATCATCTCAAAAAAATTATTGGATTAATTTTTAACACATCGTCAAGTATTTAAAAAAGTGACATCATTTTAATAAATCCAAGTATTCCGAAATTTTTATTTTGAAAATTTATATTTTTCATAATCTATTTATAACATTATTCTATTTAAATTATAATTTATTTAATATTATTCTTTTTTACTAAAACCTGGGGCGTTATAATATCCCCCCTTAACAGAATTTTGTCCTCGCAATTTGATTATTGGACTAAAAAAATTTCTGAATTCCCGTCTTCAGAATTTAGAAAACTAAGATCGCAAGATTCCTGGACACTACTATTGAACGACAACATCTATTTCCAATTTTTTCTAGACCATTCCGTTGTTACCAAGTGTATGGACCCAGACCCTGACATGACATACAAGAGGACCTTATTCCGGTCTAGGTTTTGAAACATTTATACACGCTTACAACAAAACATAAGAGACATAGCGAAAAAATTAAACAAAATGAAAGATCAACAACACTTCCACATACAACAACAAGGATTACAAACTCTGGATCCCAAGGAAACCTTTGAAACACATTTCAAAAACATGGGGTTAGCACAAAAGATGTACAGTAAGGGGTTTTAAAACCATTGATAAATATTTATAAGCATTTATTGAAGAACTATGCCAAAACATTTACAATTACTATTATTAAAACAGGATTTGAAATTAATTACAGTAAAAAATTACTATTTTAATTTTTATAAAATATTTAACATTAATATTTCCCAAATATACTCCAGTGTTTTTCTGATCTCATTCTTCAACCTTTTGAAAAAAATAACTAATTCTGATATTTCTCGACAAATTACATGCCATGATGGGTCCACAACAAATACCTTCCTGTCTACCACACACTAGAGAGGCGTGTTTTCTATAATAATTTTTAAGCATTCATTAAATATGTATACATTTGCATAAGGTTTTCATATATTAAAACTTATAAACAACATTGGGTAAAAAAGTATGCATGTGTATAAATTTATATCTCTATATTCATAGATATATATATATGCTGATATATATATACATTCAAAGGATATCATCTGCTTGTTCTGATTTACGCATCAACATATCTCGGCATGATTTTCTTTAAATATTTTTCCCATTAATGAATCATTCTTTTTAAAACTAATTCATACAAAATAACAAACCACACATCATGAATATATATATATATATATATATAGTTCATACTATTTTCATATTTATTATCCTTACATGATTAGTGAAACCGATGTGCATGAAATGCCATAAATTAAAATAATGGTCATCAATTATATGAAATTCATTAGTTTATTTTAACACAATAAGTGTCGATGATGAACATAATAGCATGGACGTGTATCTATGCAAATGTGACACCCACGATATTGATAAAACATGATAGTATGCAATATGTTTTTTGATAAACATGACGATAATTGTAAACATTATAAACATTGCAATATCATCTATATATATAGACATGTAGTACCATGAAAAACAACTTAATTCAAAAACTAAAATCATACTTTGAAAAAATGTTTTTACCCTTTATAAATTTTGTAGAAGAAGTGTCGAAAACTATTAATTAAAAATTAATATTTATCTTGGTATTGACATAAACATATAATTATCTATATATATAAATATGAATATCAAGGTATATATAAAAACACGTTTTTCTTAACAAAACATAACATATAATACTATTTTGAAACATTTAAAAGAGGAGGGACTGAAAACTACTTGAGTATATAAAACTGGATATACCTAACTATAAAATAAAGGTTCTGTAAAATATATATAATTGAATGTAGTCCCTTACCAAAAATATAAACAGAACCAAGGCACTGACAATATTCTGACACATGCCGAACACCAGTAGAGGACATCAGTGATGAATCATGTGCAAGATAGTATTGAAGTGTAGGCAGATCACAAATAGTGTAATAATTATAACCCAAAAACCACACAAGCTTGTCAGGCAAGTCTTTTCCATCCAGCCAAAAATTGCATAAAAAAGACAGAATGAAATAAAATTATAAAACAAGATATCAATGAAGAGCATGTTAATATAATCCAACCAAAACATGACAATTGTAGAGGAAGATGTCAAAAAGCAGACAAAATTGTATTGTATTATTACAATGACCTTGCTATGGAAAATCTCCAAATAGACAATAATATTCCATTTAAGCAGGTCACAATCGAGCATGAAAAATATGTGATAGGACTGCAACGAGCAGTAGAATAGACAACTAACAGCTTTAAAAAACAAAAAAGATCCATACGCGATTGGAGAAATTCAAATCCTATATCCCTAACTGATAACATACCCCAGAATCGAACCATTAAAAACCCTAACCTTGGACGGACTACGAACTCTAGGATCCCCCACATACAGACATGACCTTGGAATTGGACTCCTCACCTATGCTCGCGGTGCACGGATGTAGTAGCGCACAACAACCCTCTGCGCGCTCAGCTTTAGTGTGCCACACCGGCCCTCGCCACGCCTCCCCGGCCTCGGCCGACCACGAACCCACCGTACGTAGTCTCTTCAGCATGGCCACTCCCTCTCCCTAGACGTGCACCCTCCTTTGCGCTCAACTCTAATGAAAGACACGACTCGGTGGCAGCTCAGCTCCTTGCTTGCGTGACAACTCACCCAAAAACACAAACCCTATTCATTATTTACCTGTGATTTCCTCGTCATTTTTTTATTATTTTCTCGAATATAATTATTATATTATCTATCATTATTACAGTAAATTTCATTTATTATTACATCTTTTATATTTTCATATAGTTTTAGTCAATATTTATTTATATAAATAATAATAAAAATATTTTAACAATACATTTAAAATGTAATGATATATTACTAAAACTCATTTATATTATATATATATCATAATATAATTTTTACAGCCAAATATAATTAAACTAATATTAAATTTATAAAATGAATTTATTATTATTTATAAAACATTTACATATTATTATTATTATTTATTTTAATTAAAAGGATTATTAAATATAAAAATTTTACTATTATGTATTTATGTACAATATCATTAAATTTTATAAAACATAACATTATTAATTTTTATACAAATCAAACTAATCATATATATAAAAATATATACATGTACATTTATAAATCAAATAAATTTTTAATTATGAAAATATATCTATTCAATTATTATTATCAAGTATATCTTTATTACATTTATAAATATATGTGCCTTATTATATAATTAAAATATTATAAATTAAATTATTAATTTTAAAATAAATCAACCTAATAATAATAATCATAATTGGTAAAAAAAAATTATAAATGAAATTCATGAGTGTAGGTTATAATGAAAATAACATTTCTTTTAAACAAAATAATACAGTTGATTTATTAAAATGTTATATTGGGAATAAATATTATTTTATAGTAAAATAAATTTATTTTATACAAGTAATAGTAAATTTACATTTTGATTAAACAAAATCATATATAAATTTATTTATTAAAACAACATCTTAAAAAAATAGATTAATTTTTAACACATCATTATGTATTTAATATCATGACATTATTTTAATAAATCTAAGTATATATAAATTTTTATTTTGAAAATTCAAAGTTTTTTGAATTTATTTGTAACATTATTCAATTTAAATTATTATTTATTTAAAATAAATCTTTTTACTAAAACTCAGGGCATTACAAAATGTATCGTTCATCAATATTACTTTTGTAAACAACCTTATGTTTCATCAAAAGTATGGATCATGTAACTTACATTAGGAAGCTTTTAAAAGTATAGATCATTTATCATATGTTTTAATTTTGAAAAGAAAATTATTGTTCATCAACCAAATGCATGTAATCAACATTACATTTGAAGGATGTGAAATCAACCCTAAATTTGTGTTCAACCTTTGTTTTAATGATTAATGCTATACAGTTTACCCTTACCTTTGGTGTTGGAGAATTAAAGGCGACATTATTATACAATGGTCTGCAAGAAGATTATTAGGCTAATTTCAAACTGGGTTAGATGATGTTTTTTAAAGTTCGTATTTGACTGATTCAAAGCTGTTTTATCTATGACTCATATGATCAATTTAAAAGGATATTTTTATGTCTAATCTTCGTGGAAGTTACGACTACACTGTTATTTTGAATTTATGAATATCGTGAATCAGAAAGGGACTTTTTTGGATCGAAATTTTCAAGAGAAGTTATAGTTGTTAATTTATATATTTGATATGTACACAGAGAATATAAAAAAGATTTTGCAAACAAAAACTACAAAATATAAAAAAGGAGAAAAACATAGACTATCATGAATATAGATATGTTGATTACGAAGAGCGACAAAACACTGTTTATTGACAAAGAAGAAGAGTCTTGATAAAAGATTCACTCATCCGTCATCAATGATCTACTATGAATCTATTGTTTCTGATGTTTCAAATTATATTTCAATATATATTGTAACATGATCGACTCGGAATTACTCTTCTTGAAAGATCAATATTTCTGAAGGCGACGATCTATCTAATGTCAATTTCATTCTATTGCAATTGTGAAGAACAACGTGAAACTATTTTCAATGTAAAAGTATCTTTTTTTTTCTTGAGTGATCAGATTATTGTTATAAGTTGTGATGTTTCTATGATTGAACCAGAAGGCTCTATTTTTCCTTAGATTGTATAGGTATCATCTTCCTGTATCATTTGTGGAATGGTCTATTGACAAGAGGACTAGATAATGAAAATCATCAAGCTCGTGGAGTAGAGTGTTGGAAAAGTGAACTAGGGGCCTTCTGTTCCCCGAACCACTATACATCATGTGTCCTTACTATTTAAAGTTCTACTGCATTAGTCCATCTGATTAATTTCAAAGGGTATAACATGATTTTACAAATTAATTGTAAAAGATAAAATTCACCCTCCTCTTGTGTATATATCATATATCTCGATCCAACAATTGGTATTAAAGGTAGATCATTCCAATAAATCCTTATCAATATGAAAGTGTTTATAGATTATACACATAACCAGATGACTGATACAAGAGACAAAATGTCTATGGTAAGAGCACCGTAAATCAATAAGGAAAATTATGGATGCTGGAAATCAAGATAGATAATATATCAGAAAAATCATGGATACAGAGTATATTTTAAGATTCTAACTCCATATGAAATAATATAGAAACCTCAAAATGGATTATAGTCACTGAAGAAGAATATGATATGAGATTGAAGGAAATGATTGCAATTATATGAGGTCTAGGACCTAATGAATTTTATAATTTATCTCAATGCACGACAATATATGAAATGTCACAAACAATGGTTGTTGCTTAGTCATGCAATGGTGATATGCTACTCCTATGAAAATTTGATACATTCAAAATGTTTGAATGTGAAATAATTACTCAAATGAATGGTAAATTGACATAAATAGTATAAAATATAACTTCCTTGGGAGAACCAACCATAAACATTGATCTAGCATTAAAAGTACTAAGAGTACTGCATACTAAATAGAATAGAATATATGCTGCAATCGGACAGTCCACACCAGTCAATGACTTGAAAATGAAATAGTTTATTGGAACACTTTTGATGTATGAAGACGAGATGCAAGATGATGCAATTGAGAATAAGGTTCTGATCAATAGAGAAGACAATTCCTTAAAGTTTCATCTCAAGGGAAAAGAAAAATTTTAAAGAAAAAAAGATGTAAAGGTGAAATCTTAAAGTTATGATTCATAAAATTCTGATATATAACTGGCTTAGCTAGCTAGAATGTATAGTAAATTCTTAAAAAAATAGAGTTTTCATAAAAATATTCAAAAATGATGAAACGGAAGTCAAATGTTATCAGTGAAACAAGATGGGTCAGATCAGACCTGACTATACACATTTAAAAGATGACAAGAAGAAGAATTTCTTCAAAAGGAATGATTAGGTGAAAAAAGACAAGAATGCAATGAAGGCTACATGGAGTGTGTCTAAATACTCTAGCAGCTCTTTAGAATCAGACTCAGAGATAAAAGAAGTAAATTTGAAAGCTAATATGTTATTTATGGAAGAAACACATGAGATAGAAGGTCACATAAGAAAAAATACCATATGGTATATGGACAGTGGATTCCCAAGGAATATGAGTGGAATATCATCCAGTTTCTCTACACTCAATAAAAAATATGGTGGATTTGTCACTTTTAGTGACATTTACAAAGGTAAAATCTTTGGCATTGGGACATTTGGAGAACCAGAAGTTATCTCAATCAATAAAGTACTTTTTGTACAAGGATTTAAATAGAACCAGATAAGTATCTCCCAACATTGCGATGATGGTTACGATGTTCATTTTTCTATAAATTGATTTTATATTTTTAAAAATAAAATACTTGAATTTAGAGCACTAGGAACTGACAATGTGTATACCCTAGACTTAAATTCCTTGTGTAAACAAAAAGTAAACTGCTTAACTACTAAGATAAATGAATCCAAGATCTAGCATACAAGACTAACACATTGCAATATATATGATTTAAATAAATTATCCATGAAACAACTATTTTCTGATTTACCTAGTCTCATGATTGAATGTAATAGATTTTTTTGATGCATGTCAACTTGGATAACAACACAAATCATCCTTCAAATTTGTTTATAATATTACTACATCTTAACATCTAGAACTCATCCATATGGATTTGTTTGGACCTTAAAGAGTATCCACAAGGGTGGTAAACTATATTTATATGTTTTAGTAGATTAATAATATTTATTTACATGTATTTTCTATTCAAGAATTTAAAATGAGTCTTTTACATTATTTGATGGTTTTTGTAAATCTTTACAAAATGAAAAGGGTTTTAAAATAATTTCATTAAGAAGCGATCAGGGTGAAGAATTTGAGAATCTAGAATTAAATTACTTTTGCTAAAATATGTGTAATAAACACACACTCTCTACACAAGGAACACCTCCACAAAATAGAATTGTTGAAAGAAGAAATAGTACTATTCAAGAAATGGATAGGACAATGCTAAATAAATATAGTGTTCCTACCTATTCATGGGTAGAAGTTATACATACAACCTGCTATATAAAAAATAGAGTCTTAATTAGTAAAATTTTAAAAAAGACACTCTCTAAACTCTGGAATAATATAAAACCTAAATTAAATTACATTAATGTTTTTGGATGCATGGTTTATTCCTTAAACCCTAAATAAAATCATGGTTAGTTTGATCCAAAATCTGATGAAGGCATTTTATTAGGATTTTTTGATAGTTCCAAATCTTATAGAGTTTTTAAAAAAATTATTAGGATTGATGAGGAATAAGATTATGTGATATTTTATGAAACTGATCCCTTTGCGAAAAGGACAAATCAAATACATGAGTCTGATTCTAATGATAACATGAGACATGAGAACCTGAAATATGATTTTGAATGAGTTGTAAATGAAATTCAGTCCAGTACACAAGAACATGAAACTAAAGAACATATTAGTGTACAACCTAGATAGCTAAGGACCCTAAAGAATCACCCTTTATAAATTGTGATAGGAGACTGAGAAATATGAATAAAAACTAGAAAAAAATTAAGAAATATTGTTGATTTTTCCATCGTTGTATCCCAAATTGAACCCATGTCTATAAAATAAGCATTAGAAGATAACATTTGGTTGATTAAAATACAAGAATAATTAAATGAGTTCAAGAGAAATGAAGTTTGGAAATCAGTTGAAAGACAACAAAATTATCCAGTTATTGGAACCAAATGGGTCATTAAAAATAAACAAGATTATTTTATAAGGTTATATAATGGAGGTAGTTTATGTTGAGAAACCTACTGGTTATAAAAATTCACAAAAACCAGATTCTGTTTTTAAACTTACTAAAGCACTTTATGGACTTAAACAAGCACCTAGAGTTTGGTATGAAAGATTAATCTCTTTTCTTTTGAAAAATGATTTTACTGTTGTAATGGAATATCGAACACTATTTAAGAAAACTATAAAATCTAACATTTTAACTATTCAAATTTATGTTGGTGATGAAATTTTTGGATCAAATAATAAATCTCTTTGCCATGTGTTTTAAAATATAATGAAAAAAAATTTAAAATGAGTATGATGTTAGAATTAAAATTATTTTTAGGACTTAAAATTTATCAAATTTTTTTTTGAAATGTTTTAAATCTATGAATATACATTACTGATTTACAAAAGTAATCTGATCATGAAAATAGAAATACATATACAATTCCTACGTATAATAATATAAAACATGATTTTGATAAAACCTGAAAATTAGTTGACAACAAGTTATGTAGAGGTATTATTAGTATATTATTATACCTTACTACTTGTGGGCCAGATATAATGTATTCAGTATGACTTTGTTCAAGATTTCAGTCAAATCCTAATGAATCCCATTTATCTACTGTTAAAAGAATTTTTAAATATTTAAAAGGAACAGTTTTTCAATATATTCATTATCCTAAAACATCTAAATTTAATTTACGTTCATATTTTGATGCAGACTTTGGATGTTGTAGATTAGATGTAAAAATGACTTTTGGTAGTTGTCACTTTTTAGGAAAATCCATTGAGTCATGGTCAAGTAAGAAACAACACTCATTTTCACAGTCAATAGCTGAGGCAGAATATGTATCTACTAGCATTTTTTGTGCACAAGTATTGTGGATGAAAAACACTCTTATGGACTTTAGACTACGTTTTAGTAGTAATATTATTTTATATGATAATAATATTTATATAAATATTTCAAAAAAGGCATATAAATCATTCTTGGACTAAGAATGTTGATATCAGACATCATTTTCTAAGAGAAAATGTTCTTAAAAAGTATATATTCTTCGAATTTGTATGTTTTTAAATTCAATTAGCTAATATTTTTATCAAACCACTTCCCACTGCAAGGTTTGATTTTATTAATGGGGAGCAATATTTATCTAATTTTAAATAATTTTTTATTTTATAATGTTGTTTCTTTGTTTTAATAATATTTAAAATAAATTAGTTATTTTTTTCATACAGAATAAGTTTTTTTCACACAATCAATTTTATTAATTTTTTATATCTTTTTAATAATTATTGATCACACGAGAATCATGGCTAAAAGAGTCCTTTCAAATTCTGAATCATTTTATTTCTACCAAAAACCCTTTTGAACCCGCGGAACATTACAACTCTTATTCTATTTGAACCAGAACCTTTGAAACTATAATCCTATTTCAAATCATAAAATAATTTTTTCTATAAAAGGACCATTCCAAGAGAACTGATGAGGCTTAGACCTGCAGTTCTAAGTAACAGGGCTCCGAAAGAAGTAAAATTTTGCAAGGAAATGTCATAGATCTAGAATGGTTATATCAGAAAAACCTATTGCTAAAGCAAGCTCTTGAATTTTCAAACCATGAACATACAATTAATAGAGATTTCATGGAGTTTATATATGAGGCCGAACTTAATTATTTCTTTAAATATATTCAGTATAGTATGGGACAATATGAGGATGTTATGGTGGCTAAGATTGAAGATGTAGATGTTTTGATATCCTCTATAGAGATTGGTTGGATTCTTAACGGCCCTCATGATGGAGTCTTTCATTTGGAGTTGAATAATTTAGGAAATTTAGTACATATGTTGGAAAATATTATGTCTTTTATTTTTTATTCTACATATATGATGAAGATGTTTATATAGGACTTGGTTCCGGATCAGAAAATCCTAGTGAAATTTATGAAAACAGAGATTTCTATGAGGATGTTTTAGTTGGATAAAATCTTATATCTAGATATGTAAATAATGTTTCTTTTGATGAGTGATATAAGACATAATTTTCCTAGGTACATGGAAATGTAGCTTCATTATTTTTTTCAAATAGAAGAACGCATGAATTTTATCTGTTTGATTGATTCATATAAAAAAATTTGTTCAAAAAGGTTATGGTAAGGCTGGTAAAATCGGAAGTTAGATGCTAGCTTAGTAACCCTTTTGCTGTTGGGATCTTGAGAATGATTGGTTACATATAGAGTTAATTAAAACGAAAACATTTTCCAGTAAGAGCTATAGAAGAGGAAGACAGTGCTCTGACTTAGTCTACTATGTCCTAGGATGGACATGGTGAATCAAAATTGATCACTACTGTAACAAGAATAATATTTGAAACTGCAGATTCTCAAGAAAAAATTATTTAGGAGGGACTTGGATCACATGTTTTAACATAAAGAGATTTTATCACATTGAGTTTTATCAGAGAAGATGCGGTTGAGAATCCACAAGAAGGGGATACTGCTCAAATTAATGTGACTCCTCTAGTAAAAACTAAATTTCATGAAGGAGATAACAGTAGAACTCTGGAACAGGATATGGCTGTAATTGAAATTGAAACTCAAATTGTATTTGAAGTTGAAGTTACAATTGAAAAGGAAAAGGAGGCAGAGCCTGGTGAAGAAGTGGCCAATCCATAAGAAAATCAAGAAGGTTTCATTATAGATAATCTAGTGGCACAAATGATTACTGATCGTTGCAATGAGAATGTTTCTGAAGTCCATAAGGAGGTAATTAATGAGGATATTTTTGTAAAAGTGTCTGGAAAAGACTCTGAGGAAAAAATTTTGGACCATCTAGCTCAAGAAGAAGTAAAAGAAAAATCTGATGAAAACTTTTTTCCATTAGTACTGCTGCATCAATTACAAACTAATGGAATCCAGCATAGGTTGCCTCTGATTTAGTGAATATAGAAGTATAAGAGCTATAAAGAAAGTTGTCTAATTTGGAATCTAAAGATGTTGTTCTAAGAGGATCCCTAGAGAATGAACAGTTGAAATTTCAGAGACTTAATGAAAGTACAATTTCAAGGAAGGAAGATGAATCTTTTAAGAAAATGATGTTGACATAATTATCCAAGACGATGTCAGAAATGGTGATGAAGTAAGAACTATCAGAGTTTAAAGACTATATGAAGACACAATTTGCATCTCTCAGGACTTGTGATGCTAGTGGATCAGGTACTTCACCTAATTTAATCAGAATATTTCAGTCTATCACAGCAGCAATGAGAACTATGAATGAGAGTTTTCCTGATTTTCAATGCAATAGTGCTCCACTATATGTCTTATTAGATAATCAGAGATTTGTGGTTAAACATTTGACCTAAAGTGAACCATGTGTTTGAACTGTGCTGACTCAGTTAAAAATGAAGTTAACTCTGCTTATTGGGAAGGAAGATATACTTTATGAGTTTTTCAGAGTATATATGATAGATGATATTCATATGAATCAAGATAATAGAGATCTTATTATCAAGCTTGGTGGCACAATGATGAGAAGTCTTAAGGACCATTTGACAGAAATCAAGGTAGTTGTTCAGAGGATATAGACCCTATCTCATACCCTTACCAAACCTTGATTCATGAATTTATCATAATTGTACATGTTACAATTTATTTTAATGAAATGTTATTTCATACTATATTTGTGTATTTATGTATTTTACTCTATTTGTTCAAATATGCCAGTAATCAATGTTCGAATATTGAAAAGATGTTAATATCAACATTTACTTCAGTTCACTGCTATATTAAAATGTGTTCAATTCCATATTCTATCATTCGTTTTTATAGCAAAAAAGGGGGGAGAAATTTGGATAAACAATCCAATTTATTTTAACTATTTCACATTGATATTTATATATTCTTATTATATACTATTTATTAATCAAGAAATATTAAGTGTTATCTTAATCATTTAAGGGGTAGAAAATAAGTTAAATATAATATTGTATTTATATTCTCAAAATTCAAAACTATATGTAATTAAATTTTTATGTTAATTTAATTGGTTATTTTATGGGTTTTGTGATTATAAAAAGGGAGGTGATTGTTGATCTCGTGTTGTTTTCAACAATACATAATATTTTTTTTAAAGAGGGGGAGATTATTGAGAACAATACTCTATTTCATTATGATGATTTTGATGCTAACAAATACACTTAATTTTTTTCTAATGTTTTTATTTTTAAAGAATATTTCAGGAATTTATTATTCATTATATTTTTAATATTGGATGAAATATTTATGTTCATTAACAAGGAGATTTAATTTGTAATGTATTCACATTAGCGTGTTCTGGAAACACTATTCATGCTTTATAAATTCGTGAATTTCTTAAGCGCGTTCTGGAATCACTGTTCATACCCTAGGGGGAGAAACCTAGAGTAAGGGTGGAATGCACAATATTTTTTTAAAGAAAATTTATGGTTAATCAACCATAAGTAATTGAAAAAGTATGGAAAAGGAATCCTACGTTAGGAAGGAACCCTACGTTTGGGATATTGAAAAGTATGGTTCATCAACCGTTATTTTGTAAACAACCTTAAGTCTCATGAAAAGTATGGATAATGTTCTTTTCGTTTGGAAGTATTATAAATATATGGATCATTAATCATAAATTTTAATGTTGAAATGAAAATTATGGTTCATCAACCCCACGTTTGTAATCAACCATATATTTGAAGGATGTGGCATCAAATCTTCGTTTATGTTCAACCTTCATTTAAAACATGTATTCAATAAAGATCAACCTTACGTTTGGTGTTAGAGAATTAATGATATTATTATTATGCAATGGTCTGCCAGTGGATTATTTGGCTGATTTCAAGCCAGATTAACAGATGTATTTTAAAGCATGTATTTGACTAATTCAAAGCTATTTTATCTATGATTCAAAGGATCAATTTAAAAGGATATTTTTATTCCGAATCATCAAGGATGTTACTACTGTATTGTTATTTTGAATTTTTGAATATCGTGATTCAGAAGGTGAAATTGGTGGATCTAAATTTGTAGGAGAGTGCTCGTAGTTATTATATTGATGTGATATTTACACAGAGAATATATACAAGATTTTTCGAACAACAACGAGATAATATAAAATAAGAGAAAAACAGAGACTATCAATTACATAGATATGCTGCTTACGAAAAGAGACAAAGGTCTGTTTATTAATGAAGATGAATCTTGATAGGAGATTCACTCTTTCATAATTAATGATCTACTTAGAATCTACTACTGCTAATGTTGCAAATTATATTCCTATATCTACTGCAACATGATCGACTTAGAATGACTCTTCTTAAAAGATCAATATTTCTGAATCCGATGATCCATATACTACCAATTGCATTCTGTTGCAAATTGTGAAGACCAAAAGGATAGTATTTTCAAAGTCAAAATATATATCTTTTTATTCCTGAGTGATTTACTTCCCATGTTAAGCTATGAAAGTTATGTGATTGAACCAGATGGATCTGTTTTCACTGAAATTGTGAAGGTGTAAACTGCCTATACTCAGTTGTGGAATGGTCTATTGACAAGAGGACCAGATAGTGAAAATCAGCAAGCTCATGGAGTAGAGTGTCGATGGAGTGGACTAGGGGACTTCTGTTCACTGAACCACAATACATCATGTGTCACATCTATTTGAAGTTCTGCTGCATTTATCCATCTGAATATAGTCAATGGGAAGAACATGATTTTGTAATAAAATGTTAAAAGACACAATTCACCCCTTTATTTTGTATATTTGGTATATCTTGATCCAACAAATTCAATAGTAATACATTAAAATAAAAAAAGATAATTCAATAAATAATTACCCAGAAAATTCAATAAAATATCAATTCCAATTATTTGTTTCAAAATAAATCGTGTAAAATCATGAAAGAGGCCCACATGCAAAGATGAAAATACATTAAACCCACTGGCCCACGGACTTGACCATGAAACCATTCCCCATATTCCTCTGCACCCTTACCACCACTACTGAGTGTTAGGGGCTTAAATTCTATTATTTATTCAAAAAAATTGCAATGATTTTATGATATAGTATTCCTAAATAAAAATAATAATTTTCTTCAAAATGTATATGCAATAAACATATACTCTACAAAATATGAAAACAATTTTCATAAATTAATTTAATCACCATAAATCTTCTTTAAATATTATATTTTTAAAAAATAAAATTTAACCATTATTCATAAAATTAAACTAAATAATATTTTGTATACCAAATAAATATTGGGATCCGAAAATAGTAACAATCCTCTCGAATAACATAAATCTCTTAAACCCAAATAAATTTCCAATCCAATGGTATCTATATGAAAATTAATATATTTTTAAATGAACATATTAATTATTTTTAATATCATATCAATAATGAAAAGAAATTTCATTCAAATATAGATATCACATATTTTTGTGGTGTGAAATGAATCCTTATATCCCATCAGTTTTGGTTTCATTCCCCACATCGATTCCAAATGCGATGGGATATCACCCATCCTATTTTTTTCATTTTAATTATCATCACAAAATTCTAAATAACGAGATACAGATAAAAAATAATCTTAATATATTTTAGATTAACGATATTCTATTAACAACAATGGATATCTGATAATCTTAATTTTTCATTCCAAAAAAATATAACATAACATAATTAAATAAAATTAAAATATCATATAAACTATAAAGGTTATCCATCCAAGTATCCTTATGTATACAAATATAAAAGCATCATACAATTAAAAATATTTCAATAAATATATACTAATCAAATAGCATGTATCTCCAAAAATGTATCCCGAGATATCAATATACATGATTTACTGCCATAACATTAAAATTAAAAATGGTGTTTAATAATTAAATAATATTAACAACATTAAAAACCTAAAACGATCATGGTATCTATAACCCTTATAAGAATACATAACTATAAACTTCCAATATCACCAAAATCTGTATACATTTAATTTTTACTATAACTAAATTATATATGATAAAATAATTATACAACATCATTCATTAGTAACAAATTATAATATTTCCCTAATTGGAATTCATCAATTGGATAATAAAATAACAAAACCCTCCTATTTCTGGGAAAAATTATTTATATGGGAAAATTGAAATAGAATAATTCTAGGTTCCCCATAATTCAATCAGTGGGTCACGAACCGTCCCCTGGGGCCCGTGCCGTGGCTACCCCAATCCCGCCTTCCACAGGCCAGCGGCTAGCAACTAGTACCAAAGGCGTAAATCCCTAAACTATGAAGGCGTTGCAGTTAAAACATGAAAATTCTCACAACAATGTACGATCTGGAAACAAAACACTAAATAGAACTATATACGAATGGAGTGCTGAAATGTAAAGGGGCTAAAAATACATTCCCAATTGAAATGTACAAGTACAACTGAAAAGGAAAAAACAACTTAAAGCTGAAAAGAAGCTCCTAGATCATCCACCACGGATCCTACCAGAAGGGTCTATACAAATAGCCTCCTCAGTAGTCCACATATTTATGTACCGACATGTCGTATGGTCTAGCTCTGGGAACCATCCAGTCCTGGTACTCTCAGCCTCTATCCGCATTGTCCATCGTCTACAACAAACATAATGAAGTGTGGGCATAAGCCGTGCTGGGGTGAGTATAATGATACTCAGTAGGGACCCCGAGATCATTTCAGTCTCACAAAATCCAACAAAGATCCACCACAAAGTATGAAATTAATAGAAAACCACACATAGGTATATGCCCATACATATACCTATGTTATCAAGTAATCCATCTCAATCATGAGGTAAAAACAAAAGTTACTGACTCATCTCAACCCAAGATTTTATTTTAGGGGTTGTATGAGATAGCATCCCCAGTCACATTGTGAAACCTTGGCAGTTGGAGAAATCCTCCTCTATCAAGTATAGCAGGCCTGCTGCGTCATCATGGACTTTCCCATTATCCTTGGACTGCTGAGGTACTCTTCCTATCGAGTATCGTGGGTCTATTGCATCACCTAGGTGCTACCCATCGTGGTTCTACTACATCACCAAGGCTCTCCCCCTTGTATACTGCTGAGGAACTCCTCCTGTTGAGTACCAGGGGCCTTCCAAGACACCAACGTGCCCGACACTATGAGTCTTCCACGACACCTAGTCACTCCCTCCTTGGCAAGTCGAATCACTCCAAGTCAAGTCGGTCAGCAATCGTCAGGTCTCATCCAGCCACTAGGTCTCTTCAATATGCTCACTCGTCTCCGGGAGGATCCGCATCACAAGCAATTGGTCGATACTCAAACTATAACGAAGTCCCACATAGAAGTATATCAAATTTCTGCCATGTCATAGAGGTTTCAAGTCAATAGACGGAGCATCAACAGGATGCCCGGTCTGTGAGTTGTTAGCCTTTTAGTCTCGGGGTCCCTGTTGGAATCATGCACGATCCAACCTGACCGTCTCTGAAATATACCCCGAACTCCATTGGGGAATACTCAAAGGGACCATCGCACTCCAAAAATACCATTGATGCTGATGGTTCATGAAATGGCCATCTGGTACCAAAGAAAGAAATGTGGTTGGTAGAGGGACCTGGTCTAGTCTGACCCGGTCGGGGTCAACCTGGTCAGACCAATTGGATATGACCTAGCCCATTGGGCGTGCCATCTCGTTAGGTTCAGCCTAACCTGCCAATCCTAGCCAGGTAAGCCTCGTGGGCAGTTCGTCCCAAGCTCGGAGAGGATTCGGCCCAGAGCGCTGCTATGTTAGGGCCTGGTGTGGTATGACTCGGAGGGTGTGGTCGGGCCGGTTCATCCCGGGGACTGTGTGGGGAGCTCTAGGCCAGCTCAGGAGGCGGTTGCAGCTAGGGCACAAGTTCTGTTAGGTGGAGGCATGATTGTCCAGGCGACCGAGAGCCGAAAGGCGGCCGGGCAGGCTGATAGGTTGGCCCATGGGAAGGCGGGCCGGCAGGTGGTCGGGCAGGCCAGCAGGCGGGCCGGAGGGCGGTCAGATAGGTCAGGTGGCGACTGGGTAGGCTAGCAGTTGGGCCAGTGTGCATCCTGGTGGGCTAGGAGGCGACATCGTAGGTCGGTAGGCAGGATGAGCTGGGTGCGTCTAGGCTAGGCGGCGCCTGGGCAGGCCAGGAGGTGCATATGGCAGGGCGTGACCCAAACGAGGGGGGCCCGGGCAGGCTGGCAGGCCGGCCAGTGGGTGGCTGGGTAGGCTGGCAGGTGGGCCAATGGGTGGCCGGGCAGGCTGAGAGAAGGTCCAGTGGGCGGTGCGGTTCCACCTGAGGTGACAGAGCCGTTTTTGTCAGAGCGCTGAGAGGGCGGTGTGGTTCTCGGAGGCCGCGGGTAGCGTGGTCATTGCCTTCGTCATTCCGTCTCCACATTTCCATGTCGAAGATAATCACAAACAAGAAAGGTGGAGTGGTCGGGCCATGTTGTATTGGCTCGCACCCTCCGCATTTAGCGAGGTAACACGTGTCTCATCGAGAAGTAATAAAGATAAACTTTATTTGTTTTACAACCACCACAACGATTCTTTTCCAACCAACAAAATAAAAAGGAAAGTAGTATTACTCAAAAAATAACCCTCCTACCTTTATTCATTTTTCATTGATGAAGTCATAGGGAAAAAGACAATGTTGTCTCCATTCATCACATCCTCTACACACTTCCAATCCTGAGCTTGCACATCGGTTGTGGAAGACACTCTACATCGGTAGGATCCGATGAAGGAATTCAAAGACTCTCATCACTATAATTCTTCATTATTCGTTCTTCGTTCTTCGTTCTTTGTTGGGAGCTTTTCTCATTTCTCCCATGTTCTACTAAAAGTGCAATGCCAACCAAAATAATAAGAGATTGTGATATCTTATTAATTCATTGTCACAATATTCAAAATGGCTTAATTAATTTAATTGGCTCTATCTAATTAATGTGTGGGATTTGGCACCATTAAATTAGGGGGTTGGTACAAATAAAGGATGGGGTGTGGAGAGACTCTCCCACATTAATTAGTGGAGTTTAGAGATTTTCCTCTCCCACCATTAATATGGGGCTTTAGTCCCGTGTAGTCCCCACGTCCTAACCTTTCACCAGAGGTTAGTCTTGGGTGGGCCCCACCACCATAACGTCAGATGGGTGGTTAAGGTGTGTTGGTCCCACCTCCAACATCCAGGAGGAGGATTTAATCAACAAATAAAAATTAATCCACACACATAATTTTTATTTATTTCATTCTCTAAAAACCCAAAAAAAATATTTTAATATCGACCCACTGTCCTCGAGATGATATTCTTCTTAAGAGAATATTGGCGCTATGAGTTCAACAGTACCCTTGGATTTCAATTCCGAGCACAGTTTCAAAATTTATAAAACCTCGCTCGTACATTTACTTAATTTACCCTAATAAAACATCAAAAATTTATTCTGGACACACCGAGCCTCATAATCATTCACTATCAGTTTTCAATGACTCGTAAAATTCCAATGTATTTATGAAAAAAAATTCCATGGATGTTCATGGAATTTACATTCTCCCCACCTTAGGGCTTTACGTCCCCGTAATCTATATCTCAAACTAAGGAAGCAAATTGGGGTACTGAGTGCAAATCTGAGCCTCCCGCTCCCATCTGCTCTCCTGGAGGTTCTTGTTCTTCCAGCAATCATGCACTAGAGGTATCGACCATCCATGTAAAACCCCCTCTTTTTGATCCTTAATCATCACTGGAACCTCTGTGAAAGTCATCCAATTGTCGACATCCAACCCTCCATGGTCAATGATGTGAGAAGTTTCGTGCATGTATCTCCAGAGCTGAGATATGTGGAAGACGTCATGCACCTGGTGCAACTGAGGAGGAAAAGCTTAGCGGTAAGCCATCTTGACAAATCTGCTGAGGATTTAGAATGGTCTGATGATCCTAAGAGAATACTTTCCGCCTCTGCCAAATATTTTTAATCCACTTCGAGCTGAGACTCATAGAAAGACATGGTCACCATCCTCGAACTCTAAAGTTATCGATCTCCTGTCACATTATAACTTCATCATGATCTATGTAGTCTTCATCCGCTCCAAGATGATCTGCACCTTCTCTGGGTTAGCTCGTAACAACTCTGGTCCCACTAGCGCTGACTCCCCTAGGGACAGTCTAGCACAAAGGTGATCTAGAAGGTCGTCTATATAATTCCTCAAAACGTGTCATCCCAATGGTGGAGTGATAGATATTGTTGTATGAAAAATCAAACAAAGGTATGTGATCCTCCCAGCTACGACCGAAGTCGAGGACACAAGCAGGTAGAATTTCCCCAAGGGTCTAATTTTTCCACTCAGTCTGAACATCCGTTTGACGATGGAAGGCGGTGCTGAGATGAAGCTGCGTCCCTAAAGCCTCCTAAAACCCCTTCCATATCCGAGAATTAAATTGTCAATCACAATCGGAGACAATATATTATGTTACTCCATGTAGCTGCAAAATCTCCTACACAAAGAGGTATCCGAAGCTCTATATAGAACCATGCTCTCTCATCAGAAGGAAGTGGGCTGACTTGTTCAGTCGGTCAATGATCACCCAAATAGAGTCATATCCCCTAGATGTATGTGGAAGTCCTATCACGAAGTCCATGGATATCCCATCCCACTTCCACTTTGGAACTGTAAATGCTGAACCAAAATTGCTTGTGCCTGGTGCTCATCATTCATTTGCAGACAAGTAAGGAACCGAGGGAAAAAATCCACTTCTTCCATCATCATAACTGGCCACCAGTGCTGTCATCAATGGTCCTGGTACATCTTCTCCTCTCCATGATGTACTGCTAAATGGGATTTGTGGAACTCATTCAACACTTCCACACGATGTGACACTGGTACCATAGTACATCAGGTGAAGAGTATAACGTGCTCCACACCTTCAGAAATTCCATCAGGTGAATGATCTATGGATATATGAGCACGATGTGTCTCGCAGTCAACATTCCCATGTTGTGCCTCTATGACTCACTGATTAAGTGGGGGAGTGACTGTATGGGACTAAAGGAAAGCTGCTCCATCTCTATCCACAAAGGATATCTTCAACGCGGTCAGCTGCTCTGTCACCACACCTAGCATCTATACACCAAATCTCCTTCTTAGTGCATCTAATACAAATTTCCCCTTTCCAAGAGTATAGACTTTCTAAAATTCGAAGTCCTAGAAGAAATCAAGCAATTTATTATGTCTCTGGTTCAGGTCCCTCAGAAAGAAGATATATCTGAGACTCTTGTGATCAGTCTACACGGTAAAACATTCTCCAATCAGATAGTGTCACCACATCTTCATGGAAATGACCACTACTGCTAACTCCATATCATTGGTAGTGTCGTTATGCTCATTTTGTCTCTGCTGTCGAGAACCATAAGTGATCACTTCTCGATCCTTTATTAGAACACCCCCCGAGTCCGGTCCCAAATGCATCGTAGTACACTACATAACCTATGCCTTCTTCTTCAAGTATCATGAGGGGGAACTAGTCAGCCTCTACCTCTGCTTATGAAAGCTTTTATTGCATCTCTCTATCCACAAGAAGGATATCCCCTTCTTCATCAAGGCTGATAGTGGTGCTGCAATTCTGGAGAAGTCCGGAATGAGCCTCCTTTAGTATCCAGCCAATCATAGAAAACTTCATACCTTATTTACCCTACTAGGTTGCTCCCAATATTGTAATTCCTCAATATTCACGGGATCAACTGCAACTCCATCATCCGAGATGACGTGTACCATGAAGTGAACTTATTATATCCAAAACTAGAACTTCGAGAGCATACTATAAATCTTGTGATCTTGGAGTGTGTCCAGTACTATCCACAAATGCTAGGCATGCTCCCCCTCAGTGGTCGAGTAGATTAGTATATCGACGATGAAGACTATGAAAAAAGAAATTGAGGTATGGCTGGAAAATCATATTAATGCGTCCCATGAAAACTACTGGAGCATTGGATATGGTGAAATGCATAAAGAATAACTCCTAGTGGCTGTACTGACATATGAAGGTTACCTTCTGAACATCCTTATCTCTAACTCTGAGCTGGTGATAACTTGATCTGAGGTCTATCTTCGAGAACCACCATGCTCCAATCAGTTGATCAAAAAGGTAGTCAATCCTTGATAGTGGGTACTTGTTCTTCACAGTAACCCGGTTCATGTTATGATAGTCGATACAATGCCTCAAGGTCCCATCTTCCTTCTTGGAGAACATAATCAGGGCTGCCAAAGGATAAACACTGGGCCAGATGAATCCCGTCCCATTAAAGTAATTTAGTTGTACTGGAGCTTGTCAAGCTCCACAGGAGCCATCTGATACGCTGGTGTAGATATCAGTGTTGTCCCGGGGTACATGTCAATGCAAAAGTCCACCTCTATATGAGGAGGTAGACATTGGACATCATCAAGGAAAACATTCAGGTACTGGTCCACCACTAAAGGATAGGTCGGACTCTCCACAACAACTCCTCTATGTGTAAGGTAAGACAATTGATAACTGATCGACTGTACACTTTTCTAGGAAAGTCCATCTTGTGTTGAAAAGGCTCTCATATCTTTAGTGAAGGTGAACATGTTCCCATCCATGCGGGCATGCCGCACTTTTCTCCTAATATTGTTGATCTGAGCATGGAATGTAGGTAACCAGTCCATACCCAAGATGACATCATAAGGCCTCGACTCTACTACGATGAGATCTTAGCTGAATCTCTCGCCTTTTAGAGTAAGCTCACACTGTCGTAACCAGTGTGTAATCGTCGAGTCTACTCCCATAAGAGTCTCTAGCTGTAATGATTGATCCAACAGATCCATCTAAATCTCTGAGCTATGAACAAGGGCAGTGGCAATGAAACGTGACTGGCGCCTGTGTCTATAAGAACTTTAGCTATGGTGAAATAGTCACAAATTGAACCTCGAATCATCTCTAGAGTGCCTTGATAGTAATCCTTGGCTACCGAGATCTGAGCTCTCCCATTTCAACCTTCTCCTTGTGGTCGGGGTGGACCTCCAGGTGGTTGTGGCTTTAACCCCTTGAAACATCGTCCAACGCCAGCTGCTCGACTGACTCCTATGCCACAATCATCTGCACCCTACAGACCACCTTGATCGAATCTGTGTCTCTACCTAAGAAATACTTCAACCGTCTTATGATCATCCGAAAGGCAGGTCAGACATTCACGAGACATGTGACCCAGCCCGCCGCATTAGAAACACTAGCTGATCCTGGCATGTATTTCTATGCCCCTGGTGCCCCGTTCTTCCAATCTTGAGTCATGAGGTCATCCACCCATGGGTCTGGTCCTTTTGTACCTCTACGAAATCTATCTACTGCAACTACGGAAGACTCCACTGCATGTCGAATATTTGTGGGTCTCACTACTGGAGACTGCTCAGCAAAGAAAATTCTCATCTAAGAGGACACACTCCAACACCCCCGACTGCATTGGATATTAATGGAGATCATCAAAGCTCTGATATCTCTCCTGAGTACCTATTCAAGGGACTTGTCCATAAAGTATGGGTCATGTACTATATCGGTGTAGTAGCATGAGAGGTTTGTGAACCTCGTTGAGTACTGAGCTAAAATCATGTTGAACTACTGCAGATGATGTAACTCTTAAATACGAACTGCACGGAGAGGCACTGAGACAAACTCTGCACAAAAAAGGATCTTGAAGTCTACCCATAGATACGTCATCTCATCATGCACTTGGAGGATCAGGACCCTCCAATTGCCCACTGCTTCTTGTAGAAGGATGGGAACATGAATCACCATATGGTAGGCTGGTGTACCTACCATTCTGAAGACTCTAACTATTGTCTCCAGCAAATCCTCAGCTGTGTGTGGGTCCATCTCTCCTCTAAACATGGGAGGCCTCTGACGCTGGAACTCGTGCAACACGATCATGCAGCATGCATCGTCTACGGCTGGGGAAAGTGGAATCGGTGGCCCAAAAGGTATTGGTACC
Organism: Viscum album; assembly: GCA_963277665.1. NCBI lineage: Eukaryota > Viridiplantae > Streptophyta > Magnoliopsida > Santalales > Viscaceae > Viscum > Viscum album. The sequence goes on along the minus strand of OY728146.1, from coordinate 548,297,539 downwards.
ACTTGTGCCTCTGTGAGAAGAGGGTCATGCATCGAGGCCTCATCGCTCAGGGGGCTATCTTCACGTACAACTCTTGTGGCACAATATGGTGGTCCACAGGGAGGCTTCCTAAAAGGAACAGATGCGACACCATCAAATATTATACCTAGTTAGCTGACCTGGTTGAGTTGACTTAAAAAAATTTTTTAAAAATAGACATGCAATTAGTGTTTTCATTCAATGAGTCAGAAATCAATTGTCAGGGTCCTAGTGTACGGATTCGCCAGCCGCCACACCAACACTGGAATCCTTGAACTATTTACCACACTCAGTACCCATAACACTATTGCTTCACAAAAAATATTAGAGCACTAAGTTCTATGGTAGAACCGACTCTTATGATACAAATTTGTCGACCCGTCCCTCGGGACCCATGCCGTGACTACCCAAAGCATGCCTTCCATAGGGATGCGGATGGTGAATAGTACCAAAGGCATAAATCCCTGAAAAAGAAATGAAAAGCCTTTATAACATGAAAACTCACACAAAATAGTATTATATTGAAACAAAACACTAAATAACATTATATACAAAAGGAGTGATAAAAATTAAAGGGGATGGAAATAGAAGCCCAACTATAAAGTACAAGTACAACTGAAATTGAAAAAATATCTAATAGAAGAAAGGAAACTCCTAGATAATCCACCACATATCCTAACTGATGGGTAGGTATAAAAGGCCTCCTCACCACTCCACGTCTGTCGGTATCTTTCGTGTATCGACATGTCATATGGTCCACCTTCGGGTATCGTCCAGTCCTGGTACTCTCAGCCTCATTAAGAATTGTCTATCGTTTGTAACCAACACAACGAGAGGCGGGCATATCCCGTGTAGGGGTGAGTATAGCGATACTCATTACAGACCCCAAGACCCTAAATCTCTCACAAAATCTAACAGGGACACAAAACAGAGTATGAAATCAACAGATAACCCCACTTATGTATATGCCAATATATATACCTATGTTATCAGGTAATCTATCTCAATCATTAGGTAAACAAAAAAGTTACTGACTCACCTCAACCCATTATTGTATTATAGAAGTATTATCAAGTAACAACCCCAGTAACATTTTTGAAACCTCATCTTCTGAAGAACTCCTCCTCTATCGAGTATAGTGGGCCTACCGCATCACCAAGGCACCTCCAACTAACCTTAGACTGTAATGGTACACCTCCGGTCGAGTACCATGGGTATGTTGTGTCACGAAGGCACTTCTCATGGTGGGTCTACCGCATCACTAAGGTGCTCCTCAAGGACACTGAATTTATATGTAATTTTTTTTAAATAAATGGTAATTTTACAAGTCCGTGAAATCTGAGGTGCATGATTTCGAGGCCCGGAGTGCCCGGAATGATCCGTTGATGTTTTTCTAAGCTTACATTAATGCGTGTAAGTAATTTTGATAAAAAAAACTAATTACTCTTAAACAATTACTCGGATCTGAAATCTAAGGCCACCGTTGCACTAAGGATGACCAGTTTACCCTAGGTTTGACTTATGTTTAGTCGGTGCTGGCCTCCTGTGAGAAAATTGCATAACCGTAGATAAAATAATTAAATATGGTTATTTTACATTTCTAAAGCTTATAACTCACAAAAGATAAATCATATTAAAAATCTGAGACCACCTTTGAACTTGTGAGGGTATTATTTCATTATGCAGATACTAACCCTAGGCGGTGTGGGACACCGGAAAAAGTTAGTTTTTTTCCGTAAATAAAATATTTATGTGAAAACTATTTTATTTTAAAATTCATATCATCTAAATGGTAACTCAGATTGAAAATCTGAGAGTAACATTGTGTTTTTGGGGCGTGTTTGACCTAGGTGGAGACTAACCGTGATCGCAATGGGTTGAGGGTGGCTGATATTATTTTTCCAAACTTTTTTTCAGGTACATTCAGTAAACGCGTGAGCGACATTCAATATCTTTTGAACATGTGCTCGGAATAGAAATCCAAGGGCACCGTCGAATTAACAGAGTTGTTATTCACTTAAGGATACTTTCACCTCGACGGCAGATGGTCGAGCGTGAATGTTAGTTGTTTGGTTTTTTGTGAATGAATAAAATAAAAATAAAATTAGGGAAAAATTTTATTTTTATTTGAAGAACTCATGTGAATATTGTGGAGGTGGGAACCAAACAAGATTTATCCTCAACATTGAATGCTCAGTGGTGGGGACCACCCAAGCTGGTAAAACCCCCAATTCTTGGTTGAATGGTGGGGACCACCATACTAATGAATTCCCTCTTTAATGAGGGAGGTGGATTTTGGTTTCCTTACATTAATTATGCCACCTTAATGTGAGGGAGTCCATTTGGATCCTCCCAATTAATAATTGCAAAAAATTACATTAAATGAAGCCATCATTAATTGTGACAACAAAATAAAATAGATAAGCATATTTCATTTTTTTGGGAAATTCTTTTTTTGGAGGAGAGTGTTGGAAAAAGGGGAGAGTTGATAGAATTTGGGTAATTATTCTATCCAATGAGGAACACTCCACTGATGAAGAACACTGACGCACGACCTCAGATTCTTCCTCAGGACACCCTACCAGAAGGAACATCTTTGACTATGACAAACTGATGCACGAGCCCGAGATTGAAGGTGTGTGGCGGACGAGTTGAAGGTCGACAACTTCACCATCTTCCCAACTCGTCGACGTCAATGAACAAGGTAGAGGGTTTATTTTGTGTACACTTATTTTCCTTTTTCTCTTCTAATTTGCGTTGTGGTAATCATATGGTGTTCATATTCTTTTGTTGATGATCTTTTTGATACCACCTTAACCGTGGTGGGTGCGGCCAAACCAACATTGCCTGACCCCTCCATCGTTCTTGTTTGAGATGATTGTTGACATGGAGTTGAAGAGGCTCTAAAGGCAATTAAGGCACACTAAAGGCCGAGCTACTTGTGGCCTCTGCAAACCGCACTAGCCTCCCATGTGCCCCATCCGAACAGTGTTGGGACTTAACGCGTCGTGTCTGGCTAGCCCACTGCCTCCCGCAGGCCCTACTGGCCTGCTCACAGCCTCCTGTGCATCGCGCTGGCCTGCCCATGGAGTGACCATGCACTGCGCGCCCTACCCCTAGCATGCCCGATGCCCTCTCGGCCTGCCCGTACCGTGTGCCGCCTTCCTGGAGCCCTATCGGCCTGCTCGCACCTCGTAGCCTCTACTTGGGTCCTACTTGCACCCCATGTGCCCATCCCACAGCCTACCTGACACCCTGCTGAAATTCCCGCTCTCCGTGTGCCCTACCAACAGCTTGCCCGCGCCCAGTGTGCCCTTCCCGCGGCCTTCCCGATGTCATGCCGGACTGCCCGTGCCCGGAGCACCTTACCCACGGCCTACCCGATCACCCTGCGTGCTACCTGCAGCCTGCCCACGCCCACTGCACCCTTCCGGCTGCCTGCCCTTGCCCCATGCTCTCATCCAGTGGCCACCCCGGTGCCTCACCGGCCTACCCAGGTCACACCCAAACCTGCCCAGGCTTCCCCCCGACATTCCTAGCCCACCCACCGACCTACCCAAACATGCCCCTATTTCCAGCTGAACCATTTGTGTCGCGCCGGCCTCTCGAGCAGTCCTGTTGTGCTACCCAAACCGGCCCCAGCCTTCGGGCTGAGCCGCCTACGAGATGACCTCCGGGCCTAACCACCCTCGCAATATGCTGGGCCGGAACCAGCGAACTTGGACAAACAAAACAAGATGACCGGGTTATCCCAGACTAGGTTGGGCTGGCTCAGTCCCACCGGGTTGGACCGGACCCGGCCCATACTGACCCTTTACATCCTTTGGCCATATCATTGGCACCAGACATCCATTTGACGAACCTTCAGCGATGATGGTAATCATGATGCATAACGGTCCCTTGAGTACACCACTTTAGTGTTTGGGTTAATTTCGAGATATGGTCATTTTGGGTCGTAAACGAAACCAACCAGGCCGTCGAGACTAAAAAGATAATTACTCACAGATCGGGTGTCCAATTGACGCTCTATCAGTTGTGTTTAGACCTTAATGACATGGAGGACCATTGAGATACTTCTACATGTTTCTTTATGAATGTTGGTGTATTGTCCTAAAGATCAAGGAGAAGAACCTCCCAATGATGAGAGAGCATAGTACAAAGACCTAGTAGCTGGCTGAGACCTGATGACTGCTAACCGATTCAACTCGGAGTGACAGATCTAGCACAATGGGGAGTTCCGTGGTGTTTTGGAAGACCCTTTGTGGGGATCACCTCTGTGTGATGCGGCATACCCATGATATTCAACATGTGGAGTACCTCATCAGGATTTGAGGGGGAGTGCCTCTGTGTGACGCGGTAGACCCACGGTGGGGAGCACCTCTGTATGACTAGGCAGACCCATAGTACTCGACAGGAGGAGTACATCTGTAGTCCAAAGATAGTGGGAAGGACCACTGTTTGACGTGGTAGGCCCACTGTACTCGATTGGGGAGGAGTACTGCATCAGTGATGGTTCTGATAGTGTGACTGGGGATGTTACAAGATACATCCCCTAGAATAAAATCATGGTTTGAGCTGAGTCAATAACTTTTGTGCTTTCCTTATTATTGATATGGATTAATTGGTAATTTAGGTATATGTATGGGCATATAACTAAGTGAGGTTATCTGTTGATTTCATACATTTTCATTTATCCATGTTGGATTTGTGAGACCTTGAGGGTCTCAAAAACCCTACTGAGTATCATTATAATCACCCCTGCATGGTCTATACTCGCACCTCATTATGATGGATGCAGATGACAGATAACGCTAACCGAGACGGAGTGGATATGCCTGGATGGTACCCATAGGTTGTCTCCACGACGAGTCGGTACCCAGAGGAGACTGATGTAAGTGGAGTGCTGAGGAGTCTATCTATACCTACCATTCAGGTAGGATCCGTGGTTGATATTCCAGGAGCTACATTTCACCTTTCAATTGTTTGTAATGTTGCTTCAAGATTGTAGTCTGTTGGGTGTGTTTTCTCTTTATAAAGGCAACACCTTCCCTGTATTAGGGATTTACGAATTTGGTGCTTGTCTCTAGCTCCTGGCCTAAGGATTTCAGTCTTGGGGTGGTCATGGAATGGGCCCCGGGGGATGGGTCATGGAAAATTGGTATCAAAGGAGTTGGTTCTATCACAGAAATTAGGGCTCTGATTTTTCCATTCTGTAATGAAATAGTGTTATGGATACTGAGTGTAGTTTTCAATTCACTTATTCCAGTGTTTGTTTGGCGGTTGACCTATCCATACACAAGGATCCTTACTTTTGATTTCCGACTCAGTGCATGAAAACACTGATTGCGTTTGTGATTTAAAAAGTTTTATTATTTCTGCTCAACAAGGAAAGCTCACCAGGTATAAATTTTTGACCATGGAACACCTATTTCATATCAGGATTCCTCTACATATTCTTCTAGCAAGAGTTCTGAGAGTTATATGTACTGAAGGCCCACTGTGTGATGTGGCTCTAGTGGCATGCCCTCTTACTATGTTGTCACCTTCGGGTGGTGTACCCGCAACACCACCACCTGTAACACCCCAAGCTTCCACGGTACGTTTCACTTCGAATAATGCAATAGCGTGTGCTGTACGCAACCTCGAGCTCTAACACACACCACAACGAATTAAAGTAGCCGTTATGAATAGTAATAACCACTTTTTAAAATTATTGAAATTTTATATTTCAAAATGGACTTCATTTTTGGATTCGGAATATCGAAATTAGCCTAAGTTGAATTTTTGGTATTTTTCTGAGAACTTCTAATTTTTTATGAATAGTGAAAAATACTTAAAAACAACTTTTTTGATCAAAATAATTTATAGTGATAAATTATAATATTTAGTGGTTTTAAAGTATAATTAGAATATATTTTTATTATTATATCCAATGGTGGTCATTAGAATTAATTTAGCATTGAAATTGGACATAATCAATTGCCAATCTTTTGATATAAATTGTTTCTTAAAAACACGCTATTTGTTGTGACAGCGGGAATTAATTATAAAATTAATTAATGCAACTTATATGTTTGGAATTTTGTAAAATAGACATCATTTTTGAATTCGGAATATCAATTATATCTTTGGGTGAAATTTTGGCCTTGTTCTGAAAAACTTCAATTTTTGATGAATAGTGAAACCACTAAGTGGTAGTTAAATAACTGATTTTTCGTTCAAATGAAATATTACCACTTCTGTGATTTGATTTTCAAAAATCGGACATACATGGTTATCATTAAGAAGTAAAATGTGGTTCAATGAGATTAAAATAATTTTTTTGGTGAATAGTAACTTTTAAGTTCTTAATCGCGATTAGAGGTAATTAGTGTAGTTTAAGGTAAAAACAATGTTTTAATAATATGATATGAGCTTGACATTTGTCCTACTCCTATTGGATGAGTCATGGCCGACCAAGACAACCCATGGGTCAACTTGGGGACCCCATGGAGCCACTTTGTTTGGAAAATGATATTAATATATATTTATTTAATGTTAAAATTAAATTGACACAAACATGAGTTGTTTTACTAAAATAGTTTTTATGTGGGGTTACAAAAGTCCAAATTTTGATTATAAATATTCATTATAAATATAAAAATATTTCCTACATCATAGTATTTTTTTATAATTTTTAGACATTAAATAAATTAAATTATTTATGACATCATGATGATGTAGTGATGACCTCATTATTTAACGATTTAAATAAAATGGAAAGATAATGTAAAATCCAAAGCGTACACTTGTCAAAAACCTATTTCATGAGTATATTTCGAACCCTTATCATCTTATCCTAGAATTATATAAGTGTGGGACCTCTAAAATCCGAAACTCATTTTATAATAAAGTGACTTTTCTTTAGATTCCAAGAGTGCCCCTCCTCTCCACTTATAAAAGGCCCCCACCTCTCCCACCTTATTCACACCTTCAAGCCATTTGGCTCGGACAAACTCTGCCCAAATACTCTCACAACATCCCCCTCTTACTCTTAGAAGCCTCACTTTGGGCATAACTCTTCCCAAGGAAGCCTTTGGCTCAAATCAAAAAAGAGTTACCCGATTTTGAGGTAATGTCTTCTCTAATGTTGTTTTGTTTTATTTTTCTTCTCAAACCCCCTAAACTATTTTTATTCATTTTTTTGTAACAAAAACAGTATCCTAAATATACTAGTATGTTGTTATAAGACGGATTCGATCTACACTTACACACACCTACATCTAATGGTTAAAGAACATACAGTTTCTGTGGATGGCGAATTTCTGCCTCACGAAACGATGATTGTTCAACACTCATATAACACCTTCAAAGGTGGATATTAAGATGTCACTATTTTTATATATGATATATAATATGTTTATGTTTTACTTATTCTTCTGTATTTCTCATTTATGGCATACTTTATGATTTCCATTATGGGTAAAACGCAATAATTTCATTTTAGGAAGTGCGGACTACCGCCCCCTCAAAGTGATTTGAATCGTTAATGCCATATGTGGGATTTATAAAGGATGGATTAAATGGTATTATACACTATATTATACTCTAATTATATTATAAATTTATATCATTATGATTTCATTCCATTAAATATGAAATTGAAATGAAAGTAGCGTTCATGCGTACGTACGGCTTACCGTCTCCATGAACGGTGCATTTCATTTCTTACCTCTAAATGTTACGTAATATTATAAATGAATGTATATAATGGATATATAAGATATATATGACATCTAAATAATGAATATAATTCTGGATATAATGGATATTCTACCACATGAACAACTTGTAATTATAAGAAGTTTATTGTTGACTCAAGTTACCAAAGATCGACAAAACGACCGTTATTAACTTAAATAATTACATAATGTCATAACATTGTAATAAGTGATATAAAAAGGATAATGAAATTTAAAATGGTTCTTAATAAGGTAGATATTATCTCTAGTTTATTATTCAAGAGGTTAAGGAACGGTTGAGTCAAGTCGGACACAATGTAAGGGAACTTCTTAACCCAACTTCCATTCTTTGGGTTAATCTCCTACTTTCAAATTATGTCATGATATTATTATGTCATATTTTGTATATTTACTTTCTATATGTGTACCTATAGTGAATACACATAATAGATCTCTTTTATCTTAAAAATGATCTTTTTAAGGACGCCGTCTCAATCTCCTTTCATTGAGGCATATTTGGTTTTATACATAACTTTCTTTTATACGGTGTATAAACTCCATTGACTTTTACGTTTATTCAAAAGGAATATTTTTTTATACGAAGCGTTTTACTAAACGACAAAAAGGGAATGTTTTTCTTTCCGTACATATGCGGCGACAACAAACTTCTCCGCCGCCGTGACCATTATTCGAGTTTTGGCTTCCTCTACAAGCCATACCTTTTTTAAAAAATAAAAATAAATACCATGTTTTACTTTTTGTTTATTTTGGTATTGAATATGGTTTTGAAATCATTTTTATTATATCAATGTGTTGTATTGATATCTTGTGATTGAAATGTTGAAATGTTATGTTTCCTTTATGCATGTTTTATGTGATACGATTATGTTATGGTTTATGATATGTTTAAACCTATTCATATAAGGAATGTATTGGACTTAATAGGTGACGGGTGGAGCCTGCTATAGCTCCTCGATGCATCGGTAGGTCTAATGAGACAACTAGACGTGGAATTTGCCGAGGCCCTTTCCCATTTTGATTTATGGTTTTGGCCGAGGCCTTAATCATTTTAGACGTCTTGGCCGAGGCCTTGTCAAAATGTTTCAGAATGTCTGGCATTATACATTCCCTTATTATGAAAGTGTTTATTGATATTGCATGTGATTATTCGACCAGTAGAATATCCATGTGAAGAAGTGAATGGCATTATCTCATTTTACCTTTTCCATATTATGTTGATGTTCAAGTTTAAAAGGCTTTTGTTTTAGTTATACATTGCCTTAAATTTTTATGTTTATTTATGAAAGCTTCCGCAATATTGTTATCCTTACTGAGCATCTGAGCTCACCCCTTTCAATGTTTTAATATTTTCCAGGATGTGAAGAAGTATTTTATGAATGACCTGCAGGGATAGTCAGAAGAGGATATGAGTGTGGACTATGAAGAATTTGTTATTATTTTTTCACTTTATGATGTAATGTAAGACTTATGAATGTATCTAGTGTTTCCAAGGCTACTAAACTAATCGGTCTTTCGAGACTTGATCTTTGTGATCATGCCAATATTACGATGTAATGCACCGACTCTGAGTAGCTGGGGTCGGGGCGTTACAGTTGGTATCAGAGGCAGTTTAGTACTAACCTTGGAAGCTAGATTTAGATAAACTCTGATTAGAGCACATAGCCCGAAGATAGACTTTGAGGATTAGTATAGAAGAACTTCCTAGAATTTTGGTATTGTAGAGATGTTGTGAGTTTTCCGAGCAACACATCCCTGTCTGGATACGAGCAGGTTGAGGCGGCTATGGCACAGATGTACCTAGGGGTAAAACCCGAAAACACCGCTTTGAGCTAGACTCGAACGGGAATTGGTGCACGACAACGGCCCTTGCTGCACTCTTGGTTACGACACTCCTGGGGGATATGCTTAGGATAAATCTCGTTTTCTTGACAAACCACTATGAACGTTTATGAGTATATACTTACTCAAAGAAAACCTTTTTATGATTATGGATTATATCCAAAAATAGTCAAATTTATGTTAAGTATTTTATAACTATGGAATTATGTATTTTGATTCATAAACTAATCTAGTTTATGCCATTGCATAGAAATGGCGCCCAGTAGAAGGAATGTGAACTCCAGCAGTACGTATGATCCAAAGAGTAAGAAGGATTGTATCTTTCACGGTATTAATCCAACATTTCGAAGGGAAATAGTCTCCCATGTGTTCTCAACATATGAAGAAATAGTATCATGTGTTAATAAGATAAGTAAAGAATTCTATGAGTCCTATGGCTTTGAAGCGAAGCAAGAGACGAAAGGGATGGAGGAGAGAATGATGGATGAGGGGAAAGAAGAATTTTCCAATATGCGGTAATTGTGGGATGAAACAACATGGAACTTGCATAAAGGGAATGGGAGTTTGTTATAAGTGTAGAGAAAAAGGACACAAAGTGCGTGACTGCAAGGGTAAGAAAATGGTTTCAAATGTACAATGCTTCTTCTGCAAGGATTGGGGACACTACGCAAACCAATGTCCAAATCATTAGAGTATGACCCAAATGATGTTATTGGATAATAATCAAGTTATGATACTACCACAGATGAGGAGTAATGATTAGAGTTCTTATGTTGTTATTAAATAATTTTGTAATTTGAGTGTTGTATCAATGATGTACTGGTTATAATAATTATGGAGTATATAAGGATTTTACTGCAGTACTATATCATCAAGGACTTGAGATTGTGTGGAACCAAGAAAAGTGACTCCACAGTAGGTTAAATTTTTGGAAAATTTATGGTTGAGAGAAAGATATACCATAATATGGTTCTGATACTGAGATTGTGATTTTGGAATAAGACGTGATTGATTTGGATAAATTATATTGGATATACTTAACTTCCTTGAAACTGATTGATGTTTTGTATACATTTTCGGATAGAAGGAGTATATCTAGTATTCTATAAGGAATAAGGGATCATGGTAATTCAGTATGTTTAAAAAGAATACATGATGAAGGTGTTCACATGTTATTACATGGGAAAAGGATCTTCATTATGTTTACCTTCCTTGTAAAATTTGGACTGTGAGTTGGACAGAAGTATTTTGGATAACTATAATGGTTGGAATGGATTAAGTTGATCTTTGGATAGTATTTTTTAAGGTTAAAGCATTTCTGAAGATTATTTTTGGAATATTATAATACTATAGTTTTAGGAAAAGGACAACCTGTAGGGTGGGGAATTACCCGTCGCGTCGGACAAAGCTGCAGGAATCGAACCCACAACCATAGTGCGACAAGCCTTTATTTCCTACCACTAGCCTACAGGAAGTCCCTGGTTATTAAAAAATAGTTTTACTAATCTAAATGGAATGTGTTAATATTTGGAACCTTATACAATTAGGATAAAAATAATATTATTGAGTTCCGTTACCATTTGGAGTAAAAGTTGGGTTTGTGGTAAAAATTTATTAACGAATGAAAGTATACATAACAAGTATGTATATTCCCTTACGTTCTTAGTAAATCTCCTAAATAAATTCCTCAACATTATAAAAGTTAACTCAAAACAAAAATGTTGTCGGTTAACTTTTCCTACTGGGGAATCAATGATCGTTTAACCAATCACATGTTTGTGATTTTCTTGTAGTTAAACTTTCTCCTAATCATGTTTTCGATAACTCTCCATCAGACCTTGATGGTTTGTTTCTCCTCGATATCCATATTTTCATGGAATCCTAGAATGGGATATCTCGGGTGACCTTTGTACTTATCTTTCTTTCTTTTAATATTATATATTTATTAACCTTATTTCCGATGTGGGTTTTCCTCAAAGGTATTTTCTCTTTTCAACCTTTTATTTTCAATGAAAAATTTCAAATTGCGAGGACGCAATTTATTGAAGGATGGGAGAATGTGACACCCCAAGCTTCCACGGTACGTTTCACTTCGAATAATGCAATAGCGTGTGTTGTACGCAACCTCAAGCTCTAACACACACCACAATGAATTAAAGTAGCTGTTATGAATAGTAATAACCACTTTTTAAAATTATTGAAATTTTATATTTCAAAATGGTCTTCATTTTTGGATTCGGAATATCGAAATTAGCCTATGTTGAATTTTTGGTATTTTTCTGAGAACTTCTAATTTTTTATGAATAGTGAAAAATACTTAAAAACAACTTTTTTGATCAAAATAATTTATAGTGATAGATTATAATATTTAGTGGTTTAAAAGTATAATTAGAATATATTTTTACCATTTTATCCAATGGTGGTCATTAGAATTAATTTAACATTGAAATTGGACATAAACAATTGCCAATCTTTTGATATAAATTGTTTCTTAAAAACACGCTATTTGTTGTGACAGCGGGAATTAATTATAAAATTAATTAATGCAAATTATATGTTTGGAATTTTGTAAAATAGACATCATTTTTGAATTCGGAATATCAATTATAGCTTAGGGTGAAATTTTGGCCTTGTTCTGAAAAACTTCAATTTTTGATGAATAGTGAAACCACTAAGTTGTAGTTAAATAACTGATTTTTCGTTTAAATGAAATATAACCACTTCTGGGATTTGATTTTCAAAAATCCGACATACATGGTTTTCATTAAGAAGTAAAATGTGGTTCAATGAGATTAAAATAATTTTTTGGTGAATAGTAACTTTTAAGTTCTTAATCGCGATTAGAGGTAATTAGTGTAGTTTAAGGTAAAAACAATGTTTTAATAATATGATATGAGCATGACACTTGTCCTACTACTATTGGATGAGTCATGGACGACCAAGACAACCCATGGGTCAACTTGGGGACCCCATGGAGCCACTTTTCTTGGAAAATGACATTAATATATATTTATTTAATGTTAAAATTAAATTGACACAAACACGAGTTGTTTTACTAAAACAGTTTTTAAGTGGGGTTACAAAAGTCCAAATTTTGATTATAAATATTCATTAGAAAGCTCAAAATATTTCCTACATCATAGTATTTTTTTATAATTTTTAGACATTATATAAATTAAATTATTTATGACATCATGATGATGCAGTGATGACCTCATTATTTAACGATTTAAATAAAATGGAAAGATAATGAAAACTCTAAACTGTACACTTGTAAAAAACCTATTGGATGAGTAGATTTATAACCCTTATCATCTTATCCTCGAATTATATAAGTGTGGGACCTCTAAAATCCGAAACTCATTTTATAATAAAGTGACTTTTCTTTACTTTCCAAGAGTGCCCCTCCTCTCCACTTATAAAAGGCCCCCACATCTCCCACCTTATTCACACCTTCAAGCCATTTGGCTCGGCCAAACTCTGCCCAAATAATCTCCCAACATCCCCCTCTTACTCCTAGAAGCCTCACTTTGGGCATAACTCTTCCCAAGGAAGCCTTTGGCTCAAATCAAAAAAGAGTTACCCGATTTTGAGGTAATGTCTTCTCTAATGTTGTTTTGTTTTATTTTTCTTCTCAAACCCCCTAAACTCTTTTTATTCATTTATTTTGTAACAACACCAGTATCCTCAATATACTAGTATGTTGTTATAAGAAGGATTCGATCTACACTTACACACACCTACATCTAATGGTTAAAGAACATACGGTTTCTGTGGGTGGGGAATTTCTGCCTCACGAAACGATGATTGTTCAACACTCATATAACACCTTAAAAGGTGGCCATTAAGATGTCACTATTTTTATATATGATATATAATATGTTTATTTTTTACTTATGCTTCTGTATTTCTCATTTATGGCATACTTTATGATTTCCATTATGGGTAAAACGCGATAATTTCATTTTTGGAAGTGCGGACTACCGCCCCCTCAAAGTGATTTGAATCGTTAATGCCATATGTGGGATGTATAAAGAATGGATTAAATGGTATTATACACTATATTATACTATAATTATATTATAAATTTATATCATTATTATTTCTTTCCATTAAATATGAAATTGAAATGAAAGTAGCGTTCATGCGTACGTACGGCTTACCTTCTCCATGAACGGTGCATTTCATTTCTTACCTCTAAATGTTACGTAATATTATAAATGAATGTATATACTGGATATATAAGATATATATGACATCTAAATCATGAATATAATTCTGGATATAATCGATATTCTACCACATGAACAACTTGTAATTATAAGAAGATTATTGTTGACTCAAGTTACCAAAGATCGACAAAACGACCGTTATTAACTTAAATAATTACATAATGTTCATAACATTGTAATAAGTGATATAAAAAGGATAATGAAATTTAAAATGGTTCTTAATAAGGTAGATATTAACTCTAGTTTATTATTCAGGAGGTTAAAGAATGGTTGAGTCAAGTCGGACACAAGGTAAGGGAACTTCTTAACCAAACTTCCATTCTTTGGGTTAATCTCCTACTTTCAAATTATGTCATGATATTATTATGTCCTATTTTGTATATTTACTTTCTATATGTGTACCTATAGTGAATACACATAATAGATCTCTTTTATTTTAAAAATGATCTTTTTAAGGACGTCGTCTCAATCTCCTTTCATTAAGGCATATTTGGTTTTATAAAAAACATTCTTTTATACGGTGTATAAACCCCTTTGACTTTTACGTTTATTCAAAAGGAATATTTTTTTATACGAATCATTTTACTAAACGACAAAAAGGGAATGTTTTTCTTTCCGTAAATATGCGGCGACAACAATCTTCTCCGCCGCCGTGACCATTATTCGAGTTTTGGCTTCCTCTACAAGCCATACCTATTTTTAAAAATAAAAATAAATACCATGTTTTACTTTTCATTTATTTTGGTATTGAAAATGGTTTTGAAATCGTTTTTATTATATCAATGTGTTGTATTGATATCTTGTGATTGAAATGTGGAAATGTTATGTTTCCTTTATGCATGTTTTATGTGATACGATTATGTTATGGTTTATGATATGTTTAAACCTGTTCATATGAGGAATGTATTGGACTTAATAAGTGACGGGTGGAGCCCGCTATAGCTCCTCGATGCATCGGTAGGTCTCATGAGACAACTAGACGTGGAATTGGCCGATCCCCTTTCCCAATTTGATTTATGGTTTTGGCTGAGGCCATAATAATTTTAGACGTCTTGGCCGAGGCCTTGAAAAAATGTTTCAGAATGTCTGGCATTATACATTCCCTCATTATGAAAGTGGTTATTGATATTGCATGTGATTATTCGACCAGTAGAATATCCATGTGAAGAAGTGAATGGAATTATCTCATTTTACTTTTGCCATATTATGTTGATGTTCAAGTTTAAAAGGCTTTTGTTTTAGTTATAAATTGCCTTAAATTTTTATGTTTATTTATGAAAGCTTCCGCAATATTGTCATCCTTACTGAGAATCTGAGCTCACCCCTTTCAATGTTTTAATATTTTCCAGGATGTGAAGAAGTATTTTATGAATGACCTGCAGGGATAGTCAGAGGAGGATATGAGTGTGGACTATGAAGACTTTGTTATTAGTTTTTCATTTTATGATGTAATGTAAGACATATGAATGTATCTAGTGTTTCCAAGGCTAATAAACTAATCAGTCTTTCGATACTTGATCTTTTTGAACATGCCAATGTTATGAAGTAATGCACCGACTCTGGGTAGCTGGGGTCGGGGCGTTACACCACCCGTTGGGTAGTAGTTACCAATAGCCGCACTGGCGGATGGTGCATGCTGCCTAAGTGCATTTCGCGTGTTCTAGTTCCAAAGGATACTCAGGTTTTGAGGTGATACAAATTCCCACACATCTGAGGGCTGGCTGAAGGCGATTTCTTGAGTTTTCTGCCTAGTTGAGACACTATCACAGATTATGGTGATCATAGATACTCAACTTTTTCAGTGAGTGACCATAAGGGTTTTTCACATAGTGATTAGGTTTCATTATGTGGACTGTTTCCTAAGATGGTACCTTTGGGAAGTGTGCCAACTATATCACTTCCTATTGGTCAGCAGACATGACTGGCAGTATCGGTTGAGTACACATGTAGGCTTAATTCCCTACATGTGTTTCAGCATCAGATACCCCTCATGTTCTAATGTGAGCCCGACTCACAGGTGACTGTGGACTGACATGAGGGGATGGTCGAGAGTACCCTAGAGCTTATACAGCTTCAGCAGGATGACATGTCATTTGCTGAGTTTTCATTGAGGAGTACCGACCATTCCTGGTACTCGATGAATACGTAACGATTAGTGTTTAGGAAGAGGATTTGGTAGGGAAAGATGAATCTGCAGGGCTGCAAATGTGGAAGTAGATCTAAGAGAGAAGCTTGAGGTGGTACACTTTTTGATATCCTATAACCACCCACTATATGGTCCCCAATCGGCTCAGGGAGCCGGGGGAAAAGGAAAGGGAATAGCTGCATGTGGTCACGCAGTGCGACCCAAGGGCTCTAGGAATGATTCGAGGTACAAACTATTTTGAAAACTAGCTATTGTATCATTAGGCATAGATACCAATCATTCCTTTCTTCGACTAATATTATCCAGGACCTAGAGTTTCCAATTATACTGTATACTTGACCCTCATGTCTATAGATTCTTTTGGGAGGAGACTTGATAATCGCACTTACACCAACAGTGTTATTGGACCCATGAGGCGAGAGTTTCGGTTGGAACCTCCTGGTGGAAGCGTCGGGGCCTTACAATGTTAATTTGGGTTTGGACATGACATCCACAATTCACACTCAGAATGTCTGTATTAGGCAAAGGGGTTGTGGTTTAACAAACAAGTTGTAATAGGGAATTCCTTGGTCGACAAAAAATGAAACCCATGCATCATATTTTAAACTCATGCATAGGAGGGTGCAGCCAAACAGACTTGAGTCAGCCAGCCTCACCCTCGTTGTAGCAGAAGTTGACTTTGAGATAGTATATACTCCTGGAAGGGAAACATGGTAGCAGACACACTCAGCAGGAGTTCTGTATTACAACTTTTGATTGAGGTAAAAGATTAGATAGCCACGTCACAAATATCCTTCATGGATAAGGATGGAGTAGCTTACCTCTAGTCCATGGATGTCACTCCCCCTATTCCACAGCTATTTCAGGAGGAACAACTTGAGACGTTGAATGCGAGGCCCAACATGCTCAGATATCCCCACGACATGATCTTAAAGGATTTTGTGAAGGCATGGAGTACATAATTCTCTTCAGAGGACATACCATAGTACCATTGTCACTTCAAGAGGATGTATTGAAGGAGTTATACATATTCCCTCTAACAGTATATCCAGGAGTGGTAAAAAAGTACCAGGACCTCCAAGGACAGCACTGGTGGATGGGAATGATGAATGTGGTAATATAGTTTGTCTCTCAATGCCTCATTTGTCAGCAAGTGAAGGTGGATTATCAGGTACTAGTAGGCATAAATCAGCCTTTAGGGTTCCCATAGTGGAAGTTGGATGGGATATCCATGGACTTAATTATGGGTCTCCCATGTACATCCAAGAGTCATGACTCGATTAGCGTGATCGTTGACCGACTCACCAATTTGGCCCACTTCCTACCGAGTAGAGAGCATGTTTTAGAATAGATCATGGGATGCCTCTATGAGCAGAAGATTGTGAAGATATAATGATTACCCTTGATGATAATTTCCTATCATTAAACACTATTTACATCTACGTTATGGAAGGGGTTACATGAGGATTTCAAGACGAAGCTTTGTTTGCGCACATCCTTCAATCCTTAGATGGATTATCAGAATGAGTGGACCATTCATACTCTTGAGGAAATATTGGGTTCTTGTGTCATCGACTTCGGTAGTAGTTGGGAGGATCACATACTATTGGTGGAGTATTCTTACAATAACAACTATCACTCCACAAAATGGATGACACATTTTTAGGCGTTATATGGGTGACCTTGCATATCACCTTTGTGTTGGACTGACCCAGGGGAGTTAACACTCATGGGACCAGAGATGGTATGGACTACCATGGAGAAGGTGCCAATCATCATGGATCTGATGAAGACTGCACATAGTATGTAAACGTTTTATGAAGACAGGATACGGAGACCTCTAGAGATCGAGGATAGAGACCATGTATTTTTACATGTCTCTCCCTAATGATGTCTACGATGATTTGGCCGAGGCGACAAGCTATCTCTGAGATTCATTGAACCTTTCTAGGTCATCAACATAGTTAGAAAGATGACATACAACTTATCTCTTCCACCTCAGTTGCACCGGGTGCATGACTTCTTCAACGTATCTCAGTTGATAAGATATATTCACGACCATTCATACATCATCGACCATGGAGAGCAGTATGTCAATGATGGGGTGACTTTTATAGAGGACCCAGTGGATATTGAGGATCGATAGGGTTGGGTCCTTCTTGGATTGTCAGTACATCTCGTGTGCATTATTTGGATGCACATGAACCTATAAGAGAGTACATGGTAGCAGCAGACTCACATGCGTACTCAGTACCCCTACTTGTTTACCTAGTTTAGTTGTGGCTTACGGGGATGTACAACCATGAGGTGGGGAGAATGTAAAGACACTTAATTTCCATGTAATTTTTTTTTAAATAAATGTTAATTTTATGAGTCCTCAAAATCTGATGGCATGTGATTCTGAGGCTTAGAGTTCCCAGAATGATCCATTGAGGTTTTGTTAACCTTAAATTAATATGCGTAAGATGTTTTCAAAAAATGGTGAATAACTATTAAACAATTACTAGTATCAGAAATTTGAGGCCACCGTTGCGCTCATGATGGTGGGTTTACCCTAGTCGTGAATTAATTTTAGTCAGCGTAGGCCTCCTGTGAGAAAACTGAAACTGGCATAACCATAAATAAAGTAATTAATTAAAGTTATTTTATTTGGTAAATTCTTATAACTCACGAACGATAACTCTGATTAAAAAAATGATACCACCACTAAACTCGTGAGGGTATGATTTCTTTATGTAGATAACAACATTGGTTGGCATGGGTCACCATAGAAAGTTATTTTTTGGCGATAAATAATATAATTAAGCTACAATTATTTTATTGTAAAATTCATATCATCTAAATTCTAACTCGGATCAAAAATCCAAGAGTACCATTGGGTTTTTTGGGTTTTTTTTCATCTAAAAAAAATCCTAACCTTGACTGCAGTGGGCCAAGGGTAGGTGATAATATATTTCTGAACTTTTTTTAATGTATGTTCAGTAAAAGCACGACCAGCATTTCGTAACTTTTTAACTGGTACTCGGAATAGAAATCTAAGGGCACCGTCAAAACCGTAGAACCGGTATTCTCTTATGAATACATTCACCTCATTTATAGATGGTGGTGGGTGAATGTTAGTTTTTGTGTTTTTTGTGAAAGAATAAAATAAAAAAAATAATGTGCAAAAATTTTATTTTTATTTGAAGTTCCCATGTGAATATAATGGAGGTGGGGGCCAGAGTTGATTTATCCTCAAAATTGAATGATCGGTTGTGGGGACTTCCCGAGCTGGTAAAACCCCCAATTCATGTTTGAATGGTGGGGACCACCCATCTCATGAACTCCATATTTAATGATGGAGGTGGCTTTAGGTTTCCATACATTAATTATGCCTCCTTAATGTGAGGGAGTCCTTTGGGATCATCCCAATTAATAATTCCCACACATTACATTAAATAAAGCCAACATTAATTGTAACAAACAAAATAAAATAGATAGACACATTTTATTTTGGTGGGCAATTAGTTTTTTGGAGGAGTGTGTCGGAAAAGGGGGAGAGTTGATAGAATTTGGGTAATTTTTCTCTTAAACAAGGAACACTCCACTGAAGAAGAATGCTGATGAATGACCTATACTTCTTCCTCGGGATGCCCTATAAGAAGGAATGTCTTCAACTATGAAAAAACAACGCACGATCCCGGGAATAGAGGTGTGTGGTGCATGAGTCGATCATCGACAACTTCACCCTCTTCCCTCCTCGCCGACTTCAACGAACATACTAGGGGGTTTATTTGGGGTAACCTTCCACTCCTTTTTCTCTTCTATGGATTGAAAAGAAATAATTGAGTGTTTGTAATTCCTATTTATTCATCTTCTTTTCTTGATAGGCCTTTGAATACCATCTTAACTGTGGAGGGTGCAAGCCAATGCAACATGGACCAACCCCTCTGCCATTCTTGTAGGAGATGATCTGTGACTTGGCGACAAAGCAGTGTTTAAGTTAGAGGTAAAGGCCGCGTTTCCCATAACCTCTACAAACTTCACTGGCCTCCAACATTCCCTAGCCGAACCATTTCCGCACGGTGTGCGCCTAGGCTGGCCTGCCCACACCCTGTCGCGCGCCCCGCCGGCCTACCTGCACACCCCATCGGCCTACCCACGGCTTGACCGCTCCCCGCACACCCTACCCGCAGTATGCCCGGAGCACTGTCAGCCTGCCCGGTACCCTGCAGGCCTGCATGCACCCAATACGCCCTACCCGTGGCCTTCCCACAACCTACCTGCACTACCTATTCCCTTCCCGCAACCTACCAGGCGCCCTGTCGGACTGCCCGCACCTCGTGCGCCTTGACAAAGGTCTGCCCGAATCCCTGTTGGACTACCCGCGCCACGTTCGCCCTTCCCGCGCTCTGTTCGACACGCTTCCGGCTAGCCCAGGCCCCGTGCGCCCTTCCAGCGGCATGACCGGTGCCCTGCCAGCCCGCCCAAGTCCCTTGGGCCCTGCCCCGCGCCCCCTGCGCCCTACCCAAGACCTTTCTTGTGCCTTGTCGGCCTACCTGTGCCATGTGCGCCTCGCCAGCGGCCTTCCCACGCCTCCTGGACACTGCCCGCAGCCTACCCGGCACTCCATCTGCCTTTCTAGGCTGCCACCCGGCCTACCCAGCCGCGCCCAGGTTTCTGAACGAACCAGACGAGCCGCGCTAGCCTCTTGAGCTGACCTACGGCATCCCTCATGGTGTTACTGACTGAACCATCTCGGCCTTTCGAGTTGAGAAACCCTAGACACACCCCTCACAGGGCTAGCTAAAACAGCCCCGACCTTCGGGCCTGACTGCCTACACAGCACCCTACAGGCCGAACCTAATGGGTTGACCCAGCCAATGGGACGATTCAGACCCAACAGGTCTGACCGGGTTGACGTGGACCGGGTGGGCTCAGATGGGGTTGGTCCATGTCAGTCCGACCAAGTCTGACCAAACCAGGGCCCATTACCGACTTTTTACATCTTTGGCCATATATTTGGCACTGGACGTCCGTATGACAAACCATCACAGAAACTGGTAATCATAGAGTATGAATGTCCCTTGAGTACACCCATTAGATTTCTGGGTAATGTTGATATACAGTCAGGTTGGGTCATACATGAACTCAACAAGGCCCTGGGACTAAAAAGATAATAACTCACATACTGGGTGTCCTATTGACGTGCCATTAATTGAGTTGAGACCTATATGATGTGGCGGACCCTTAAAATACTTCTATGTTGGACTTCATGACTATTGGAGTATCGTCTTGTAGATCGTGGATTGGATCCTCTCAGAGATGAGTGAGCATAGTGCAAAGACCGAGTAACTGGTTGAGACTTGGAAACTTCTGACCGATTCAACATAGTGTGACCCGACTAGCCTATTGGGGAGATCCTTGGTGTTCCGGCAGACCCAATCTGGGGAACACCTATGTGTGATGTGGAACACCCACGGTACTCGACACATGGAGTACCTCACCAGTCTATGAGGGCGAGCGCCTATGTGTGATGTGGTGGAAACACGGTGGGGAGTGCCTCTATGTGATGCAGCAGACCGACAATACTCATCTGTAGGAGTACCTCAAAAATCCAATGATAGTGGGAATCACCTATGTGTGACGCGGAATTCCCACTGTACATGATAGAGGAGGAGTACTCCATTAGCTGAAGTTCCAACAGTGTGATTGGGGATGTTACTTGATACTACCCCTAAAATAAAATCCTATTTTGATCTGATTCAGTAACTTTTCTGTTTACCTCATTATTGAGATGGATTACATGGTAACATAGGTATATATATGGGAAAATACCTATGTGAGGTTATCTGTTCATTTCATCATTTTTGGTTTATCCTTGTTTGATTTTTGGGACCTTGAGAGTCTCAGGGTCCCTATTGAGTATCGTTATACTCAAACCTACATGGGATATGCCAACACCTCATTGTGTTGGTTGAAGACAATAGGAAACGCTGACTGAGTCTATATGGATAGGACTGGATGGTACCCGGAGGTGGACCTCATGACGAGACGGTACCCGGAGGAGACTGACAGACGTGGAGTGCTAAGGATACTATCTATACCTACACAACAGGTAGGATCCGTGTTAGACGTTCCGGGAGCTTCTTTTAACCTTTCAGTTGTTTTCCCCTTTCATTTTTACTTGTACTTTTCAGTTGGGATGGTATTTCAGCCCCTTTTAACATTTCAGTACTCCATGTTATATAGTTTTACTTAGATTTTTGCTGCTATCTTGTACTCTGTTATGTGTTTTTAATCAGTATGAAGGCAACACCTTTCAAATATTTGGGTTTTAAGCCTTTGGTGCTAGTCATCAGTCTCTGGCCTATGGAAGGAGGGTGTGGGGTAGTCATGACATGATCCACGGGGGAGGGATCGTGACACGCTCCACCTCGTAGCCTACTGAGGTACTCCTATCGAGTACCACGGGTCTACTGCAACACCAAGGCACTCTCCACTGTGGGACTGCCACGACACCAAGGCATTCCGTAATAGGCTAGTTGAATCACTCCAAGTCGAATCAGTTATCTTTTGACAGGTCTCATCTAACTAATAGGTCTCCGTACAATGCTCATTCGTCTGCGGGCTAATCTGCTCCACGAGCTACAAGTCGATAATGAAACTATCACGAAGTCCGACATATAATCATCTAAATTTTCTACCATGTCATAGTGGTATCAATGTAATAGATGGTGCATCAATCGGACACCTGGTATGTGAGTAATTTGGCTTTTAGTCTTGAGGGGGGGAGCGGGGGGTTGGATTCGTGCATGATACAACCTGATTGTATCCAACTATACCCTGAAATTAAGTGGGGAATAATCAAAGGGACCATCGCACTACAAGAATACCAGCACCACTAATGGTTCGTCAAATGGTCGTCCGGTGCCAAATATATTTCCAAAGAACTCAATGGTGTTGGTAGTGGGCCTGGGTCTGGTCCGACCCCGTCAGACCGACCCGGTCGAGGTTGACCCGGACTGACAAGTTGGGTTTGGCCTGAAAAATTTGGGTGGGGCATCCTGTTTCATTCAGCCAGGCCCATGGGGCCGTTCCCAAAAGGCCACGTGGGTGGTTCGGCCCTGAGTGCTGCAAAGGTGCACCCAGTGAGGCTCGGCATGGAGGGAGTGACATATCTAGTTCGTCAAGAGCACAACGAGTGGGGGCCTCGGGGTGGTTCAGAAGGCCGTCACAGCTAGGGCACTGGTCTGATCGGGTGGCTGCTCAGGAGGTCGGGCGGCCGGGAGCTGGGAGGCAGCTAGGCATGCCGACGAGCGGGCCAGCGGGCAGCTGGGTATGTAGGGGGGCAACCGGGAAGGCCGGCTAGTAGGCCGGTAGGTGGTGTTGTAGGTCAGGTGGCAGGTAGGCAGGGCGAGGCCTGGCCGGGGGATTTCCAGGCATGCAGTAAGGCATGCCAGCGGGCGGTCAAACATGTCGTGAGGCAGCTGAGTAGGCCGGGAGGCGGCCAAGCATGCTGGAAAGGGGTCCAATAGTTGGTCGGGCAGGAGGATAGGCGGTCTAGTGGGTGGCGTGGTGTAGCCTAAGGGGGCAAAGATATATCAATCGGAGCACCATGAAGGCGGCACAGTTCGTTCAGGCCACAGGTAGCACGACCATTGCCTTCATCGTTCCGTCTCCTCATCGCCATGAAGAAGAACATCACAAACAAGAATGACAGAGGGGTCAGGCCATGTTGGTTTGGCCCACACCCTCTGCATTTGGGGTGGTAACATTTGTCTCATCGAGAAGTAAGAATGATGAACTTAATTTTTTTTACAACAACCACAATGATTCTTTTTCAACTGAAGATGAGAAAAGGAAAGTATTATTACTAAAAAAATAACTCATACCTTTGTTCGCCATTCATCAACGGACTCATGGGTAATGTTTAAGGGTATCATCTACATTCATTAGAAAAAGAATAGGAGAACCCTAAGGAGAAGTACTGGGTATGATGAAACCATTTTCCAACGACTCCTCTAACTTCTTCTTGAGCTCCTATAACTCTATTTTATCCATCCTATATAGAGGAATGAACACTAGTGCTTCTACTGGAACATTCCAAATAGAGAAATATACCACTCTCTCAGGATTAAAACCTAAATATTTGTTCTGAAAGTCATCATTTAAATGATCCACCACTAGAGTAATGTTCACCTAAGAAGTCCCCTAATCATCCAGATAAAAACTAGAAATCTCACCTATAATTCTTTGCAACCCATGATTCTTGGGACTCGCTTTCCATGAATGGACATCCCTTTAACTCTTTTATAGAAAATAACTTTCATATAATGATGTGAAACTCAACATACAATATTTGCAGTCAACAAAGGAATGAATGGAGACCAACCAGTCCATTCCAAGGATGACATTGAATTTTGTAATCTCTATGACATAGATGTACCATAAGGAGTCATCCCCTTCAACCTCAAGAGGGCACTTCATTCACTAACGTACATTGGACATTCTAATCCCCAATAGATTGTCTCACATCATACCATACTCATATTTAAAGATATAGAGCCCAATGATCTCCACAATATAAATAGATATGAATCAATAGGAGTCCCGTAAATCAAAAATACATGAAGGTAAAATAAGAGAACTAGAATCGCACCTCTAACTATAGAGGTTCTTGGATCACGATCCAGTTGTGTCTTCTCCACAACAAAAGTATAACTTATACAATGGCCTTGTATCCCTACCTAACTAACCTAACCTAGTTCACCATGTGATGACCAAAAAATTGTATCCTAAATACCATGACCATGACTACCTCCTTGGTCCGAACGGCCTAACAAACATTAGTTCCCTGTCTGCTGAGACACTATTGGTCCTACTCATGAACGTCAAGTCATAGAAGAACACCTATCACCAGCAGCTAGTGAGAAATTCTAACAAAATGTTAATGATAGACCATTGTTCAACATTATTGGAACTCTACAGGGTTTCATAGAAGATTCAGCCCTATATGGACACTCTTCCCACACAGTCATCACACCACATTTGTACCTAAAGGAGTATCCCTCCTACTCATATATCTACTTGTAGGTCACTACGGTGATTCCTACTATTAGTTAGTGGAGTACCCAGTTTGAATTATGAACAACCCTGATTCGCAACTCTAGAATCCCTCCTATTTTTCTCAATGATAATTTCCCGGTTGACTATGGAAGATATGGTAGTCAAACAGAAGATGTTTTCTTGGGATCCGATATGTTGAATCATACCATCCTAATTCTTTATTTCTAGAAAATAATTCATCACCCCCAGAATGGGTGTGGAGCACTACAACTCTGTGAAGTTAGAAGAATATTCCTGACAAAAAATGTACCTTATTTGAGAAACATTAAACTCTCATGAACATTTGATCCTCAATGAATATGGGTAGAAATAGTCCAGAAGTTCTACTAGAAGTCATTCCAATCCATAACTCATTATAATCCCACATGTGATATCTCATCCCACCATCTCTTCACAGAATCTCAAAGCATGTGGGATGAAAGCATTACTATCCTCTCAAGAGGGTCCTCAAGATTCTCGAAGATAAAAAATATGGATTCTAACCATGTCTCTTTAGCATGAGTTTCTCCATCCCCGAAGAATGTGGGAGGATTCTACTGCTAAAAAGCTCGCATAAACTCTTCCACAGACAGGAAATGATGCAGTTTTACCTTGTAGGCCTTCAAGAACAACCTGAAGCATTCTTTGAACTTTTCATCAGAACCTGAGTTTGATATAACAGTTGGTCAACAGAAAGGAATTACGGGCAGAACTGATAGTTGTCCTTGATCTAACATTTCTGATGTCTTGAAATTGTGTTGTAACTAGAGTACAACTAAGGGAAATCTCGGTGGAATATCTCTGCATGGTCATTCACACACCTTTTTTCCAGATTATTAAAAATATAATCATAGAAGTGAATGAAATAAACAGGAGAATAATACATTAATGTTTATCCAAAGTGGTTTACACCACTGTATATCCTTTACATCATGTGTTCCATTAGGTTTCATCATGGTCACGTACCTCTGACAAATATGGTCTTGTAACTCCTATACCCAAGGTGTGTTCATCCTCAGACATGGCATGTACTTGAAATTTTCCCTCTAGTCCATGTTTTTCTACATGGATAAACCACACAGGTCACTCCTAGGTAACACCATAATGCATGATTACCATTGACACAACATGTTCAACTGATAAATTATCCACTCATGCCATTAGTCACACGGTTAGAGACACAGTAAAATTTTACAATTTATGTTCAATCTAGACATGGCGTGTACCACTCGAAATTCATACACCTGTCCAGTTAGTCAAAAGGCTAGATACATAGACTCTATAGAATGACGTGTGATCTGAGTACATGACGTGTTCTATAAAACTATTTCTAACCCATGTCTCTGCCCACAAAATCAGTCACACAGTTAATGACTACATTACATGTATATACAATACACAACATTTACTTAAGAATACTTTTTTCTTCTAGTACAGAAGAACATATGGCGAGTGTTCCTAACATCATATGTCGTGTTGTTAGGGATTTAGAAATTATGTTAGTAAAACCTAACATATACCATTTAAAAACATTATTTTTATTCCAATGAATGAAAAATTCAAACCCATGAGAGCCCATACATCCATGAATCAATGTTTAGCATTATTATTCACACTATACTAGAAAAAATTCAGTTTGATTTCATAAATGATCGACCATATTAAAGACCTAGAGGGAACATAACACTGAACGGGCCTATGTTTTACATCAATAGAAATAATACATTCCATTTTAACAATATCCTTTCAAATTTATTGTATTCTATAAATACATCAATATTAATAACACACATGTCTAGCATAACTTCTATCACAACAACATGCAATCAGTAATGCATCCTAAATGGATAGAATGGAATGCATGACATGTGATATATAACAAGTGCCTATATGATGAATGATATGTAATACCCTCATCTCATCAGGTTACAATAGAAATAAAACCACAATGATATAAATCATAATTGTAAAAAACCAATGTATCACCCAACAGTGAAATCAAATAAACTGTAATAATTAAAAAACAGATAAAAATAAAAAATATAAGTAAACATGGATTTTCCGTAAACAATAATTATCTACTCTTGGGAACAATTTATTATCAACTACCTATTCAATCTTATCTTTATCTATAGGCTCAAAATAGTAAGACAAAGGAGAGAATAAAAGTCCTATGATACCACTTTGTAATGTCCTGAATCCAGGATGCCACCCAAAGGTTCCCCATACCCGGTTGGTCACATTGCCTAAAGAACATTTCCTTGAATGTGATAGGTAGTAGACTAGTAGAAAGGACACTAGATGTGATAGTGGGGAAACAATACCCTCAATGGTAGAGAAACACATCAAAATAACAATATTAAACAACAACGAAATAATTTATACCATAGAACAGATGTAAAAAATGGAAGACTCGTATTAAATAAACAACTTAAGGAAATATATAAATGGTGCATACCCCATATGTCTCGGAAATCATCCAAAGAAATCACAATTTGGGAAATACAGTACTAAACCATGGTAAAAAAAAGGAAATCAAACTCTAGAAACATTGCATGCTTTATCATGGTCTCATGCTCTCCAGCTCGATCAAAAATCACGTATATATTGTATAAATGCGCATAAACATATCTATACCTACAACCATATAATCTGTATGGGATGTAAAGCCTTATATAAATTGGGTGTGAGAAGAATCCCCTTAGGCAACCAACAAAATATCTATTCATAAATGTCAGTAAATATATATAGTAGGCAATATGAAAGATGATGTAATAAACAAGGAAACACTAAAAAGAAAACAGTGCTGTAGTTTTCAATTAAACTCATTTTTATTTTTAAATTAATCAAACCATAGAATAATGAAATCATAATATGTATCATATGATTTATATCCCATGTGTGTTGAAAAAATAGATATCCTAGATGACCATCAGCAATGATGTAATACTGAGTGAAATGTTGTTCTTTGGCTTGGTAGGCTTGTCACAATCAATACATTAGTCACAAGAAACCCTATGGAAAAGTTCTCACATCCTATCCCCTATATTTTAGTATATAATCAATTCAATAAATATCTATCAACCATATATGAAATCCCACATAGTCTAAAAGCTTTTGTGTCACAAAAACAAAGACTCTCTGAGGAAACAGTCACCATCAATTCCCCATGTCCTCTTTTAATGATAAACTACAAACTCTATTAAAAAGCAGTCATCTTAAATTCAACATGTGGTATCATAATGATATACTATAGACACTCTTAGGGAGCACTCACTTTCAATCTCCACTATATTCTTATAATATTAAATAATTTAATAGACACTTTGGGGAATCCCTCAACATCAATTCCCCTATGGTATAACTACACCAGGTTCTCATAGCCATATATAATATAATCGAACAAAAATGATTTAAAATGGCCCATGTATTCTCAACTACTAAAGAGATAAGAAGAAAAAATTCATAAAGTATGCAGTTATAATGAATAAAGATGTAATCAATTCCAACATAACACACAAATCAAGGAAATAAGGTATTTTTAAAAGGAAACCTGGAGAAAACGGTCATATACATTCAACAAGGAAGGTGAACCTATGGGGTGCCCCATAAATATTCAATTTATAATATCATATCTAAGAAAACCCATAATCTATCATTAAATACAAGTGAGTTATTAACAGAGTTCAATTCCATTACACAAATACCCAAACCATGTGTAATTAGCACTTAGTCCTATATATAAATAACTCAAAGAAGAACTTTGAATGGAAACAAACCACCTGTCTTCACATTATATTATGAAAACACTTGATCATCGACCCTTGAATCAGTATAAAAGATTGTAGATCTACCAAATGGTTAAAAACATTCAACCATAGATAACTCAAGAAAGAAGATAAAAAAGGAAGTGAGGATCTAGAAGAAGTAAGGACAAACCAGATGTATTCCGATGAAGTTGATGGAGTTTGAATCAGATCATGGATGGAGAAATGGTGTCTCAGACATTGATCATCACTCTTGGAAACTCATGGATGAAACAAGGTTAAAAAAATATTGTTCTAAAGAATATATGCGACCTAGGTCCAATTAATAAAATAAAAAATACACATCCTTGGTGTGTTTATTTAATGTAAATGCCATGTATATGCCTAAACCGATCCCTTATTTTGGTGGTCCACATGTCCATGTACTTGACTGTTACACTCCATGTACACACCTACACACAACACCATGTACACCGCATTTACACAAGAGTATATGTCGTGTAAATAGAAAATTTTAAACATCATCCTTTTCCTCAGAAACACCCATAATCATGATCCATACATGAAATTAAGATCCTAATTCATACAATATTTTCCATAGTTTTGGATGTTGGGTGTTTTATAGACATTAAATGATGTTATTTCAATGGTTTTTTTGTCTCCCTTAGTATTGGTGGTGAAATATATATATCCATTATATTAGTTGACATAATACTCTACAAACCCATATTGGATGGGTGATCAGAATATAGTGAAGGATAGTGGGGGTATTTTCTCAATAATCATTGTTAGTGGGGATAGATGACTATTTTTCAAATAATAACTTCAGTCTTCTCTTTATTGTATTACTTTTTAGTGAGAAAATGGTTTATATTAATTTATATCTATATAAAGAGTTGTTATAATATAATTGGACCCATATTCTGAGGTCCAATATTGAAATCATGAACTTTACAATTTTGATATTCCTAATGATAATAGTGATGAATTTTTTTACTCTATTCTATACAAAATATAAAGACAATATTAGATGACATACAACCAAAATGATATTTTTAGTTAATATTTTGGTGAATTAAAACAAAACCGTACATAAATAATCACTTTACTTTGAAAGATATTTTATCCCACTTAAACCAATATTTCATTATGAAATTAACAGATCATCATCATCCATATGAAATCCCATCCCCACATAACATTGAAAACATTATTTTTCAAATTTTGGTTAAAAGGAAACATAATAAGTTTGAGTTCAAATGTTTAAAAGGTTTATAATAATAATTAAAAATTAATTTTATAACTGAGAATAAGAATAACATACATTAATAAGTATATAATCAATGTGCATGATTATAAAATATAAATATTTATACCCATTAATAGCTTGACAATCATTGATGAATACTTATCATAAGGAATTAAGAAAACAATGATAAGAAACAATAATCTTGGGAAATGTGATGTAATTGATGATCAAATGAATCCAAATAAACCCATAGAAAACATTGATAAACCATATTTGCATCTTGTAGAAAAATATTATATAGCCCTTATAATTCCCCTAAATAATAATAATTAGAATATCTATATAGATAACATCCTATATAATAATCCAATAAAAAATAATCACCCAATGTATTTGAGCATTATCATGGATCACAAATCATTTATGATATAATAATCCCACCGAACACAATCTATGTGCACCCATGGAATATAATGTCAATGAACCATAACATGAATAATGTATATAGATCATTAATCATAAAAATCTTCTAAAACATAACTATTTATTTTATAACATTGTCAAATGATGTAAAATTAATGGGATTCATGACCATATCCTTAAAACATAATTTATCTATGGAAAAGAAATATGATCCTGGAAAAACATTTTAAAAATTTGTATCCAATGGAATGGTAATAGGATTAATAAAAATATAATTGAAAGAATAATAATTCATCTTGAAATATAAATAAAATGGTATAAATATCAAATATCCCTATTGGTGGATAATTAACAATGAGGGTTATTTTCATTGATGAATGGTAAAATTTTTAAAATATTATTAACATCATTCTTGATGAAAATATCCTTTTAATTAAAAAAATTTTATATAGTAGAAAGAGTTTCCAATATTATTTTATTTAAATACCAATTTTAAAAACACAAATTATTAAAAAAAATATTAAAAATAATTTTTATTAAAATAATTTCATTAAAATTTAAGGGGGAACATAAAATAAATAATGGTCATGATTGAGGCTAAATCCATTTATGTCATACATGTTTAATGAAAATTCCTTGTTTACTATAAAATGGTTATAAGAGTGCCATGGTTAGAAAGATACAAGAATAGTACATTAAAATGGATATTATAATGAATATTAAAAAAACAATTTTATAAAACAATTTAAAATTTTAAAATTTATTTTTACATCATTTTTGAATACATGGTTTTTGAATAAAATAGATTCCTAAACGAATAGACAAACAATGTATGATTTTCTTAGAAACATTTTATCAGTTTTTTGATGTACCAAGGATTGAGTTATTGGTAATGAATGGTTAATTTTCATTAAAAAATATGATAATATATTTAATGAACATAATAGGATTTCATCATCATATACTTAATAATAAACACTCTTAAAAAATAAAGAGATTTCAACAAAATTAACTCAACAAGTAGAAAATTTTGAATCAAAATTTCCAAAGAGGAATTAAGTTAAATATAACATAATTTATCATTAAAATAATTATATTGATTATGTAAATTGTATAAAGGGGAATTATATAAACATCATATAATAATATTGGGGCAGAACTATAATATGTTTCAAGGATGGAATACTGAGGCACAAGTCCCTTACCATTTTGGTAATAATTAAACTGGAGACACCATGAAATTGAGATTGAAAAATGGAAATTTAACTACAGATACATTTTTGTAAAATAATAATAAAATAAATATATCGTCATTATTTACACCGAACAATAGTAATAAGTGATAACTATGGTTTATATATATCATAAAAATAAAATTGAGCTGATAAAACCCATTAACATGAATGTTATTTGTCACACATGTTCATTATCCCCAGTAATAATAATAAAAGGATAACTATTTATATTATTGATAAAATATTAAAATTTCATTATTACATTCATTTAAATGATAAATATGATATATATAATTATATAATTAGTTATGATTATGTCGAATGTTTTGGCCATATTGGGCATATATGTCAAAAAAATAAATTTTTAGGTTGATTATAGTAAAATTGGTAAGTATTAAAAAAACAAAAATTAATAATATTTAAACAGCATTCATATTTATACAAAAAATTATACTTTTGAAAGAAATCCGAAAATACTCTTATAAAAAATGAACTAACGATACGATCATGGATATGGTAGGATGTATATATGAATGAGTGCCTACTCAATTTATGAATGATCATTATAGAAATTTGATAATTAATATTTTTTATTTATTTATTAATAATTAAATAATAATAAAAATATATTTAATTATGTATACTTATATAAAAAATATTTGTTATTTTAAAGGAATAAAATTGATTTTGAGGTGGTGGTAGTCCACATATCCACGAATGACATTATCAAATTTTCAATGTGTGAAAAATGTAACACAAAAATCGAGATTTTATATTTAATGAACGAAATATATGTCATAAATATAATAATTATTTTTTAAAATAAAATATATTCATTATATTTCCCATTTTTAATTTCCATGTAACATATTAGTGAAAAAAACTTCACATAGGTTAATTAAGACACAGTCCTCCATTCACATGAATGATGACATCTCAACCTATTTGTTTGATGTGTTTATGATATTAGGAAGAAATAACATAAAATATATATATATAATTAATGTACATCGGTAATTATATAATCATAACATAAGAATAATTCAATGTGGTGGAAATGAGAAAATACCGAAATTATTGTTTGTGATTATTTTATCTTCATGGGGTAACACAATTTGGATTGAAACAAATTAATTCCATTGATTAATTCATTCCAATGTGGGGATTCAGTTTAATATGATAGAATTTGGGATGTAATTTGGTATATTTTTGGTTACCCAATGGGTTTGAGAGGTGTGAATATGTGAGTGATGTGAGTTCCCTTTTATAATTAATGATGAGTGGAAATCCTTTAAATACTCAATCACATTCACTATTTGGAGGTATAAACTAACATAATTGTGTGAAAAAACAATATTAAATGTGGTCAGGGGGAATTTTGTTGCATAAAACCTCTACTGAAAAATTGAAAACATGTTTTAATAAATTTCTTCCATAACAACTATTTTTCTTAATATTTTTTATTCTATTTTTTAATTCAAGTAATTACTTTTCAATCATAATTAATATTTCTTAATAATTTTAAATTAAATTGAGAGTTATTATAATATTTATATCATCTTATTATAAATAATAAATACAATTTATCAAATACACCGAATAATTATTTTGAAAAGTTTCATTAGCACAAGAGTCGGTAATGGGGAAAAACTATTTCATAACCATAACTGTAATTATATATTTTTTTAATTAAGGGTATATATTTTCATCATATGGGATAAATTTATCCATTAATGTACCATGATAAATATTTATTGACATTTAAAAATAACATTTATATGGTTGTATTCTTTTAATTTTAATTTATTTAATAAAATATCAATTATAATAAAAAACAATTAATGTCAATTTTGACATTATTCATTTAAATTAAATTTAATAAATAAAATTATAATAATATAATTTGAATTTTTTAGGTTAAAATTGTAGTCACAAGATATATTAATCTAAAAATAATAATTGGTGAATGAAACTCATTCAATTTACTTCAATTTTAATGTTTTTGTTTAATTTATTTATTTTTAATTTTAAAATAAATGAACACTGTGTTGGCATTTCATAAGCATTTTAAATAATTATATGAAATATTAATATTAAATCTAACTTATCATGATTAAAATCATTTATAATTTATAAGGATATATATAACAAATAAGATATTGTTTTCCCCATCCCTAAAAACTATATATATTAAATTGAAAAAGGTGTCATTCATTCATATTCATCACTTAACATCTTATATGGTTTACATTAATTGAATAATTTCCCAAAAACTCATATATATATATATATATAATGTTCATGAAGATATAAATATTTTTATCTAATGGGGATCGAACATGTGTTTATATCATTGTTCCCCTAAATTGAAATGTTTAATCCTTTGCTATAAACATTTTTACATTAATAGTTGTAATTAGATTTATTGGGTGTAACTACTCTCTTTAGTAAAAAATGAATTTTCCTTATTTGATATTATAATTTATTAATATTATATATATGGAATATATTTTTCAAATATTAACTCGATTAATTAAAAAAAAATATTTAATATTAATCCCATAGACATGGGGAGACATCTTTTTTTAATGATGAGTATTTATTTAGAAAAAGTTGTTCAAATATTTACATAATGACTAATAATAATCAATTATTAAAACAAATTTAATATTTAAAGATATATACTATTAAAATATATTATATAATATTTCCCATGATGTATTATTTTAATTAATTATAAATGAGAATCATAATGCACTTTGAAATAATTTTTTAGAAGTCCATATTTTTAAAACTAAAATAAATTTATACTAAGACCCAAAAAAGGTGATTCAAACATGCTTAACTGGAATAAAATTTAAAAAAAAATTTTAAATAGGTTACATTGAAACATTTTCAATAAATATTGGTGGGTTTAAATTAATTAATTAATAAATAATATAGGCTTTTTATAAAATGGATGTATTTATTACTATTCATAGGAAAATCTATATTTTTAAAAAAATAAAAAATTAAAATAAAATTAATGTTTTATATTATTATTATAAAAAATATCTTAATTTTATGAACTTTTTTTTCTAAATGATAAAATATTTTATAAATTTTTTCATGAAATCAAGTAGAAATCATTTTTGAAATTTTATTTTGAACTATAAAAAACATTACTAAAAATAGATTGATTATTTGATAAATATTTTTGAATAATATACATTTATTAAGAATTATATATATGTTTAATTATTTAATACAAATCAATGCTTTCGATTTAATAGCTATATAAAAATTATAATATATCATGGGTCAACAATATTTAAAGTTTCCATTATAATACACCATCAAATATAAATAATATCCGGGATGCGTGTAGAAGAAAATAAACTATTGGTTTTATGTAACATAGAAAAAGGTATCGTTATCTTTTTGTATATTGAATATAAATTTATTTTTTATAAAAATTTGTTGTGTTACTTCCTCCCCAATTAAATAAAATGTGTCCTCAAAATATTATCATTTTCTTGGTAATCAAATGATTAACATTTGACAATTCTTATATCATAAACCCTTAGATTAAATAGGTTAATAGAACTTTCGATAAAAAATATTTAAGGGAAATTTAAATTTTCATATTTATTAACACATAACTTGGTTTTAAAATAAGATAACAGATGTGGTAATAGAGGAAAAGTTTAAATAATTATATACAGTGTGTAACGACCCGAGAAACCCTGTTTTTTTTTCAAGTGAACCATCAATCAATAACAAAAAAAAACAAATGGATGAAAATTCCTTTTATTCAAATAATCAACCATTCGGCTACAACATTCACTGACCAAACGAAAAGATAAATTAACTGCAAATTCCAACTAAGAACCCGATTACAATGATGGGGAGACTGCTTAAAACTACTAGGAGCCCGAGAATGCGGTAGGGATTTCGAGCATCCATCATAAGGAACATAAGGATTTCTGAAGCCACCGTGACCGTGCTCAGCACCAAGAGGATCACTCGAACCATCTATTCTTCTCCTTCAGTCACTTGGGGTATGGGACACCCGAGACCAAACCTTTATTTTTATAAGCACCCTGATCTGACCATTGAGCACCAATGGTAATAAATATAGTCGTTGGCTCTCTCCTGTTTTATTGTCTTTTAAATTTTTTATTTTTAATTATAACCGTTGAACTAAGAATTGAATACCCCGGCTGGTTCAAAATGATTAAGCATGATATTTGATGTAAACAAACAACAAATAAATAATAATAATGTAGCTGCTTTTTGTTATATGAAAAGGATATATTTTTATACATATATTAATATATATTTCAAAATGGTGGGAATAAATACTGTCTTTCTACTGAAATATAAATATTTTATCTAACATAAGCAAGTAAAGCTTTGTTTTATTGAAATCTTGTGGGGTTTTATTTTATTTTAAGTCTGAATAAGTATGTGAAAACCCTTGGAATATATTTATATATGTATACATGAACATATATGTTAAACTTCTAGAGTTGCAAATAAATAAAGATGTTTATATGTTAATTTTATCATTTTTGGAAATAATATCAAAAAATTTGGTTTCTTATGTCGCGTAATTTCTATTTCAATACATATTTAATGATATAGTTATTCAATGTCCCCACCTTCAAAAAAAAGTTAAATAATTGTAGTTTAAATAATAATAACCGCATATAATTAATCAACAACAAATATTAACCATGCATAAAACAATAAAGTTTATAAATAATTGAAGTATAAATAATAATAAAGTTTATAATAGGCATATATAAAAAAAAGCGAAGAATTTCATTCAAAAAAAAACAAACGCGGAAAGGGGGGGGGAGACCGCGTTTTTTTTAAGCCGCTTCACCTGGGCCGTCCGATCATCCTCCCCCTGATCGCGGCCGTCTATTCCATTTAATGTCGCGCTGCAATCCAGCCGTACGATCATCCCCAAGATGTTCCCGACCGTCCGTTCTTTTTCCGGATTTCTTCCTACTCACGCCGCGTTTCTTCTTCTTCTTCGTTGCGCAGCTATACCAGTAGGGTGTAGGATGTCTTCTTAGTCTCGTAGGCCAGACAGTAGACCTCTTTTTCCCCTCTTTTCCACAGGTTGACACCGACTTTGCATCGGGCTGAAGAATCTCCCGAAGTCTTCTTCTTCTTTATTTTTTTTTAAACCCCTGTTGCACCGAAGGCCGAAGGGCTGCGTCCGATCTCCTTTGATCTCTCCGACCTCCAGACGCCGTCGGTGCTCCAGTCTTCCTTCTCCTCCTCCTCATCAAACAGGTAAGGGACAAACTCAGTTTCTAACTTCTGGTTTTAAAATTCGGTCTTCATATAGATATAAGTATATTTGGGTTATGTATATATATATATGTGTGTAAAACTTCTATGTTTATACCTCATGTCTCTCATGCCTCGTTTTTGTTCTCTCCTCCTATCCAAGATAAGGTAAGGGTCGGTTCCATTCTTTTAGGTTATGCAAGCTTCAGTTTTCACTTAAATGTATATATACGTTGTATATATAAATGTGTATACCATCTACATTATATACCTTCAGTTTCATTTGCCTCGACTACATCCCCTCTCCAAGCAAAGAAAGAATCCTGTTTTAATTTCGGTTGGGTTTTGACAAGATTCGGTTTTATATAAATATGTATATATTCATGTATACATATATATACGTTTCTAGTATGTGTGAACCTGGTGCGAACCTAGAATTTGAGACCTCTTTCTCGGCTTGAAGAACCGAATAGTGGGTAAAGGGGAAGATCCCTCTTTCGGTTTCGTTTTCTCTGGTTTTAGTACACTATATTTTATATACACCGTACATAAATATATATGTGTATAAAAATTTACATCAAGGGATTAAGAACAGGTTACCACTATTTTCTTCATCCAGAATTCGATCACGTTAAAGGCAGTTTTCTCTTAGAGTTCATTTTAACTCAGTTTTAATGTTATACACATTGTGTATATAAATGTATATATATATATATATATTTATATACACAGAATTATAAGAGGATATATGCAAATATACAATTCTTCTTTTTGTGTTTATAACCTTGATTTTTATTTCGCCTATAAACATGATGTTTTTGGGTAATTTTACGAACATGCAAATTCATGCAAGTATATGAAGTATATTGATATATACATATATACATGCGATTATATCAATGTGTATGTACACCAATGTGAACTTGGTTCTTTTATTTTGTAATTTATTACAGTATAGCATGATGAACTTTATGGGATGGTTTGATTTCAAAATTATTCTTGCAACTGAGAACATCCATTTATCACCGCTTGGGATAAATGAGGAATTTTTTTGTTTGTGAAAATGGTTAGTATGGACTCATTGAACTTGTACAAATTCATACATGTATTCATAGGTATGTAATCATATTTATTTAAAGTGCTAATAAAAGTGTTTTTATAAGACAGTTTTGGGTAAAAACCCTCAATATCTATTTATCATTATATGTGTAAATGACCATGCTTTAATTGGGTACTATGATGTTATGTAATGCTCATTATCTTGAAACCCATGTTTTTAAATATAAGGTAACGTTTTATGTGCACGGAATTTTAGCATGCATGTCATTATGTTTTTAATGATTAAACTATTCTCATGTAATGAATAAGTATGTGAAAATGGGGTTTAATTACGAATGCATGAAACCCTATGAATGAATGACCATGTCAGGATATGTGAGGGATGTATAGGACTTACATGTGATGGGTGCGCCCGGAATTATATAGCGCAACAAGAATGATGTGACGGCTGCGCCCGGAATTATACAGTGCTCCAATGCATTGGGTAAAGTAAGAGTCTCATGAGACGAACATGTGCGACGGTCTTGGTAGTTAGCCTTGACTTGTGCTAAGGAAATAGGGTGGGCAGTGAGCCTTGACCTGTTAAGTATGTTATACGGTGTTGATGAAAAGTCTTGACAAAGTCTAGGATTATACATTCCCTCTGCATATAATGATAAAGGTTAACCAGGGGTTTGTTCAACTAACAGGACAACCCCTAGCTGAATGCTCCCAAGATCATGAAAACGTACTTTATGCAACAAGAAATGTTTTCATATGGTAAACTGTTAGACGATCTGCATTTTACTCAAGAACCATGATATGCGTGTTTTCCCTACTTAGCCATAGAATTCTTTTAGAATTAAAGTAACCTTATTTTAACATTATGCATTGTTTATTCTTTTTATATTGCGCACTCTGATCATGTTTACATTAAAGATCATTATAAGTACGTGCTTCTCTGTGAAAGTGGTTTTCAAAGAAAGATGGATTTCATGTTTTAAGAAAAGATAATGTTTTGTTTAGAAAAGTCTTTTATTCTCTTCAAAAGAACTTCTTAAAGAAAGGATTTCCTAAATTTTTTTAAAACCCCTTACTGGGAATTTTTGCTCACCCTACGATTTGTTTAAAAATTTTCAGGCATGGTTGGTACCAATGGTTGTTAATTGGAAGCAGCTGGTTTCCCAGAATCCTGAGCCTCACGATCTTCTGTAGAAATGAGACATGATATTTTATTTGTAATGATGTAATGTTAAGTGTATCATGTCTCATTAAGAACCCTGGTTTTGGGGGTCGCTACAGTTGGTATCAGAGGATGGGTTCAGGAAACGCTGGAAAACCAGGTGATATAAATATATTACTAAGACTAACTAAGTAAAAATGTTATAACTATCAGATGGCTGATTCACCTACCGACCTTTTGTCACTTCCAACTGAGGCTCTAGAAAACATTATATCTCTAGACAGTCGCGAGAACTTTCTAAACTATGCCCAAATTCGCATGACGTGTAAGCACTTGTACGATGTGTCAAACTCATCTAGGGTGCTTAGTCTCCACCAGGGATTGGGGATGGATTATCTACAAATGATGATGACCCAATTTCCCTCCTATGCACGTCGGGGAAGATATCACTAAGGAATATTCCAAGTGTTTACTACTGGCGAGGAATTTGGCACAATGCTTGATAACCCTTTTCAAGAAGCTGCTGCTGCCGGAGACCTCCGAGCGGCTTACCTGTGCGAGATCTTGCACTATGGCTTCTGGGGCCAGTTAATGGACTTTGGAGCATTGGAAAATGAGTCCACACGTGTGTCTCTTAGGAAAGAAGTGTACACCGTTGTTTCCCAACTCCACACCCCTCACGCTAAGCACAAGAGGCGTTATAAATGGTCCAATGAGTTTAGTCTTATCTGTTCATCCTGTGTGTGGTTTGAAGAGTTAGGAAGTTTTTCCAGTCTTTGTGGTGTACGTCTTGTAAACTCAGAATTTTCTGTGTAAACTTTTCATAAATGAAAGTTCCTTGTTTCCTTTCATGTATTCACCATATCTATGTTGTTAAGAGTTTCCCTTCGATGTTTGTTTTCAGATGGCTGGAAAAACGAAATTCTCATCCCTGCCCGATGAGCTAGTAGAAGTCATCTTGATCAAGGCATGCATGGTGGATTACCCGTCCTTTCTCCACCTGTGAGGGTCCTTCCAGCATTTGCTCAATTTAGCAAACGGTCCAGATATTCTTCGGCTATGTCAATAGAATGATCGCGTCTTTCACCTCATCGCTGCTGCTCAACTCCCTTGCTATAGGCGAAGGGGAATGTACTTTGATGGCTTGTTCCAATGTTTCACTCTGGCACAAAACTTTTCTGCCAGAGCGTGTTTCCTCGTGGCCGCCCAGGATGGGCAGCTCAGTGCAGCTTATATGTTCCATGTCCTGAACCTTATTCTCCTCAACAGCATCATCCCTCTCGACTACCTCGAACAGGATGTGGCCAGAAGAGTCATCAGGGAGTTCATCTACTCGGATGTTTCCAAGCTTTGGATCGCACGAGCCTCCCTTTGGAAGCCCGTGTGCAGTACACACGAACAGGAGTTCAAGGAGCACTGTTCAAGGTGAATCTGGACTAGGGAAATAGAAGAGTTGTGTTCCAAGTTTGGTGTCCAGTTAACCAAGCCAGATCCACTGTTTTGGTAGAGTTGTACTTATGGGGTTTTTAGTTTTCCTCTTTTTATGATAGAATTGCGAGGGCACAATTCTTTGAAGGGGGAAGTAATGTAACGACCTGAGAAACCCTGTTTTGTTTTTTTCACGTGAACCATCAATCAAAAAAAAACAAATGGATGAAAATTCCTTTTATTCAAATAAGAAACCATTCGGTTACAACATTCACTGACCAAACGAAAAGATAAATTAACCGAAAATTCCAACTAAGAACCCGATTACAATGATGGGAATACTGCTTAAAACTACTAGGAGCCCGAGAATGCGGTAGGGATTTCGAGCATCCATCATAAGGAACATAATTATTGCTGAAGCCACCGTGACCGTGCTCAGAACCAAGGGGATCACACGAACCATCTTTTCTTCTCCTTCAGTCACTTGGGGTAAGGGACACCCGAGACCAAACCTTTCTTTTTATAAGCACCCCGATCTGACCGTTGAGCACCAACGGTTATAAATATAGCCGTTGGATCTCTCCTGTTTTGTTGTCATTTAAAGTTTTAATTTCCAATTATAACAGTTGAACTAAGAATTGAATACCTCGACGGGTTCAAAATGATTAAGCGTGATATTTGATGTAAAAAAACAATAAATAAATAATAATAATGTAGCTGATTTTTGTTATATGAAAAGGATATATTTTTATACACATATATATATATATATCAAAATGGAGGGAATAAATACTGTCTTTCTACTTAAATATAAATATTTTATCTAACATAAGCAATCAAAGATTTGTTTTATTGAAATCATGTGGGGTTTTATTTTATTTTAAGTCTGCCTAAATATGTTCAAACCCTTGGAATATATTTATATATGTATACATGAACATATATGTTAAACTTCTAGAGTTGCATATAAATAAAGATTTTTATAAGTAAATTTTATAATTTTTGGAAATACTGTCAAAAATTGTGGTTTCATGTGTCACGTAATTTCTTCTTCAATACATATTTAATGATATAGTTATTCAATGTCCCAACCTTAAAAAAAAGTTAAATAATTGTAGTTTAAATAATAATAACTGCGTATAATTAATCAACAACAAATATTGACCATGCATAAAACAATAATTTTTATAAATAATTTAAGTATAAATAATAATAATGTTTATAATAGGTATATATAAAAAAAAGAGAAGAATTTCTTTCAAAAAAAAAGAAACGCGGAAAGTGGGGGGGGGAGACCGTGTTTTTTTAAGCCGCTTCACCTGGTCCGTCCGATCATCCTCCCCCTGATCGCGACCGTCTATTCCATTTAATGCCGCGCTGCAATCCAGCCGTCTGATCATCCCCAGGATGATCCCAGCCGTCCGTTCTTTTTACAGATTTCTTCATACTCGCGCCGCGTTTCTTCTTCTTCTTCGCTGCGCAGCTGGACCAGTAGGGTGTAGGATGTCTTCTTCCTCTTGTAGGCCGGCCAGTAGACCTTGTTTTCCCCTCTTTTCCACAGGTTGACACCAACCTTGCCTCGGGCTGAAGACTCCCCCAAAGTCTTCTTCTTCTTCATTGTTTTTTTAAACCCCCTGTTGCACTGAGGGCCGAAGGGTTGCGTCCGATCTCCTTTGATCTCTCCGACCTCCTTACGTTGTTGCTGCTCCAGTCTTCCTTCTCCTCCTCCTCATCGAATAGGTAAGGGACAAACTCAGTTTCTAAAGTTTTGGTCTTAAAATTCGGTCTTCATATAGATATAAGTATATTCGTGTTATGTATATATATATATATAAATGTAAATCTTCTATGTTTATACCTCGGGTCTCTCATGCATCGTTTTTTCTCTCCTCCTATCCAAGCTAAGGGTTGGTTCCTTTTTTTTAGTTTATGCAAGCTTTGATTTTCACTTAAATTTATATATACATTGTATATATATGTGTGTATACCATCTACATTATATGCCTTCAGTTTCTTTTGCCTCGACTGCATCCCCTCTCCAAGCAAAGAAAGAATCATTTTTTAATTTCGGTTGGGTTTTGAGAAGATTCAGTTTTATATAAATATGTATATATTCATGTATACAAATATATACGTTTCTAGTATGTGTGAACCTGGTGCGAACCTAGAATTTGAGACCTCTTTCTCGGCTTGAAGAACCGAATAGTGGGTAAAGGGGAAGATCCCTCTTTCAGTTTCATTTTCTCTGGTTTTAGTACACTATATTTTATATACACCTTACATAAATATATATGTGTATAAAAATTTACATCAAGGCATTATGAACCAGTTCCCACTATTTTCTTCATCCAGAATTCGATCAGGTTAAAGGCAGTTTTCTCTTAGAGTTCATTTTATCTTAGTTTTAATGTTATACACATTGTGTATATAAATGTATATATATATACATTTATATACACATAAGTATAAGAGGATATATTCAAATATACAATTCTTCATTTTGTGTTTATAACCTTGATTTTTATTTCACCTATAAACATAGAGGTTTTGGGTAATTGTACG
The DNA here is from genome assembly GCA_963277665.1 of Viscum album. Lineage (NCBI taxonomy): Eukaryota > Viridiplantae > Streptophyta > Magnoliopsida > Santalales > Viscaceae > Viscum > Viscum album. The sequence goes on along the minus strand of OY728146.1, from coordinate 548,254,304 downwards.
AACATGCAATATCATGCAAGTATACGAAGTATATTGATATATACATATATACATGCGATTATATCGATGTGTATGTACACCAATGTGAACTTGGTTCTTTTATTTTGTAATATATTACAGTATAGCATGATGAAATTTATGGGATGGTTTGATTTCAAAATTATTCTTGCAATTGAGAACTTCCATTTATCACCGCTCTGGATAAATGAGGATTTTTTTTGTTTGTGAAAATGGTTAGTATGGACTCCTTGAACTTGTACAAATGCATACATGTATTCATAGGTATGTCCTCATGTTTATTTAAAGTGCTAATAAAAGAGTTTTTATAAGACAGTTTTGGGTAAAAACCCTCAATATCTATTTATCATTATATGTGTAAATGACCATGCTTTAATTGGGTACTACGATGTTATGTAATGCTCATTCTCTTGAAACCCATGTTTTTAAATATAAGGTAAGTTGTTATGTGCATGGAATTTTAGCATGCATGTCATTATGTTTTTAATGATTAAACTGTTCTCATTTAATGAATAAGTATGTGAAAATGGGGTTTAATTAAGAATGCATGAAACCCTATGAATGAATGACAATGTCAGGATATGTGAGGGATGTATAGGACTTACATATGACGGGTGCGCCCGGAATTATATAGCGCAACAAGAATGATGTGACGGGTACGCCCGGAATTATACAGCGCTCTGATGCATTGGGTAAAGCAAGAGTCTCATGAGACGGACATGTGCGACGGTCTTGGCAGTGAGCCTTGACTTGTGCTAAGGAAACAGGGTGGGCAGTGAGCCTTGACCTGTAAGGTATGTTATACGGTCTTGATGAAAAGTCTTGACAAAGTCCAGGATTATACATTCCCTCTGTATGTAATGATAAAGGTTAACCAGGGGTTTGTTCAACTAACAAGACAACCCCTAGCTGAAAGCTCCCAAGATCATGAAAATGTACTTTATGCAACAAGAACTGTTTTCATATGGTAAACTGTTAGATGATCTGTATTTTACTCAAGAACCATGATATGTGTGTTTTCCCTACTTAGCCATAGAATTATTTTAGAATTAAAGTAACCTTGTTTTAACATTATGCATTGTTTATTCTTTTTATATTGCGCACTCTGATCATGTTTACATTAAAGCCCATTACAAGTACGTGCTTCTTTGTGCAAGTGGTTTTCAAAGAAAGATGGATTTCATGTTTTATGAAAAGATAATGTTTTGTTTAGAAAAGTGTTGTATTATATTCCGAAGAACTTCATTAAGAAAGGATTCCCTAAAAATGTTTTAAAACCCCTTACTGGGCATTTTTTCTCACCCTACGTTTTGTTTAAAATTTTTCAGGCATGGTTGGTACCAATGGTGGTTAATTGGAAGCAGCAGGTTTCCCATAGTCCTGAGCCTCACAATCTTCTGTAGAAATGTGACATGATATTTTATTTGTAATGATGTAATGTTAAGTGCATCATGTCTCATTAAGCACCCCGGTTTTGGCGGTCGCTACACAGTGGTTGCACTTATTTATAAAAACCATGGGTCTCATTAATTGAAATTTAAGGGCCTCAAAACCATAACACTCTAATGATTAAAAATAAAATTGTTTCATTATAAATGAATGAATTATAATTATACTATTTTTAGGATCTGTTTCTTTGATTAAAGTAATCATAAAACCATCTTAATAAAGGGAATATGAAAATAAACATATACGATCAATTAATGAAATTCTAACATAGTTAAATATTTTTCTCTAAATGACGTCTATCAAAGATGATTCTTTTATTCTGAAAAAATGAAAATGAAAATTTAGAAACCTCATAAACATTAAAATAATAAAAATATATTCCTCATTTATTTAATCATTAAAAAAATAAAAACAAAATTTACCACTTATTGAGATAATTCAAAAAATAAAAAATAATCAGTATGATACAATAATATTAAATATTAAAAATTAATACCTGAAGTCTAAATTAAGTTACATCATAGTAAAATATATATAAAGTCAATAAATATTTTCCTTACTAAGTAGGAAATTAATTGATTAGAATGATTTGATCATGCGTACATATAATATAAATCAACTATTATCTGTCAAATGAAATTAAATATGTTTCCAAAATAAACACAATATTTACTTGTAAAAATCACTTATTATCCAAGACATCATGTATGCTAGTGGTAAAAGTGAAAATCATATTATCCTTCAGTCATATGTTTAATCCCCATCTCCTGGGTTCTCACCCAACTTATATGATGATCAAAATTTAATCATTAAGAATTATTCCTCTCTAAAAAAACATCATATTGATCCTAGGCGTTATAAATACACTAAATAAATAAAATGTCTACAAAAATTTCTTTAATAAAATCAAAATGGTTTCTAATGAAAACTCGAAATGTGGTATCTTAGACTTAGAAATTATGGTCAAACAAATCGAATATACCAATGAAGGAATCTGTAATTATGAAGATAAAATACAAAACAAACTGAATCAACAAATTTATCTGAACATACCATTGAAAAAAATTATAACAGCCCATGACCTGCACTCCATCATCATGTGTTAAAATCATAAAATTTACCTTTTCATATTTGATGAAGATAATTGTGAAAAAAAACATCCCTCTAAACATCATAATAATCAATGGCAAAAATACATCAATGATAACTACAATGTCCAGTTAGGGTTATAGTTTTAGTTAATAAGAAGAAACTAATACATAATAAAATCCGAGTTCATTAATTGAACATTCCCCCCCCCCCAAAACATTACTTTTACTTTTACTGTTTAATAGTTTATCATTACCCATTTGAAAACACTGATAGTTATAACTAGTTCGTCATATTTCTTTAGAACCTTGGTAAAATGAAACATCAGTACAATGAGATAGAATTTTATTAAAGGATAAACATAATCAACTAAAAACTAATATAAATAGTTATGATAAGAACTAAATAATGCTATAATGACATAATAAAAATCAATAATCATAACATATGAATATTCTGAACCACAAATAATTGGATCATTAAACATTAAAACATAGAATAATGAATTAAAATTTAAAAATCCACAAAAATAAATAACCATGTTCGATGTGATATAAATAATTATCATCTTAAGTATAGGAATCCTGTAGAATTCAAATAAAAACATATTGGTATTTTAGATCATCATCTCATAGAAACCATAGAGATCCCATGCCAATAAAATGATATGATAATTTCTAGAAAGAAGAGTTTCAATATAATTCTATAGATAAGATAATAAGTAACCAAGGAATTGGACCAATATCATGGTGAAACCATATTCTATGCTATAAAGATATCACCAAATGATATCTAGGCACACCAATAGAACCAATGTGGAAACCATCGCCAAGGTTATTGAAATCTCCCAAAAATAGGAGGCACTACCATTTTTATGGTCACTAAGATTAAGAGATATGTTGTATAAACCAAAAAAAACTAAAAATAAAATATAAATAATGAAACCAAAATCCATCCACCATGAATATATAACGTAATGCTGCAGAAAATAATAGAAATCCTCTATGGTAATTAACATAATAAAACTAAGAAGAAAAATAAAAACCTTCCCCAGTGTCCCACCTAATTTCTCCCAGCACGGTCCACATATTCTCCCTAGGAACCTAAAAATAGTTATATATTTATATACAGTGAGCATGCATGTATAATCAGAAGAGAAGAAAAAAGACACCAATGCATGAGAGAGGGAATAATACTAATTAACCTATGAGAAAACATTAGAAATTCAAAAGAACATAACATGTTTTACTATTCCCCCCCCCCCCCCGCAACACAATGGTATGCTCACCAAATATAACAAGTAAAGTAATTTAATATAATAATCACATCCATATTAGGGCACCCTGCACTGCATCACATTGGTTAACTGAAACATACTGATGCATCTACCACTTTTAGAAGCCCCATTGTCAAAACATGCCCACATAGAAATGGGCCCAAAACCACCCTCATCCTACAAATTGATACATGAGCCACTACCACACTACAATTCTCCCCGTAGACACCCAGACCTCACACATAACACACCCAGATCGAAAACTCATGGTCCTCATCCCGATGACACCAATGAGACAAACCAAAACTCACACAACTAGTGCTGTATATCTAGTAACAGTCCTGAAGCCATTAAATCCATCCTAACAATTCCAGGGTGGTAAAATCCTAAAGAGGATGTAGAGAGGAGCCAATATCCATCCTCCATTACAATTGTGTTGTTCAGTACATAGTGGATATCACTGGTGGGGTGCGTATAGAAAACACAAGGAAGTACATGTATATAATTAGGTAATGAATACTGAAGCCAACATATGGGATTTCAAAAAAATATTATCATACCTCACAAAATAGCCCTTACTGCCACCTCTAAATGAAGGTATCACCAAAAATTATGGTCTCATTCGTACGTCGAAAAATACCCCCAACTGACTCATTTTACCAATTTTCATTCATCATTTATAAATTTATTCATTTATTTATTCCATCCCTACCCAGGAAACTAACACACAAAACATCTACAACCATTCGTAGAAGGATACCTGACACTAAATATACAATATAATAAAAAACACTACAAATAACCTACTTCATTATTCCTCCCTATTTTAGCAAACATTTGTATTATGAAACTACCAACATCATTCTTCAATTAAATGTATCAATGTCTTTCCTATCAAATGGTAATTCCCCATCACACAACATTACAAAAACATGTAGAAGCACTATTCCACACACCACATTTATCACACCCATAACATGAACACGACAAAACCCAACCCAACAGCCCCGCTGCCCAACCACTGCCCAGAAGTTGTCCCAATGATTAACAAGACCATCCATTCCACAATCAATCAATCACTCAAAATGAGATACTATCACACCACCAATACATCCCCACATATATCCATATAATAAAACTACCCAATCCCTTACAAGGAACAAAACCCAATAGAACATAGTACACATATACACCTATCAAACTCAGTGTATTCATATTTAGTGCAGAATATTCTTTAAATCCAATTGATATATAATGGTGATAACACAATGTTTTCCATCCTGGGGAATCCATTTCATTTAACTGGCTATATGATATTAATAATATTTATATTTAGAGAAATTATGCACTATGAAACAATAATAATTTTGATGCATCACCCATACACATGAAAAGACCACCAACAAGAATGATTATCTGAAGCTACACAACAACAATAGATCATATCATGAATAAGAATGTAAAATAATGTTTGCAATACACATAAATCTACTACCACCCCATTATCATGATTGCACCAGCATTTATCTTTTTTAAAATATGGATTCAACAGTTTTCACAAAGGATCATTATTATGCACACCCTACATGATACACATTTAGAATAGAGATGATGTAAATCCCTACATGAAAAGAATAGATAAAAATTTCATCAATGTGTCAAAAACCTGAGGTTTGCACTAGCTATACAATGGAATCCACAGTAAACATAATCGATGTCTATTGCAAAACACGTGACTCCAAGGGGAGGAATAGATCTAGTCATTTTAAATAAAAAAATAAACACACATGGGAAACTATATAAGTTTAGAATTCCTGAATCCTATATTAATAAGACATAAAACAATTTCATGAATGTGGGATTGTTGTAATGATTACGTAGTTGGACTATCTCAAAGTCCCCATTCAATTAGGATATTTAAGTCATAATTGATAAACTTTGTAACAATTTAAGAAATTCATACACAAGGATAAAAATCAATTTACTTTAAATACAATATTAGAGGGTGAAACTATAAAAATTTGGGAAACTATAAATGATTCCCTAATGTGGGAGTCACTGAAACTAACAGTGTGTCACATATGGGTGAGTTGTTGATAGTGTCTACGAGTCACTAAAGGGTGAGTAATTGATAGTAAGCCAGCACTACTGATATATAGTCACTAAATATAAGCGACCAATGTGACCTATCGATGCCTGAATCACTGATGCCCTGACTCCATGACACTGATGCTCGAACCAACTGACACCAACGCCCTAACTCAACATTGTCTCTCCGACCCACCGTCACTGACACCCTAACTCAAAAAAAATGATTCCCTAACTCAATGACACTCACTTCCTGACTCACCAACACCAGCCTCATGACTCACTGACAGCGACGCCCTGACTCTCCCTCACCAACACACAGAGTCCTCGATTAAAGAACTGCTAATTAAGAATACTCTTAAAATGAGGCACCATTACATCGTTAATCACCCCAAACATTGGATTTTGAAAAATAATGAACCATAGAGGTCCATGATATCACATAAAATACCTCTCAATCAATTCTAGTCCACAATAATTCAAAACCAACCCCAAAATAATGAGGGGTATGGACAACCACCCTTTATGAAACCTTCCAAAGATAAACCACCTTGTGTATATTGAACGGTAGACTGAAACCTAAACATAAAATAAGAAATAATCTCACATATACTAACCATAAAATCCCAATTAATACAACACATATACTAAATTTCACACCACCCGAACATTCGAATCAAGGAAATCTTTCGACCATGTCATGATACTATCCACTTTGGATAGCACTAAATTACCTATATGTGTTAGATAACATCCGTACTAATGATTATTTGTCATGAATTTGTATATTATGTCATCATAAATCAAGAATTGATCATATATTATGTAATATTGAAACAACACACCTCATATAAAACAATCTAGAAAAATTACATCACATTACAAAACTAAGGATAAAACTCCAAACAACTCTCGTTACATTGAACGAATCTGCATTACTCGCTCCGAAGAACTTTCATTTATAACAGCATTCCACCGAAACATGTGAACCAAGGGAATGGTCCATCCGCTCATCTTTTATCTCGATGAACATAGATCTCCACTAGTGGCTCCATGAATGTTGTGTCGGTTTGGATATTGAACCTTACCAAATCCTTGAAATTGTAGTCATCATGAAGATATCGATGAGGATGGGACACATGAAACGTGTTTTGGATCCTCCCAAACTTTGGTGGAAATTACATCTTATATTACACCTTTTATTCTCATCCCAACACATTGATATGTGTGATGAACCTCGGAGAATGATTACTCCCTATGCCGAACCCTTTATGCCAACGTTGAGGGTAAAACATCAAGATTAAGTGGTCCCAAACATCGAACTCCAAATGAATTATTCTACAGTTGTAATATGAATCCATCCAGTCCTATGCTACCTTCATCCTCTCATGGAAAATCTACACCTTATCAGTTATACTATTTCCCACGTCTGGACCAAGAATAGATGTCTCCCAATCTTTCCTTTAGCACAAGGGATAACCACATGGTAAACCAAACATGGCCTCGAATAAAGACATGAAAATAAAAGAGTGATAACTATTATTGTATGTGAACTCTAGAAAGGGAATATTCCACACACAAGACACACTAAATTATAGAACACAAACTCGTAACATGTCCTCAATTATCTATATTTTCCTCACTATTTATCCATCCATCTGAGGGTGGAAAGTAGTGATGAGGCAAAACTGGGTGCCAAAGGCATGATGAAATCACTTATAACAACATGATGTAAAATGTGTGACCCAATTTGAGAGGATTTATCATGGGACTATGTTTATCTACACAAACTCATCCACATAGCTTTATTATAAGGAATCAAATGTGCCCAACTCCTTGATCTATAAGAAGTGAGCCGATTTCGTCAACCTATGCACTTATACCCAAAAAACATCACATAATCCCAAGGCCATAGGTAATATAATGAAACAATCCTTCATGATTTCATCCCACCTCCACTAAAGGACATCAAGATGCCGCAAAACCAACCTAGAACATAGTTCAAAGCCATCACTTGCTGGAAAACTGTGCATCATACCTCAAACTCTACCTCTACCCACGTCATCATGGGCCACCAAAACTTCTCCCCAAAGCCCCATCACATCTTGGAAAATGTTTGGGGTACCTCTAAGGGTGATCTATGAAACTAATGAATAAATTACTCACACATTTTCAATGGAACACACATCATCCCATTGTACATCATATAATTCTGACCAAACCTTTGAAGCAATACCCTGGTTAATGCGATCACACATCACCTCTACCTCCAACCAAATCAGATAATACTACACTATCATCGAAAAAAACATTATTTGTCATCATCAATTCCAACATCTAATTGAAATCCATCCAACTCCCCCATCGCCCTCTATGAATCATAATATTCCCAAACTACCTACTTCAATTTCATATTCTCAAAGAATAAGTTGTCATATTTCCCTTCCCTAAGGTGTAAGGGACCTCAAAATCATAAACATAGAAAGAATACATCGACCTCTGGTTCCATAAATTTAGATCTAAGAAGAAAAAGTTGTATGTGATTCTCTTATTATTCATGAAAACCACAAAGCACTCCCTATTGAGGTAGTTTCACCATATCATTAAGGAAAAAACAACACTGCTAATACAGATCATAGGTGGAACACATATGATCTGAGGGTTTCAATTTCCTGGGTAGATATGAGATAAATCCCCACTTTAGCATCATCACACACCCCAATCCTATTCGACAATTATTGAAAACCACATCTAACATCACCCCTTATTCTGGAATCTTGAGTATAGAGGAACTATAAAATTACACTATAGATAGATTTTCATTTCCTCAAACAACTCTTATTATACAGAATATTGGCCCCTAGAATTTCGATCGATCAACAGAGATCCTACTCCGGAGAAATCATTAACAAATCTCCAATAGTAGCATGCCAGATCGTGAAAACTACAAACCTCTGAAACATTTGTGGTTTCTTCTGTTGAATTTACTACCTATACCTATGATTGGTTCTCCTTTATACCCTACTAAGACACCACAATTCCATGTAAGTGGACCTCCGATGTCCAAAACATGCACTTGGACTACTTTCTATTGAGATGGTTGTGCAAGAGGACCAATATGATAGTCCTGAGATGGTTGGTATGATCATCCTTAATCATTGGGTAGATTACGATGTTATCATATAATATCATGATGAACCTGTCAATGAAATCCTGAAATCCATAGCACATGAGCAGCATAAACATTTATGGTTAGTTCGTAACAACAAACTCTATAACTATGTAGATGATCTACCCATGCCGGCACCTGAACGCAGTCATCCTGATGTCACCCTCCTTCACCCACAAATGATTATATACATACCTTAGATCAATCATCGAAAACCAACTCACTCCAAAAAGTTGGTTGAAAAGATCACCACCTATCGGGAGAGGGTATAACTTCTTTAATTTTAACTATTTCAATCTCATGTATTCTATGAAAATCATCAGAACGACATATACCTTATTATTAATGGAGACTAAATTGACCCACAGAGACACACTTGGGTGGATTAAATCCTAATTTATCATTTCATCAATATGAATATTCAATTCAAACACCTTATAAGGTGCCATCTTATATGGATCCATCATGATCTAACTAGCATGAGGTTGTTTTTATATTCTAATATAAACAACACGACAAGGGTATAGAGATATAACATCTTTGGGGAAAACATACAGATACACAAAAATATTTTTTGGAACCTCCAAAATATTTGCATCCTTTGATCCCAATAGTATATTAGCGAACATGAAATGAAGAGGCTATATGAGATGGCTTCCCTTATGACAGATCTGCACGCCAACGAATGATGAACGATGAACATTCACATCTAAAACCATCTCATTAATATGGAAGCACTCAATAAAATCACATACAGTGTAAACTAGTAAATTCCAAGGATTACATCATATAGATGCATCTATAGGGGAATTAGATCCTTACTAAACTGATCTGACCCCAACATTTGTCTACATTTCAAAAAAACATCAAACAAGATGGTCTGACCTACAAATCGTGTACCCAACACAATGGAAAAAAATGTCTATCAACATATAAACCCCAAGAAATGGATATATTGGGTTAAAAAAGGGATCACAAATGTAGGAATCAAATAAGGAACAAGTTATCATATTAAATAAATTGATTTTACTTCGAACAATCTTTGGCCCTACTAAAACTTCTACCTCTACAGCTTGCAACTACCCATGCCCAGCCCCGTTGTGCCTCATCTTCAAGACTCCTCCCCAACATATCCATGTTTTATCTCCCTTTGGACCACCATGATGTATTCCTCCTCCTAAAAGATCACCCCTTGGTGGAGTCGGGGCCTGCTCTCCCTACTCCAAAAAAGGCCATGTTGGAAACTGCTGGTTAGGCTGGTGCTGAACTTACCCACCTCAATTATTCTGACCATGCGTCATGCACTATCCCTAGAGGCCCCCAGGGATTCCACAAGAAAAACACCTTGAACATAGTCCTATGGGAAATGTTTGAGGAACATATGGTCTAAACTAAAATTGATGGGGTCATCTCTCTACCAACAGAAACCTAGAAGGCCCTAACACTGAAGGTTAAATAATGATGCTCTTTCAATTTGATTAAATTGTCTTACTTACCTATCACAATAGACCCCCAGTTATGTTCATAATTTCCACTACCTCATCCATATTTTAAACCTTTAGATATATTGATAGGGTGATGGGAGTAACCACATACTGTAGAGAATGACAGAGTGGCACCTCGAAGCACATATCCCAAGACACGTCTCTTGAAAATAGACCCTGAGAAAAACATTTGAGATCCATGAACCTCATCCCAAATTCTCTCATCAACCTAAACACTACTGGAATGGAGAGTAACTATGGAATATTCTATTATTTTATCATGGAATAAAGGAATTCCTCTCAGAAAAACTTCTCGATGATGACCGAGATAACATCCATCTCCCTATTCTCTTCAAGGTAAAGTGTCCACCATAGACACATTGCTATATTAATATGGTCCACTTCTGAGGGATCCTAGTACATCACTGATGCCGATAGAAATCTTAACATGATCTATAGCTCCTCAATCCAACTCTTCGTATCCATATATTATATAATACCCTGACACTTTCCTAGAGCATTTCTTTGGAATGAAAGAATCATCTTCTACCATTGATCATTGTACCACCAGTTTGTCCCTCTCTCAGCCAATCGAGTCATCCTAGTGAACCTCCACTGCTCGTACCACACACAAGTGACGTCTGAGGTCTATAATAGAAATGAAAAAAGGAACTGATAATCCTAGGAAGTATGAAAATTTTCTCTTAAGATTCATTTTAACTCATTATTTATTTTAATTTCCTGAAAATTCCCTAGAAAAACAAGAAAACAACACATCAGGATAGATGTATCGTTCTTAGAGTCTTAATCCTATAAATTGTGTTGCCTCACATGGTTGTTCTGAAATCCTAGAGTCCTGGAATCACATAACATGTGGCTAAAATATTGTGTCCTAATCAATCATCCCTAGCCTATTTCACGCACCAAGATCACCTAACAATGATCCCCTACAAGGCCATTAAATTCTCACAATGACAAACTCAAATTTCTATCAAATCTCTCATCCTAGCCTATGATACCACTCTATCATGAACTGCCTTATCTATAATGAGGGAAGGTATAAAAAAATTCTGAGACAATATGTTTTTAAGATGAAGGGGAGATAATGAACCCTGAGTCCCACCTATAGTAGGCATTAGGCTAGTGACCATCACCAAGGTAATGTAAATCTCACAAAACCTGGATCCATTAACCCTTATATAGTAACCAGGATCATGGGATAAGATTTATCGACCTCAAACAACTCCAATGTATATATATATAATGAATCAAAAATCCTTTTTACATGAATATATTAATTACAATTTAATAAAATACATGGAAAATTCCAAGGTATGTACGAAAATAAAAATATAGAGTGCCACAAAACTTTCCCCAACATCCAATCTAGTAAAGTCCAACACGGTCCTGATAGTACCCTTGGAAACCTAAAAATAGTTTTAAATATGTAGGTTGGGAAATAAATTATACTAAGTAGGGGAAAACCAATGTCAACCATTTAAAAGAGGGAGAAGCATACTAATAAGCCTTTGATAAAACATCAGAAAATCAAAAGAATGTATCATGGTATACTACTCCCCCCAGCCCCACCAATGCATAAACACTATATTACGCAATTCATGTAATGTTATTTAATAGTCAACTCAATATTTGGGTACCATACACCACTTCTCATTGGTTAATTGGAATGTAATGATGCATCTACCTCTTCTACAAGCCCCACATTCACAACCCTCCCACACAAACTTGGTCCACAAGCCACACACATATTGCCAGCTGACGCCTGGGCCACTAACACACGCCAATCCTATGTGCAGACACCATGGCTTCACACATACCATAGCCTGCTCGAAAACACTAGTGCCACATCCTGAATACACTTGGGAAACAAAACACCTCACACACAACCAATACCACCGATATTATAACAAACATCAAGCCATTACATCCTGCTCGATGATTATTGGGCTATATACGAACAGAAGATGGAGTATAGAAGATCCTATAAGTATCCATCCATTCTCCCATCATGTTGGATAAGACACTGTTCCCCTTAGAAATGGTGGTGTTCTCCTCATAGTGCGTAATACAGGTGGGTGCCTATAAAAAACACAAGGAAATACATGTACGTATATAGGCACCAAACACTCAACCCAACCAATGGGTGTTAAAAAAACTACAAGTGAACAGAATATGTCCCTTGCTGCAATCTATAAATTCGTTTATCACCACGAACGACTATCACTTTTGTATGTCAATGTATACCCCCATCCCATTCATTTAACAAATTATCATTATGAATTTATCAATTTATTCATTCATTTATTCCATCCATACCAAGGAAACAATCATGCACCATGCTATTAAACGTTATAAGAAGGCTTCAAGCAACTAAACACACCCTGCCAAAAAAACACCCAGAAAACAACCACATTTGTTATGCCTCCCAATTTAACTCCCATTCTTGTTTGAACACTACCATCATCATTATTCAAATCCATGTATCCATATCATTCTTCTAAATAGTTAAACAAACATGACACCACAATACAACCACACTCAAATGGCCGACTACACAACACCATACTTATCATAACTATAACATGAACATGACACAAATTAGCCCTACAACCCCACTTCTCAAAAAATTCGCATATGCAACCCCACTATACACAAGTCCATCCATTTCACAATAAATCAATCTTTAAAATTTAGATTCTGTCACTATGCCAGCACCGATCTATTCACAATATAAAACCCCCCATGAATTGTATCACACAAAAAAACCCACACAAGGCACAAATCCCAAAAAATCACTGAACACAACGTCACCATTAAAACATTCTGTATTCAGATTTGGGGAACACTATTCATTAAATCCAATTTATAAACAGGGGTGATCACCAATGGGTTTCCATCATAGGTCATCCATTTCACATAACCAGTTATATTTGACTAATCATAATGACATTTAAACCATTTATTCACCTGGAAACAACAATAGTTATGAACGATCTCCCAAGATCATGAAAAGAACACCACAAACATTGATTTTAATTAGATGCATGGACAAAAGATATCACATTATCATGAAGGGAAATAAATAAAATAGTCAATCAACCTAAATCCACTCTGAGTGCCATATCACATTCGTATTAGCATTTATCTTCGTCAAAAGATTGATAAACAAAATTTCACAAAAGAACATTACTACACCCAGCCAACATGATACTCAATTATAAAAGAGATTAAAGAAATTCCAAATTGTAAATATTGATGATGAATAATTCATCCTTGTATAAATAATAGTGGGTCACACTAGTTTTAGGAAAGACTCCAAGATAAACATGATCAGTGGCTATGACACACTACATGAGTCCACATGGAGGAAATATTCATGGATTTATAAGCGAAAGTGTAATCCTATGGGAAAATATATATTAGTTTATAATACCTAGATCCCATATTAATGGGATCAGAAACAGCTTAAAAAAAGTGGGATTGTGGTAAAAAAATACACAGTTATCCTATATCAATGTCCCCAAAGCGTTAGGACATTAACGACATAATGAATATCGTTTAAAATGATATTATATATTCTTTAAAAAACATTAAACACAATTTACATCAAATAGAATTCCCGAGAGGTGACACTATAAAAATGAGGAAAAAATCTAAATGATTTATTATTGGATGAGTCAGTGACACCGACAACGAGTCACTAATGTGTGAGTTAATGACAACGACAATGAATCTCTTAATGGTGAGACAATAAATGTATGCCAATCTTTTACCTTTTCAGTTGTGGGGCTCACCTACTGAGTACTTTTGTGCTCACGCCTATCTTTTACCTTTTCAGTTGCAGGTTCCTTGTGTTCAGGTTTTCCTGGCTTGAGTCGCTCAGTGTGGGAGCGACGTTGGTTGTAGTTGGGTGGTGACCGTGAGGTCACATGGAGGTATGTCGTGGTGTAGGTTTGTTTATGTCTTTAGTGTCTGTTTGTTTGTTTAGTTTATATTCGTTCTTTTGATCCTGTTTTTAGTTTGGGCTAAAATCGTTCCCAACGATTGAAATTTTAATGCCTGGCACTCGTTGCCATCCCGGGGGGATCGGGAACGCCCCTCGGGACTTGCCGTGGACCGGCTCGGGTGACCAGTTCAGGGTCGACCCGGGCTGGTTCGTGACACCTGACCTACCGATGAATGACACAGTGACTCCCTGACTCACCGAAACCATGAATCACCAACACCAACACCCCGAGTCACTGACACTAACGCCCCAAAATCTCTAACACATGCACCTTGACCAACTGACATCTGAACTCACTAACACTAACATCCTGAATCACTAACACTAACACCCTAACTCACCAACACTAATTCCCAAACATACTGACACAAACAACACGACTAACTGACACCTAAGCCAAGAGTCATTGAGGGGAATAACGTGAAATTTGGAAAACTCTTTAAATGAGCCACCATTATCTCCCAGAACACCCCAAAAACTAGATTTTGACAATGTAATGGATCATAGAGGTCCAAGCTATCACAAATAGAAAATTTAATTCTATCATGTAAATCTATTTGAACAATGATTAAATGATGGGAATTTAATAGGTTCACTATAAGTCCTTTTAAAACATGGTAATCACCTTGAAAAGAAATTGATTCTATAACAATCACATTGAAACAATATTAATCCATCCAGAGAATTAAAGAATATGTTATCAATCCAAAATAACCCAATTAGAGGATTAATGACAACAAGGGTATTTGACATTGAGGAATTTAAAACCCAGTAAAACATAATTAAAATTATTCTTCAAAAAAATACATTTTTAATTCATTAAAATCACATGGTGAAACATATATCATTTGTAATTTAAATTTAATTGAAAAAAAATTATAAAAAATAATAATTTTAAGAATATTAAAAAAATTATTTAATAATATTATTTTTATCATTGAATTGAAGCTCCATATATTAACATTCATGAAGGTGGTTAAATCTATAAATTTTATACAAGTTAAAATTATATTCAATAAATATTATAAAGAAGATAGAAAATAACTGTCATCATAAGGTGACAAGATGATTAAATTAAAACCAAATTATTATAATGAAATATAAAGTTGAGTTATATTTAATAAATTATATTAAATTTCTCAATAAATTTTTTGAATTAATATTTAGAAAAAATAATTCATTGTTGAATATATATGTCTAACAGAAGAGTGAACCCACGATAGATTTTCTCAAACACATTTTCTTGATTATTATATGTACCAATGATTAGAATTTTTTTACTGTTTCATGATAATATCATTAATAAACATAGGTGAACATAAATTTTCATTATTATAATAAATCAATATTGGATACTTAATCATTCACAATCTTGATAAATGACTATATTGTAACAAAAGAATTTGGCCACTTTAGTAATATTGAATTATAATCCAAAAGAATAAAAAAAATAAACTAAATAATAAATATTATAAAAATGATAATATTCATGTTATAAATTTGAAAAAATGGATTTATATACACATAATGAATAAAGATACTTGTAAAACACAACAGACATTATAGGGATGGAAGACTGAGAGAAAACCCCCTTACCACTATGGTAATAATGAATCTGTAAAACAATGAAAATATAAATCCTAAAATGGACATCTACATCCATTTAAATTTACACAGATGAATCATAATACCGATTAATGGTTAGTATATACAGAACCAAATAACAATATGTTGTGAATATGTTATATATATAATAAAAATAAAATTGATGTGAAAAACACTAATACCGTGTGTGTAATTTATCATGCTTATTCATTGTGTTTCTAAATAACAAAATTATGTAAATTACTTTCATTATTTATAACCTTATGAAGGTTAATTTTTAATTTTATTTAATATATAACCATTATATATATAATTACTTAATCGAATATGTTTCAATAATTCGTTTTGACCATATTATACAACTATTTCCAAATTGACATTGGTAGGTTGAATATGGTAAAAAAATCCTTATTTAGAAGTATGAATATTTATAATAATGAAATTATTATTATAATTATCCATGAACTATAATTTTAAAAATAATCATGAACATTATTATGAAAACTGAACTAATATTATGATCATAGATATGGAAATTTGTATTACGCATGAGTAACGTTCCGAATATTCGATGGTCGTTATGGAAATAAGGAAAATAGTATTTTATAATTCTAGAATAATAATACTTCATAAATATAATTATAATTAACTATTAATACTTATATATATATCATTATTTTTATGTAAAATGAATCACATCACTTCGAGAATTTATTAGTCCACACGTCCAAAAAAGATATCATCTCTTTTTCAGTATGTTTTATGGTAATAATATAAGTTATATATTATATTTAAATGAAGATAAATATTTATTTAATATAATTGTTATGTAATTTTAAAAAATATATATTCATTATATTTACTCATGATACCATCAATGTTATGCTTTAGTTACAAACACTTCACATTGCTTGGTGAGGTGGTAGTCCTCCCTTCACACGAGTGACGTTTTGTTATCCACTATGTAATGGAATGTTATAATGGTTATTTGTGATATAATTAATATACATGTATAATTTTGTTATAAATATTATATATATATATAATTTATATCCATGTCAACTCTCATCATATAGATGTGTTAATGGAAAAATTACTAACATTAGTTTGTAAGGTGGTATTAATTTGTACCCATGAATGATGATTTAATTTCCCATTTTGATGGAAATATGTGATGTCTAATATCATAATCATAACATAAAATAAAAAATTTATGTTTATGAGAATTTCTATACTCTATAATCTTGTTATAAGAAATTTTTAACTGGGTGGAGAAAGAAAAAAAATCTGGTTGTTAGCCATTACATCTTTATTTAGTAACTCCTTTTGGTTTAAATATGATGCCTTAGTTCTATTATTTCTTCCCTAAGTGAGGATTTTAGGATATTATTATGGATTATATAAGGTTATTTTAGTTATATCTTTTTGAGTAAAAAGATTTTAGAGGTGTGAATAAGTGATGGTAGTGACTTTCCTTTTATAGTGGGGGAGGGGGGGGGGGGGTTGGGTTCTTGTAAATACTCTATAGTAGTCAATATTGGGAGGTCCCAAATAAAATAAATTCAATAAAAAATTAATATTTATTAGTTTCCTGGGAATCTATGATTGATAAATACTTTCATGAATTAATTTATCACATTTTACAATGAATTTTGTTTCTTATCTCTGAATTTTGCTTACTTTTAATTTTTGATTTTCATTAAGGTAACTATTCTTCCAACCAAAGAAATTAATACATTAATAATAAATTATTGTTAAAAATATTATAAAATTTATACCTAGTTAAATTAAATATTAAAACAAATTTATCATATGTAAATCCTTTTTTCTTTTAAAATTGGTTTTCACACAAGTGCATGTAATGTGAAAAACACCATTTTAACCTATACTACTCCAACCGAGTTTTATTTAATGAGCTGGTCCACATGTTCTATATAAATGATTAGTTTTTCATTAAATAATCAATAATTTATTTTTATTATCCTTTAAAAAAAACTTCATATGATATCAGATTTTTATTAATTTTAATCATTTAATAAAATATTATTTATTATAAAATTACATTATTTTCTATTTTTAAATTATTATTTTAAATTAAATTTGAAAAATATAAATACAATGATGCAATATGAATATATTAAGATCAAACCATTGTAAACTGATATATTTTACAAAAATAATAATTCAACACATTAAGACATTCATTTTAATTCACCTTTAATTATTTTTAGTGTTATTAATTCTCGATAAATAATACTTGAATAATATTTAGAATAGAATTTCAAAACAATTAATTAATTATTTCATCTCTAAACATTAATGATAAATTATAATATATAAAAATCTATTATATTTAAAAAATATATATTATAAATGATATGTTAGTCTTAACAATCCTAGGGATTTATAGAAATTAAACATAAAAAATGATTCCTTTTGTTTTATTTTTGCATTAACTATTATATGGGTTGTACAAATTGAATATTATAAAAAACTTATAAATATATAACATATGTTGATAGGGTTATGTATATTTTCATTTAATGTTTTTTCCAATTTTCATGTTAATTTTTTCTCAATTTAATTCTTTAACCCCTTAATAAACTCATTCTTACCTTAATCATTCAAATTAAATATAATTATTTTCTAAATCCATGTCGTAAATATTTTTGTTTTCATTATTGGAAATTATAAATGATTATGATTACAAATATTGAAACTTTATTTCTAAATAAAATCAGCAGAATTGGATAAATAAAATTAAATATTAACCTCAATGAAATATAGAAACTGTATTTTCAATGAGGAGTATTTTTAAATAAATTATATTCTATATTGAATAAATTACAAGAAATAATAATTGTATTAAAATAAATTAATATTTACCTATATAAAATCTATATATTTTATCTAAAAAATTTCCCATTAAAGATTTTTTAATTAATAAAAAACTAATAACATTATGGATTTTAGAAAAATTCTTTTTATAAAAATGAATTCTAAAAGACAAAAAAGCATATACATAAAAATAATATAATTATGATTAATAAGTAATTAGTTGGGATAAATATATATAAAAAATAAAAAGGAAAATTTTAAAAATAATTAAAAAATACAGGAACATTTAAATTAGTTAATTTATTTAAACTAAACGTCTTTTCACAAAAAAATAAGTATTTTTCTATTCATTGAAATATTAATATTTTCAGAAAAAATCACAAAATGTTACCCTTTTTAAATTGTGACGTTTTAATTACAATATGAATTTCCTATTATCAACTAAATTTTTTAAATGTAAAAAAAAATTGTTTTCAAATATTTTCCGGAAAAAAAATAAATAACATTTTTGAAGAAACAATATTTTTGAAGAATAAAGTCATTTTACTAAAAATTCAGAGATTATTTAGTTAGAATTTATAAACATTTTAGATTGAGTGAATATATATATATATATATATATATTATTTATAATTATAAATTTCAAAAATATGTTTGTACTATCAAACCCACAAATTTAACTATATGGTTATAACAGTAATATAAATAATTTTTCATTTATATTGGATGATACTTGTGGAATGTACCATCAAACCTAAAACTCTCATGGATTCATGTAAAACAATATAAACCAATATTTTTATGTAAAACAATATGAAACCATGGTTTTATTTCCATTAATATATATTATATAATTTCATGATTTTAAAATCATAGGATGTTAAAGATATAATATCATGTGGGTAATTTTCACACATATTCATGTGGTTATAGTATAGAAATTAATATTTTAGATTATTTTTTGTTGAAATAAAATGAATGAGGTACAATACAATATGTATGGGATATTCGGTATCCTAGGAACAAAATGTTTACTAGATGAGTATTGATGATAATGAGATTATGTGATGCATGAGTTTCAAGTCATAATGCTATTTTCATTGATGATTGTTGAATATTACAAGATTGAGGGATTGAGACATGAGATATTTAGGAGAGAGTTTGAATCTAGAGGGGATTCGGTAGTGGGAAACAGAATCCTAATATTTTATACATAAATATCAAATCTTTTAATATGAATATTTAATACATTTTATACACTCTAGAATAATGAGTGTAATAGATTAACGTATTTAGAGACTAGAATCAAAATATTTTTATTAAATTAATTATTTTTAATAATCAAAATATAATCATATCTCATAGTAACCCACTTAGGGAAACTATACATAATCC
Source organism: Viscum album (assembly GCA_963277665.1). Taxonomy (NCBI): domain Eukaryota; kingdom Viridiplantae; phylum Streptophyta; class Magnoliopsida; order Santalales; family Viscaceae; genus Viscum; species Viscum album. The sequence continues at coordinate 548,233,866 of OY728146.1, read as the reverse complement.
TTTTATAATAACATGGGGATGGAAATAAAATAAAGGGTGATATCCAATGATCTATAATTGTAAACATGGTAGATATCCGTATATGAAGATAAGAAATAATGATATAATAACAAGTTTATTTGTTCATGATAAAAACATAGGATGTCCATACCCAACCTACCATTGATCATAGAGAATATTTATTGCATAATTATTAATCCTTTCTGAAAAAATGGATGATAAGCATGATAAATCATCATGTATAAATCATTAACAATAATGATATAACGGAAAATCCGAGAGAAAATTAATATTTATAAAAAATTATATATTTCAAGTTATTTAAACTATAAAAAAACAATGTGGTTCATGAAATATCTCCAATTTCCTATAGTGGATCAGGGTGCACCTATTCCCCATAGTGGATCAGGATCCACATGTTTCCAATAATGAATCAGTAATAAAAAGTTCCCTAGAGAAGATCAAGATGAACTTTTTTATCATAGTACAGAAGAAGGAACCTATTTCCCCATGTGGTTAAATCCCATCAAAATGTTTCCCATTTTAATCTCATGAGATATAATGATTTACCAAATGAATTGGAGGGATATATATGTCCAAAAAATCACCGAAAGAAAACCATACTTATTCTTTAATAATATATTATAATATATTAATCGATCATAACATCATAAAATATGTTTTAAAAATATTTCATAACAATATCATAAATCACCAAAGAATAACCCATGAAAATGGGTTTCATAGACATTTAATCAATATAATACAATAATATCATCAAATAAAATATGAATATTATAACTCAATATAATCCCCAATAATGCATAATTAATGTAAAAGTATGTGATCATTGATGACAAATTATTTGGAATGACCACATGAAACATTTCTCACTAAATATAGAATTTTTAATTTGAAAATAACTATTAAAAACATAAATTATTTTCAAAATTCATTTCATTAATAATATACATGGAAACATATAAACGGATTTTAAGATAATAAAAAAATAAATTTCATGAGGAATATAAGATTTTCAACTTGAAAAAAATAACGAATAAAAAACTATCAAAATTTTTTCTAAAGAAATAAACATATAATTGTTTAAGGGGATTTTTCGTCAAACAAGTATTCATATTGGTAAAAAATACAATTCATGTCACACAAATTATAACAATGATTCCCTTAACATTTTTATTAAACTACCAATGGTCACAGTTTGGAAAAATATAATTAAATTGAAAATTAATTTAGAAAAATAGTATTTAAAATGAGTATAACAAATCATTTAGACAATGTTAAAAATATTTCATGAATATAATTTTAGGAAATACTATATTGTATGAAAAATGGGTTATGAATGAATAGTCAAATAAAAATATATTTCTTAAAAAACAATATTTTGAACACATTATAAAATAAAAGGAGTAGAATAATGATGGAAAATATTGTATTATGTAATTATAATAGGATATTAATATTCATGGGTTTCTTAAGATATGGATTATAATATGCATTATCTGAAGCATATTCATAAACAATCCCAATAAATGATGATATTGTATGATAAAACTCAAAAAACTTTGGTAACATTTAATCATAATCACCATGATGCAATAACATTAATGGAAATGTAAAATATCATTATAACAAATAAATTCAAGATATTACTTGTAAAATATACTATGTATAGACCATATAAATGTATATTTTTTCATAACATATCTAATGTCCCCATAAAGAAAAATTGATATAAAAACCCTTATAGTGTTTGTAATCATTGGACCACAACCTCTAGAAATTAAAGTACCTAAACAAGATATGTAAATCCAAATAAATTTTTGGATATTCTTAATAATGTACAATCATTGTAATCATATACATAACATAAAATAAAAAAATATTTAGTATGGCATGTATCTCAAAAGATAAAAATGAGATGCAAATCCATTATGATAAGTCTCAACTTCTATCATTCTAATATGAACCTCATTTATGATTAGTATAATTTTATTTAAATTTATCACTAAACCATGAATATATATGTCACATCATATTTTTTTACGACCTTGTATTACCAGTTTATTAACAATTCCACATTAATGTCGTGTTTTAGAGCCAAATTTAACATTTTTCATCAAAATTTTGATTTTTAATATATATTCATATTGTTTTGATTATGGATAAATCATATAAATAATATGAAACAATATTTAAATATTAGATATATTTATTATAAATTTATTTATAGTAATTCATAATTGTTAGAGAAATAAAATTAAATACAATGTTCATGGAGATGGAGGAGGATACATACACATGAAAGTTGTTTCAATTTAAACATTGTAAATAAAGAAAGGTCTGCAAATAATAATTTACCATTAAGGATTAATTTTTTATAACATATGTATCACATATTTTAATTATACCTATACTTGTTATCAATCATGTAAAGCATTTATAAATCATATCAATTCGCGAGATGACATTATGTGGTACGCATGAACAACTTTATCATATTCCCATGGAATGGGATATAATAATTAACATGTGAAATAATGAATTTAAAATATTATTTTCATATTAAATATGTTTTATAAATTATAAATCCATCATCATATATAGATGCGAGAGTTTGTGATGGAAGGGAAATTACATCGGTCCACGAGGCGATAGTCCTCCATACACATGAGTGATGATTTTATAACACATTTGATAGAATAGGATTATGATTAATTTAATACCAACTACCTAATAAAATCAAATTGTAATGAATAGAATATTATTATTATATAATAATGGTTTAATAATAATTTATGGAGGTTTTGGAAGAAATAAATCAAAATTATCTGTTAAGGATGTTACAACTTCTTTAGAAAACTACATTTTTTTAAAACAACTTTTATAAATTTTTTTAAAAAATATAATTATTAATTAGTAATAAGAGGTAATTAAGGAGGTTAGTTATACTTGTATTTACAAAACTAATGTTTTTTAAGAATTTAGAGGAGATGGGTGGCATTTTATAAGTCAAGTGAGTGGCACACATATAAATTTTTAAAAGTAAAGTGTGAACTATTTTTTCCCCTAAAAAATTCTAAAAATTATACATTATAAACACTAGAAGATATAAGGTACAAATTTTCCATTGAATTCATGTTTTACATGTTTTAGATAATTTTAACCACATGTTAGTTTAACTACATAAATATCTATTTTTGGATTAATTTTGGTAAGTATGTTGTACAATTTAATCATTTAATTATAGTATAAATATTAGTAGAACATGGAAGATAATATAAATTATTCAGATTCAAATAAAAGTGAATCCATTTTTTAAAAATTCACTCATATTGGAGGAAGTATTAATTTAAAATTAATCCCATAGTAGAGATGATTATGTTGTTTCCAAAGCGAAAATTGTAAATAGATGAAAATGTTTTATATGAAAATTTTAAATTGAAATTGATATTAATGTAATAAATTGGATTAATTTATTTTATTTTATAAGATAAATTTATCTATAAATCCCTAATAAAACAATTTTTTTTATTTAAAATTAGGTAAAATAAGTGAAAATTCATATATAAAACTAGTATACTTCACTATTCATCTAAAAACATATTATTAAATTCTCAAAAATTTACATAAATATAAGAAAAAAATTCCAATTTAAATGTTAATCTTAATTGTTTAAATACAATTTTTAAAAAATGTAAAAATATTATAAAAAGTAGTTCGTAAAAGGAGAACTAACATTTTTTTAGAGAAATATAGTTTTTAAGCTTAATATTATGTAGTTTTGTATCTATTGTTTATGAAACATAATATTAATTTCAAAAAAATTACTTAATATTATATATATATATTAAATTAAAATATTTTATCAATTGATATTTAATTAACATTTTTATATTAAGGATGTTTTATCTATAAAAATTGTTTATCATCAAAATTTTCCCATTAATTTCATTTTTTATTTTCTAATTATTATTTCTCAAAGGAATGAATTATATTTTCATGTGTCTAAATAAATATATAAATTATTTATTTAACCTTATTCATACCCTGTATTCAAATAGATTGGTTATAAATATCATGTTAAATAATAATATTTTAATATTTTATCACTTTCAATTTAAACATTGTATGGCATGTAACATAGGAAAAGAAATTTTTTGAGTATATTAAAAACCATTATTTCACAAACTCTTTTTGTGTTATATTATAATACTATAAATAAATTTCTTCCTTACAATATCAATTTATTCAAGGAAAAATAGGTTTTAAAATTTTTCAATTTTTTCTTGTAATACCACATAATAAAAAGGTTAAAATATTCTTCTTTAAATGGTAGAATTTTGTGATGGATGATATCACAGAAAAACATAACATGGTTTTCATGTTTGATAACATTGGTGGGAAGAGAAAACAATGAAAGGGAAGAGATAAATAATACCCCAATACTGAGAGAGTGTGATATATAACATGGTCGTGGTAAATTCATCGACTTGAAATACATAAATTGATGATAGGAGAAATGAAAATTCATTATATTGGAATTATGTTAAATGTAAAAGATTTTATTTCAATATTATTTTAATTGTGCTTATGAATTTTCAACAGAAGTTAAATTTACTTGATAGGATTCCATTTCATAAGATAAATATCATTATATGGTTTTCCCAATAACAATTTCTACATTATCTTATAGTCTATTAAAGGAAGATGATTTTATAATGACTACTTCACAAATGGATTGTAATATCTATAATATAATGATTAGTAGTTCTTTATATCTCTGTTAATCATTAGAAAAAATGGTTCTCACATGTTAACCAATAATAATATGTCTTTATATGATGAGGAAATACATTAATATCTAATAATTGATCCAATGATCAACTTAAACAATTCCATAAATGATTAACCATATCACTATTTGAAATGATTAAACTAATATACATTACAGTTTTTGTCATTAGATTTATAATATTAACTTTTTATTAATCACCAAAAAACATAGGGTAAATTATAATTTTCACGTACCAAACATGTGAATACTAACATCATGAATTATTGTGAATCTTAGTAATGACCTGAATTAAAATTATAACTTACTTAAAACATGAATAATTAATTATAAATAAATAAAACATAGATTACTGTCAATAATCGTTAAATCCAAATGTTTTTTAAACTCCCTGAATGTTATAATAAAACACACATTCGATAAATCATTAACTAGTTAAAGTTAAAAAATAAAAAAATTTACTTAATTTATATTAATAATATCTTTATCACTACATATTTATCACATTATTATGAACATAATAATGTTTAACTTTCCATTAATCAGTTGTTTTAATAGAATATCATCTTTCATTTAAATTCACATTTTATGTCATCATCACTAATCAAAACATTCTTTCTATTTTTTATCAAAAATATTATACTAAAAACCCCCATATATATTAGATTAATGAATTCATATGAATAAAAACATCAATCATTCTTCGTAATTTTTAAAACATTAACCATGATTTATCATCTTATAACCTATTACATCTTTCTATTCATATGTAATTTCTATTTTTTTCATCATCAACAACAAAACCATTACATGTACGGAATTATTGGACCTCTTATTTTTCATTCCACCTAAGGAATTTATTTGTATAATGATAATAATTTCTATATTTATAACATTTAATAATTAATTATTACTTAGGGAATCCATTATTCTCATCCATTGTATTGACATAACATTTATCTTTTCCTCCGAAATCACAAACTCTGTATCATTCTTCTCCACTCCTGAAACATCATCTCATTCCCTTGAGAAATTTATATTTATCTACTTCCAAAATTCAGGGAATATACAACATTGTATATTCATTCCTGTATGACCCACCACCTAAAATATGAATTAATTGTATCCTTATCTTGTTTGGGCAGTATGATATTTGATTAATGTGCATGTTGTAAATCATATAGATTGTTAAATAATTAGGAAATATAAAAAATACATTTTTCCATTTGTCATCTCATTAGGTTTCTCATCAAACCATTTTAAATTTAAATAAACATTAATCCATTTCAATTTAGATACCTCCATTGTCTAAAACAAAAAAAAACAATGTTGTATCAATATTTATAGTTACTAACCAGATAACTCAAAAAAATAACTTTTAAGAGTTTTTAATCATGGAAACATATTTTTAATATGTGAATTATTATTTTTATCGATGTTGAATTATATTGGTAATCTATATAAATCCATCATAATTATTCAAAATGTATTTTAAATTTTAAAAATTTTATTCCACATGATTGTTAAATTAATTATTTTGAAAGGAACATTGTCATAAAATAGGTGTTGATGGAGTAAATCTCAATGCACCCTTTAGATAGATATTACCCATATTCTCCTCCTTTCAAGATACAAATGAACATGTAGTATCCATGTTGAGATACAATTTCCTTGAAAACAAACAATCTATCATTTACTCTAATTATATGATATTTTTCTATTCATAAATTTTTCCTTGGACATATCTCTACAAATATTCCTAGATATTTAAATATATATATATATATATAATGGAATATCCCTAGGTATATCACTATCATTATCAAATTAAAATCTCTAAACATTAACTAATCCTTCCATTTGAGACCAACTATATCTATCGAGTCTTCTATACATTAATATTTCAATTTTTTAGATGAAAATTCAATACATTTCATAATTACATTCATAATAACTATAATAGTTTAGTTTATTTGGTGATTAAAAATATAATATTATTACTTCATTAAATGTATTAGACTTCTCCAAAAAAATTATTTTCCTATATAGAACATCACTTAAGAATACCCCACATAAACCATTATTCTTATGTTCGACAAAGAAACAAGAAAAGGGGCGACTTATGATGAAAATTATGGGTAAATATAGGATATTTAAATATATTATCTCATGATATCATAAGATAAGAATACCATTTTGTTATTTGGAACATAACATATAAATTTCATACCAAACATTTCATATATTTTATATATGTGTCATTGAATAAATATTTGTCATTTCAAAATTCGTGGACTTAAGAGTGAGAAAGCATAATCAATATATCATTAAACATGTTAGAATTTCATAAAAGTGTTTTATAATCATAAATATAAAATATAACTATATATTGTGATAGTATAAAAAACCAATACCAATGAAAAAGTGAATGTTGTCTTATCGCCTATTTCTAATTGGGTAATATGGAACACCTATTCCTCATAGAGGATCATGAGGAATTGTTTTCCCATAGTTTATTAGAACATACATGTATCATATAGTGGATATGGATTCACATATATCCCATAGTGGACAAGGATATACCTATATAACATTATTGATCACACCCATCGACATGATTCCAATTTTAATCTCATGAAATATAATGCATTAGTTAATACATCAGTGGGAGATATATGTTCCACACATCCCATAATGAACACAATTAACATGCATTCCACATTAACATACAAAAATAAATATAATCAATGCATCATAACCCTTGACAAGAAAAAGGTTTTAATCAAAAAAATTCAAATAAAAATACTATAATCCATAATGAATTAGTATCAACAACCTTTAATAAATATTATCATAGAAAATATATAGAAATAAAACTATTGGAATCATTCAATATTATCCCTAGTAATGTGTATGTAAAAAATTATGCCATCTTATATGATAAATTATTTTGAATGATCACCTCTATCATTTCATGAGTAATATAGCATTTTTACATCAAAATTGACATTTAAAAATACAAATATTTTAAAATAAATATCTTTAAGAATTATTTTAAAAACATATAAAGTTGTATTTAAAAATCAAATAATATATTTATTTGGGAAAATAAAATTTTTAATTTTCAAAATACATTTTACGGAATAAAAAATATTCAAATAATTTATTTAAATAAAATAATAAAACAATATAAATGAATATTAAAAATAATGATTGGTCATGAAAATTATAAATAACATCGATATTATAAAATTTACAAGATTGATTCCTACGATGTTTTTCACCAAATCCAATGGGACGTGTTTGGAATATTACATGAATATTCTTTTAAAAAATTAAATATTAATAAATCAGTACAAATATGATTTATAAATATTTTGTGTAATTTCCAAGAAATTAATTATCCTTTTAATAAATTGGATTAGTATAAAAATTATTTTCAAATAAAGGGAATATTATAGATGATTTTTCTTAAAAAATGATTTTGAACTACAAATTACATATAGAGAGAAAAATGAATTTAAAACATGTATTCTCATGAAATAAAAAAAAACCAGAATAATAGTATTGTTCTTCTTAAGAGATGAATCATAATATTTCCTCACCATAAGGATAATCATAACAACTCATGATAAAATATGATATTGTATCATAATACCCTTACACTTTTTCAACATTGAACAATAATCCACAATAATGAATAATATTATATGAAACATAAAATACCTTATGAATAAATAAATTTATGATATTAAATATAACATGAGATATATATATACATACTAATTTAGTATAGGTTCATAACATAACACATGTCCCCAAGAAGACAAATTGAAAAAAACACCTTAACACAGGGGAAAATATTGATTCATAACCCAAAGGAAATACCGATATTAATTAAATATATAAATACACATAAATTTTGCTACAATCATTAAAAAATAAATTAATTGGTTGAATATACATAATAAATCAATCACATGATTAATATTGCACATGTCTCATAATAAATATGAGTGATATGTAAATCTTGTACCATAAGTCACAACTTCATTCTTATATGATCACTCTTACAGTATAACAAAAAATTAACTTTAAATATATTAAAGACTTATACGTACATATTTCATACATTATATGATTAACTTATGATATTTCATTAACCATTAAATAAAAATTCCATGTTAAACACATGTTATGTGGAATAAATTAATTGTTTTTCATTCATGTTTTCATTTTTTATTTTTTGTCCTCTTATTTTGATCAATGTTCAATAATATATAGAATTTTAACCATCATAGATATATAAATTATATTGTGTATATATTTATTGAGAGTGATCTGTAAAATTTTGAGGTATAAATTGAAAAAAAATTAATCATTATGTCATATATATACATAAATTTATCATTAAAAACAAAATTATTAACTTCCTCATAAAGCTTGAAATAATTACATCACTTCTCGAGATGATAGTCCTCCACACACGTAAATGGTGTTATTGAATACCCAAGGAATATATGTTAAGAATAAAAATGTTATATAATGATTAGATAAGAATAATAATATAATAAATATAATATATAGACAATTAATTTATCATTATATCCAGCCTTTATAAGTGGTAATGAAATATGAATAACAATAATTCTTGTGGCGGTAGTCTTCTTTAAGGACAAGTGATGATTTCATATTCCATTTTATAGAAATTGATAAATATTTAAGATATGAAATCAATAAAATAAAATATAGATATATTTAAGATAGTGTTTATATTTTATAACCATGGTTTGATATGAATTTTAATCAGAGGATGATTAAATAAATTAAAAATAGTCAAGTATGTATGATATATCTTTTTAAATAACTATATTTTGATTTCCCCAAAATGATCATAAGAATGTTTTCGGACAAAAATAATGATTTGAGAATGAGAGGATTGAATTATTTGATTTGATATTGGATTTTAATGGCCGAGAAAAATGGTTTAGGTTATTTCAATAGGATAAGAGACAGGGGGCCTTTTATACTTGAGGAGAGTTTCAAACATGATTGTTTTGAAAAGAGAAAGGTGTTGTTAAATTTTTTATATGACATAAGGATAAAAAATGGTTATTTATTTTAAATAGATTATTTAAGGTCGAAATATTTCCATCCAATTTATTTAAAATGTTTTTTGTGTCATTATTTAGAGTTATCTTTTTTTTACAACTACTTAATATATTTTAACATTACTCATGGTAATGAATTTTTGTTATTTTTTCTATTTTTAATGGTATAAATTATGCTGATTTTTTAGACAATTTAAATTATTATTATTCTATATATGGAACCTAATTTATTGAAGTCAATTCGTGGATGTCAAAATTTTTAATTTAAAATATATATTGATGATATGAGGAGAATTCATTTTTCGTAATAGAAAATGTCCAATTATGAAAAAAAATTATATCAAAATTAAAAATGTAATTTATCAAAATGAATTAAATTAGATCTATAGATATATATTTTCTTTCAATTAAAATTAAAACACCCCTAATTTTTTTAAATCATTAAAATAAATTGAAATTTTTAATAAAAACAAGTTTTTTTTCATTATTAACCAAATAATTTCTGTTATATGAAAATTCCTAATAATACACCAAAACATTTAATTTTCATGATCAATACAAAATTAAATTTATTTTTAAAATTAAATTTAAAAATATTAGAATAAATAAATTTTCAAATAATTGCACGAAATGTGATAGATTAATTTTTTAAAAAATACTGTTTTATAGGTATAATGTTGGATTTATAATTATCTATTAATGAGAAAACACATAAGTTAAATTTTAATCAATTTATTAAATATAGAATATATACATTTATTTTAAAAACTTATCAAAATCTATTTATTTATTTAATTAAGGTAAACAATTTTTTCACATTATAATATTTTTCTAGAGAAATATTCAATTTATTTAAAAATGGATTTAATTATTATTTAAACGTATATTTTAGCTATGGAATTCATTATATAAACGTGTGTAAAACATATATTTTCTGAATTTAGTTAATCATATTCATATACTCCATTCCAATGGCTATGTGATAACTATAATATTACATAATTTATATTTTAAGTTATTTTCATGTTCATTTATACTCGGTGTTGTGTGTAATGATGTATTAAATAAATGATCCAAGTTACAAAAAAGTTTGAAAAAATTAAATATATTTCAAAAAAGCATAGGCTGTTATAGTATTACATTATTATTTCAACTCTATTGGATAATATACTATTATATGTTTATGATACATGGTGTGAGATCACTAGTGACAATGTGAACATAGAATACTTGATTAGGTGACGATTCTGATTTATTACTTATTAACTAGAATTCAGTATAAATTTTTTAACATTATCATAAGATCATATAGGATCTCTTACACTAATTTTTTAGTTATTGTCAAACTACATCCATAGAAACTATTTTTCAATCCTATGTGAGTTGTTTTGTGATTGGGATGGGCAATACTAGTTTGTAGAGCTATTCATGTGATGTTTGGGGTTTCATGACCATTTCCAATGTTATATTTATTTAATTGTGGAATTATTTAGATTATAACAAGATTAATAATGTTTTATGAATTCTTTTAGATTATTTATTTATTATTTACTATATATTTTAGTAGAATTATCTTATCCCCTATTATAAATTCACATAGTGGTTAATGTCACCAATTTTTTTGTAGGACATAACTTTTTTGAATGTCACATAGCTGTTGTCTATAAGATATAGTCATAAAGTGTCAGTATTTATGTACATACATTGTTAGACGATAATGGGAACCATTATAGGGTGCTATTTTTATATGATAGTTCATTCAATGATTCAATATGAAGGGAAATTTCTCAAGTAGTCAGCACCATGTTTTCCAAGGGATATATGATCTAGTTAATCTATTGAGTGTTTCCATGGATTTAACATCACTTTTTTAGGAAATGTTCATTATCTATGAATGAACCATTCATCCCGAATAAATAAGTATGGTTTAGGGGATTATAGACGCATCTAATAGAGTTGGTAGATTCTACTCTCCATGTTTTTGAAGTAGATCCTTCCAATTTATATTCATACGGATATTTTTCATGTTTATTCACATATAGGGGAGGTGAAATTTTTAAGAGGGAAGCCCTATTATAGCCCAAACAATTAGGGATACAGATTAGAGTATTGCTACATTTATCATCCATGGTATATTATTTTATAAGTAATAGGCAAAACTCATGTGATTAAGGAACTGGTGCCACTGAAGGAATATGTTGTTCTAGGTATGAAAATTTTATCATCTACTAGGATTTATAAATATTTTATTATCAATATTTTCACTCTTCTCTTGAGTAACATTTTTTCTACAACAAAGTAATGAATTTGGATAGTATTTTCACAACAATTGTGTTTTTGACATCATTTTAATACCACACTAGTTAGATGGATAAACACAGGGGATGCATATTAACGATGGGGGAATATTAGCCATTTGGGGATTTATTTTTGTATACGATATATCCATAAAATTTAATACCTAGAATTTATTTTTCTATTTTCCATTTATGTGGTGGTTGAATATTTGATGAATATAGATGAATTTTATAAAGATGAAGGGTGAAAATTGGTTGTTTCTGGCGAGATGGGTTTGTATATGGATGTATGTGGGATTGGATCCTTAATATATTGGTTACCAATCCCCTATAATTTCTAGTAGGGATCTGGTGGTGGGGCCCCTAAATATGTTCAATATTATATAGAATTTTTTAGAGGATGTTGTAAGAATATCCCATCTATTTTTGGATCATTCATTGAATAGAGTTATGCTTATTTTCTTTACTGATTTTGATTCCTTTATAACATATGACACCCTTAGAGTTCAGAGAGACGAGGATATAGATTGATGACCTCATGTAATTAAATTTTCTCACTCATAGATTGTTCCTATGAGAATCACAAGTTTTTTCTCTATCAAAGATAATTATCTCATATTTTTGTGAATATAATTATAATGGATGATGATAGTGAAAATACATGAATTAAAACACCCTTTTTGGTATAGATGATGATGTTGATAAGTTTATTGGATCTAGAATATTTTCATTAATTGATATGTGATATAATTGTCATGAAATGGGGGTGAAGTAAGAAGATAACCCAAAGACATCCCTCCAGTGCTAGTATGGGAACGTCATATCAGATATCATACCATTTAGAATAAAAAATAAATAACATAGTGTAATGGGACTAATTATTTATTTATTTCATTATTTTAATGAATATTTTGGAGTTAAGTTCATTGAATACATCCTCTTATACAAGTCATAATTTCAAAATAATTCCGAGCACTCAAGTGTCTTCTTTCAAACACATTGTTTCCACCAACAATATGAGAAATTTTGTATGATTAATTTATGGGCTAAATATGTTCATTTTGTTTGGAAAATAGTGACTCAGATGGTAGTTTTAGTGTATCTGGAAAACATTGAGGGTATTGTTTCATGGAAGAAGAAAAACAATATGGTGTCAGCTCATAGTTTTTTTTGGATTCATGATTCATTATTTTTTTATTATCTATTATAAATCACAATTTTCCCCATTAATAACCATTTAATATAAGAAACAATATTCAATTATGTGGATCTATTCTACGAATCAATAAAATAACTTAAAAATTATTTTCTCAATGCCCTAGTGACATATTAACTTTAACTACATAATTTTTTGTATTTTACTTATTATTATAAATAGATTTTAATTATTATACACATAAAATTAACACATTTACTAAAATTATGGAAATTATTAATGTCACATATATATGATTATAAATGAAATAAAATATTAAGAATATGAAGTATGGTATTTATTTGGATATTTTGTTGAGAATTTTCTATGTCTCGTTCAATAATTTAATGTAAAAAATAAATGAAATTGGTTATCCCTCAACCAATCAGGTACCAAGTCACCTATCTATCTTTTAAGAGGGACATATGACCATGTTTTACTTGTGGTATTGCTAAAATGTTATGATAGGGTATGCGAAGAGCCCATAATGAGGTAAAAACATCTATACAAGGTTGTAATCCATCTCAAGTTGCATACTGTGTAACTACCCATGTACAATAGATGAATTCATATTATATCCCACCACTATGTAGGATTAAAAGATGAGTAAAAAAATTCTATTAAACACTAATTTAGTCTATTGTCATTTAAGTGGTGTGACAAAGCGATATGAAGAACATTTCATCTTTATATAAATATCATCGCTTTTCTTCATATGAACACACACTCTGTCAGAGACCCCTACTCATCCATACCAGCCTCTCAAAACATCTAATCATCAACCAGTATCTCCAATTTAATCATTTAATATATAAATTAATGTCATTAATGTATCCCAATCTCAAGCTAATTTCCACTGTGATGATAAAAAACCACTCATGATCACCTCGAAGACCCCAGATGAGTTTAATTAGAGCTATTTCAATGAACCTATCCACTTTTAAGTCTAGTTGACTCAGTGTGGGTTCCCCTCACAAATTCCTTAACCATTATTTAACACAACTGAAAAAAATGATTCCATGTCCCCCAATCTCATGATTCAATCCATGTCTGCAAGATCAACCAAATATTATTAGTCCATTCCTAAAAAATTAAACACTAAAGACCTTATGTTTTATTATTGAAGGCCTTGTCGGTGTCAATATAGAATTATTTTTAAATATTAAAAAAACTAAAAAGAAAGGGACATTGAAGAATATCTTAATTCTTATAAATTGAGTAGTTCTCACCCAATATATGTGATTTAGAAACCTATTAACACTGGGGAGGCTAAGAGATCCTTGGTAATTTTATCTTTTATTTGTTTAATTATTTTATAATATTTAGTTTTGGATTTATTTTTTCATTATTTAATTATTTATATATATATGTTAAATTTAGTTCATTAATGAATAAATTCATTTATTTCTGTCATATTTTTTTATCCACCAATACCTCTTCTTTTCACATTATTATTATTATTTTTATTATTATTATTTTGTTCATCATCTCTACATTATATTTTCATTAGTTTATTTTATTTTATGTTTATTCTTCATATCTAAATAATTTTCCCATTATTCCTCATCATTTTTCATTTGGTTTTATTACCATATTCTATTCTTGTCACGTTTGGGATCTCTTATCATCAACAATTAGTGGTGGACACACGTATAAGACAGGGGGAGTTTAGAAATTCATGAATTTTTTAAAAAAATGATTTTTTATGGAATATTATTGTGACAGTCAATGGTAAATTATATTTATATTATTTTACATTTATCTCATACCATCAACTGATTTAAAATATTCACCCAAAGGAGTTAATACAATTAATTAATGAAATTACATATGATAGATCCAGGACCTGGATGATATCACATTCTCAAATGAGTACTTATGTAATCCTTTCATATAGGAGGATATAGAATTTATATTTCATGAAAGGTGTGTTTATTAAAATTTCTAATAAAATTAATATTAATAAAATTGTGATATTTTATAAATGATATATCAAAATAAATTTAAATAAAAAATAGAGATGATTTATAGAACTAATAACCAACCCTATGGATATGTTATTTCTTTATAATTTCATTCTGTTTTGAAAATACAATGTATGTAATAAATACATTTTATTTTGTTATTTTACAAATTAATGAAAACACAAGTTTTTCACTCTTTAATGAAAATAAAAAAAATAATAAACATGTTGATATTTTTTACAATGTTAATTTGTATGTATACATTTTTGAATATACTTATGTTATATGAAACAGGTCTGCCAAATTAATATAGATGGAAAAAAATTTAGAAATTTGATTTTGTCATTAACATGATAGGAATGTGTCACTTTTTTCATTGATTACCTTATGAGGGTGTAATTGTTTATGTGTTCTGAAGTGCCCAGATCACTGTGAATCACTGAGAGGGGGAGGGGGTGAATCAGTGATACTTTAAAACTTTTTACTAATTGATTCTTAATCAATTAAACCTCTATGGCTGGTTAAAGCCTCGATCCACTCTTCTTGTATCTCTCAACCTTTCCCGGATAATGCAGTAATGAAAAGGCACAGGACACAAGGATTTACAAGGTTCGGCACCAAAGGCCTACATCCTTGCCATGCTCTCCAAGCATGGATTCTCCATTATAACCTGTTAAAATTACAATGGTCGATACAGCTTCCCACCGTATCTCTCCTGAGTCCCACAGGAGGGTCTTTATACTGCGTCCCACAGTGTTACCAGAGTCCCACTGGCCTGCTCCAGAATCCCACTGAAGACTTCTTCTCCCTGAGTCCCACAGGGTCTTCTCTTGGCTCCTCGAGTCACACGAGTAGCTCTTCTTCACTCTAAGTTCTTCTTCAAGTATCCTCAGCAGTCTGGGATAAAGACTGCTGGCCTTGCTCTTCTTCTGATCACTTGTGGTGAACAGGTCTTCTCATCTAGCTCGGGCTTTATCACCTTCTTCAAAGGATGCCCCGGCTTCTCTCCAATTACTGAATGCTCAGACAAATAAAATCTTTATCTTTGGTCTGGTCCAGTCTCTGTTGCACACCACTGATTTAGCACTGTTCACGTGTGCACGTGCATGCATGCATGCATGCACTCTCCTTTTCTTCTTCTTGGTGCAGTAGACCCACAAAGGGTGTAATCAATTATAGCACACACCTTCTCCGAACTTCACACACTTTATCCAATTTGTTTACACACTTAGAGTGTGTTCTACTTTAGTGTGGATGTCCTCCTTTCAACTTCTTCTAAGTGTGTTCACTTTAAGTGCACACCTAGGTTCGGCCACTTCTTTAGTTTTCACACACAAATTCTTCACTTAGCACACACTTGTAGTGACCTTCCTCTTCTTGTTGCACACACACACTTTAGTGTTCTTTTTAGTTGTTCTTCAATAGTGTGCACACACAAGGGATACGGCCTTCACTTGTTCAATTTGCACACAAAGGCACTAAGCCTTGGCCTTCCTCTCTTTGCACACCCACTGCCCGTAGGGTGTAGTGGCCTTCTTGTTTTGTTTGCACACACACACTTCCTTTGATCAATTAGCAAACACAAGTCTTGGCCTTCTTCACTTGCACACACAAAGTGTGGCCTTCTTAGCACATGGCACACACAAAGTGTGGCCTTAGGGTGTTTCTTGTTCTTCACTTAGCATACACCCAATATGCTAGGTCTTCACTTGATGCTCACATAAGGCTACGGCCTTTCACTTCCTTTGCACACACACTTTGTTCTTTTCTTTTAATCTTCAAGTGAGCACACCCAACAAGGGCTACGGCCTTCTCCACTTCTTTTCACAACCACCAATGGCTACGGCCTTTCCCTCCTTTGCACACAAGGTGCCTCGGATATTCTTTGCACTTAGCACACACCGAAGGATGCAAGGGGCTCGGTCTTCCTTCACTGCTTCTGTCGCACAAGCACAAGGCACAAAGGACCTCAGCCGTGGGCGCGCAAGTGCAAGGGTGCACTTGGCCGTGCAAGCGTTCGGGTGTGCAAGCTGCAACACCGCGGGGCTTCAACCGTGGGCGCGCAAGGCTTGGTGCGACCCCGGTTCTTCCTGCCGCGCAAGGATTAGCGCGCAGGAGATCTCCCCTTCACTTCTTTCGCGCAAGGGATGCGCAAAAGGGACTCCTTCGGGCCTCAGATGGCACCGAGAACAATAGCCGCGCAAGTTCTTTGCGCGGGGCTTCAAACTCTTCGCGAGGCTCAGAGGCTTCTCACGGGTCGTTCAAAACTTCAGCGCATCAGCCCCTTAATGAGAGCTCGGGCTCTCTTTTTATAGGCGAAGCAGAGCCTCGGTTCATCCGCGTGGGATATCTTCAAATCCTCGAAGATTTCGGGATTTCAAGATTTCCTTAAATCTTGTTTTTCTTTTTATTTCACGCGGGTTTCCCTTTTTATTCGGGTTCCTCCACGTGCATGCGACTTAGAACGCATGCACGGACTTCGTCTCTTTTATCCCATGAAAAGGCACGAACCCTCAAGGCCTCGGCAACTTCGTTTGCCTCGGCCTCGACCGAAATTCTCCATCTGTTGCATGCATGCCTTTTTTATTGCATGATCGTGTTCATGGAGGCCAGACGATCTCACTGGAGGCTTCGGATTCAGAAACGATGGCCGGGAACTCGAGAACACTGCTCGGGAGGCTCTGGTTCATGCGGGGACGTCGCGGGTGGCTTCGCATGGCGCGGGGAAGAAGACGCGTGGAGAGCCGTTGGATTAAAGATTTGGACGGCCGCGATCATGCTGGGCCGCGGCGGATTAGATGGGCGGTCCAGATCGAGCGCGCGATGAATCGTGCGGCTGGGATCGTTCCCGGGTGAAATTTCGCCGTCCCACATCGAAACGCCGCGGGATTTTTCCGCGGTTTATCACCCTGGCGCTCCCATGAGCGGCCAGTTGAATTCTCTCCCCTCCCGGTGCCGCCCCGCACCGGGTTCTCTCTGCGGGCGCGCTATGCGCCCACGCTCTAGCGCCCACTATGCGCTCCTCCGGGCGTGCCCCTGGCGCCCTTGCGGTGTCCTTGGGTGCGCCCTGCCGCCCTGGCTCGCCCCACGGGGTTACCCCGGGCGTGGTGCCCTAGTGCCCATGCCTTGGGGTTGAACCCCCCAAGGTGCCTTGGCTGGCCCAATTTTTTGGCAAAGGCAAGTACAAATACTTTGTCAAAAACAAATTAACCCATGAGTATAAGCCAAATGCCACTTCTCCCTTAAGCCATTTCTTTCCTTCTCTACTTCTTAAGAATTCTTTAATCCTCCTCCCATGATCTTCACTTAGGATACGGAATTCAAAAGGTTCCTTCATAATCTTCAACCGAACTCCTGAATCAAAGAATTCTTCAATGTTCTTCATTGATCCAATTACAGATCAAGTTGGATCACTTCCAATTCACATGCACTAAGAGTTAGTACATGGACTTCATTAGTGCACATCATCCACTTAGTAGTTGTGGATGGAACTCTTCAACTCCTCATGCATTGTGAAGACAATGCATGGTCTTCTAATGCTTGTTGTGACATTGTATCCAGTTGATACAAGTTCTTGGAACTTTAAAGATCAGTTCAACAATCGTCCGATGTACATGGAGAATGTTTCAACCATATTCTCCAATGCCACTTAGTGAATCTCCTAAGTGACACTCCTCTAAGTTCCATGGCCATTCTCCTTCACCACCAACACCATCACAACCTTTTTCATTCACATCTTGACAATCCTTGACTTCCATTCATTGTAAGACAACAACATGCCTCATTGACAACCTCATTGACAACAAATGCAACACAATGCACTTCAATCTCCCCCTTTGTATTTGTTGTCAATACACTCCTTCAGCACATATGAATGGGTCAATATGTGTGCCAATATTTCTCCCCCTTATTGGCAATCAAATGCAAAGGTGTGGTGTGGTTCTATTCCAAAAATATCTTCCTCCCATTGAAAAGTATCTTCTTGAAAAACACTAGGAGAGGGATGATGTCACATGTTCTCTTTAGCAAAGAACCTTTAGTAAATCAGCTCTAAGTCTACTTGGGCTAACCCGGTGTAGAAAACAAGAGTGATATAACCAAGGTACACAATGTTGTCCAACATTCTCTACACATGTGAGATCATGCTTAGGGGTTTGAAATTTTTCAGATATAACAATGAATTGCTAAATCATGCACATACTTCACCAAACACATTAGAAAGTTCAGTGCAAAGATAAAGCTCCCCCTTTCATTCATTTGTCTTCAATCCATACTCCCCCTTAATTGACAAGATAAACTCAATTAAGAAACAAGGGATGAAAGTATGATTGGAATACCTTCAGCTTTTCTCAAGATAGTATTAAATCTTAGAATACCATCTTCTCCAGATTGGCTCCCCCTCAAGGGGTGCACTCCATTCTGTCCAAACCATCCTCTAGCTGAGAATGATCATCATCTTCAATTCCCTGCAATGTCAGCACATGTATATACCAAGAGTATAAGGGAATAAGATGGAACCTCCTTGGTTCATCAATGTGAACAACAAGGTTGAGAAGATTCTCTCAACCGAGATGTCCCATTTTCACCAGTCTTCACACTTGCACATTTGATCTTCTTTGATGTTTGTGCTTGTGTGGATCTAGACCCAGCTTCATGTGAAATATTTTTCTTCCCTTTTGCTTTAGCAAATGCCAGAGCTTCATCTTCAGCTCTTTGTAGTTCTCTGGCAAGTTGCAACTGATGTGGCCATATGACAAGTAAATCATTTGGAAGAGTGGCCTCAGTTTTGGAAATTCCACATGGTTCTTTTGATGCTGTTAAGCTGCCTTTCTTAGGCAACTTATTTTCAATCAATCCCTTCTGCTTCTTCTGGATTGATTGTCTGTTTGAGTCCAGTTGGATTCTATTGAATTTCATGGCTTCTTTACAAAGATCCATGGTATGACCATTCCTTCCACAGTAGAAGCACTTCTTCTTGGTGGTCCTTCTGGATGACTCACCCTTCTTGGATTTAGACTCCAAGGACTTTTCTTCATTTCTCAATCTCTTCTTGGGAGCATTTTCAACTTTCTTCTTGCTTCCCAAGGATTCCATTTTAGCCAGGTTCAGTGATCTTCTCTTCTCTTTAGCTCTAGATACAGTTGGAGATTGACATGTATCTTTTTGACCACTTTTGCAATCATCCCAGATGTTGTCAAGTAATCCAAATCTATTTGCAGTAAACAGATGTCTCTGGACCTGTGGATGTTGCTTCTTTCCTTCTGGCTTGCTCCCCCTTGGCATGGGCTTCCTCTGTGCTTTGGCATTCAGTGGATTGTACCAACAATCCTTTGCACAATGCCCAAACCTGTTGCAACACCAACACTGGCCCACAAATCTTGACCTCTTCAGTCCTTCTGATTGTTGGGTACTTTTCTTGAGCTGCTGTGTTGTTTCAGGAGAGCATTCTTTCTTTACTGTCTTCATCCATACTTGTTTGGATTCATTCTTCCATCCTGCACTTTTAGTAGAAACACTTTTAGAAGCATGAGTACAAGATGGTATGGATGGTACCTTCTTTTTAGAAGATGTTGCACTTTTAGAGGATGTCTTTCTCATAGAATCATCCTGCTCAATGCATACTTGAGTAGCAACATTTCTTCTTTCAGCTGACTGGGAGGATTCAGCTTTGGGTGATTGCTGATTTTTCAATATCACCTCCAGTTCTAAGCATTTCATATTGAGGGAGTTCTTCTCATCCTCAATAGTTCTTAGCCTTCCTTCCCATTTCTCCACCAGTTGTTTCATCTGGTCTTCATGCACCTTCTTCAATTCTTGCAATGAATTGTCCAGCTCCTTCACCAATTTGACTTTTTCTTTGAGTTGAGCATCTCTGACATTCATTGACACTTTGTGCCTCTTTTCCAGTGCATGGTAAACATCTTTGATTATTACTTTAAAGATTTCTTTCTCAGAAAGACTTCTTTGCAATTCTTCAGTAGTGTCTTCATATCTTTCATTACAAAGAGATACTGTTTCATCTTTGGCATTTACCAGCTTTCTGAGAGTGTTGGTTATGCCAACCCTTTTAGCCAGCTGATCTTCCATAGCATTGGCTTCTTCTTCTAACTGTGATTTTTCTTCATGAAGATCATGGATGCCTGTAGCTATACACTTTTCCACTTCCATGGGAACTGTATTCTGAAGATATTTGAGTGCACTCTGAAGATCATTCATTGTTTCAACTTCATCACAGCTAGGACAGGCTTTCTTCATCTTCTTGGCCTGTTTCTTCTTTCTATTTTTCAGAGTCTTGGCAGATATCTCCATTTGAGGCTGTTCTTTCATTTCCTCAAATCTGCACTCCATATAGACTCTCTTGGATCTTTTAGAGGGAACCTCCCTCTGATACCAATTGAAGTGCCCAGATCACTGTGAATCACTGAGAGGGGGAGGGGGTGAATCAGTGATACTTTAAAACTTTTTACTAATTGATTCTTAATCAATTAAACCTCTATGGCTGGTTAAAGCCTCGATCCACTCTTCTTGTATCTCTCAACCTTTCCCGGATAATGCAGTAATGAAAAGGCACAAGACACAAGGATTTACAAGGTTCGGCACCAAAGGCCTACATCCTTGCCATGCTCTCCAAGCATGGATTCTCCATTATAACCTGTTAAAATTACAATGGTCGATACAGCTTCCCACCGTATCTCTCCTGAGTCCCACAGGAGGGTCTTTATACTGCGTCCCACAGTGTTACCAGAGTCCCACTGGCCTGCTCCAGAATCCCACTGAAGACTTCTTCTCCCTGAGTCCCACAGGGTCTTCTCTTGGCTCCTCGAGTCACACGAGTAGCTCTTCTTCACTCTAAGTTCTTCTTCAAGTATCCTCAGCAGTCTGGGATAAAGACTGCTGGCCTTGCTCTTCTTCTGATCACTTGTGGTGAACAGGTCTTCTCATCTAGCTCGGGCTTTATCACCTTCTTCAAAGGATGCCCCGGCTTCTCTCCAATTACTGAATGCTCAGACAAATAATATCTTTATCTTTGGTCTGGTCCAGTCTCTGTTGCACACCACTGATTTAGCACTGTTCACCTGTGCACGTGCATGCATGCATGCATGCACTCTCCTTTTCTTCTTCTTGGTGCAGTAGACCCACAAAGGGTGTAATCAATTATAGCACACACCTTCTCCGAACTTCACACACTTTATCCAATTTGTTTACACACTTAGAGTGTGTTCTACTTTAGTGTGGATGTCCTCCTTTCAACTTCTTCTAAGTGTGTTCACTTTTAGTGCACACCTAGGTTCGGCCACTTCTTTAGTTTGCACACACAAATTCTTCACTTAGCACACACTTGTAGTGACCTTCCTCTTCTTGTTGCACACACACACTTTAGTGTTCTTTTTAGTTGTTCTTCAATAGTGTGCACACACAAGGGATACGGCCTTCACTTGTTCAATTTGCACACAAAGGCACTAAGCCTTGGCCTTCCTCTCTTTGCACACCCACTGCCCGTAGGGTGTAGTGGCCTTCTTGTTTTGTTTGCACACACACACTTCCTTTGATCAATTAGCAAACACAAGTCTTGGCCTTCTTCACTTGCACACACAAAGTGTGGCCTTCTTAGCACATGGCACACACAAAGTGTGGCCTTAGGGTGTTTCTTGTTCTTCACTTAGCATACACCCAATATGCTAGGTCTTCACTTGATGCTCACATAAGGCTACGGCCTTTCACTTCCTTTGCACACACACTTTGTTCTTTTTCTTTTAATCTTCAAGTGAGCACACCCAACAAGGGCTACGGCCTTCTCCACTTCTTTTCACAACCACCAATGGCTACGGCCTTTCCCTCCTTTGCACACAAGGTGCCTCGGATATTCTTTGCACTTAGCACACACCGAAGGATGCAAGGGGCTCGGTCTTCCTTCACTTCTTCTGTCGCGCAAGCACAAGGCACAAAGGACCTCAGCCGTGGGCGCGCAAGTGCAAGGGTGCACTTGGCCGTGCAAGCGTTCGGGTGTGCAAGCTGCAACACCGCGGGGCTTCAACCGTGGGCGCGCAAGGCTTGGTGCGACCCCGGTTCTTCCTGCCGCGCAAGGATTAGCGCGCAGGAGATCTCCCCTTCACTTCCTTCGCGCAAGGGATGCGCAAAAGGGACTCCTTCGGGCCTCAGATGGCACCGAGAACAATAGCCGCGCAAGTTCTTTGCGCGGGGCTTCAAACTCTTCGCAAGGCTCAAAGGCTTCTCACGGGTCTTTCAAAACTTCAGCGCATCAGCCCCTTAATGAGAGCTCGGGCTCTCTTTTTATAGGCGAAGCAGAGCCTCGGTTCATCCGCGTGGGATATCTTCAAATCCTCGAAGATTTCGGGATTTCAAGATTTCCTTAAATCTTGTTTTTCTTTTTATTTCACGCGGGTTTCCCTTTTTATTCGGGTTCCTCCACGTGCATGCGACTTAGAACGCATGCACGGACTTCGTCTCTTTTATCCCATGCAAAGGCACGAACCCTCAAGGCCTCGGCAACTTCGTTTGCCTCGGCCTCGACCGAAATTCTCCATCTGTTGCATGCATGCCTTTTTTATTGCATGATCGTGTTCATGGAGGCCAGACGATCTCACTGGAGGCTTCGGATTCAGAAACGATGGCCGGGAACTCGAGAACACTGCTCGGGAGGATCTGGTTCATGCGGGGACGTCGCGGGTGGCTTCGCATGGCGCGGGGAAGAAGACGCGCGGAGAGCCGTTGGATTAAAGATTTGGACGGCCGCGATCAGGCTGGGCCGCGGCGGATTAGATGGGCGGTCCAGATCGAGCGCGCGATGAATCGTGTGGCTGGGATCGTTCCCGGGTGAAATTTCGCCGTCCCACATCGAAACGCCGCGGGATTTTTCCGCGGTTTATCACCCTGGCGCTCCCATGAGCGGCCAGTTGAATTCTCTCCCCTCCCGGTGCCGCCCCGCACCGGGTTCTCTCTGCGGGCGCGCTATGCGCCCACGCTCTAGCGCCCACCATGCGCTCCTCCGGGCGTGCCCCTGGCGCCCTTGCGGTGTCCTTGGGTGCGCCCTGCCGCCCTGGCTCGCCCCACGGGGTTACCCCGGGCGTGGTGCCCTAGTGCCCATGCCTTGGGGTTGAACCCCCCAAGGTGCCTTGGCTGGCCTAATTTTTTGGCAAAGGCAAGTACAAATACTTTGTCAAAAACAAAGTAACCCATGAGTATAAGCCAAATGCCACTTCTCCCTTAAGCCATTTCTTTCCTTCTCTACTTCTTAAGAATTCTTTAATCCTCCTCCCATGATCTTCACTTAGGATACGGAATTCAAAAGGTTCCTTCATAATCTTCAACCGAACTCCTGAATCAAAGAATTCTTCAATGTTCTTCATTGATCCAATTACAGATCAAGTTGGATCACTTCCAATTCACATGCACTAAGAGTTAGTACATGGACTTCATTAGTGCACATCATCCACTTAGTAGTTGTGGATGGAACTCTTCAACTCCTCATGCATTGTGAAGACAATGCATGGTCTTCTAATGCTTGTTGTGACATTGTATCCAGTTGATACAAGTTCTTGGAACTTTAAAGATCAGTTCAACAATCGTCCGATGTACATGGAGAATGTTTCAACCATATTCTCCAATGCCACTTAGTGAATCTCCTAAGTGACACTCCTCTAAGTTCCATGGCCATTCTCCTTCACCACCAACACCATCACAACCTTTTTCATTCACATCTTGACAATCCTTGACTTCCATTCATTGTAAGACAACAACATGCCTCATTGACAACCTCATTGACAACAAATGCAACACAATGCACTTCATGTTCTATAATAATTCCCTATTGTTTTTGGTGTGTATCATCATGTTTTAATGTGAAATGATCTCTTATCAATAAATTATTTTACAATATATTAATATAAATATTTATCCAATGATAAATATGGAAAGTTAATGGTGTTTTAACATAGGTTGTAGAGACATTACCTTATAATATATCAATTTGATATCATAAAAATCATAAAATAATGGGGTAATTATTTTCTCTATGTAAAATATATCTATTATAGTTGAGGTCGATGATGTTTTTCTAAGATTGTGATTTTGTGATCTGAGGATATATATAGTGTGGTGGTGGAGTTAGTATCCTTATATCATTTTGAATAGGTTTTGGATGGAATAATATACCTATTATAGATTGAATTGGATCTCTGTTGGTTAATGTATACGGAGAATTCTCAGTGAGGAGACACAAATACAGAGGTGATGCAAGCTCAAATAATTCATGGTGTGGTTCATATGTGATGATTCATGGTTTAAAACATTTGTTTATGTTTTAGGGAAGGATTCTCATCCCATTGGAAATTCTTAATAAAGTAATCCATGACATTAAAAGATAACAACATAAGGTACAAAAATTATATGAATCATATATCATGGATTAAAGAGGTATTTGGATGACCACAAATAAAGAGAAAAAAGTTATATTACATTAAATAAGGTCTATTCTATCAAATGATAAATGTTTAACATCATTCCCTTAATATATTGTAATATCCATTGGATTTACTCAGGTAGATGTGTGAGGGAATATTTGTAGATAACACCACTATTTCACAGTGATATCTAGGTGGAAATGATGATATATATGTGATCATTGAATAACTAGAAAAGTTATCTCACATTTTGAAAATCCATGAATTGAGTACAATTGAAATTCTAGACAGGAGACAAGTTGATGATTTTTTAAGGAATCAAGGATCTATAGGGACCATAATTTAAAAATAACACCCTAATTTTACTCCAGGTTTCTACAAGAGATAACATTATGTCATTGGCTCTCATTTTTTTCCGCATTAATTCATTATACACATAGATGAACGAGAAGATAATGCATATGATCTATATACTAGAAAAAAAAATTCGAAACAAATCATATATATTATTAGATACTATATATAACACCATCGCTTGGGTAAGATCCCATAAATTAACATCTACCAAACACATATTGGATTTTCCCCATTAAGGATTTTTATTCAAGACACTATTAAACCTAATTGATCTTAATGAGTATTGGAGAGCCATGAGTTATATATCATGATGTAGAATACAAAATTAATGAAAATATCTAGGTGGCATATGGGAGGATAATGTTATGAAATACTATTATAATTATAATGCTTATCAGAAAAGCAAGGTATTTGATATTGGTATAGAGACTGTATTTTCCCAATGATTTCCCATAATCATGGATAATGATGTTATTGATAGGGGTGTAATAATTTTACATGTTTCATCAATAATTTTGAGTTATTTATGTGTTTTGGTTAACTATCATCATGGTTGACACTCCCTTCATTGATGAAAAGGGTGAAAAAAATTGCTACATGTACCTTGTCATCTGTTTCAACAACATGACTCCCTTATTATCTAACGGGTGGAGTTAGATATTAGGGACAATTTAATATTTGTATATCATTGAATGAAAATCTAGTAGCATTGAGAAATTCTCCCAGATGGATGAACTGGTCTCGTTATTAGTGTGTTATAGTGGCATGTTGGCATGCAGGTAGTACATTGCAGTTTGATGTGTATATGTGTATCAACTACCTATTTTTGGGATTTTCTTGTTATTTCTATTGAAGAAGTGAAACCTGAATATTATTTAATTGTCAAAAATTTCTTTTAACCATGTTGGTGGCATATATTTTGGATTAAATCTCATAATCTGTAACAGAAACCCCTCCCTATTTAATACCTTTTATATTTATTACATGTTGTTAAACAATTTAGATGATTCTATATCTCCCAAAGTGGAAAAGAAGTTATTAATGAGTGTAGAATCTTTTTTTATTTCCATTTGAAATATCATGTGATGATTTAGGAACTTGTTATATTAGGATGTATAAGGGATTAAATGGTGGCATAAATGGTTATATTGAATATAGTTCTATTATAACATGATGTTATTTATGGGTGGTGGAGTTTACGTTTTATTATGATCCATAAGAAATATATCCATTTTTACATATATGAACCCCTTCTATTTTACTTATTTTATATTATTTTGGGTTCATGAGGATGTTAACTATATGACTTATTTCTAATTTAATCATTGAAACATTTATAATTAATAATTTGTAGGATTTAATATCATGGTGTTTTTTGGTTGGATTTCTGATATAGTTAAGGAATTAATTATAGAGTAGTAATGGAATGTTAATATGGGGAAGGATTTACAGACATGGAGATTTGTGTGTCACTATAATGGGGGGGGGGTTTTAGTTTAGAGAGATTGGATATAGCATTAATCCATGGGATATGGGGTACTCAAGGATTATCGTTTTTCATCGTATTTGATACATGTATTTTAGGATATATTTTGAATTATTCGACAAGGAATATTTCGTGTTTCCACCCTTTTCTGCAGATCATTCACATAGGGATCAGCTACGATATTACATTCTTCTAAAAAAAATTATTTTAAAATGAGTTTTTTCCATTGAATAAATTTTCATCTCATTTTTTATATGATTTTTGTAATTTACCTAATTATTTTTTATAAATATGGGTTTGACTAGTTTTATTGTATGGTGGTTGTTTCTCTTATGAAAATTACTTATCTTATGTCAACTCATTTGCACCGTAGTAAATGGTGTTATACTCTAGTCTTATAATATCCAACCCTCCTTAACAGTAGTGAAACCCAAAAAAATTATTTGTTCTTATTGAAATATCTAAATTAGTAGGTGGATTCTATTATAATTTCAAGGATTTTAACAATTCCATTGTGGGATAATACATTCAACATTCAATGATCAAAATTTAGTGATTCACGGTGTGTTTTCTCCTTCCATCTTGTTCCATTCCCAATTCATAATTCATAGTAGGTTATAAAAAATGATAAGGATTGGTTAGGATATTTTACATATTAAAATCAATGAGGATTTTTTGTTCCAGGTTATCTAAGGTATGTTTTTAATATACGGTGCTTGGCGGTTGACTACCACTTATTATATCCTTATATAGTGATTTAGAATGATTTTTTGAGGTATGTTATTTGAGTTAAATGTGAATCAGTGGGATGATAATTATTTTTATTTATATTTTTGTGGGTGGTATGAATATTAATAATAATAAAAATAATGTCTACAAAATAAAATTATGACAGAATCTCATGATGCACATATGGTTTCCATTTTTTTAAGTTTTTGATTTCTCTTTTTTCTATCTTCCATATTGTGATAAATAAATGGATAACCAATTAATGTTTGAAATTGTGAAATCTAGTAAATGAAATATACTACGATGAATATTTATTTTGAATTCCTTAATTTATGGTTTTGGTTTGGTGACATTATTAGTTTGATTATTGTTTAACTTGGTTGTGAGGTGATGACCAAATGTGGTGATTGATTAAAAGAGGGTTTGTATTAATGGAATAATTTTTACCTCTATCATTTTTTATGGATTTTTAAGTCATTGGTTCAATTAATTTTAATAAATTTCGAAAAATAATATTTTATTCCTTTTAAAAAAATAAATCTAGAATGAGACATGGGTTATGGCCCATCATGTGATGTTTGATGATGGTTGTTCTGTATTACATGAAGAGCTTTGTGGCACAATATCATTAGTTCCCTGATGGTGGTTATGATAATATTAATCATATGAACCCATATTTGTGATCTTGCGTGATATTAGAATATAATTCTATTCTTTTATGAATTTTCTTATCTCCCCACCCATGATGGGTAACCATGAAAACACCAAGACTCATGGGGGTGTTTTCCCTAACATCTAAGATGGGGGGGTTAAAAAATGTTGACTACACCCATTTACCCTACCTCCCTTACATATTAATTTATATTGATACCAATGTTGGGTAATGTTATATGTTGTGGAGGTATTCCTTTGTTAGAGGACAAAACAAGGTTGGTTTCCTAGAGGTCCAAGATATTGTCCAACATAGTAACCGAATGAAATATATATTTTTCGTTCCAAAAATGAGATTTGTGGTTCTTCCAATGAGGAATGATAGAATATTTCTATCACCATTGGTGGATATGGGAATGATATGAGAAAAAGGATAATTCACATTGTGAGATTGTAGAAAACCCATTGGGATGTAATTTTTTGGACCCAATGAGTATATTCTGGTTATTATAGTTTAATTATACACAGATGTGTTATTTAGTGTGTAATAAATAATTATTTGTGGTAAAAGGGGGTTATGCAGACCTATATTGGTGATGTTTAGTGTTTTAGAATGTTAATAGATGCACTAGTATATCTTATGACGTTTTCATTAGTTACCATAATTATGATCATACGTTTTATATGTGTTATGGCCACATTATGTATATAAAACCATTTATTGAGATTCAATGAAGCATTTGGGAATTGATCTGTTCCGTATATGATTTTTGCATAGGTTGTCATGGTTTCCATCATGACATTTAAATTTGTTATATTTTTAC
Source organism: Viscum album (assembly GCA_963277665.1). Classification (NCBI taxonomy): domain Eukaryota; kingdom Viridiplantae; phylum Streptophyta; class Magnoliopsida; order Santalales; family Viscaceae; genus Viscum; species Viscum album. The sequence continues at coordinate 548,204,018 of OY728146.1, read as the reverse complement.
CTCTAGATATATGTGTATCTCTTCATATTAAATCATGGGAGATATTTATTTTATTATGTTTAGTATGTTTATTTTATATTTTTATGGATTGAATTGATATTTTATTTAATAATCAGGGGGTCTTAAATGAAATTCCTCAAAACAGAGTTTTTAGGGCCTCAGTTCTAGTTTCGATCATACAGTCCCACTAGAAGTTGGACTCACAAGCTTACTATTATCTTCACATCCTTCCAAGGGTGGAAGTTGTGGAGGGGTGTTCTAACAATTATGAAAAATATAATTAAATGGAATGGGATGTGAATTATGAACACCCTCTTTTATGATAAACACATGTGAATTGAAAACCCACACAATGATAACATTTGATGTATTTTTAATACCATGAATCGAATGAAATTGTTTTCAAAATTAACTTATAGTTTTTATATACACCAAAGAATAATACAAATATTGGAAAATCTAACATTTGTCTATAATACTAAATATTGATATGAAAATTCTGTCAAATACAGTGTAATCGAATAGTATGTATCATTAAAAAAGGGTATTATGTGATTGAAATGATATTCCCTATAATATAAAGAGTTTAATAAATAACCTTCAATTTTAATTAATAAAATACCATATGTGTAAGATTCAAATTCATGAAGAACAATAAAAAATAATTGAAAAGTTATTTATTGAAACCCCATTCCTTTAATTTAATTTAATGTAAAAATACCTAAACTCATATATAAAGAAATAATTATTTTATCCACCAATTTATTATACTATTTCTAACATTTGACAATTAAATAAAATTATTTATTATCATTTCATATAAATATATTAATTATCTCTATTTCTTTCATGATTACATGTGATTAACATAAATTCATTGTTCAATACTAGTTTTGTAATGATGATTTAAGTTTATTTTTATAGATTCCAATTTCATATTTCTGATATCATTATTGGTATTATTATATATTTTTTATAATGTTTCAATTTTATTTCATTATTTTCTTAGTTATGATTCACAACAATGATTTTGTGATATTTTATTTCTATAATTTTTAATTAATAATGAGGTTGTAAAATTTTAATAAAATAAATAATAATATATCCATTATAGGATAACACAAGAAACCCTTTTTTATCTTTAGTTTCTAATAACAGTAATAGTTATGTTTCCATATTCATCTATTACAATTCTTGATAACATTTTTATGTCGGTGGTTAAATTAAACAAAAAAATAATACAATGTAGTCTATGGGTGAGTACAATTAATAATTTATTAATTTGGAATAATATAATTATTATTGATTTATAATTGATTTTCTAGATATTTTCTAGTTTTTAAGAAATTTTAATAGTATGTTATAATGATGAAAATACTGGATGAAACACAAAATATGTCTCATTCATGGTGACAATTTTCATCACTTATGGGAGGGTGACGAGTTTGTCTCCAATGAATTAGAGTAAAATTGTAAATGATATAAAAATTAAAAAAACTAATAAAGTTATAAATATAATATTTATCCATTAAATATAAATCTACAACAATCCTTGTAAATTGGTGATGAAATATCAAGAATCCCATTTATGGAGGTTACTGTCCACACATGATCATGACAATGACTTGATTTTGAAAATGGTTTTAGGGGAGGGATAATAAAAGTTTCTCAAATTAATATAATATAATAATGAAATATTATTAATGTAAATGTTATCATATTATAATGGGAATCATATTCTTAGTTGGTAAAATAATAAAACAATTTAGATATATCATCTTATAAAAACACCTCTCAAATAAGATAGTCTTTATTGGGTGTAATGCCCCGCCACAAGAACCCTATTGTCCGGGAATTATTTTAATACAATGGCAGGATTTCAAGGAATCACATCTCGAATAACCGATAAGTTTATCAGTCTTGGAAAATATATTACATACATGAAAGTTACATTACATTATTAAATGGAAAACAACAACAAAACTGTCTCTTTTGAACAAATTCATATCTTTTAGCCTATCCCTACATGTCAAACATAAAATACATCTTCACATCCTGGGAAAAATAAAACATAGAAAGGGGTGAGCACAGATCCTTAGTAAGGATAATAATATACCAGAAACCTTCATAAATAATCATAAAAATTTACTGAAATTTATAAGACTAAATCAAAATAATTTTAAAAATAAAATTCAGCATAATATAGAAAATATAAAATAAAATAATTTCATTTAAGAATTCACATAGATAATATTCTAGTCAAATAATCACATGAAATATGAACAACAACTTCCATAATGATGGAATGCATAATGTCAGACTTCATAACAACATAGTTAAGGCCATGTTCTAAGACTAAAAATAAGATTTTACCAAGACCTTATGCCAAGAAACTAGTTTGTCTCATGAGACCTACTGATGGATTGAGAAGCTATTGAAGGATCCATCAGTCAATTACAAAGTCAAATGAATTCATAGTATGAATTATTGAAAAACATCAAAAAAATTTGTATTAAAAAACCATATGAATTGTTATTACATTAACCAAACATCATGAATGGTGTAAAAATAACACATCCAAATTCATACATATCAAAAATCCATCAATACAATATGGATGATTTTTTTCATAATGAATCAACATCAAACAATGGTAAAATCCATCAATGTATATTGATATAGATCAAATGAAAATTATTTTAGAGAAATATCTCTATTTTTTTTAAATCATTTAAATGTTGCATAATTTAGAAAGGAAGACATTTAAATGCAATTGGAATCAAACTATCCTGCACCACTTTTAAAAACTTTTGAATGGAATTAACATTTTAAAACATTCATCTCCAATTAAATAAATCCTTACAACCATTTCAAAAACATGGACATTAATGAGAAAGGATTAAATGAATAAATCTTTAAAACATTTAAAATGATGTTTTAGTAAAATATACCGTTAAAAATAATTCCTTTAAAACCTATTTTATTAATCATATAAATGGATAATAAATATTTTCTAGTAGATAGTTACTGAAAAACATCCTCGGATAGTAAAGAGACTGTGTAATTAACAATTACCTTGTACTTTTCCATAGTTGATGTTATTTTAATATCCTGTATAATAGTTAAAATATTGTTACTAAATTATACATGAACTATATAAATAAATATTATATCATATATGATCTTATAATATTACATTGTTTATATTATAAAAATATTATCATAGTTTCAGGTGTTAACTGATTCATTTTCCTTTATATGTTTTGTAATGTTATCCATTTTTTCTATGGATAGGATTTATTTAATTCATATCCATAGATATATTACGTTATTAAAAATTATTTTTAGTCATGAAATAAAGATTATTTTTAAATTATTATGATGGGGAATGAATCTCATCGCGTTCGTGGATACAGTAATCCATACGTACGCACGAGCGACAATATCATTCAATTGAAGGTGAAATCGTATTTAATTCAATGTTATATCGTATATACAGAATCATTAACATGTTATCTTTACTACTTACATCCATTATACATCATTATTATACCCATACAAATAATTATATGTTTGAATAACAAACTACACAACGACGTGGAGATGGTAAGTTGTACGTATGCATGTATGGTGACTTTATAATTCATATGATGGATAAAATAATGAATATGGTTGTACAATTTTTATAACAAAAACAAATTATATAGATGATTATAGGGTTATTATTTTATAATGGAATAAACAAAGAAAGAGGAAGTGGAATATGAAAATAACATGAAAGAGGTGATGAAATATTTACCACTTATTCGGGTTCTTCATTTTGATTTGATAAAAAGGGCTCCTTGGGATGGATTTCTATCAATAGAAAGTCCCCTAAAAAGAAGCGTGGAAAGTTGGGAGGATATTTGGGAAGGGTTTGGCTGAGCCAAAAGGCTATGTAAATGTGGAGTTGAGAGAAGGTTAAGTTCCCTTTCATAAGAGAGGTAATCTCACTTTAAGAAAAGCATTAAATAGTATTTTATAATAAAATTATTTTCAGTTTTTAATGTTATCAAAATGAATTCATTATCGGGTAATGTGGGTGTGGGTTGAAAAACTCTCAAAAAATAGGTTTTAGATATTTTTAGTTCTTCATATTACTCTTATATTTTATAATTTACTCTTAGATAAATAGTTTTCAATTTACTATGTCTCTTTGTATTTTTATATTATATGGTTACTAATATTACTATAACAAGACAAAAAAAACCCATGTAGTTCATTATTAATATATATAACCTTTTATAAGTCCTTTGGTCGAATATTTGACTTTTAATAATATTATATCAATTAAAAATATTGTATTTGTTTTAAAAATATTAATAATATCAATTTTGACACTATTTAGTATTTGATTTTTTTGACATCCATAAAAACTTATCACTTCGGATAATGTTTTTCAACCAACCCTAACATGTCATATTATCCTATAAAATTTGTGTAATTCATCAAACATATCAATTTACATTTATTTTGTATTTATAATATCAATTATTTTAATATTTCATTCATAAGGTAATTACAACATCATCATTGTGTTATAAATAAATAAATTTATTTGATATCTAAAAATTATAAATAAAATACCATTAAGTAGGAAATATTTTTATATTTATAATAAATATTTATAGTTGAATTTATCTTGTCTTTAACTATATATTATAAATCTTTTAGTTATAAAACCTTGAATTTAACTCTTTTATCTTTTCTTTAAAAAAAATTAATAATTATAGTTTGAATCTAATCCATGTGGAGAAAATGGGGTCATATTTTAATCCTAACATTGTTTTCTGTTCAAAATTTAATTTTCTAATATTATTAGAACATGTGTTATTATAAATATAATATCATTTTTACCCTTAATTACCCAATATAATGTTAACCGTGATATAAAAATGTCAGAAGATTCTATTCACCATAAATTATTTTAATCATATTGAACAACATTTTACATACCAATTTAATCCTCGTCTCTTTTATTTTTGAAATCCAACTCATAGGAGCGGTAAAATTATTTTTTTTAAAATTTGTAAATGCTCATAGAAGGTGGGTAAAAGAGGTTATAAAGTTTAATAAACTTTTGTACATCTAATTTTATTATAAAATGACTCAAATTAGTTACATTGAACTTATATAGGTATTATATATCTATTTGAATTAAAAAAAATTATTTAAAATAAATAATTATATAAATAAAATATTTGTTTTAAATAATATCCTAATGGTTTTTACTTTTCATAAAAAAATAAATGTTTTCCAAAAAAATCTTACTACGCTAATTTTTATATTCCGAATTAAAAAACGGGGTCTTTTTTTCTAGACAAAAAAAAAATAGAAGTTTTATTTGTTAATTAAGATTTAATTCCCGTTGTCAAAACCAAAATGTGGGTTATAAAAAAGTAAAAACTATCAAAATATTGACATGTGTTTATGTCAAATTTAATTGTGAAATTACTTATAATGACCTATATTGTATTAAATGATAAAAATATATCGTAATTATACTTCAAAACCATTCAAATGAATAAATTAACAATATAAATTATTTTGATTCAAAATGTTTTATTCAATTAGAAAATAGTATTATTCACTATTCGCTACAATAAAAATGTTATCAATGAAGTATCAAAAATTTATCAAAGCATAATTTTTATTTTCAATTTTTAAAAAAGAATTAAATTCCATTAAATTGAATATATAAAATTTGTTAATATTGGTTTTTAAAAGGGTTCTCCATTAAAAAGCAACAAAATTTCATTTTTAAAAAAATAATTGAGTTATCCTAAAAAAATAATTTGTTCTTATTCAAAGAAACACATAATATGGATGTTAGAATTATATAGGTTATATGACATTCAAAATTAAGTTAATAATTTTAATAAAATATTTATGAATGGTTAGTTTCGTATGTTATGGTGCACTCAAACTCGTTGTTGTGTGTATTGTGAGCTATTGAATTACTTTAATGAGATAATGTACTATGAATTATTGGGGTGTTACACTATCCCCTCCCAAAATAAATTGCATCCTAAAAATTTGATGTTTCCCTTTAAAAATAAAATCAAAAAAATAGAAAAATTCCTCTGTGGAAAACCCATATCTGAAATTAGGTTAATAAAATTTAGTCTTAATAAGTGGGAATGGGAAAAAAGTCACCACCAAATTATGATCACGATTAAGAGAACATTGGTGGAAATTAGAGACACAAAATTGGGGGGGAAATGTAAATATTTATATGGAGTGATTGAGGCCATAAATCAAAAAAACATTAAAATTGAGGGCCTCAATGCAATTAATCTTTGATGATTTAAATTATCATTATTTCAACAAATCATAATGTAGTATGATAACCCATTTTTGGTTTTAAGATCCCTTCCCTAAAGTTTAAGAATTAAATTATTCATCTAATAAAGGGAAAAAATACACTTGACAAGTAGAGTTTCATCCTTCAACTAATTCCAACCACAAAATCATCATTTAAATCAAAATATAATAGAATTTCAAAAAATATTATATTTAACCTAATTCTATAGTGTTATTAAAATAATGAATTTATAATTAATTTTTCAGACTATATTAAAAAGTCTACATTATACAAACCAGGACATCATGTTTTCATGTAGTAGGTGATCCACCCTTGTTGCCCATCGGTTGTGGGTTCAAGACTTGCAGCTTTGCTGGACGTGACTGGTTTTTGCCAGTCCTTTGAGTTGTCCTTTTTATGATTTTCTAACAATAATCTCAAGAAATGATTCCACCTTAACAATAGTATCCAATTGCAAATTTAGTCGATTCAAATAATTATAACTATCCAAAATACTTCTATCCAAACTCATTGGAAAAAATTTATAAGGAATGTGAACACAATGAAAATCCTTTTTTCCATGTAATAACATGTGAATGCATTCATGATCTATTCATTTAAAACACTATAACAACCTGAATTACCATAACACCTTATTAATTACATTATTTCTCCCTTATTACTTTTATAATACGATATATACTACTTTAATAAAATATGTTGTAAACTCCAAAAATGATGGAATTAACAAAGAATTAATCCATTTCATGGTAGTATAAAATATCTAATATAATTTATCTAAATCAATCATATATTATTCCAAAATCACTACCTCAGTATCAGAACCATAATATGGTTTATTTTTCAATCAAACATGTATTTTCCAAAAAATATTAACTATCTATTCAATCATTTTTCTTGCTTACACACAATCTCAATTCAATAATGAAATATTACTGCAATACAATCCATCTATACTCTATAATTCTAATATCATCTACAACAGTAATACAATACTAAAATGAAATAATAATTTAGTTATAACATATAAAAACAAATCATTCCTCTTCATATTTAGTATTATCATAATATGATTAATATCCAATAGCGTCATTTGAGGTATACTCTAATTATTTGGACATTGTTTTGTGTAGTGTCCCATCTCCATTTAGATAAAGCATACTACATTTGAAACAGCTTTCTTACACTTGCAATCACGTATATGGTGTCCTTTTTTCCACATGTATAGAAATCCCCCATTCCCTTCAAGAATTTACCTAGGTGATTATTCTATAGTTATCACGGATGAGAACATCCTTCTTTCCCCTCTTGTATTTATCCATAATTCTCTCTTCCATAATTTTCTTCTCTTGCTTCCATTCAAACCCATAGGACTCTGAGAATTATTTACATATCTATTAATACGTGATATAATTTATTCATATATAAAGAATATATGGGAGACTATTTCTCTCATTATTGTTGTCTTAAATCAATGAAACATATTATCATTCTTAATCATTTAATCAGGCATATGGATGGATTCACACTCCATCTACTAGGTTCCATTTCTTAACAATGTTATATAACATGATAGTTTATGAATCACAATGTATAATTCCAAATATGTAAATTACCTAAAATAAATTGAAAAGATTATTAATATAATTTATAATCATAAAATGTTTTCTCTAAGGAAGTATTTAATCATAAATCATTCAAAATACCTAGTTATGAAAATGTGAATTATCCATAGCATATCCCCCATTAGTGTTGTATATAAGAGTGCAGTAGGGCTCGTTGTCCTGCACCAGTTTCCATTCATGTCTAGCTCAATGCTGTATTTTCAGGTTTTACCCCTAGGTACATATGTTCCAGAGCTGTATCTACATGCTAGTATCCAGACAAGGATGTATTTCATGGAAAATTCCAAAAATATCTACGTTACCAAAATTCTAGTAATTTCGTCTATCATAATCCTAAAAGATTATATTAGTGTAATGTTATCTAATTATAGTTTTTCTAAATCTGGATTCCATAGCCCACTAACCATTTTATTTTTTTTATTGATAATCCACATTGAGGGTATGTGGGAACCTACAAGCCATCCTCCATAAACAAGTTACAAAAAAAAATCATACATTACATAGTTTATAGTTAAAAATATAAAATATAGCCCTTCATCACACCAAGACAACCTATTTCAAAATTAAAAAGAAAAATTCTCACAGAAAATACCACAAATCTCGTGAGCTAACCAACTGCTTCACCTACTGCTTCACCCAAGAAACCAACCACTAAAAAAATCCAAATTTGAAAATTCAAAAGGCACTTATCAGAAAAATGAGCCATCAGGAATCATTCATGCGCCATCAATCGCATCCCTACCAACCATCAACATCATCAAACCTAGTTCCTAACTTCACCTCGCCCATACCCAATGAATCGCAACACACCGACAACCATCTCCAAAAGAACAACAATTCTATTGTCGCCAGAGAAAAACCACATCTCCGTCCGGGATACCATGAACCCCGGAAACCAAAACCACAAAAAAAGTATGAACAATGAAATCCTTGTAATTGACATCCTCATCATAATACAAGCTCCACCCAAATCCATCACCACATCACCATAAAACTCTAAAATCAAACCAGCAATAGTGGAATAGAACAGACTAGATACAAAAAACCCCTCAGTAGAAAACAACCCAAAACCACCGAGTTTGATAAAGAAGAAACAATATTGGACCCAATTATGAACCATATAAAGGACAGTAAAAAGAAAAGTTGTGTGGGGGGATGAAACACTAAAAATTGATTGGGGGATGAAACCCTAAAAGAAGAAGAACTAAGATGCTGAGAAGACCCTCAATCGCCAAACAAGTAGACCAAAGTCTCGGTGTACACATCTATCTAGATCCGACCTATAAAGGAGTAGAGGATCTCGAGGACAGAGCATAGAAATGCATCTGGAATGGTAATCACATATCTAGGAAAGGTTAAATATAGAGAGGATGTCTAAATTGTGTGAGAGAATTAAGAGAGGGCCTAGAGAGAACCAAACCTAGCGAACCGAGCAGAGATAAGAGAAAACCAGGGAAATCGAAGCAGAAGGAGACGACAATGGGAATGGGTAACCCTAGGAAGGAAGCCGAGATGAGAACCACAAAGCGCCCCATAGATTGATGTGCCATCAATAAAGTTTCTATATTTATTAATAAATTTCCTCAGATTCGAACTGTAACACCCAAACCCCAGAAGCCCAAAGTCGGTGCATTATTTTAATACATAGGAATGATTATAAGGAACAAAGTCCCAAAGGACCGATCAATTTATCAGTCTTAGAAAATATATTACATACAAAAATTTTACATTGTATTATAAAATTGAAATCAGCATCAAAATTTTCTCCTTTAGAAATCATTCTTATCCCAAATCCTATCCCTGCAGGTCAACCACAAAATTATTTTTAGCATCCTTGGAAAAATAAAACATAGAAAGGGGTGAGCTTAGATGCTCAGTATGGATAAAAATATAGTGAAATATTTCATAAATAATCCTAAACCATTATGGGAATTTATAATACTAAAACAAAATCCTGTTAAAAATAAACATCAACAAAATATGGCCAAGATAAAATAAAATAATTCCATTTAATTTTGCACATGGTTGTTCTACTTGTTGAATAATGACATGCAATATCAATAGACACTTTCATATTGGTGGTATGCATAATTCCAAACTTCATAACCACATATTCAAGACCTTGTACCAAGACTAAAAATAATATTTTGTCAAGGCCTTGTGCCAAGACACTAATTTTTCTCGAAATACATATCGATGCATCGAGGAGCTATAGCGGGCTCCACCCCTCACTTATTAAGTCCAATGCATTACTCATATTAAAGGTTGAAACATAACATAAACATTAATATTAAAGCTAGAATACAAAAAGATAAGAATTTAACCATAAACTATGATTTGTATAAAAATAACAAATCCACAGTCATACATATTACAAAACCATCAATAAAATATGAATGATTTGTATCATAATGAATCGACATCAAACAAGTGTAAAATCTATCAAAGGGTGTTTATATTTATGAAATTAAAGTTATTTGAGAGAAATATATCTTTCCTTCATTTAAACTTATTTAAATGTCAAATAATTTATAAATGAATACATTTAATGAAATTTTGAATCAAAATGTTATAGAACTCTCTGAAAATTTTGAAAGGAATTGACTTTTTAAAATATTCATGTCCATTTAAATAAATCCGTTAATCCATTTTAAAACATGTTCATTAATGATAACGAATGAAAAGACATAATACTTCAAACCTTTAAAATGATGTTTTAGTAAAATATTCCCTTAAAAATAATTCCATTGAAAACTCTTTTATGAAACATTGACATGGATAATGAATATTTCCCAGTAGATACTTATGTAAAGTACACCTGAGATAATAAAGAGATTATGGAATTTACCATTACGTTGTACATTTCCTTATTCGATGGTATGTTAACCTCCAGGATAATAGTTAATACGTTGTTATTAAATTATTCAATAACAATATATATAAATATGATATAATATATGATATTCTAATATTACTTTGTTAATAATATTTTGTTATTATTTTCGTTTTGGGTGTTAACAGATTCATTTTCCATTATATGTTTTGTAATGTATAAAACGTTTGTTATGGATATGATATTTTTTATTCCTATCCAGAATGATATTATGGTTATAAAAACAATATTTTAAATCATCAAATGAAAATTATTTTGGAATTATTATTTTGTGGAATGAATCTCTTCACGTTCGTGGAGATTGTAATCCGTACCTATGCACGAGAAAAAATATCAATCAATTGAAGGTGAAAGTGTATATAATTGAATTTTATATTATATTTAAATAATAATTGAAATGTTATATTTATTATTTACATCAATTTTACTTCATTATTATAACAATACAAATAATGAAGTTTTTGAATAACAAACTACCCTCGACGTGGAGATGTTAAACATTACATATGCAAGTATGGTGACTTTTTCATTCATATTATATATAGAATAATGAATATGGTTGTACCATTTTTTAATAAATTAAAAATATATAGGTAATACTCGAGTTATTATTTTAGAATGGATACAACAAAGAATGTGGATGTGGAAGAAGAAAAGAACTTCAACGAGGTGATGAAATGTTTACTTCTTTTTCAGGTTCTTCCTTTTGATTTGATCTAATGGGATCTATAAGATGGCTTTCAGACCTATGGAAAGGAATCTAGGAGTAAAGGATGAAATTTTGGAGGATATTTGGGCTGATTTTGGCCAAGATAAAAGGCATTTAAGGTGTTAAATTAAGATAGTGGGACGTTCCATTTTATAAGAGAGATGAGGGTCACTTTCAAAAAATCTTGAAATATTATTTTATAATAAAATCATATTCGGTTTTAATGGCTCCAAAATGACTTATATTGAGGATAAGGTGGGACGGGTTGAAAAAATCTCCACCAAAAGGTTTTAAAAAGGTTTAGGTCATCATATTATCCCTATCATTTAGATTTAACTCTTAGTTAAATAGTTTTCCATTTATCATGTCTCTTGGTCTGTTTATATTACATGGCTAATAAACATAAAATAAGAAGGCAAGGGAACCCCACGTGGGTCATTGTTAAGATATATAACCTCATCTAAGTCCTTTTTCAAATCCTTATATTTTTAGTAATATTATATCATTTAATAATATAGTATTTATTTTAAAAACTCAATTATGACAATTTGGACAATATTTAGTATTTTATTTTTTTGAAAGCCATAAATACATTATAAATTATAATTAAACTTATTTAACCAATGATATCATGTCATATTAACCTTTTAAATTAGTTGAATTCATCAAATGTCTTAATTTACATTTATTTTGATATTCATAATATAAATTATTTTAATATTTCCTTAATAAGGTAATTCTTGAATCATAATTGTGTCATAAACAAATTAAATTATTTAATAAATAAAAATTACAAATAAAATACCTTTATGTCGGAAATATTTTTATCTTTATAATATATATTTATTATCTAATTTATGTTATGTATAAAACTATATTTTAAATAGTTTAGTTATTAATCATTGAATTTACATCTTCTATCAATTCTTTAAATAAAATAATAATAAATGTCCTAATATTATCAAATTTGACCAACTGGGGTAATATTGAATACCTAAGGTTGTTCTTGGTCTAATTATACTTATCCAATAGAATTAGTACTTGTGTTAGAGTAATTATAACATCTATTTTACCCTTAATTTCCCTATTTACTTTTAACTATGCTAAATAAAAGTCAAATGTTACTCTTAATGAAAAAATATTTTCATCTTATAGAACCACATTTTACATACTGATGTAAATTGTGTCTCTTGTATTTTTTATTTTCAACTTACAAAAGTAGTAAAATTATATTTTATGTAAAATTTTAAATGCTCCTACAAGATGGGTAAAATTTGTTAAGAAGCTGAATAAAATTTTGTACATCTAATTTTGTTATAAAATGACTCCAATGAATTAAATTTAACTTATATAGTTATTATATTTCTATTTATACTTAAAATAAATATAACCAAATCAAATAATTATTTAAATAAAATGGTGGTTTTAAATTATAACACAATGTTTTTCACTATTCATCAAAAATTGAATGTTTTTAGAAAAATACCAAAAATTCACCCTAAGATAATTTTGATATTCCATATTCAAAAATGGTGTCTATTTTACCAAATTGAAAACATGGATATTGAATTTATTAATTTTGAAATAATTCTTTCTGTTAAAACCAAAAGGCTAGTTTTTAAAAAGTAAAAACTATCAAAAGATTGACATGTTTTTATGTCAAATTTAAATGTTAAATTACATATAATGACCACCATTGTGTTAAATGATAAAAATATAATTTAATTATACTTCAAAACAATTCAAATTCATAATTTAACATTATAAAGAATTTCGTTTAAAAATATTGTTTCAATTAAAACATAGCATTTTTCACTATTTGTCAAAATATGAATGTTATCAAAAACAAAAACAAAAAATTTATCCAAACTGAATATTTATGTCCGTATTCAAAATAAGAATTTAATTTCATAAAATTTAATATATATAAAAGTGTAAAATATTATTTTTAAAATTGGTTCACCATTAAAAAGTGGTAAAATTGCATATTTTAAAAATTATTTATTTTATCCGAATAAAATGAGTTTGTTCTTAAAATATGTCTGAAAATGGATAATATGGATGTTAAAATTATATAGAGTATATAAGATTCAATAATCAATTAATATTATTCATAACATCTAATTGAACGGTTAGATTAGTATGTTGTGGGGTGCTCGAACTCGGTGTTGCGTGTAACACAAGCTATTGAATTACTTCAATGAGATAAAATAATATGAAATCATATAGAGTTATAGTGGGTAACCCCATAAAGCTTCTTATATTGGTCTATGAGAAATTTAAAGGCACAGAGAAAATGTGGATTGATTTATATAGATTCTATATATGATAATTGGTAAAGATAAATAATTATTATGAAATGAGGCATGGGGAGTAGGTAAACACATTTTACAGTGGAAAACAATTCCAATTTTTTAATATATAAATTCCTATAATAAATAGAAGTAATTTTCTATTGGGAATGTTGATAAAATGTGAAAAATTATAGGTTGGGGATGTTTTATGGTCAATAATTTGATAAAAATTCCTTTTTAAAAATTTCTTAAACATTTTTTTATACAGTTCACCCTTAGATGTTTCAAATTTTAAAAAAAATCTTTACATTGTCAATTAGTTTTTCCCCGGATATTTAATTTTACAAACTACAAATAAAATATAACAACCCAAAATGATATGAATTAAATTCACATTCTTTTAATGTATTAGGTATATAGAAAAAAACCTGACAACATTTTTATTATATAAAATTATATTTTATTGACCATTAAGTATCCATTATATTTATCATATCATCTTTGAATAATTATCACCTGAATAGTCTAAATACATGGTTGTAAATAATCCTTTTTAAACATAAAAAGTAAGAGATGTCATCAACTAGTATGATCGTAAATTATAGACCCCATTGATCATATCTTTGGAGGGAGATATTATTTTTTTCCTTTACCATAGAAAAATCTAAAGTTGAAATCCATCAACATAAGTACGAGTGAAACATTAATCATGTGAAGTTCAATCACATGGAGATCATGACACAGACCATATTATCTTAGTGTCCCCATAAAATCCACATTATCTAACACTTTAATCTTATGGTATATTTTTGTGTAATAAAGGGATATTTAATATGACCATATCATTTTGATTTTGTGCTTTATGTTTGTGTAGAATAATGAATATACAATTATTCTATTATTTTTACATTGTAAATTAATTTTAATATAAAAATAATATAGTTTGTTTAGTAATAAATTTTTTTAAGAAATATATTTCATTGAAGTAATGGATTTTTCACTTATATAATATTTTAATAAAATATTATTACCAAATTAATTTTAATATATATAATATATTGTGTAATTTTTATGATGTCAGTTCTAATTTTTTTTAATGTTTTAGAGTATTTTTACCAAAACATGCTAATTATTACTATATTTAGGTTTTTATTTTGAATTTGGAAATTCACATATTTAAAAAAATATCTATATAAAATGAATATAATTTTCTGAATCATGATTTTTAAAATAGGAAACACGGATGTTTTTATATTTTTATGAGAGAGTTGAATTTTTGGGTAAAAATTAAATATCTTATAATTATATAATGTGTTTCATGACATAATAATGACCTAATTGTGATGTAATAAAATAAAGTAAATGGTATATTTGGAAAAATATATTTTTATCATTTAATATAATAAAATTAATGGATTATTTGATTTATTTTAAATAGCCTTAGTGAATCCTTTTAGTCATATAAAATATTTTTTGAATTTAAAATCATTCCACTAAAAGTGTAACACACCTCAACATAAGCAAGGGAAATATTTTAATATATTTTATACATTTGGTTTTACATTAATGTATTCCACTCCCTTTTTTAAAAAACTATTTTCAAAATACATGAAATGGTTTGTGGTTTGGAATATTTTTTAGCATGAATAGTCAAAAACCAAATTAATAAATAATTCCACTACAATTCCTATATAAACTATCACATGCACCAATTCCTCATAAGTCATGATCATTGAAGATAGACCAGCCTCTTCCCCCTAATCCCTATTTTCCACCTAATTCTAGACTAAAATCGAAAGAATCCTCACCCAAGCCTTTTGTATCACACATCCATGTAATGGATCGTCCTCTCTTTTTTCCCAATCACCTCTTTAATGCAATGCCTTTAAATTTATAATTCCATGATTTTGTATAAGATATTCCATAAATACATAATATTATTTTGATGTATAAATTATGATATATTCCTTTCACTACCTTTAATCCCCCAATTATCTTTATAACCCTCCCGTTACAATATTGAAATTCCATATTTGATTTCTCTCATCTTATTTCCATTCAAGAAGTTCTATTACCTTATGCATATACATTCTATTTCACATTTAGGGATATTATGTTTCAAGATCCCCTTTCTGTCAATCCAATTTATAAATTAGAAGATACCCCTTTCACTCTCATCAACCTAGTTTATGAATTTCCATAGGATGACATTTTGCATCCAAATTTTAACATTGATTTTTAAAGCCAATATCATCATCTAGTGAATATCGTACCCATTCCCCTATCACGTGTATTCATTTTATTCACATATAAAAATCCCATGGTTAGATAAATGTATGAATTAAACATTCCTTGATTGTTGAATTTATGATTATGATGAATAAATATATGTTATATAATATATGTGGCACACTTAATAAAAAGATTGAAATGGCTTTGAAGGGTGTGACTTAATATCTCTCCAATGAATTGGTTAATTTTTTGTATCCTGATACATCAATATAGGATATTGGTTTCCCAAAATTATTTTATGCTACATTTTCCATCTTGTTGGGAATGGGTTTTATGTAATTCCTTGTTGTTAATTAGGTTTTGTTTTTTGTTGTTTCCAGATTTTAATGTTATGATAATCTTGTTATATCTTTCAACTATGTTAATGTTTCTCTTATTATAGGTTACAATGCCTATTTCCTATCATGTATTTTATTCTTCATGTTTTGACTTGTTTCCTCCCATGATTTTCATTATAGGTCATCTTTTACTTATATATTTCATCCTTTTATTCCATACAATGCAATGTTTGTAGGAATTTTTTTGTCATATTAAAGAATATTTTAATAAAGATTTGTATTTTACTTTTTATGTTATTATGTAATGATAGTAAGCCCCTAATACACTAAAACTCTTGATCTTATGAGTTTTATTTAGTGAAAATATAAGTAAAAAATAATGTTCAAATGTTTAATAATGAAAAGAGTCGTCATTGTTGGTATTAGAGAATAGGTTTATATGTTCATTAAAATTAGGATTTGAAAATTATAATGAAAGACATAGGTATAAGGCTGTGTATATGAAATGAATTCCTAATTTTTTTGAGTCTATATTAAGTGGTTTATAAAAAAATAAATCCTTTTATAGATACAAAAAATTAGTGGGGGCTCTGACACATATGTATCTAGGAGTAAAATACAAAAACGCCACATTGAGTTTTACTCGAATGGGAACTAGTGCACAACAATAGGTCATGTTTCACTCTTGGTTCAAAACTACCGGGATAAATGATTTGGTAAAATCATAATCTTTTTACAAAACATTATTAATGTAAAAAGAACCCTAAGAATCTATAAAAGGATGTAAATAATGTATAACTTATATATAAGCATATAAATTCATATGTTATATAGATAAATGTAATTTATCAGCTATTCTTTTTTAATTGGATTACCCTTTATATGTTCAATAGTTTAAAATGAAGAATCCCAAAGTCTATATTGGATAATGTAGAACTAGAAACATAATGTGAATTTAGGATTATATTTCATAGTTCTACACATTCTTTTATATCATGAAGGTTTATTAGAACAATCAAATCACCACCACAAATCGTGGATGTAGATATGTTGGTGAAAATGAAAAATTGGGAAATAATATAATCCCATGCATATGAATCTTAAATGTTCTCAATTTGTTGATCGAACATCCCAGTGAACCGCATCATACTAAACTTGTTGGAATTTTATGAAATCCTTAGTATGTATTGGAATTCCCAATATATATAAAAAACTAATTGTTACGAGTGGGAAATCAGTCACCATATGTTTAATTGACCCCTGATTCTATAAAAGTTCAATGATGAGGATGAATATTCATTTGGAAAATCATATCAATAATGAATATTACTATTGTATCAGAACATGTATCATTCTCAGACAATTTATTCTAAGGATGTATCTGTCCTCAATGAAATTTCTTTTGTGGTGGAATAAGCTGATGTGTTTCTAGAGAAATGTTTTGGGCATCCTCCTACAATAGATATTGAAATCATGATTGATCTTATACATTAGGAATGACCAATATATGAGACTCCATATAGAATATATATTGTGGAGTATGATTGTAAAAATAATAAACTAAAATAGAATCACGATAATGGATTTATATGTTCATGTGCTTCATCAAGGGGTGCTCCCGTCCTCTTCTTCATGAAGACGAATAGGTCAATGCGACTTTTCATTGATCGTCTTGATCTAAAAAATTCAAGATAATGATCATGTATCCATTAATAAAAGTTGGTAAATTTTTATATAAGAAATGTGGAGCACACTACTTCTTCAAGTTGAATCATCAGTTGGGATATTATCATGATAATTTAAAGAGGGAGGATATCCCCAAAGTTACTTTTGTACATGGTACGAGCACTGTGAATTCATCGTAATGGCATTGGGACTCCCTAAGGCTCCACTAATCACCATGGGCATGATTAATAGAGTCATTATAGATTACCTAAACAAAATTTTGATAGTCTATATAGACGATATTCTAATATACTCCAAAACAAAGGGGGGTCATGAGGAGTATCTACGAATTATGCTAGAGACCTTGCGAAAGGAAATTCTCAATAAAAATTAAAATGCATGTGAGTTATGGTTGATTGAATTATCATTATATGGGAATATAATCACAATAAATATGATATTTATGGATTCATACAAAATAATCAATTGAGGGATGGTTGAGGAAGAAATCTATAACAGATTAATGTAGCATCATTGGGTTAGCTTGGTATTATTTCCGAATTTGAAAAATTTCTCACAGTTGTCAAACACTCTTACCAAGATAACCTGAAAGGGAGTCATGTTTTTAGTGATTGATGAAAGTAGAGAAATATTTATGGAGTTGATGATGATGCTTATCACTTCCCCTTTTCTCACAGTAACGAAATGTCGGGAGAATTTTCTATTCTTCAGCGATGCTTTGAAGAAAGGCCCAGGCAATGGGTTGATGTAGAATAAAAAATTCATTTCCTATTCCTCAAGGTAGTTAACAAATCAAGATAAAATCTATTCCTGACAAGATTTATAGTTGGAAGCTGTAAAAATTATGTTGAAAATATGTAGGAATTATCTCTTTGGGGAAATTTTGAATTATATATGGATAAAATAATTCTAAAATATATATTCACATAGAAAATGATGAACTTGCACCAATGAATATGTTTAGAGCTAATAAAGGATTACGACAGAAAAATCCATTTAAACCATGGGAATGTGAACAAGGATACATATTATCTATGTAGAAAGGAATTAGTAATTCTATCATTGATGAAAATTTATAGAGATCCAATCTTGTGAGATTGTAAGGAGATCGACATGGGAATCATAAAGAATGGAACCCAATCAATCCTTTCACAAATGATTTCCTAACTGTATCTTTTGAAAAGATCTAAGATTGATCAAAAAGATGATGTGGGAATTAATTATAATGTGGAAACTATAAAAAATGGAAACCATCGGAGTTTAATTATAATGATGACTGAATTCAGAAATTTCTGTCTAGACAATTTGTTCAACCAAATACATCGTTAATGAAATAACATTTCGATAATGCACAAAATTTAAATTTATCCATTCACCCAGGAAAGAGAAAAAAAGTATTGAGGATGTCTAAGATAAATAATGGTGGGATAACCTAAAGAATGACATGGATAAATATAAATAAATGTTCTTAGTATGTCAGCAAGTAAAGGCTGTGAGGAATAAGTATAATGTGATGATGTAACCATTACCCATACCAGCATGGAAATGGGAAAACATCACCAGAGACGTTTTCAATAGACATCCAAAAACATTCCAAGGAATGAATACTATCTGATTTGATGAGGATCATCTTAAAAATACTTAAAATTTCATTGAAAAATGAGTGTATTTATCATTGCATGACCGAGCACAGATATACATCAGAGAAGTGGTATGGATGGATGGATTACCACTATCAATTATGTTTAATCATGATCTGAGATTCATGTATATGTTATGGAAGAGTCTCCAATATTTATTATATAGTTAGTTTAACTTTTCCATGTACTATCACCATTAAACTAATGACCAATCTAAGAAGAATATCCAAATACTTTATGAAATGTTTAGAGACATCTCAATGGACTTAAAAGGTGGATGGGACCCACTTCTTCCTTTGGTGGATTCTCTTACAACAAAAACATCCACTCCATCATCTAAATGGATCCTTATAAATCCCGTTATGGTAAGACATTCATAACATCAAAATGTTGAGATGATGTTGGGGACCAAAAATATATATATCTGAAATTTTTTAATGAAATGGTGGAGAAGCTTAAGACCATCCAAAGACACATTAAATATGCTTGGAGTTGAAACAAAGTGATATGTTGAAAACTGTTGATGATGTTCACAATTTGATATTTGAGGCATTGTATTCTTCTTAATATCTCAATGTATGTGAGTTATAATATTTGGGAAGAATATAATGCATATTTCATGGTAAATTATCTCTTTTGAGATCCTTGATTGGATCAGTGCAGCGGCCTATGGAATTGCACTTACACCGAACTTGTCTCAAGTATATGATGTATTCTATGTACCACTATTAAACATATACATAACAAATTATAACATTTACTAAATAAAGAGGAGGTAATATTGAATATTGAGTGTTCCAATGATGGGAAACTAGTGAAGATCATAGATCGTATAGAAAAAGTTCTATAAAATAAGATGACACACCTCACCAAGTTGTCGTGGAGACTCTAAACGTATCAATAAAGAACATGGGAATCAAAGGAGTGGTACTAAAGAGTTACCTGAAACTGTATTAGTTTGGTAAAATAAAATTTCGAGGGAAAAAACATAAGGGGAAAAGGTTTTATTGACCCAAATTTTTAGGAATAATACTCCCTTTATTTTATTTTATTATAAATATATAAAAAATGTAAAATCCATTTGTTTTTTTATATCCAATTAGAAATAATTGTCCTCTAAGTATCCATACCATTGATAATATAGGTGATGAATAGTGATGAATTTACTAGTATAAATATATTGTTTTAATAATTTCTTTCGGATCAAACAAAGGAAGTGATGTCCTTAACTAGTAAGATCTTACCTTATGAAGTCCATTTATCATTGAATCATATAGAGATAGAAATTTGGGATTTTCCCTAGACAAATCCAAAGACTATATCCAACAACATATGTAATAACAAAACAGTTTACAGGATAAGTTAACTCTCATCGAGATCAGGACACAGACCATGTTCACTGAATGGACCCATAGAAGCCCCATCATCAAACACATTATACATAGGGGGTATGCTAGTGAAATAATGGGAAATGAAACAAGACCATAGAAGTATGATTTTGTGCATTATTTTTTCATAGAATAATGAATAAACTTTCTTTCTATTACAGTTACATTGTAAATGATGTTTAATGCACAAAATGTTTATTTTTATTTAGTAATAAAATTTATTTAAGAAATATATATTGATGAAATAGTGTATTTTCTGATTTAAAAATTGATTTAATAAAAATTAATATTAAATTAATATAATTAAATACAAATGATAATATAATTTTAATGAATTGTATTATAATTTTTATTAATGATTAAAAACTAGTTTTTCAAAACCCGTTAATTTTCAATAATTGTAATTTTTATTTTAAAAGTGAAAATAAACATATTTATAAAATTAATTATATAAAATTAATAATTTTTTTGAATCAGGATATTGAAAGTTTCCAACGGGGATGTTTACATAAATTTATGGGACAGTCAAATTTTTTGGTACAAATTAAATAACTTATAAATATATAATATGATTTATGACATCATAATGGCCGAATAGTGTCGTAATAAAATTTTATAAATTGTAAATTCATAAAAATATATATTTTTTCTCTAAAATAATAATATTTTATGTTTAATTAATTTATTTTATAAATCCTTTATTAATCCTCCATGGCATATAAATTATTTTATGATTTTAAAATCATTTGCTTGAATGTGTGACTCACCTCCAAATAAGCATGGACAATATTTTTATACCATCGGACCTTATAAATTTTCAATAAATTATACCACACCCCATTTCATGAAACCATGCGCACAAACAATGGGATGGGTTATGTTATCAATATTTTAGTGTGTAGGGTCAAAAACTAAAAAAAAAAATATAATTCCTCCTACATTCCAATATAAACCCACCCAATCAACCATTCTTCATCAGTCAGGATATTTAATACTGTACCATGAATTTATCCTACTCTCAAGATTCATCCCAAGGAACCCCTATACTACCAATAAGCCTCTCCCAATCTTTTGGGATCACACATCCATGTATGGGGTCTTCCTCACTCCCTTTTCTCCAAATCAATGATTTTATTTCCAACATTTTAATTTCCACTTCCATGATTTGGGATATGTTATTAGATAACACTTTACTATCCATTTGATTTATAAAATATCGGATCTTCCTTTCATTACATTAATCCCTCATGCAATCCTTTAAACACACCAATTACTATATCGAAATTTTTTAAGGGAATTATCTATTATTATTTACATTCAAACATTTAATTTCTATTATGAATATTAATTGCATTTCATATGTTGTGATATTATGTCTAATTATACAATTACATTACATTCCATTTATAAATTATGATATAACCCTTTCACTCTAAATAATACAATTTATGAATTTCTATATGGCGTTGTTATGCTGCCAAATTTTTACTATGAGTTTCAATGAAAAAAACATCTTGTATTGAATACCATATCCATTTCTCTATCAAGGGTATTCAACATCATGAACACACACATATATAATGGTAACATACATGTATGACTTCCAAAATCCTTTATCATGGAATAAATTATGGTGTTGAATGAATCCATGATAAATAATCTATGTGGAATAATTAATCAAGAGATTGAAATGATTATGACGAGTGTTACCTGATATTGATCCAATAAATTGGGTAATGTTTAGTGTCCTGATACATTATGTTGGGATAAGGGATTAACTGATTACATTATAATACTATTTCCACTATGTTGGTAAATGGGTATACCTGATTCCATTATGTTAATGATTTAGTGTTTTAAGTTGTTTCCACATTTCCTTATGAAGATAATCATTCTATATCATTCTATTGAGTTCATGATTCTCTTATGATCCATTGATATGATTAGTGCCTAATATGTATTGTATTATTCATTTTATGAATTCATTACTCTTTTATTGGGCTTTATAGCTCACCCTTTTCTTAGGTATGTGCTCAGGTTATCCCATGAAATTCTATGTATGAAGGAATATTCAGGTCATGTAAAAAAACTATTTAAAAAATATTTGTATTATATTTTGAAATTGTTTTGTAATATTCCTAAGCCCCAAAGACACTAGACCTCTTGATCTTATATATTGTATTAAGTGAACATTTACATAATAAATAATGATTAAATGTGTAATAAAGAGTAGGGTTTTCATATAATATCATCCATATCACATAATTTTTAAATATTATTTCATAAAAAGAAATAAATTTCTGAAAATTGTATTTATCTTGGTGATGAAAACTGATTTTCATATTGGTATACATAACATAAAAAAATTAAAAAAATTTATTTTTAATATTTATTATTATTTTTAATATAAAATATTATCCATAATCATTTTTATGAAATTAATTTTTTTTTGTGAAATAAATAATCTTCATTTGGATTTCCAAACAATACAACACTAAATCACTTCGGGTTGGTACATATTTATACGAATCGAACAATTTTTTAAAAAAATTAAATATTAACAATGGTTTCATATATTAGACATGCTTTTTTAAATTCAAGTAAATAGATATTTGAAAAAAAATTAATCATTTTTGTCCATAAAAGATTTGTGGACCTGAAAAATATTTTATTTTACCTTATATTAGACTTGTATAATGGTAATGTGATAAAATATATGGTATTTCTAAAAAACAGATGTGGTAATAGTCACCTCAACATCTATCTTTTCTAAATAATAAATTAAAAAATTAGTTATATAATTATGAAATAATAATATTATAAATAATTACCATTATATTAAATTCACGTTATAATAATTCAGAAATTAGTTTTTTAATAAAAATAACAGATATAATGAAAAAATCATTATAGGAAAATGAACTTGTAGATATTAAATATTATTATTATTATTCATCGAGAATTAATAGTAGAATTATTAATATTATATTATCGATATTGTAACAGCCAAAGATTTTATAAAAAAATATTCTTTTTAATTTTATTAATGTCTTGTGTTGTACGCTACACCAAAAGGAGCTTGCACAACACGCATCCTTGACTTGCCTTGCATTACACGCAATCGCGACCTTTCTCGATAGCGTGTGTAATACGCAATACCGAGTTTCACTAAACAACGATATGCTATTAAAATATTATTTAAACTAGCCGTTATGAATAGTAATAACCACTTTTTGAAATTCTGTAAATTTTATTTTTCAAAATGAACTTCATTTTTGGATTCAGAGTATCGAATTTAGCCTAAGGTGAAATTTTGGTACTTTTCGGATAACTTTCATATTTTGATGAATAGGGAAAATTACTAAATTATAATTAAAAAACAAATTTTTTAATCGAAATAATTAATCATGATAAATTATTAATTTGAGTGGTTTTCAAGTATATTTAGAATATATTTTTACAATTTAATACAATGTTGGTCATTGGATGTAATTGCACATTTAAACCAGACATAAACAAGTGTCAATCTTTTGATAGATATTGTTTCTTAAAAACACGGTATTTGTTTTAACAGCGGGATTTAATTATAAAATTAATTAATGCAACTTCTATGTTATTAATTTGGTAAAATAGACTCCATTTTTGAATTCGGAATATGAAATATAGCTTAGGATGAAATTTTGGCATTTTTCTGAAAACCTTCATTTTTATATGAATAGTGAAACTACTAAGTGGTAGTTAAAAAAATTAATTTCTTCATAAATCTTAATTTTACCGCTTCTGTGAATGGAATTTCAAAAATCCGAGAGACACGGTTGATGTCAGTAAGTAAAATGTGGTTCAATGAGATGAAAATAATTTTTGGTGAATAGTAACATTTTACTTTTTTTTACCACGGTTAATAGTAAATAGGGTAACTAAGGGTAAATATGATATTACTATTACCCTAACACATGTCCTAATTCTATTGGAAAAGTGTAATTCGACCACAAACAACCTTATCAATATAATATGACCATTTAGGCCCACTTGGATTAGATTATGACATTTAATATTATATTATTTAATGAATAGTTAAAATAGTTAAAATCAAAGTTTAATAACTAAAACATTTTCAATATGGGGTTATACATAAGATAAATTCGACTATAAATATTCATTAGAAAGATAAAAAGATTTCCTACATAATGATATTTTATTTATAATTTTTGGACTTTAAATAAATTAATTTATTTATGACACAACGATGATGCAGTAATTACCCTTTTAAGGAAATATTAACATAATTGATGTTATAAATACTCAAATGAATGTAATTTGAGACTTTTTATGAATTACACTAATTTTCTAGGTTACTATGATATATTAGTGTTGATTTAATCAACTTGGATCGAACATATAATTCTGTTATGACTTTCACAAAAATCATATATCAAATAGTGTCAAAATTGACACAAATAGTTTTTAAATCAAATATTATATTATTAATTGTTATTTTATTCCTAAAAATCTAAGGATCTGCCAAATGACTTAGATAAGGATATATATATTAATAATAAACAATTTGGGGTTCGTTTGGCATGTTATAGTAAGTGTATTAACCATATAGTGAAAGAAAACAAAAAGACGCGGTAAAAGATTAAATTATTTAACTTATAGTTAAATCTAATTGATAAGGTTAAAATAATAACCTAAACTTATCTAAATCCTATTGGTTGATAGGATTTAGTCCCATCCCCACTCCTCCTCACACCAATTTGAGCACTCAAGCTCGGCCAACCCCTGCCAAAATCTCTTCTCCACTTCCCTAGCAACATCTTAGAGGTTCTGTTCTTCCTCAAAGACCAATTTAAGTTCCCTAAGTGGAGGGCTCCAAAAGGCGCTTCAAAGAAGAGGTAATTACCGTTACCAATTCTTTCATCTTTATTTCTTCTTCCACTTCTTCTTCTTAGGTTGTTTCATTATGAAGTAATAACATCAGTATCACTCATATAATGATATGTTATTATAAGTATGAAACAACCCTATTTCACCATCTATCTATCCTACGGAAAAAGAAATCACCGCGCGTGCGTACGTACGGAATACCGTCTCCACGCCGTGGTGTAATCTATTTTCCACCACCACCTTACATGGATGGGTATAATGGTGTAAAGAATAACTATACATTGTTATTAAAACATCATATTGATTCTGATATATTGTATAATCCACTCCAATTCAATTCAATATTTATGGAAATGATATCATCGCTCGTGCGTACGTACGGACTACCATCTCCACGACGCGATGAGATTCATTCTCCATGTTAACCATTTAAGAATGATTATAAAGTATATATAAGAAATAATAATGAAATATATGACATTATAAAGCTACTGGATTTATGTATATATATATATGTATGTCATCTACTTACTTCCATTCAAGACAATAGGGAAAGGAAAACAACGTTCATGCGTACGTACGGACTACCGTCTCCATGAACGGTGTTTTTCATTTCATTTATCTATCTATTATATATATATATATATACGGAATATATATGATATATAAATCATATTTTATATTCTGGAAGTAAGTAAATCATGATATAAGTAATAATAATGTCAAGAACAACAAGTCAAAACACCTACGATAAAAGAAACGATTTTACCCAAAACGCTTCTTTAACATGGAATTTACAAAAGAACGGGTAATATAATGTCATAAGTGAACCATATATGATATCATAACAATGAATATGATTCTGTAATAAGTCAATGACATTATTTAAACCATTATACAGGAGCTTCGGACACGTACAAAGCAAATCGGACCTAAGGTAAGGGAAATATCACAATCTCATTTCTATCCGAGATTGTTTATACTTGGTAATTTACTGGGGTGTATTTTATCATCCACATCCATGTTTCCTCAATATGTAATATTATTTTCATCCACCTAATATTTTTTAAATCCAATTTTACCCTTTGGTGAGTTTTTAGTAAAAGATATGAAAGGAATCTTTTGTCGTTTTTCGTACGAGGTACTTTTTGACTTTTCCGACAAAAGTACGAGAAGAATGTTTTTTTAACTTATACGGTATGAATGGATTTTTAAAACATTATTTCCAAGAAGCTTCCTTTTCAAGTTTTCAAGTTTATTTTTAATCATCTTCTTTTATTTTAAATTCGTATGACATGTTATGAAAGGAAAAAAAATTTTGAAGAAGAAAGGATATTTTCCTCAAGAATGGAGTTCAAGTATTTTATCAAAATTATTTTCCATCTAAGATAATAAAAGGGTTCTGTTTTTATCCTTATTAATACATTTGTTTGATTATGTTGTGATGGAAATATTTTTATGAATTCCTTTATCTTATATGAATTGTTTTATGATGTCATGTTGTTTAAGAATCCCATTTTTATTACATGGGTTATACGATGAAGTATGATTTATGATTATGTGGCACACATAAGAAAGGATTCATTATAAGATGGGTGGGACCTATATCTCCCTCCAATGCATTGGTTAAAGATTTTATATCTCATGAGATAGACAGGGCTGGAACGGTAGGTTATACCGGTTCAGTGAAACAGGACTGAAACGAGGGTTACTCGATTCAGAAAGGGACTTTGTCCACTAAGATATTCTTGGCAATTAGTCTTGACTAACAAGAAATGATTCTCTATGATTATGTGTGTATGCCACAAAGTTTCATGTTTTAAGTTATGATTATTGGGATTACTTTTTCACTGCCATGATTTATCCCATGATTATGAAATTATGCTCTCTTTTGCAGGTTATGATTTCCAAAATGTTATGTTCTTATGAATATGATGTGATTGATATTTATTTTGTTTACCCTTACTAAGCATTTGAGCTCACCCCTTTATGTTTTCTTTTCCCCAGGATATAAAGAAAGGTTTTAGGTAAAAAAAAGGAAGATCTTTATGGGAGATTTTGAAGATATTTCCCCACGATTAGAAGATTATAGTCCGAGTTTCCAAAGAAACTAAACTATTACGGTCCTTGTGTGTGTGTTTTTTTAATGTACTAAGTATTCCGCAAAAGTAATGTAATGTCAATGTACGTCAAGATACGGGTCTCTACAGATATCAATAATAAATTTATTCAAAATTTATTCAAAATATTTGAATATAAATAATACTACAAAATTTAATTTTTCATAAATGACATTTTTACTCATAACAAGCTATTATTAATTATTTAGCTATACTAATTCAATTTTATTATTTAATCTATACAAAATATGTAAATGTTACTTACAATTCATTACACATTTCATAATGTATTCATATTTATTTATACATACCGATTAATTTTCTATATTATGATTGTTATATTATATAGTGACTTAAAATTTTATACATAAATATTTAATATTATTATATTAATATTCAATACACAACATAATGTAAAATTTGGAGATTTATATTGGATTTGTACCTCTGTAATCTTAGATACATAAATAATTTATTCATATGATATCTACATAATCCCACAAATAATTAATCATAACTAGCACCCATCAAAGAGATATCATTCTCAAAACCTATATTCATATCATATGGAAATAAAAGAATAAAATAGGGGTGATCAGACTCCCAGTATGGCTAAAGAAGGGATACAAAAATGATTATGAAATAATTTTTTGAGTTGGAGTTCTAAAAAAATAACAATAGATTTCAGGGATATTATATGATGTGAATATTAATATATATATATATATATATATTTGTATAGAATTCATTGTTTTCTATGAAATAAATGTAATAATGTAATAGAATATACATAATATTAAAAGTTATAAAAACTCCCCCTATGATTAGATCCTTCAAAATCCAAGATAATATTCAGAAATTAAGTTTTATGGTGGTATATCATTCAATTATAGGATACATAGCAGGTTACATATCATGTGAGGGTACTCATAATCATGTGAGACTTTTGGTAATGAATTTGACACTTAGTAATATTTTAGAGGGGTGATTATTTGAATGATTTTATCAATGGTAATTCCACTTCTTTATGTTTCATTAGATATTACTCTCCATGATACGGTAAATGTTCTTAAACCTGTATGATTTTTATTAATGATTTTAATGACTAACACACTTTTATGAATTGTCAATATTTCCAATAATAATTGTTAATCGAAAATTTGGGAATGTTGGGAGAATCATGAATGATGCATTATTAGTGAAAATTTCTAGGATGGATTTTCCCATGAATTTTAATTAATGATATCATCATGTATCATTGATGGAAATATAATTATTTCTTTAAATTTTATTGCATCATGTAATTATGAGTTTAATTGAGATTTTCAATATAATATGCATCAACAATATTTGTTAACGACATTAGTATACAATATACATGATATGTTTTATAGTTAAAGGGATTGTATTACATAGAGGGCACTCAGGTGTTTTTTGTGTGTTTACCTATTAACATATTTCTCTAGTGTTCCCTAACCAATTACATGACAAAGTTTTGGTATATTAGGAAAGAAAAATAACTCCATTGTCGAAGAAGCAAAGAGGGACATACACTACTTTTTCAATTGAACTATGTTAAATTATAATTGAATTTAATTACATGAATATATGGTATTCTCATAATTTATAAATAATTTTATTTATGATTTAATGATGGTAAATATTAATTTTATTAGATTTTTAATTAATATTTTCATGACATATTTTGAATGAAATACTTATTTTTAAAGATGAATATTTAATTAAATATTTAATCAATAATTTGATAAATACAGGGTTGTAAGGGAGGTCAAAGATCATTTGCAATAAAAAATATTATTTTCAAATCTAGGAAAATAATATTTTTCATTGCACAGTTAATGTGGGTAGTGGAATAATAGTAATATTAATATTTCTAATTCATGGAACATGTTCTGACATTGGATTGAAATTTAATCGGTGGAATGATTGAACTTATTTAAAATATATTCTCTATCCCTATGAATATACATAAAACACATATAATTTCAAATATGGGTCATCAATAAAAATTTTGAACAATAGATTATCCAATGAAATTCTAGTCTTCAATCTAAAATATTATCAAGAATGATAAGTTCAAGGAATCATATTAATGAGAAATAAATGGATAATAATTCATGAAAAATAACCAAAGATGATCAATCAGCTGGGATTGTACTCGATGATTATTCAATGTCGTTCTGAGATCAAAGGACGGAATGTGGATCATGGGAAGAGGGATTATACACCAATACTATAACACCCCAGGTAAATAAAGAATATGACATTTCATATTTATCCATATTTGTGAATAAAATATTTAAATAACTTTAATGGGGACGCTATGCTAGATGGCGTACCCAACACGCAACAACGAGTTTCTTGGGAATCTTACGTTGCACTCTAATAATAAAATAATAGTATTTTAAATGGTAGTTAACATTTAGTCGTTGTAATGGTGGGAATGGATAGAAATAACTAAAATATGAGTATATATGTTTTTAAATGTTTTTACATTTATCCAATAAAAGATAATGGCTTAAAATACGGAAAAAATTCAATTTTAGGCGTATATGCCCTAGTTTTTACTAAAGGTTAACTTATCACCTTTTGATGGCGAACCGTCATTAAATATAGTTTTGATCACTCTTATACATTCTTTTGGACCAAATAAAACTCTTATTAATAATCGGGACATCAAAAAATTTACTTTGTGTAAATTTTTGGTATCTTTCCGATAAAGTTCATTTTTAATGAATAGTGTAAAATGTTGTATTTTAATTCAAAACCACTTTTTAATCTAATTTTTTTATATTATTAGATTATATTTTTAATTTGTATTAAAGTGAAATTAGAAAATATTTTTTACCATTAAATCCAATAGTGTTCGTTGGAATCAATTTCACTTTGAAATCAGACTTAAACTAGTGTCAATCTTTTGATACTTATTGTTTCATAAAACACGCTATTTGACATGACAGCGGGAATTAATTATTAAATTAATTAATGTGACTTATATGTTTTGAATTTTGTAAAATGGACTTCATTTTTTAATTCAGAATATCAAATATAGCTTAGGGTGAATTTTTGGGATTTTTCTGAAAAACATCAATTTTTGATGAATAGTGAAACCACTAAGTGGTACTTATAAAAACTGATTTTCCGTTAAAATGAAATTTTTCCATCATTGTGTTTTGATTTTCAAAAATCCGACATACATGGTTGTCATTAAGAAGAAAAATGTGGTTCAATGAGATTAAAATAATTTTTTTGGTGAATAGTAACTTATTAAGTTTTTAATCGCGATTAGTGGTAATTAGTGTAGTTTAAGGTAAAAAAAATGCTTTAATAAAATGATATGAGCTTGACACATGTCTTACCCTCATTGGTTGTATCATGGCCGACCAAGACAAGCCATGGGTCAACTTGGGGACCCCATGGATCCACATTGGTTGGGAAATGACATAAATAACATTTTATTTAATGTAAAAGTAAAATTGACACAAACATGATATGTTTTACTAAAACAATTTTTAAGTGGGGTTTTACAAGTCATCGTTTTGATTATAAATATTCATTGGAAATATAAAAATATTTCCTACATCATAGTATTTTTTTTTATAATTTTTAGACATTAAATAAATTAAATTATTTATGACATAATAATGATGGAGCGATGACATCATTATTTGACGATTTAAATAAAATGGAAAGATAATGTAAAATCTATGAACTACACATGTCAAAAAATTATTGGATGAGTGGATTTCGAAGCCTTATCAACTTATCCACGAATTATATCAATGTGGGACCTTTTGAAACCGAAACACATTTTCAAATAAAGTAATATTTCTTTACTTTCCAAAAGTGCCCCTCCTCTCCTCTTATAAAAGGCCCCCACCTATACCTCATTTAACACTCTCCTCAAGCCTTTGGCTCAGCCAAACCCTTCCCATTTACTCTCTCCACATCTCTATACTTATCCTAGAGGATTCCCTTTGGGCAGAATCCTTTCAAAGGAAGCCTTTTGGCTCAAATCAAAAGGAGTTGTACTTTTAAAGGTAATTCATTCTCTCATGTTCATTTGTTTTATTTTGCTTCTCCAACCCCCTAAACTCTTTTTATATACTTCTTTTGTAACAACACCAGTATCTTCAATATACTAGGATGTTGTTATAAGATTTATTCGAGCTACACTCTCACACAACTACATCAAATGGTTAAAGAACATACGGTTTCCGTGGATGGTGAAATTCTGCCTCCCGAAACAATGATTGTTCAATACTCATTTAACACCTTCAACGGTGGCCATTATGATGTCACTATTTTTATATATGATATATAATATGTTTATGTTTTATTTATGCTTCTGTATTTTTCATTTTTTTCTTACCTTTATGGCTTCCATTATTGGTATACGCGATATCTTCATTTAAGGAAGTGCGGACTACCGCCCCCTCAAAGTGATTTGATTCCTTAAATACCATATGTGGGATGTATAAAGGATGGAAATATGATATTATATATGACATTATACTGGAATTATAATATACCTTTATATTATTATTCCATTCCATAAAATACGAAATAGAAATGAAAGTAGCGTCCATGCGTACGTACGGCTTACCGTCTCCATGAACGGTGCATTTCATTTCTTATCTCTAAATGATTATGTAATGTTATAAATGCATGCATGTACTGGATATATATGACATATATGATATCTACATAATGAGTACAATTCTGGATATAATAAACATTTGGCCACATGAACAACATGTAATTGTAAGAAGTCCACTTTCGACTTAAGAACCAAATATCGGTAAAACAAATATTATTAACATAAATGATTACATAATGTTTATGACATGGTAATAAGTGGTATAAAAGTAATAATGAAATTGAAAAGGGTTCTTAAGGAATTAGAAATTAACTCAAGTTTATTATTCAGGAGATTAAAGAACGATCGAGTCATGTCGGACCTGAGGTAAGGGATCCTACTCCTCTCTTTCTTTTTAAGTACACACTTTTATGTCATTCCTTTTAAAGATCATCTTTCTTGTTATTTGGATGATCATTTATATTACACTTACTGTAACTTTTATTTTCATGTGATGAGAGACCCTATTCTCTCTCATCAAACCATTTTGGATGTTTTGAGTGGCGCCGTTAGGCTACCAAACTTTCGTAAGAGATCTAACCTCTCTCTTCTTTTTAAGTACTCTCCTTTATGTCAATTATTTTAAGCTCCTCTTTGTAATGTTTGGGGATGTTATTTTATATTCCTCTTGCTGTACATTTTATTTTAATGTGATGAGATACCCTATTTGATATCATCAATCCATATTCGGATGTTTTACGTGGCACCGTTAGGCTGCCGAGTTTTCATAAGGGATTTTTCATCTCACTTTTATTCCCATGAGATTTATGCTACATTTGCCACAAAATTCCCTTGAGTGGTGTATGTACTGCCCATTATTCTACTCTTTGTGTAATATACTTTCGTTTATGAGTATTTACATCAACTATCTTTTGTCCTTCTTTCATGGGGTGTATGTTTTGAAAGATACCCAAGTCGGTAAGGGAACCTTTCACCCTCATCTTTTTTAAAAGACTTCTTTTGTTGTGCCTTTTAATTTACATATCGTTATGTTGGGATATGTTCTCATATATCCTTATTGATTTATATTTTATGTCCAAGTGATGAGATACTCTTTTTATCTCTCATCAAATCTTTTTGATGTGATGTCGTTAGGCTGTCAAGGGAACTTTTTAACCCAATTTCGATTTCTTTGGGTTCAACATGTAGTCATTGAATATGTCGTCAATTGAATATGTCTGAATGAACTTTTTTACACTTAATATCCACTTATATTGGGTGTATTTATATTTTTCACACATATTTTTGAGATTGATTTGTCCTTAATTTAAGGATACCTTCTTTATAAGGGATTTCATCACATTTGACATTTCTATTGAGGGATCATTGTTGTTATGCACCAACTCACTCTTATATGGTGTATATACTGTCCTTTGGAGTATTATATCATGAATCCATTTATTCTCATGATATTATAAAGTTTTGACTAAATGTTATTCCTCAACTATTGTATTCAAGTGTCTCTAATTTAGGTAAAACCCCTTTAACCAAAATATCGTTTTAAATGTTTTAATTATTTGTTCTTATTAATATCCATGTTTTCAAAATGGTTTTAAGGATTTATTTATATGGATATTAATGGTTTAAAATTTTAAGCTTCAAGGTGGTATGGGACACTTTGATTCAAAAATCACTTTATTAAATGTTTTAAATGGTTTTGGAAATGGTTTCTTTTCGAATGGATTCAATATTTCAATATACTAAAATGTTATATTGTGATTGAAATGTGAAAATGTTATGTTTCCTTTATGCATGTTTTATGTGACACATTTATGTTATGGTTCATGGGCATTGTTATGAAAACGGGTGGTTCCGTGATAAACTAAGGGTGGGTGAGCCCGTTATAGCTCTCCAATGCATTGGGTAACGCGAAGGAGTGAAACGTTAAGGTTTCTCCGAAGAGATTTAGTGAATATACTGTGATGGGTATTCCAAACGTAACCAAGAGGGTTACTCCCCACGTAAGAATGTTATGAATGCCTCAAGTTACCTTTATGTCTTATGTTTTCTATGATTTATTCATGGTTTGATGAGGTATGTTAAAGTGCCTATGTTTTATTGGTAAAGTATGATTTCATTCTTATCTATATATGAACTCATGTTTCCTTTCCATATTTTTATAACCCTTAGTGAGCTTTTTATGCTCATCCCAAGTTTTTGAAATGTTTTTCACATGTCAAGGGAAAGGTACATGATGTGATGATAGTGTCAAGGATGTTTCAAGAAAGATTCCGTGTTATATTTTAAATATGTTTCCGTTGATGGGAAGAATGAATACTGTCTTTTATGTAACCACTTTGTTTAAATGTGGAATGTAATGTAAGTTTCATGATCTAATTCTATAAAACTCTAAACCTGAAAAGATCCTCAATGTGTAATCTTGTAATAACTCAAGATTAAGTAAGGTTTAAGGCTGGGGCCTTATAGTTGGTATCAAAGGCCGGTTTAGATAACTTTAGAGGTTAGGGTATTCTTTAATCATAAGTGACATTACCATAATGGTTAGGATTTCAGAAAGTGTCCTAGTTTTAGATAAAGTGAATGAGTAAGTATATCTTAGTGTTTACCTTCCTCGTTAGTACATGATGGTTTTGTTGATATACTCACACTGACCTTTTTGGTTTTAGTAAATGGCTGGATCTAGTAGGCACCAAAGTGACAATGGGTTTGAAGGAAACTGTGGTGGTTCTCTGATTAAGATACTCGATGAGATGGGGGATTCAATGAGGAATCTCATGGTTTTTCTAAACCAACTATCAAGGAGTCATGATCAACCACTTGATCCTTAGTGAGTTCTCTAATTCATCATGTATGAGATGGCCAACTCGATGTGGAAATTCAGGTAATAATTATTAAGGTAACCATTAGGGTTTATATGATCCTTACTTTTGAGGTAATTATGGGTTATTATATGATATGATGGAAAATGAAGGGCATGAGATAAAATTGAGGTTAAAATATGTTATGATTATTCTTGAAGATTTTATCTCATTTTGGGGAATGTTTTAAGAATTATATAGTTTTGGAAAAAGGACAACACACAAACCGTGTGACATCCCGTCGCGTCGGACAAAGCTGCGGGAATAGAACCCACAACAAAAGTGCGACTGGTATTTATCGCCTACCACTGGACTACGTGAAGTCCCTGGTTAGTTTGACAGATTATTTTTAGTTATATGATTTTATGAATTAAGAGTAAGTTGATTTTGGACGATATGTGATTAGGATAATTACTTTTTAATGTGAGACTTTAGGAGAAACTGATGTTGTTTGGAGATAAATGTTACGATTTAACTTGGTAGACTATGTGACTAAATCCTTTAAATATTTGGGTTTCAATCTTAGTTTGGTTTACTTTGAAGAATTTTATGGACAAATGGTCCTCGTTGAACTTTGGGTTTTGTTGGACAAATTTTGGAGATTAAGAATAGATTTTCTTTTTATAAAGGGTTATCCTTTTCTGGATTATCTGATCTTGTACTAGCCTTTTTGGTTTTGGTTTTGGTTAAAGACATCGGAAGTATATAGTTCTATTTTTTAGATTAGGTGATTCTCTAGAAGTTGATTATAGTACTCTTAATGTGAACAAGTCTTCCTAAATACTCGTCTTCTGGAGAAAATATGAGTTTGTTGAAAGTAAATATGATAAGTGATTATATTTCCTTATGAATAAATTCCTCAATAAAAAGTAACTTAAAACAAAAATGTTGTCTATTAACTTTTCCTACTGGTGAATCGAATACCGTTTAACCCATCACATGTTTGTGATTTTCTCGTGGTTAACATTCTCCTAAACATGTTTTCTATCACTCTCCATCAGAACATGACCCTTTGTTTTTTTCCTCCATGTCCATATTTTCATACTTGGAATCCTAGTATGGGTTAACTCGGGTGACCCTTGTACTTATCTCTCTTTATTTTAAAGTGTTTGTTTTACCGACTTTTGTTCCGATGTGGGACTTTCAAGGATGTTTCCAAGCGCAATTTTAAAATTGGGAGGACGCAATTCCCAAAAGGGGGGAAGGATGTAACACCCCAGGTAAATAAAGAATATGAAATTTCATATTTATCCATATTTGTGAATAAAATATTTAAATAACTTTAAAGGGGATGCTATGCTCGATGGCGTACCCAACATGCAACAACAAGTTTCTTGGGAATCTTACGTTGCACTCTAATAATAAAATAATATTATTTTAAATGGTAGTTAACATGTAGCCATTGTAATGGCGGGAATTGATAGAAATAACTAAAATATGATTATATATGTTTTTAAATGTTTTTACATTTATCCAATAAAAGATAATGGCTTAAAATACGGAAAGAATTCAATTTTAGGCGTATATGCCCTAGTTTTCACTAAAGGTTCACTTATCACCTTTTGATGGAGAACCGTCATTAAATATAGTATTGATCACTCTTATACATTCTTTTGGACCAAATAAAACTCTTATTAAGAATCGGGACATCAAAATTTACTTTGTGTAAATTTTTGGTATCTTTCCGATAAAGTTCATTTTTTTAATGAATAGTGTAAAATGTTGTATTTTAATTCAAAACCACTTTTTAATCTAATTTATTTATATGATTATATTATATTTTGAATTGTTTTTAAAGTGAAATTATAAAATATTTTTTACCATTAAATCCAATAGTGTTCGTTGGAATCAATTTCACTTTGAAATCAGACTTAAACTAGTGTCAATCTTTTGATACTTATTGTTTCATAAAACACGCTATTTGACATGACAGCGGGAATTAATTATTAAATTAATTAATGTGACTTATATGTTTTGAATTTTGTAAAATGGACTTCATTTTTTAATTCAGAATATCAAATATAGCTTAGGGTGAATTTTTGGGATTTTTCTGAAAAACATCAATTTTTGATGAATAGTGAAACCACTAAGTGGTACTTATAAAAATTGATTTTCCGTTTAAATGAAATTTTTCCATCATTTTGTTTTGATTATCAAAAATCCAACATACATGGTTGTCATTAAGAAGTAAAATGTGGTTCAATGAGATTAAAATAATTTTTTTGGTGAATAGTAACTTATTAAGTTTTTAATCGCGATTAGTGGTAATTAGTGTAGTTTAAGGTAAAAATAATGCTTTAATAAACTGAGATGAGCTTTACACATGTCTTACCCTCATTGGTTGTATCATGGACGACCAAGAAAAGCCATGGGTCAACTTGGGGAACCCATGGATCCACTATGGTTGGGAAATGACATAAATAACATTTTATTTAATGTAAAAGTAAAATTGACACAAACATGATATGTTTTACTAAAACAATTTTTAAGTGGGGTTATACAAGTCATATTTTTGATTATAAATATTAATTGGAAAGATAAAAAGATTTCCTACATCATAGTATTTTTTTTTATAATTTTTAGACGTTAAATAAATTAAATTATTTATGACATAATAATGATGGAGCGATGACATCATTATTTGATGATTTAAATAAAATGGCAAGATAATGTAAAATCTATGAACTAAACATGTCCAAAACTTATTGGATGAGTGGATTTAGAAGCCTTATCACCTTATACACGAATTATATCAATGTGGGTCGTTTTGAAACCGAAACACATTTTCAAATAAAGTAATATTTCTTTACTTTCCAAAAGTGCCCCTCCTCTCCTCTTATAAAAGGCCCCCACATCTACCTCATTTAACACAATCCTCAAGCCTTTGGCTCGGCCAACCCCTGACCATTTACTCTCTCCACATCCCTCTACTCATCCTAGATGATTCCCTTTGGGCAGAATCCTTTCAAAGGAAGCCTTTAGGCTCAAATCAAAAAAAGTTACACTTTTAAAGGTAATTCATTCTCTCATGTTCATTTGTTTTATTTTGATTCTCCAACCCCCTAAACACTTTTTATTTACTTATTTTGTAACAAAACCAGTATCTTCAATATACTAGGATGTTGTTATAAGATTTATTCGAGCTACACTCTCACACAACTACATCAAATGGTTAAAGAACATACGGTTTCCGTGGATGGTGAAATTCTGCCTCCCGAAAAGATGATTGTTCAATACTCATTTAACACCTTCAACGGTGGCCATTATGATGTCACTATTTTTATATATGATATATAATATGTTTATGTTTTATTTATGCTTCTGTATTTTTCATTTTTGTCTTACCTTTATGGCTTTCATTATGGGTATACGCGATATCTTCATTTAAGGAAGTGCGGACTACCGCCCCCTCAAAGTGATTTGATTCGTTAAATACCATATGTGGGATGTATAAAGGATGGAAATATGATATTATATATGATATTATACTGGAATTATAATATACCTTTATATAATTATTATTCCATTCCATAAAATACGAAATAGAAATGAAAGTAGCGTTCATGCGTACGTACGGCTTACCCTCTCCATGAACGGTGCATTTCATTTCTTACCTATAAATGATTATGTGATGTTATAAATGCATGCATGTACTGGATATATATGACATAT
Source organism: Viscum album (assembly GCA_963277665.1). Classification (NCBI taxonomy): domain Eukaryota; kingdom Viridiplantae; phylum Streptophyta; class Magnoliopsida; order Santalales; family Viscaceae; genus Viscum; species Viscum album. The sequence goes on along the minus strand of OY728146.1, from coordinate 548,164,691 downwards.
ATGATATCTACATAATTAATACAATTCTGGATATAATAAACTTTTGTCCACACAAACAACATGTAATTGTAAGAAGTCCACTTTCGACATAAGAACCAAATATCGGCAAAACAAATATTATTAACTTAAATGATTACATAATGTTTATGACATGGTAATAATTGGTATAAAAGTAATAATGAACTTGAAAAAGGTTCTTAAGGAATTAGAAATTAACTCAAGTTTATTATTCAGGATATTAAAGAACGATCGAGTCAAGTCGGACCCGAGGTAAGGGATCCTACTCCTCTCTTTCTTTTTAAGTACACACTTTTATGTCATTCCTTTTAAAGATCATCTTTCTTGTTATTTGGATGATCATTTATATTACACATACTGTAATTTTTATTTTCATGTGATGAGAGACCCTATTCTCTCTCATCAATCCATTTTGGAAGTTTTGAGTGGCGCCGTTAGGCTGCCAAACTTTCGTAAGAGATCTAACCTCTCTCTTCTTTTTAAGTACTCTCCTTTATGTCACTTCTTTTAATCTCCTCTTTGTAATGTTGGGGGATGTTATTTTTTATTACTCATTCTGTACATTTTATTTTAATGTGATGAGATACCCTATTTGATCTCATCAATCCATATTCGGATGTTTTATGTGGCGCCGTTAGGCTGCCGAGTTTTCGTAAGGGATTTTTCATCTCACTTTTATTCCCATGAGATTTATGCTACATTTGCCACAAAATTCCCTTGAGTGGTGTATTTACTGCCCATTATTCTACTCTTTGTGTAATATACTTTCGTTTATGAGTATTTACATCAACTATATTTTGTCCTTCTTTCATGGGGTGTATGTTTTGAAAGATACCCAAGTCGGTAAGGGAACCTTTCACCCTCCTCTTTTTTAAAAGACTTCTTTTGTTGGGTATTTTAATTTACATATCGTTATGTTGGGATATGTTCTCATATATCCTTATTGATTTATATTTTATGTCCAAGTGATGAGATACTATTTTTATCTCTCATCAACTCTTTTTGATGTGATGCCGTTAGGCTGTCAAGGGAACTTTTTAACCCAATTTCGATTTCTTTGGGTTCAACATGTAGTCATTGAATATGTCGTCCATTGAATATGTGTGAATGAACTTTTTACACTTAATATCCACTTATATTGGGTGTATTTATATTTTTCACACATATTTTTGAGATTGATTTGTCCTTAATTTAAGGATACCTTCTTTATAAGGGATTTCATCACATTTGACATTTCTATTGAGGGTTCATTGTTGTTATGCACCAATTCACTCTTATATGGTGTATATACTGTCCTTTGGAGTATTATATCATGAATCCATTTATTCTCATGATATTATAAAGTTTTGAATAAATTTTATTCCTCAACTATTGTATTCAAGTGTCTCTAATTTTGGTAAAACCCCTTTAACCAAAATATCATTTTAAATGTTTTAATTATTTGTTCTTATTAATATCCATGTTTTCAAAATGTTTTTAAGGATTTATTTATATGGATAATAATGGTTTAAAATTTTAAGCTTCAAGGTGGTATGGGACACTTTGATTCAAAAATCTCCTTATTAAATGTTTTAAATGGTTTTGGAAATGGTTTCTTTTTGAATGGATTCAATATTTCAATATACTAAAATGTTATATTGTGATTGAAATGTGAAAATGTTATGTTTCCTTTATGCATGTTTTATGTGACACATTTATGTTATGGTTCTTCGGCATTGTTATGAAAACGGGCGGTTCCGTGATAAACTAAGGGCGGGTGAGCCCGTTATAGCTCTCCAATGCATTGGGTAACACAAAGGAGTGAAACATTAAGGTTTCTCTGAAGAGATTTAGGGAATATACTGTGATGGGTATTCCAAACGTAACCAAGAGGGTTACTCCCCACGTAATAATGTTATGAATTCCTCAAGATACCTTTATGTCTTATGTTTTCTATGATTTATTCATGGTTTGATGAGGTATGTTAAAGTTCCAATGTTTTATGGGTAAAGTATGATTTCATTCTTATATATATATGAACTCATGTTTCCTTTCCATATTTTTATAACCCTTACTAATCTTTTTATGCTCATCCCATGTTTTTGAAATGTTTTTCACAGGTCAAGGGAAAGGTACATGATGTGATGATAGTGTCAAGGATGTTTCAAGAAAGAATCTGTGTTATATTTTAAATATGTTTCCGTTGATGGGAAGAATGAATACTGTCTTTTATGTAACCACTTTGTTTAAATGTGGAATGTAATACAAGTTTCATGATCTAATTCTCTAAAACTCTAAACCTGAAAAGATCCACAATGTGTAATCTTGTAATAACTCAAGATTATGTATGGTTTAAGGCTGGGGCCTTATATATACCATGCATGGAAACAATGGAATACCAAAATGGGGTTTGAATTAATAACATTATCATTGAAAAATATATATCATGAAAGACGTAATCATAATCATTCATAATTATTTAAATTAATATTAAATTTAATGTGAATAATGTGTTCTTCGTGTTCCAATGACTTCATGTCTATATTTCTTTTGTAAAATGTGTTTGGCCATGATGTTCGCTGATTATATAATATGATAATTATATATTTAATTTTACATTTTATTATTTTGGAGTAACCATTTTAGACACTTTTACAATACCCAAAACTATCACGTGGTGTATGATTAGTGACGTTCAAATGTTTTGAATTATATTATTTTTAATGAATTCATTATATGTCATAAAAATATTTTGACCCCATTAATTGTTTTTAATAAATATTACAATTAATGTCAAACTATTAATCGAGTTTATAAATAAAGTTCATATTAAAAAATTTCAATGATATAATCATGATTTTACAAGACTATGTTGTGTTTAATGCAAATTTACTAACTAGGTATCCTTTTTCATTACAAAAGTATTCCAATGTGCATACTAGCCAGGGTGTTACATAGAATTACCAATATGTAAAATATGTATATTGACTATATTTTATTAAGTACAATTGTTTTTATGGTAGAATACATAGGAAAAAATAAATCATGTAATTAAGACATCTTTCAAATTAAATACATGATTTTTAGATACTAATATTTGTGAAACCACCAATAGATGTTGTGTATCCTCAATACACACTCTGTAATTCATAAATGACCCTGATAGGTACACAATTAGTGCCTAGAAATGTACTATAGATAATTGATGGAGACAAGTACACACCATGAGGGGTAATTTTAAAAACAATTTACATTTCATATTTACACATAAATATAACCATTAATTAAATTTTAACATTATTCCCCTCATCGTTAGATTCTGTTAAGGATTAATTGATGAATATCCTTAACATACACACAAAGGTTCTAATTTCCATAAATACATTCCATGGGCTTCAGTATGGTTGGGATAATATTTTACCATTTAGAATAAAAAACCCATCTAAAGAAACAATTAAAAAATAACCACTAAATGAAGATGGATAACAATGTATAAAAAAGGTAATAACATTGATAACAAAACCTAACTATACAAGAGTACCACAATGGAAGAAAAACATAACAGAACCGAGAGATGTTTACAAATAACTCCATTCCCCAAATCTAAATCCAATACCACATATCATGAATCACTATTAATGAATTTTGATGCTTTACCTTTACCTGTGTCTTGATAAATAATATATGAAAAACCACTGAAGAAGCAAAGAATGGGTAGGTTGTGAATCTTACTAGGTTTTTCCCACATTAATTCAATGAAAAATTAACTATGAGAAATCATTGTGGAACATTTATCTAATTTTTTAATATAAAACAGTTTGATACTATTAAAAACAGTGACTGTAATATTTTCCATAACTAAAGAGTTTCACCATGTACAAGCAATTTCTAGGGAGGTAAAACTAACAAGTATTTTAATGATTTATAAAATTACATGTTTTTGTTACCCATTACATACAATGAAACCATAAAAACATGCAATCAACCACACATTATTGGCATTACCATTGACTAGGGAATATCATAGCCATAACTCATACCTTTTATGGTGGAACTTCCCGACCAATAACCATCTATTTTACTCAATATTAACCATCTAATCTAAAAACATGACAAATATATTTCTTGCGAACAATTTCTTTTAAAAAATAGTTTTTCTAATCCATTTTATAGGCTTTTAAACAATGAAAAATAATTTAAAAACTTTATTTAAAATTTATGTTACCACTTTCACTTTTCACCAAAACACCCATTTATCACAATTCAATAAACTATCACCAATTTAGGGTTTTGATCAATGATTTCACAATTAAATTCAAAATTAATTTCAAGGAAAAAACAAATTTTAAATCAAATATTCATGTTATAGTAAGTGTAGTTTATAGTGAGGCCACCTACCACGAGAATTACTATTGACATGAAGAATATAAAATATTCTTCCAAAAACCAATTTAAATCTCCAAAAAAACAATCATAGATATTCTTAAATAATATAAAAAAATACATATCATATCTAATTTGTTAACAACAACCCCGTATCAGCACATAATAGAAACTATATAGTAATCAAAGAGATAAAAGATAAATAAATCATAGGAAAATTCCAAAAATGAAGGAAAACAACAACTGACCAATGTAATCAAGATACAATGCATCATGAAAATCCTACAGATCACTTGTGAATTGATGGTGGAAGAATAAACATTATTTTGGTGGAAAAAATAATAATTTAGGCCTAAAATAATTTAAAATAATGTACATAGTGGTGAAAAATAGTGACATCCATTTTTCTAGTATATAACATTCAAACCACACACAAATAGTCCCATGGTTAAGAAAAATGTGTGTTAAACATGTTACATCCCCTCTATTAAGTATCACCTCACACAACTATCCAAAACGGTTATACAAGCTAATAACCAACCATATAAACACTCTTTATTGCACATTTATTTGTTAAACCTAGGTGGCCACATTTTTCATCTAAATTGTGTGCCTACCCAGGTCCCCATATGTAATTGTAAAACTGTTTATTGTAAGATTTTCATGGTTTCCACTAACCATAATGAAAACATTAAATATTATGAAATACTTAAATAATTAAAGAAAAATCTTGAAACCCATCCCAAATATGTTATATAATTAAAAATCATAAAGAAAGGGTTACTTACATGAAACTAGTGTGGGGGTTATAAATTCACCAAAATGTCGGTCATTCCATCCATGGAATGTAGAAAATAATAATTTACCATAATGTGTTCAAAGAATATCTTGACCATCTCATTCTCTTTTTCCAACGTCTCTTCTTAAATATGACAATGATTCCAAAAACATTCACTGAACATTGATTTTTTCCACGAGAGACATTCTCTTGACCGTCTTCAACTAGTATCAGTAGACACGATATAAATTAATAAATATATAGGCCATATTGATCCCATAAAATTACTTCGTCAATATCATCATGATAATTTTTCAACAAAAATAATTGACACACTTTATTTATATTTATAAAAATTCATGGAAATGAGAACTGATATTCCACAACACCAACTCACTAAAGATTATCAAAAGGGACTATGTATCAAAGAGATCACTCAAATTACTTCCCAAAAAACAACGCTGAAGGCATATAAATATTCTCATGAACATGTTATTAGTCACCTAGAATGAAAATGACCATCAAAAATGATCAAAATATGATTTCTGAGGACTCTAATCTATCTCCATCCTCTTCATGATAAACAATATTTTATCCATTGATAATTAGACAAGGATGATCCCAAATAGTGAAGAATCACCTCTTTCCACCCAACAATGTGGAGAATGACATGGATTTCCATTAAATGATTCAAATGGATACATATGTATTGAGGATAAATAGATTCTGTTATATGAGAACTCCACTAATAGTATGTGATCCTTCGATGATGTTTCGAATTCCATTATGAAATCTTTCCACATGTCCTACAATATTTCTATAATATATTCATATTTCCCATCCATATTAGGATGATACTCCATACTCATAGTCAAATGAGTCCCATGGTAATTTTTTAGTTATTTCAAGAAATGATATGTAAAACATAGATCATTGACTGAAACAATTGAAACTAGCATGCCATGCCACTTCAACACTTCTAGGAAATAGATTTTTGAAAACTCCACCACCTCGTGTGTTTTAATAATAGATATGAAATGGGAAAACATTGTGAGGAATTAAAATATAACCGAAATCATATTGTTATCCAAAAAACTTATTGGTAGACCTGTTAAAAAATCCAATCTATCATATCCCATTTATAAATTGGAATATGTATAGACTAAAATAAACAGGCTGGTCAGGGATGTTTTTTTTATCTTACTAAAAATATAATAATGTCAAAATAAACACAGCAAATTTCCTTTTCATAATAAACTTCCATTACAATGTGTTCAATTCCATATAATCATTTAATATTATAGGAGGATTTTCAATATCATATGTTTGTAAGAATGAAGGATATGTTCATGAAAATACATTGGTATGTCAATATGATCTCGAAACCACAAAACTAAAATCCCATTCAATTTACAGCCATAAATTGTGTCCCCACAAGTTACTTTTTACTTCATATAAACACATTCTAAATAGAATTTAAGAGAATCTTTTAACATATCCACTAAATCAGAATGATCAAAACTATAATCAATCCTACAACATTATGGATTTCCTCCAATTCCACTTTCAAGTTTATTATTACTGACATCCACTGCCACTAATAGGAATCCTATTTTTCCATCATATCTTATCAATTTCTACTAATCGATATGCCACTTTATTTCCATAACCTAGTGTATACCTCAACTCAAATTCAATCATTTGGGGATAATAAATCATTGTTTGTCTCATGTTCAAATCCTTTTTTAGAATTTTTTATTTCAATAACATACTATCTATGGAAACCATAAATTTTTTTATAATATCCAGTCACACAATGAATTAAATACATGAACTATGATAGTTTAATTCAAAACATTTTTTGGGATATTCTTTTAAAGAAATGTTTACTATATTGAGCTATATGAAATAACAATATCTCTCTCTATGAGAACACAGCCCATCCAAGATTTCAAAGAGTCACATTATAACAAAAAAAATTCCCCAATTCCAGAATTATCATGAACTATGTTGATTTATGTAGAACATTATGGTCACTGAAAAACTCATATACTCAATAAATATATTTTTAAAGAAAAATTTTTATCGTCAAATCATTCATTAGTGAAGCTAGTTCTGAGGAATCATAATCAAAACAATGGGAATAACATGCTACACTGAGGAAGCAGAATATATCGAAAAATTATTGATATGTTTCCAATAGATAAGAGATTCTATGTTTTATGGATCCCACAAAACAACTTTTTTATATATTAAATATCCAAGGATACTTACCACATGTACCAAAAAATATCACCATGATACATATGTATATAAATGTGGATCCCTCAATATTCCAAACACTATCTCCATGTTTTGTTCATGATCATCCATTGTCCATGAACACATCAATATTAGATCAACAACAACCACCAAAAAAATATAGATACCTATTAAATATTTCATTAACCATTTCCATAAAGACCACAAGATTATTTTTGACAATGAAAGGCATAACCTCTTACTCATAATGGCAATATATACTCTTAAAATCTATCTTCGTAATGTAATCATTCTGAACATGAAGTTAGTGATATCATTATCGCATGTAAATTTTAGAGAAAGACTAAGCACCCATAAATAGGTTTTATAGATCATAAATGCATGGAATTCGACACTGATTCATTATCATAACTCGGTTAATCCTAAAATAATATATAAACAACATAATTGTTTCATTTTCCTTATTGAAAAAGAATGATTGTGCTTCCCATGTAGATGTGATAGTTCAAATGGACACTTTTAATTCCCGTTCATACTAAAATAATTTGTATTCCATTACTTCTTTTGGTACCATATATTTAGTCCAAAAGGATATATGAATGGTCTATATAATGAGATCAATCAAATACTACACTTTTTTATGGGCGGAAATGTTGATAATTATTCAATAAAAACATCCTAAAACATATCCCAAACTAATGGAAAACAATAATATGAAATCAATACCATTGATTCCAAAGTATAAAATTCCAACTAGTATGAGATTGTTGAATATTATAGTTCCAAAAAGCTAATTAAAACTTCAATTATTTTCAAATCTCAATTAAAGAGATCTTAATCTCATCCATAGTCACAAAACTAACATTTCACATATAACATTTGATGTGATATTTATTCATTTTCAATTAATAAATTCCTAGTATTATCTCATGTACAACCATACCATGTTTAGAGTTATCCCATGTCAACTCATATCCATAAACAATTATATAAAATGCACTACAAAAAAAGGATTGACATTCACTTTGTCCTAAATGAGAATGAATTTTTCAATATAGAAGGTTTAATCGCAAAATGTTAAACTATATAATTGACAACATGATAAGAAATAAACAAATGGAACAAACCCATATAAAAAATCATGCATATAGGTATGATTAAAAATATTCTTACCCCACACTTTCGATCATCAAGAATGATCATCAACAATAACCATATAAGCTCCATTAAACTTCTTACATGAAGCACATTGTGCTTTATTATCCTGTTGATATTTTGATTCAAGAAGAGTCATTGTATTATAAAAAACACCCTAGATATATCTATATCAATATTTTTAAAGATTCCCCATTCGGTTGCAATGTGTTCATGGTCTGGTTGATGTCGAAAATTCTCGCTTCATGTGGTCCAAATAAATACATTGGAAACATCATGTCTTGCTCCTAGGTTTTTCAAATATATTTACTAATCCATCTATAAAATTCTAATCCATTCCACTACATTGTATATAGGTGTCTATCTTCTGATTTACCTATGTATTATAGTTCTCACCATTTACCTATAGGTTTCTACATGCTCCCACCACCCATAGATCCTGAGATATCCCTTTATGCCACATTCTCTCTACTGACAGTTATTTTATAATATGTTATAAAAATAATGGAAGTATTTGAACAAATATCCTACCTCAACAATGATTCAACAATGAGTTCCTTCATGGACAAACTATAAAAAACATTATGTGGAATGGGGTCAAAATTAAAAAATTTAACAACATACTCTATCAATGTGAGTCTCTCATACATCATGCTTAATAGGTATATCATTCTTGAAATCATAAATGTATGATGATAGAATTCTTTGTGAAAAATCATTAAAAATAATCTGAATCAAGTATTTGGTCTAATTTACATGAACATCAAAATCACACCACTAGCATGCAAGATCTTTCAGCCTAATTATTGCAAACAAGACTTTATGCTCTTATGTCGTGCTAATGAAATCACTGATTTTGTTCTCCCAATTCTACCACACCTCACCCATATATGGTTCAAAATAACCCTAAATTATGGTTTTGATTATACTTATATATATATATGAAATGATCCACATTTCATGGTTCTTGCCTCATGTTCACGCTATCTATATATTTAAAGTGTTGGAATATTCTATGAACTATTTTTTGGATCACCAATGGCTCAAGTGAAACAACAATCTCTTTAACTTCTTCTAGTTATTTTCTATGATGCAAGCTCGGTGAGATTTTCTATAATGATAACATATGCCAAAAGTCTCACTCTTTAGAAACTGATTTTTAGAAATTTCAAATTCTATAACATTACATATGGAAACATAACATTCCAATTTTCATCCTTTTCTTTTGGCCATAAATTATTTAATATTTTTCCATTATTTAAAAAATAAACACATAATAAAAAATATACACATGATTCCCTTTGAAAAATTTCACATTTGAAAACAATTTCATTATTTTTCATATATTAACATGTTTTCTCCATGACAAGTATCATTACTCAAAATTAAATCTAAACTCTTAGAGAGAAGTCTTATCCAAAATGAATTTCATGATTTTCTAAACGGATAAACAAATTAAAATTAGATTCCAAATTTTACAAAATCCTATAAAACACTTATGTTCCAAACTAAATGGTAATGTTACATTCATCATAATAATGTTAGATACATCTTTTTATGTTGAAAATATTAATTCCCTACTTTACTAATACTTTCTACATTCCCAATAGAAGAAATATAAAATAATTATTTTAAACTATGTGAATAACTCACCATATTACCAAGTGATGAACAATAGATAATAATTTTATTTCTAGGATCGAACATGCTAATACCACTTTTAACATCCAAACCACTATATTGGCATGATTTGATGTGGAATTTATTCCTACCATTATGAAACATTTCTAAGATTCCAAAATAAAAAATATATATTCCACGAGCTTCAATATAGTTGGGGGGGGGGGGGGGGTTGATTTTATCGTTTAAAATAAAGTAACAGACCCAAACCCATCATAACCAAAAAACAAGTAAATGATGCATGATAGCAATGTAAAATATTGATGGTTATTCCATTTATATAAAAAACAAGAAACAATATACTACCACAAAAGAAAAAAAACATAAAATAACACAAATAATCTTATACAAATCTCTATTATCCATCTCCTACTCCAAGACCATGCTTTTTGAATAACCATAATATAATTGTGATGGCATTACATTATATGTTTCCAGATTATGAATATCCCTAAATGCACAAATGTTCAAAAGAAGGGGGAGTAATAAAACATAGTTGGCTTTCCTAAATTCCTTTCCCTACTCATTTCAATATAATATAACATGATAGGAAATTTATATAAAAATATTTATAAAAAATACATTAAAAATTTTAAAACAAAACATAAAACATTTTCCACAACAAACCAGTTTTATCCAACCCAAAAAAATTCAATGAATGTAAAAAAAATGTCTTTTATAGATTTTTTAATATTCTATAATAGCATAACACATTCTATACCACATATTCAGACACACTATACTACTAAATATTGTTGTTTCCATTAATGGTGAATTTTCACATTCACAACCAATCACTTTGATGGTGGTACTTTATGACCAATATCCACCCCATTATACTAACAAAAAACCATTTAAAAAACCACATAAAAATTCTATCTTTTATAATATATTTTAATTAAACAATTCATTAATTTAAAACACTACACCATGTATCAAAATAAACAAACTATTTTAAAATATTCATTGTAAAATCATTTCACAATTTTTCCTTCCCCCTAAAACACTGAATTTTCAAAATTCCATATACTATTACCAAATTACATTTACAACATCAATATATTAAAATCACAATCAATTTAATGGATAAAATACATGTTTAAACAAAACCATCATGTTAAAATAACAAGAGTTGATATTGAGTCCATCTACCATGGGAATTATAATGAACATGAATAAATACATGAATTCTTTCACAAAACAAGGTTGAATATCAAAAAACTTACCTTATATCACATTCCATAACATAAAAACATCCATATATTAGAAATGATTTCATCAAAGAGCCTATATTAATGAACAATGTACAATTTATAATTATATTTTATTGGATATATGGGTAAAAAAATGTAATACTTTAAAAAGCGATGAAAATGAATAATTTCCTAGGGAAATGGTCTTTAAAGCCCCATGAAAATACATTGGATTACTTTATGATAAATATGTAAATAATTCATAACCATTAGGATGAAAGAATTCCAATTAAGTCCAAAATATACGAATAAAGTGCATAAGAGGTGAATACTAGTAGGATATACTCTTTATAATATCACTTTTAAACCCTACTGAGTTAGTCACACAATTAAGAAACCCATGTGTTCACTGTGTTGTATCCACTTCCTCAATAACAATCTATCACGGAAGAAAAAATGATAGAAAAGATATCTGATAACCATGAAAATTATGTATGTACAAGACTTCATGGTTACACCTATGTGGCCGCATGTTTTTTCCTAACCGTTAATCTTAATTGTGCGCCTACCTAGATCACATGTCTCATTATGCATGGTTTTCTGTAAGAGTTTCACAGTTCCCCTATCCATTCTCAAACTATTTACCATTAGTGAATCATTAAGGACATTCCAAAATTCTTCCAAACCCTACCACACTACAACCAAACATATTAAATTCATAAATTTATTAATGAAAGTTATACTATCTTAAAACTGGTAGTGCCAAATTATTTTTCAATTAAACATCATATACTCATGTACCATTGGTAATTATGTTTACCAATCATTCCATTCCTTATATTTTATTCTAGTGTATAATTATAATTAATTCTGTATAATATTCAATTCTCTAAATCAGGTATGGTAATTTTATTCAATTGACTCTAAAAATTCAATTGTGTAGCATTCAAAATTTTATTTTCTTCCATGTGACATTAAATTAGCAATATCTTCCTGAATATTTTAACACATTTCAAATTAAAAAAATATGTCATTTGAGTGATATATTTAATTTTTATTTATCAGATATCTCGTATATAGGTAATCACTGATTTTCCACAAAGAAAAATGATAAGAACTATATTACGGAGTTTTAGATAAAATAAATTGAAATTCTTATTTCAAACCACAATATATGGAAATATTAGAATGACTTGATGAAATAATATAAAAATAATAAATCTATAAATAATAGAAATAATTGGATTAAATCCTGTTTTTTTTGTATTATTAATTAATGAATTGTAATGAATTATTCTAGTCATTTTCATTATGTAATTTTAACATCTGTATGGCTGATCATGAGCTTAAAAATGACAATTTTTGTGTTGGTGTTATTGAATTTATGTATATTTCATGGTGTTTCAATTATTTTTTAATAATATAAATATGATGTCCTTCATGGTATACCACTCTATTTTATTATATATAACCTTAATTTCGATGGTTATTTTATGTAATTACACATAACGAATATATTAATTCCACCCACATGGGAAATATTTATAAACTGTTTGAAGTAAATGAAGTATATAATGATTTATGGAGTCAGTTAAAGACATAGTTTAGAAGTGGATGGTTGAAGGGGAATCTAGATGAAACTTAAATGATGGATATCGGTATACTGGTTAGAGGTTGTAACATGTATGAAGACAATCATTAGTATTTTGTCCATAAGGTCACATGACAGTTAATTTTACACTCAATAAATCAATGATTATATAATATATAATTTTTGTCATTTATTTATTTCTTTCTTAATTTTGATAATTTTATTTCATTAATGAATCATCACAATAACATATATAAATAGAATAATATTGAAATATAGAATTTAAATAAATTTATTTATGTAAATTTTATATAGAAACATTGTTTATTAGTTATGTAAATTTCAATTAATATTAAAAGAAATGAATATGATAAATCATGGAAAATGTATCTTGTAATAATAAAAAATTCCTTATGCTATTATTGATTCATTAGGATACCAATAATATAAATTAAGATTTACCCAGAGTTTATTTTTTAGTTTGGCCACAATTAATGTTACTTTTAACTAGTAGGATGGCTGAAAAATAGTGAATCAACAATACTGAATATGTATTTCGATTAATTATAACCATCAATCAAATACAAATATTGATTTCTATATTGAAGAAATCCATGTTATAACTGAGTTATTTAATAATATTTGGGAGACTACTAAATGGTTCATGGAGATACCAGTTTGAATGTGGAAACAAGTATACATAAATACCGTCATTTAATTCTCTTGGCCTCCATATGAATTATAATAATTTACACAAAAATTCCCAATTCCTAGGAATATTCTAAATTTTGTGGTGCTGGATGTTGAAATATTAAAAATTAGTTATAGAATTAGTAAACAAATTATTATACCCTCATATAAACTATAATTAAATGATGTAATAGTTGTCTTATTTTTATTATTTTATAATAATGGAATGTTCATCAAACACATTATTAGTGTACTCGTTTTTGGGTAAATGAAAATATATTAAATATATGCAACATACAATAATGATTTAAATGTATATGTTTTATATCAGACCATTAATGTATATCTTTCAATCTATAATATTCGCAAAAATATCCTCTGAAGAGTATGTGACTGATTTTGATTTATATGTCTATATTAATCACTTTAGATATATAGATGATATTAAAATTTTAATTATTGTTTATATTCTTAGTGAACACATAATGTCATAAGAATAAAAATATTCATAAATAATAATCAATCACCATCATGTTGTATACACATAGAGATAAATATACGATAAAATTGAGTTATATGTAATTTTTTTCGGATAACAAGGAGATGTTTCACCAGTTGGGACTCACATAGTCAAAATCATTGTCTATATTGAAGGCCTACAAGTTCTAGGGATTAAATTTACTAATAAAATTCTAAATATTAAAATTTTTACATCACTTATTTTGTAATTATCTATATTTTTTACATCAATATAATTATAATAAACAAGTATCCTATTAAACATATCACACTTTTAACCAATTTTTATAAATAAAGGACATATGGTATTCCTTAGATTTATATTGTGAATAAAATGAACGACCAATAAAATAAATAAATATATATATATCAAATATTCTTCTAAAAATTCATAAAAGAAGATAATTTTCATGAGAAATAGAAGGATGAATTATTTTATATGTTTTAGATGTGGAATGAATGACCATTGGATTAAAAGATATTACCAATAAATAGAAACCAGGGGAAGCTTCCAATGAATCTATTATCAAATACAATTTTTTATGTTTCTTTAAATAGGTTATTAGATATAACATATATCATTAATATATGTATTAAAAAAAGGAACAAATAAAATTATAAAAAATTTCACTAGGTTGGGTATATCATGGAGTAGAAAATAGATGAATAACATAAATCATGACTATATCTACAAGCACATCATTTTCCAACATGAATAAATATGGTTTTAATAGATTTTTATTATGTTCCTTCAGGAAATAGAAACAATATATAATCATCCAATATTTATATAGTTGGATATATTTTAATATTTTTAAAAAAAAATTTAATTCTTTTAAAAATAGATCTAATGTTATGGGGAAGATTATTTAAATAAAAATCATTTTTTGTAATATTATATAAAACAAGTAATAGAAATTGATAAAAAAAATGATTTCACATGATTCAATCAAAAAATCAATGGAATCAATATCTAGGTGATGTAAACTAAAAACAATTTAATATTATATAGAAATATTGATCTTTAGAATAATTTATTCTATAAAACAATGTGTATATAAAACATGTTAATGTGTTGAACTAACGAGTTTCTATTTTGTGGCAATGGGGAATGTGTCACAATGAATTTAGAGTCAGACCATACTGATGTGGGTGGGCCATTAACAGTTACAGGGGATAGTAAACATAAAAAAATTAATGATATTTATATTAAATATGGAAATATCTACATAATGATGTACAATTCATAATCCTTTGAAAGAATCAATGTCTATATGAATCAATAAGATATCATGTCTAGTATGAAAATTAAGAAAATCCTTTCTTATATTGGTAGAGAATATCGTAATAATGTATTTATTAATTATCTATAATAATTATAAATTTTACCAAAGATAACTGTTCTGTATTCACTTTAATGGAATTGGTTATGTGAAAGGATAAACCCCACCTCCATAGACATGGTAAAATTCAATATGAGTAATGTGAATATTTAATTTTCCATTTGGTGATATGCCTTATGAATAAGAACCAAAATTCTTAAACAATTGTCAACATTTGTGGTAAATGATATTCCATATAAAGCATGTTATGCAAAAAAAATTCACATGTGTGACATTTGGTATTTAATGATTTTATTAAGTCTATATTTAGAAAAATATATTTACCCTAAAGAAACATGTGTATCTATATAGGATGTCCAAACGAAACATGGGGATACTCCCCAAATAGTCCTGTAAATAATTCTTTTGGTAGACATACATTTCAAATACCATGAGAAGGATCAAATAACTAAAATGTATATTGGGAGTGATATATACATTGATTATGTTATGGATAAAGATAAAAAAATGTTATCATTAGGGAAAACTCCCATTATCCACATAAAAGTGAATGTTCCAAAGGCACAAGAACTCGAATGGATAAAATGAGAGGCTACAAAAATTGAAATTTAAGGGTTTCTTGTAACTGAGGATAGTGAATCATTATGAATTGATAATAATGATCCATTAGTCTACAACGAATCCATAATTAGTACATATGATTCCCAATTTCATGAAGTTAAGAATTCTAATGTGGATTCCATATACCAAAACCAAGCTGAGAATATGAGAGATCCTTTAGTGGAAATAATAATCATTGGATATAAATGGTTATTCAAGAAGAAAATGTATATGAATGGATATTTTGTTATTGATAATTCATGACTACATTTAGTATCTATCGAATTGAATCAAGGAATAGACTATAATAAATCCTTTTTCACCACATTCAACCCTGAAATCCATAAAATTTCTATTTGACATATTAGATTAACATAATAATGAGATTTGGAAAATGGATGTAAAAATAGCTTTATATAATAATAAATCTTAATGAGACTTATGTAGGACATAATATAAATAATTTGTAACACCAAAGAAATTCAATAAAATATGGAAATTGTAAATTTCAATTTATGGAATGAAGAAGGAATCTAATTCACAGAATATTTTATTTGATAAATCCTTAAATGAATTTGGTTTCATGATGAGTGAAAATGAGACATATTTCTATAAGAGGATTTTTGGTATTTTATAATTTTTATTACAAGTGTGTGTTAATTATATAATACATATTCATAATTATATAATTGTATTATAGTTTATAATATAAGATTTTAATACATTCTTCTCCATGAAGGATGTATTAATAGAATAATATGTTATTGTGTTCGTGATCCATCATGATATAACCAAATAACTTATTGATCAATGTTAAGGTACATATATTGACTTGATATTGATGTTATTTTGTATATAATAGGTGATGAAGGGATTGTTTCTAGTGTGACATGACATTACTCTTTCAATGAAACTTTACCTTCTACATAAGATTAATGATAGATGATGGAATGTATTACATTCACATTGATTATAGGGAAATTCATATATTCCATGGTTTGTACTAATATTGTTGTCTTATTTTCATTATTTTGGGTTGGATGATATCTAGTAGTCCTGGGAAATAACTATAGATTATTATACATGACTATATATAATTATTTGATATTATATGAGGACATATTCCAAGTCTATCTATGATTTTTTGAATTATTCATCATAGTATATGAAAATTATTATTTTTAAATAGATAATGTCAATATAAAATAACAAATATGATACATATTCACTCTTAACAGAGGTGATGTGATCTAGAAGAGCTCAAATAAATGCATAGTTACATATTTAATAGTATGTTCTACGAATATTTGTGGCTTCTGAGGTTGATAAGGAAGATTTTGTTATATGATACATTGTCTAAGAGATTCATGTTGTACCTAAAATTATCAACCCTATCCCAAAATGTTTTGATAATGTCATAGTGGCAGATACTGCAAAGGAGATAGGGTCACCTCAGTAGAAGAATCGCATAAATTGTAAGAATCATATCCTCTAGAGTTTTTTCACATAGATTATTTCATAATGAGTAGATTCTTCATGGATGACTATATTTATAACCCCTTGACTATATCCACAATATAAATAATATTAAAACTTCACATGACTTAAATTGGACATAATGTTATAAGATGTTGTCTCTCGTATAAATGCGATTCCATGGGAGTTTCGGTTCTAGAAAAAATAGTTTACATTTGGATTAGATTTATAAACTAATAAGTGAATTTTATTTTTAATATAATTTTTCTCGTCAATTAATATTCTAAATTAATTTAATGTAAAATTTTATGAGATTAATTATCAAAATAACAGTGAATAGTAGTTCCCCACATGGATAAGTTCATTGAAATGCCTTGAGAATATTTATTATCCTCGTTTTATGTTTAGATAAAATTCTATGATGGGAAACAAACCATGTTGATAGTGAAGTGAGAGTAGACATACGTTGATGATACCACTTCAAAGGAAAACATATCCATGTAATCACAAATATTGGAGATTACATGAATGGAAATACTAATAGGAACTCCCCAGGTAACCTGGTAATCAGTTATTTCTATCTATGAGACTTTGGTACAGTCTATTTAAATTAATAATATTATTAAATAAATTAATTACTTGCACAAATATATGTATTTTTATTACTATTAAAAATAAATTTTCATGTAGAATTTTGGTATGATTGATGTGTTATGAATAACATAGTTTAAATGAATAAGTAAATTATGTTCTTTCCATATGAATATAGGATGATATCATATTGATTTGATTGATATAGAACTTTCACATTAATTTCAATTAAAATGGGGTAATTATATGTTCATTTTATATAGTTCAAGAAATATTTATCATGAATATTAGGTGATGAATAATTTTTCCAACATGGTTGATTAGATTTTGAGAAAAAGGGAATATTTGACATAGAGGGAACTCATTTTTTCTTGTGTAAATTTGGACGTTAATATCATTGTATTGGGTTCCTTAACCTATTTCAAGATAATAATAATGGACATTAGGAAATCCCACCAGATTCCATCATAAATGTTGAATATAGGGTCACACACTATGTGTTTCTCATTATCTAAAATAAATTCTCTTTTAATTTCACTGTTGAAATACATTTGATACTCTATATTGGCGAATGTTTTAGTTAGGATTTATCAATCACAAATTATTATTTTATTCGATATTGAGGTAATATATTTTATTAATGTGAAGGAAATATTTATATTATTAATTAATATATAATTAAATATTTATCGGTGTATTTGATAAATAATTTTTAGGTTGAGTGGACAATGATTATATCTGGTGGAAAATATTATTTAAAAATCTAGTAATATAATAGTTATCAATGTGACAATTATAACAGTCCATGGAATAAAAATAGTTCTATTATTAATAATAAATTTCATGGGTAAAGACATGGTTTTTGAAATTTTATAAAATTGTCATATGCCATTAATTAAAACATAAATTCTAATCCAATGTCAATAAATATACTAGTAATAATTTCCATGGGAGGATAATTGAGAATCATTTTTCATAATAGATTCCTCCCTAAAATTATAATCTACCTCACATCCTATCAATAATGATACATTGAATATATCATCATCAACAAAAATAAAATGTTAGGTGATTTGAAAAAAAATTTCAATTCATTAATAAATTAGGCTAGAAAATTTCAATTCATTAGTATTAGTAAAAAAACCAGGCACAAAATGATCACTACTAGAGGTATTCTACACTTTCATAATATCATAACAATAATAGAAAATGAAAATAATTGAAATTTTCATCACATACTAGGATGAAATATCATAGGTAAAAAATAAGTATTTAAAAATTTAAAAAATAATTATATTTTAATATTAATAAAATTATACTATATGTTACAATGAAATTATTGTATAAATATTATATGAAAAAATTATTTTTTCCTGACATTCACATCTTGTAAAATCATTAATATTTGTATCATATCTTGGATTAAACGAGACAAGATAGCCCAATATATTTACTACCACAACACCTAGATGATCCAATAATAACATGATGAAAAAGTTCTGAGAAAATAAACATATCATTAGGAAACTACAAAAATTATCTCATAGATCATCATATTTATTCGTGGTCTAATGATGGGTAGTTTATAATACATGAATTATCTTGTAATGAAAGAACATTACCAATGAAATACTAAAATTGGCAGAAGTCATTTGTTTTTGGCATAAAAGTTTCAACAAAAAATCATTCCTTATCAAAGGATCACTTCCATGACTACAATAATGATTTGTATTTACTCACTATTCCATCATATCATTTTCATTATTTCACTATAACTACTATTATAGTGGATAAATTCTCTAACAGCACTAGGTTCACTCAATATAAAATTTTGTATTATCTAACGAGATCTCTATCTACACACAACTAATTGGAGGGAAACATAATTTAGGTCCCACATATCACATAATTTATATCATTCCTATATTTTCAATAAAATCATAAAAAATTCATCATAACATAACCTATAGAATGGGAGTGGGATCCATAAATAATTCCTAATTTCATCAATGTATAACCCATTGTAGTTAAATGGAGTTCATAAAAAACATTACCATCATGATCATAAACGAAAATGAAATATAAGAATTATTGTATCATTATATTGTGTCCCCAGTAAATCATTTATAAAATCAAAAGGAGGTAATACTCTATATAAAATCCAATAAAAAGTTCCTATAATTTTTCATAATGGAAATTCCATTTTTATTATGAACTATATTATATAAAATATAAAAATTTATCACACATTTAATATTTTTTCTTTTAAGTGTAATATTTTAACAATTAAAATTCACAAAAAATAATATATTTTTCATTATTTCATTAAATGTGATTCATGAAGTTTATGTTAAAACAATGATTCCTAGCACATTAAATGTAAAAAGAAATGATGGCCCTTTATAGGAGTTGAAAATAAATCACTCTATGATAAATTTACTATATGGTATAGCTCCTCGGACAAATCCATTATCTAATTAAAAGGCCAAAAAATATACAGACATTGCAAAGGGCTAAGGAAGGGCAAGGAAAGATTCTCAGCAAGACACAACCAATTAATTCATTTATTATATCTTTGAAAAGCCCTATTCTTGAAGATATAAATAAAACAATATGATCATAGTGTGTAATATAACATACTTCCATTTTTCCCAAAATCCATAAGGAAGAATTCTCATACATCATCCATCACTTGTATAATGGTAGTGGATGGATCCGAAGACTGTAGCCCAAGAAATCTTGAAATTCACTAACCCTATAAGTCAGAAGTTGTGGCATTATTGTAATACATTATCAATATTATAAGGAATCATATCATGAAGGATTAGTATATTTAATAGTCATATAAAACAGGTTACAAATATGAACCTTCAAATAAAATTCAAAACATAAAATACCGCAAGGATAATCCTTTGATAATTCCATTATTCTCAGAGATTAACCATGAAAATAAGTCATACTATACATCTTGAAATCCTGGGAAAATAAAACACATGTAATGGATGATTTCAGATGCTCAGTTTGTGTTAGAAATATAGAAGAAACTTTCATAAATAATAATAATATTTTATGGAATGGTATAATAGTGGAAGACCAGCTTTATGAAAATATTCTCCAACATAATATATAATGAATAAATCAAATAATACTATTTAAACCCCTACATGTATATTCAACTAGATGAATAATCAAATTTAATATTTAAAACTATTAACATAATGAGGGAATTAATAATGTTAGATATCATAAAAACACTTTAATGACCTCTTTCCAACACACTAGTTTGTCTTATGAGATGTACTAATTTACTATGGGGATAAAGTGGTCCCCACCAATCCCTTACAAATTCCAATTCATTCCATATATAACAATGTGGAAACATTAGATAAACACTCATCTTAAAACTATCATATGAAATTATAATACATTAACCATGAAACATCAATGGTATAAAAATATGACATCCAAAATCAGACATACCATTAAAACATCATTACAATATTTAATCTGGTATCATAATAAATAAAAATATGTCATGAATAAAATTCAATAATGGATGTTGACATAGATGAAAAAGGACTAATAAATTCATTAAATATCATTGAGAGAAATATCCATTTCTACTTTGGAATTATTTAGAAGTTGTGAAATTATAAAAGAAAATATTTCTTATTAAATTATCCTTGTAATCATGTAAGGTAAACTTCAAAATGGTAAAATGTAATTATGGTGGAAAATATCCTCTCATGTTGTATATGTTTAATTAATATTGATTCCTTAATTTATCGAAATGGTTTATAATATAAATGATTTAGAAAATGATGAAAATATTCTTTTCAATACGTTTTATAAACAGATACAAATTCAATAAATGAAAATAACGTATTTAATATAATATTTTGCAATACATTTCAAGAAACCTGTACAAGGATCACAATGATTTCCCAGTAGTTACTTATGTATAACCACATCACATAATAATGAGATTGTGATATTAACCTTTACATTGTACCATAATTTAGTAAAAGGTGTGTTAAAATCTTGTATGTGGGTTAAAACAAGTTATTAAATTTTACAAGGACCATATCCGTATTTATGATATCATATATTTTACTCTAATATCATTTTTTAAAAATATATCAGCCTTACCATTATTTCGGGAGTAAACTACATCAGTTTCAATTTTTATTTTGTCATGTTATTCATGTTTGTCATAAAATAGGATGTATTTTATTAATATCTAGAATGATAATATGTACATAATTATTATATTTAAATTATATAATATTTAAAATCATTATTTTATGGTAAATGTGGAGATTGAATCTCATTGTGTCGTGGAGATGTTAGGTCGTACATACTCAGGAGCGACGATATCCTTCCCTTAATGGTAAAATGGTATGAAATTTGATGGTATATTAATTTTTCAAAATCAGTATCATGATATATTGATTATTTATATCTATTATAATCATCAATATACACATCTAAATAATGTAGTGTTGAATAAAAATTTACACCACAACGTAGAGATGGTATGTTGTTTGTATACAAACTTGTTGATATTGTTATCTATAGGATGGATAAAAGAGGTAATATATCTATTTCATAATAATATTAACATCCCAAAATTTATATGATACTATATATGTTAGTTTATTTGGGAAACATAATATTTATGTGAATTATAAGAAAAAAAATTGATTTGATTTTATAAAAACAATTATCTCTTCTTCGAGCGTCTCATTTTGATTTGCACAAAAGACTCTTTAGGATGACATTCTGAAAAAAAAATTATATCATATAAGATGATTTTAACGAATTTTATAGGTTAATTGGGTATGTTTTGGCTGATATAAATGTCTTTAGATGTGTGAATAAAAGAAAAGGTAATGTTCTCTTTTTTATGAGAGGTGAGTTTCACTTTTGGAAACTCCAAAACCATTAATTTACTATAAATTTATTTTAGGTATAAAATATCATAAAAGTGAGTTACGTTAATTATATTATGATTATGGGTATAAATCTTCTCGAAATATCATTTTTATACATTTTTAGGTAAAAAGATTTACCTTATATTTTGGATTTAATGCTTAGTTGAACATTTTACCTCTTATTGTGTTTACATGTCTCTTTTTTAATATTGGATAAATATAGTTACAAGAAATAGAAAAATAGAACCCCAATTGGATAATTGATGAAATTTTTATCATTATAATTTGTTTTTAGAAACCTGATATTTTTATGTATTTTATTACATGAAATAATATAATTTTAATTTTAATTTATCGTTTTTGGAAATTTTGATACAATTCAGTATTTATATTTTTAAAGATATCAATAAAACATCATAACTTAGAAAAAATGACCAATATTTTTTTAAAATGTATGTTTCATCAATAATATTTATTTATGTATTAAATTATGTTAAATTTTATTTATGTTAATATTTTTAATATCAATATTTTATATTTCTATGGAAAAAATAATTCTATACTTCACTATTGTGTTAACATTAATTGTAATTATATAATATCAAAAAATTAAAAATAAATTAATATAATGTATATAATTATTTTATATATCCATTTAATATTTATGATAAAATTTATCTCCAGGTGTCTCTATTTTTAAATTATTATACATATAAGAAATTAGAGTGTGACATTTTGTCAAATTCATTGTTTATAATAATATTCGTGACACATTCAATAAAATGTTCCCACGAAATGATTTCATTTTGAACCATAGATTCTAAATGTATAATTAATATATCCAATGATGTTTTTAAATGTATTAGTGTAAATTTATAATTTATTTTTACCGTTAATTTCCAGATTTAATCACAACCACTATAATAAAAATATTACTAATGTTACAAATCAGAATGTCAAAAAATTAAATAAACCTATTTAGATAATATTGAACCATTTATTCCAAATATGTATTAAAAAATTATTACATCAGTGCAAAGTTGATTTATTAATTAAATTAAATTTAATCCTTTTTATGTAATGAGAAAACATGTTTTTTATATGTTAAAACAATCAAATTATTGACATGTGTTGGTATCCAATTTTTATGTTAAAATATTACCAATAAACATAATTATATTTAGTAAATAAAATACAATAAAATTATAAATTAAACCCAATCCCATTTATAATTTAACCAATAAATAATGTTGATGAATATATTTTCTTTGAGTTAAAATATAGTATTTTTAACAATTCATCAAAATTTGAAAAATATCATAAAAATAATAATACTGAAGAATATGTTATCATGACATTACTAATTGAAGAAAAAATGTTTATTTTTTCAAATTGAATATATTAAAGTGCCAAATATTTGATTCATAATGGGCTTTCCATTAAAATGCATCAAAACTAAATTTTTTTAAATACAATTTTTTTCTAAAAAATTGATGTTTTAATTATATCCTTTTTTGAAAATATATAATATGAATATTAATATTATATGTAATATAAAAAACAAAAAAAGTGGTTCATATTATTCATTACCGAATATTTAACATATATGATATACATTATATTATGTAAAGAAAGAAAAAAGTAAAATTTATTGGAAATAAAAATATTTTAAATTTTCAGGGTGTTACATTCTCCACTCTTCCAATATATTTCATCCTCAAAATTGGTAATAGAAAATAGAAAATATAATTTTGATTCTAAAAAAATAACTTTCTGAAAACCCACATCTAAAATATGATTAATTAAATATACTCTTAATAAGAGAGAACGGGAAATGTGAATGTCAAAACCCAATCCTCCTTTCGAATAAAAGAACATTATCGTCTGTTAGAGATATGTACATGGAAAAAAACATAAATATGTAGAGGGATTTATTGAGTTCATTAATCACATAAAAGCGAAAATTCAATATAAAATTGGGGGCCCAAAATCCATAAACCTATGATGACATAAAATACATTTAGTTCAACAAAAATAAAAGAATTAGGATAAAATTTTTTTGGTGTACTCTTTCATAGTGTTTCAGTATTATTATATTATCAAAAGGATAACTCTAGAAAACATGTATTATTCCATCAATTTTATCCTTTGGTTGTTCATTAATATATTTTCCCTTCCATTTAATTACCTTGAGAAGGATATTCAATATTATTCTTTATGCATAAAACACTTTAAATGAAATTTTCAATACAACCATATTTCATTCAACAAATAAATATTTCCTAAAACCAAAAATTTTATCACATTATATCCATTAATCATACATAATACTCAATAAAATAATATCAAATGATCAACATAACCCATTTTATCTTTAATTCACAACTAAAATTATTCTCTCCAAATTCACTATAAAAAAAAGTCTCCACATTTCCAAAATTCAATAGATTCTACATACAATGTAATGTATATATTATTTTAATATATCATTATAGACATAAAAACTATTAAAAATCATTCATAAATCTAAATCCTCGATGGTTAAGTACTATGTTACAATCCTTACATATATCGTTATTTATATAACCATAGGACCAATGATGAAATAGATATTGAATCCAAAAACAAAATAACATTAATATTTCCACATAACTCATAAACCCATAACTTCACATCATCATCATATTCCATAATACAACATTAATTTAATTTCCATTTTCTATACCATTCATCATCAGTAGCGTAACTATTTAAGGTATATCCTTGCTTGTTTTAACTATAGAAGAAAACTCGATGAAAAAAATTGAGATAAAAAATCCAATTGACATTATCTAGAAGAATCATTTATAAGATCTATAAATGATTACATATTCATCTTAATTGATAAGTTTATATGGTTAACATAGGTTATCTGTTATGAAATCCAAAGTTTGATATCCTATAAATTGACATATCTTGAAAGTTGTTCATAGGGTTATCTTTTCTAAATCTACTTTCCATGGTTGCTTATAAACTTATTATGATACCAAATATAACACCCAACCCCATCATCCCAGATTAGGTGAATTATTGGAATACATTGGCATGATTATCAGGAACCAAATTCTGATGAACCAATTAGTTTAGAAATATTGGAAAATATATTAAACACATTAACCTTAATTTAAAATTCAAAAAACGAGATACAACATGGGTAATCCCCTTGGAACTATATTATTATCATAGATTTATGCTGAATTTAAATCAATATTCACATCATTGTATCTACAGAAAAAAAAATTTGAATGGTGTGATCTTAGATGTTCAATAAGGGTAAACAATATAGAGGAATCTGTCATAGATAAGTAAAATCTGTTATGGCAAGGTATAAAATTGAAACAAAAAAAATTTAAACATAATATTAAGCATAATATGAAAAGACTAAATAAAGAAATTCTATTTAACCACATAAATGGATATTCTATAATAAAATAATCACAATAAAGATCAATAACTATTCTAATAATGATGGAATGCATAATACCAAATATCATAACCACACCATCAAGGTCTCATTCCATTTGCCAACATAACTACACCATTAAGGCCTCATTCCAAGACAATAGTCTTTATAATGAAACATACAGATGCACTGAGGGGACATAGCGGGCCCTTCCTATCATTTACTAATTCTAATGCATTCCTCATTTGAAAATAGTGAAACAGAACATAAACATTCGCATTAAAATTTTCACACGTAATGTTAATACTGTTTCCATAATCCACGAATGGTAAAAAATAGAACATACATTGTCAAATAAATCAGAAAACCATAAATACAATATGGATTATTGTATAATAATAATTTAACCTCAATCAATCCTATAATCAAAAAATGATAATTATATGTATGAAGATAATATAATAAAATCATTTAATCTTATTAGGATAAATTCCTATTTTTTACACTGAAATTATTTAAAAAACTCACACATATAAAAGAAAAAAATTCTAATGAAAATAACCTTGTAACATTTTTTAGGGAGCCTAAAATGGTAAGGGTCTATAATGGAAAAAATAGTATCTTCTGTATTTTATGCTAAGAAACATTTTTTCCTTACATTGTGGAAATGGTTAAAATAGTTCATCATTTTTAAAAAGACCAAAATATTCCATATAAAACATTTTATAAAAATAAAAACATGTCAAAAATTAGTTTAAAAATAGTATATAATATTTTGAAATATATTTTAAGATACATGTACATGGATGACGTAGATGTCCTTGTATATATTTATATATAAACAACCTTGTATTACAATGACATTCTGAAATTAACACATAACATATTGTTTCTTTTAGTGAAGGGTGATATGACCTCCTAAATAATCGTTAAAACATGTTATTAAATTATAACAAGATGATATATAAATTTATGATTTCATATGTGATCCGGTTATAACATTTTGTTTATAATATTATAGTATTACCATTATTTCGAGTGTTAACAGATTCATTTGCACATTAATATTTTTTCATGCAAGTAATGTTTTTATGCATAGTTTGTATTTTTTTAATATAAATAATAATATTATGTTCATAATTATTATTTTCACTCGCCATATAATTTTTATAATAATTCATTCATGGTTAAAATGTATATTGAATCTTACTACATCGTTGAGACAGTTGGCCGTATGTATGCATGAGTGATAGTAACAATCCCATGATGGTTAAATTGTATGGATTTGGATGGTATATTAATTAGAAATAACAATTATAATTTTATATTAATTATTTATGCCATTTATATTAACATTATACCCATTAAAATAAATTAGTGTTGAATAACAAATAACACAATGACGTCGAGACTATAAACCATATCTACACATGCATGGGGATATTGTTATTTGTAAGATTGATAAAAAGAAGAATTTTGATATATAATAAATATAATAACACAAAATAATGTAAATGATACCTTATTTATTAAATAATTATTTAAAAAACACAAGAATATGCAGTTTAATAAGAAGAGAAGTGAATTGAATTGGTAAAACAATCACCTCTTCTTCGATTGTCTCTTTTTGATTTCCACAAAAGCACTTTGTAGAATTGGTTTATGAAAAAATTATGATCAATAAGATGAATTGAGGGATTTCTAGAGGAGAACTGGGTAGTTTTCGGCCATGCTAAATGACATTACAAATGTGAAGAAAAGAGTTGGAGATGTTCACATTTATAATGGAGTGGAGGGGCACTTTTTGATACTCCATAAATTATAATTTATTATTAATTGATT
Source organism: Viscum album (assembly GCA_963277665.1). Lineage (NCBI taxonomy): Eukaryota > Viridiplantae > Streptophyta > Magnoliopsida > Santalales > Viscaceae > Viscum > Viscum album. The sequence continues at coordinate 548,136,215 of OY728146.1, read as the reverse complement.
TTTTGATTCAGATAGCTCCACATTGAATTGGTTATATTATAAATTGAGTATGGATATAATTACTCATAGCCAATGGTTTTTAGACATGTTTTGGTACAAAAAATAACCTTCTATTGCAAATTTTACCCTTAATTAAAATTATAAACTCTTACCACGTCTATCAATATTTTAATAATATAGCGTTAATATAGTTACAATATAATAAAAAATAAACACCAATTGGAAAATTCTAAGAAATAGTTATCATTATCCCAGTGTTTTCACTAAATTTTTATTTGTTAGAATTTTTTATTATTTGATATTATATTATTAATTATGATTTATCATTTATGTCAATTTTGAAACTATACAATATTTTCTTTTTAAAAAATAGAAAAACAGCCTTATAACATCAGTCCAATACATCCAATATAACTCTAACATGATAAAATCTCCTAAAAAATTATATTATGTCATTAATAAAGTTAAATATTATTCATTTTAATATTTCTAAAATCCTTATTTGATATTTATATTGGAAAAATAATTATTTTCTTCATGATTGTGTCATCATTAATGTTAATTATTTAAACTATAAAAAGTATAAATAAATTAAATTGATTTTTAAAATTATATTATCTTTACATATAATATTTATGATCAATGTTATCTCTTATTGATCTCTATTCAAAAATTATTACACTTAAATGAAATTAGAGTCTTACATTTGGTCATATTCAATGATTTTAACAATATTCATGTCATATTGATAGAAACATGACTATTAAATTATTTCATTTCAAAAAGTATATTATAAGGGACTAATTTAGTCATAAAATAGATTTTTTATAGGTTTAATGTTAATTTTTTATTTATTTTAACCCATTATTACCTGATTTACGCGTAACTGTTGGCATAAAAAAATCTACTAATAATATTATTCATAATTTTAGAAAATAATATAAACATATTTTTGTAATTTAGACCTGCGGATTCCAAATATAGAATAAATAATCAAAAATTAAATAAAAAAAGTAATTAAATTAAAATATACCCCATTGATGGAATGAAACAAATGGTTTTTCTAACAGTAAAATATATCAAAAGACTGGAATGTGATTTTATCCAATATCAATATGAAATTAATTCAAATGAATATAACTAAATTAAATGATAAATAATATAATGTAATTTTTTATTCAAACAAATTAAATAAATAATTTAACACTTTAATATATATTTAGGAAAATGGTTAATTTCAATTGATATTTACTATTTTAAACTATTCTTGAAAACATGAAACATATCAGAAAAATTCAAAAAACTAATGAAAAGTATACATTGAAATAATTATTTCATCTAAGAAGGTAATTTATTATATTTTATTTATAAAATTACTAAATCATAGATTTAAAATTTGTTCTCCATTAAAAGGTGAAATGCTACATTTTTTGAAAAATAATTATTTTAAATGAAAAATCGATTTCTTTCTTATATCATTTATAGAAAATTAATAAACTGAATATTAAATTTATATGGAATATATATTTCTAAATGTTGTTAATACAATTTGTAACTTATAATTTAATGGATATTTTGTATATTATATTATTGAATAATTTTTTACTAGTATATTATTGTTTTGTAAAACAGGTCTTTGAATTTAACACAAGCCAATAACTTTTTCTATGTAGTATAAGATTATCAAGGTGTTTTAAAAAAATTATGCCAATGAAAATATTAAATTTAATCATAAATGAAAATACTCTTAATTATTTGGATTTTACATATCCTCAATTAGAAATCAGTCGATGGGAACCCTCATGTGCGACCATGAAACCGTCAGTTGTATCCTCATTCCATTATCATGTATCATACATATTGATGGTATGTCGAAAAAAATACACGTTCCCTTGGACATCAGCATAACAGAAGACCTAGAAGCTCAAATCATGAAATCTGATTCACAATGATACCTATATTTAATGTAAAAACACATCAAGATAATTAGCTAATGTCCCAATGAATTTTTATATCCACCCTCCAAAATAATCCTAGCCCAATGGCCCTAATATAGAGAGAGCCTCATCCCTAAAATGATGGTATCCACACTGTCAACTTATTTATTCTCACCAACCATGTTGTATTTAAATGTAAGAACCACCAAAAATGTTGGAGGTCAACACTATGATAATCAACATCAATCAAAGGACTCTACCCACACTATCGTTCCACACCACCTCATCATCTTGTTCATATATATGTGATCATATCAGGAATTGCATAGAATCTGATCACAAATAGTGGATATCAACAATAATGTACATAATCCAAAACGTCCTGACACATCATTCCCATGAGACGATGTTTCTCAATCTGATGGTCAACACCATAAAATATACCATTAGTCTTGATTGTAACATGGTGAACTCACAAACTAAATCTAATATCCATTTTGCCCAACTAGTGAACAAAATTCACCTAATGTATTAGGGACATGCCCAACCTGATGAACAATTTATCCTTGTTACAAGAGGTTTTCACAACCACAATTATCATTAGGATGCACTCGATGTATCTATTCAGAACTCGCACATAACAACATATTATGTAAATTCCTAGAGGTATCCAGAAAAATATGATTAATAAGTTAAAATAAATGCATTGATTAATTAGGTTCTCACTCAAACTATGCAATAGAATGATCAACAATATACCCTCAATAAATGAATGAAATAGTGTAGATAGATAATAACCATCAACCATAAGGTTGTATAGGTTCTCATGCCAATTATTTACCTCTAACTCCAGCCAATTCTGAATAAATTGCAGTTTTAGATTATAACCTTAAAAATAGTGAAAATTTGATTGAACAGATTTAGCACATCATACAGAAATGACAACAAGAATGATATGTAAGAGGCAAATAGGTATTAACAATGTGTTTTCGACACACCCAATCAAGGAATAATGGTTCTCTAATTAATGAATTTTCTCAAAGACTAATAGACGAGGAAAATAGAGAACCCTCGACTGCATGTGGATGAAAATATAAGAAATTGGAGAAAGAAATGATAAAATAGGAGGGGAATTTTTGTTATTTTTTTAATATTGATTTTTAAAATGGTCTTGAATGTTTCAGTTAACCATGTTCTAACTATGTGACACCCACACCCAAAATTTTCCACCTCACATAGTTATCCTAGATAGTTATCCCAACCATGTCAAAACCATGCGAATCACCTCTACTAAAATCTATTGAGGTGACACACATCCAGGCACCCCTACAACAATGATTGACTAGATGAGTCTATTAAAAAAGTATCAATGCACAGTTACACGTAGGAGGATGCATGGTTTTCTTAATATATGAGGTTTAGTTTAAAAATCTATAACATTTGGGTTTTTGGCCTCTAATTCAACCAATTCCCATTCAAAACACTAATGTATATTCCACAAATCCAAACCAATACAAAATATTATTTGTGTTTAGTAAACTCCTAAAATCATGTTCAAATGTTTAATAAATGTGTTGGAACAACCCTTAAACTAGTAAAAATTCAAAAATGAAGATGATTTCGACCATCTCTAATAACAAATGTTGTTAAAATATCCCAACCATATAATATCTCATTCATGACATATTATGCCTTAGTAGGATATAGAACAATATATATCCATATTTTTTGAACCATAATGATATGCACCCTTTCATTGGGCCACATGTCAATCCTCTTAAGGTGCTCCCCACATTAAGAGTCGCCTTCTTCTTTCACTTCCTGAAACATAACTCATATAAAACAAGGGTTCCGGTCAACATCCCCCAACTAATAATTCCTCCAATGACAGTTTTCCACTCATTAACTTCATCAGTATATCATATCAGGAATGTTTTACATCATACACACATCATCAACCTATAATTCATTGATTTCCTCCTTATTATCATGAAAAACATGACACATGATAGGTTTTTCATCTCAATGGATTCTCAAAATCAACCTCGATTCATCATACCTAAAATATAGATTGAATCCTTCTGATTACCATATTCCAACACACCTCACGGAACATCCAGTGTCACCAAACCTCATGTATATATATTGTAATATGTTTGAACAAATGAATGCCAACTTACTAGGACCTGAAAAGTCCAAAAAATATTTCAGGAACCTCGTTCACACACAAGAAGACATTCTATAAGTAATGGTTCATTCCAAAATAAATAATATGGTCACTCTAGCATCATATATATGTCCATCATTGGATCACCGACTTTCATTATATTTGGATTCTCCCTAGAATGCACCAATCTTGAAGACTACATGCATAATTCATATCCTCTATGTGACATTGCATTATTCTTTACCCACTAAACCATCTATATGGTTAGATGGTATCTTCCATAAACTCTACGTAAAAAAACTCCTGGATACAAGGTTCTGCTACTAATCCTGATCAGAATTTGGAAGCATGGGTTTGGCACAATCCTTAGCTCCTAGATGACCTGAAATTCTTCCTAGAGAACCTATAAAAAATAATATTAACACATTCTCAACAATATTTTTGATATCCACAATCTATGATTCTAGATATGTCTCATCTGCTTTTACTATAAGAACACCACTGAAGACCCACTCCTCAGTTGTCTACTAGAGTATTTGGCATAAATTCCCTAATGGAATGCCTTTCGAGCTCTCATTTTTAATTCCTAAACCATCATCCCTAATGTTACCGAAATCCATTAGTAGGCTCCTGGAAGACTGACCCTTCACATTACCACTATTTTGAGAACCAAATTCATCACCTTTATGACTGAGACCTTCCTGAAAATAGATAGTTACACCTAAATGATGTTCTATAATCCATACACACAATGCCTCACCAATTAGGTGTATTGTCCAACCATATCAACTGTGAAATGTGACTATTCAGTGAATATATCTACCTAGTCAATAATGAACTTATCACCCTATTTAATACTAAAAAACTCATGATATATTTATAACCTTATCATCTCCCAGATGATGTTTTTGAGAGACATGCTTCAAAATATTTCAAAAACAGGCCCTCATGTATACTTTTCTAAACATTCACATCTCACCAATGATTACACTGGGAGAGTCTCAATTTTCTCTAGTATCATCTTCATCAACACTATCATGATAAAAAACTCCCTTAAACAACCCCACCTATAAATCATGGTGGTTGTTATGCCTGGAACTATGAGGTCATGTATTCCATAGAAGGCTATAATCGCAGAGCTCCCCATTTGATATCATGTAAAACACAAACTAAACAATCCATGACTAATTATTCCAGCCACATCCCATAGGATATCAAATATAATAACTCCCCAAAAATAAATGGAGAGCTTTCATGAGTTTTTACATAAGTATCATGACCTTATATAACCTTAGGGGTTTCAAAATCAGCATGATCCCATGACACCACATTGTTTCCCACTTGAATCTCAATTAGATATCATCTTGGTTCCATCCCATTGAATAAAAATACCATGGTTTCTCATTAAAAACATTATATATTGATTATCTCAAATAAAAAAAATAAGTAATAGGGAGGAAAATATCACTACTCTTACTATCCCATTTCACAAATCGTCAATATAAATATAGCCTCTTTTCCACACTCCTACCCATATTATATTTGGGCATGAAATATCAATCTGTTGCAGTTGGTTTAGATACTACCAAAGAAGGTTACAAATTGAAACACTATTTAACTTCCATTGATTACATTTTAAACATCTTTTTCTGAAACATCATCCATGTATTATCCTGTAGGGGAGATATTTTACATATATATAACATAACATAGTAGTAATTAACATATTTTATTAGGTCATTATGATTGGTTTGGTTGAGTAAAATGACACTAATGAAAGTATATGTTGGAAAAAACTACATTAAATCCTCTATTGACATTCTAAACAAACCAACCCCTCTTATGACAATCCAAGTTACCAATGCAAATCTCGATAAATTATCACAACACACACACATATATATCTCATAATATGTTTTTAAAATAAAATTATAATTAAAATATCCCATTACATACTAGGCCATGGGTCACAAACCAAAAGAGGTAGCCATCACATCCATGTAAACCACTAAAAGTGGAAATCCAATAAAATTTAAATGTAAAAATAAAAATATAATTGTAAAATCTTGATATCTTGTTCTGTAACTTGTTCATGGGTTTGTGGGAAAAAAATGAGATCATACCCTAGTTTTGACAATATCCTATTATACACTCCAAATCCTAAATAGAAGCACCAGATTAGAAGAAGGATAAAAATAATTGATATCAATAATACTCAGCTGAACACCATTACTAATTATGAGTCATTAAATATATTGATACCATGTGTAATACCCTAACATGGTTTTTCACTTAACAGTGCACCAATCCTATTTAATACTAGATCTTAAGAATGAATCATCATATGAAAACGATTTTCAACTAGCTTCATGGTAGAAAATAGGTGATTGTGGTGAAACTATCTACTCTAGAAAATATAATAATAAAGTTTTATATCTATATACAATAATGAAATAAGTCCATAAACACCTATCAATAACCCTTAATGGAGGAATCATACCTAAAAAACATTAAATAATATGAAATCACAAAATAACCATTTGAAGATTTAAATTATAAAAAGATGCCATTTCAAGAAAATGCCTCAAAATAGGCTATAAAAAACAAATATGTATAGTTGTATCCCATGTAGATCATTTATACATTAATATTAATAATATTGTTGGTACTTAAATAAATGACTCAAATGTCTCTTCATCTTATATAGGAACCTACATTATCCCATTCCATCCATCCCATGAAAATGGAAAAAATGTGGCCTTACTATTGAGCCTGAACCTTTACCTAATCATATAGACATAATGACTAAGATCATATTGAAGGTCCCATGTAGTGTGTGAGAAAGAATAAATTAAGACACAAAGAATGTGTTTTTATCTTAAATCTATAATCAATAATTTAAATAAAATTATAAATAAAACATTACATGAACAACATGTAAAATATCCTGAATCGCTTATACTAAAAATCGTTAAGAATTATCTATATAATTCATCCATCATTGTTACAATTGTAGTGGAGGGATCAATGGAATATAACCCAAGGTATTATCTATGAAAAATTATTCTTGGTTAACCCTTATGCTCTATAAGGCCTCATCTATAAAACATAATTAATCATGAGTTAATACAAGATTACACATTGCATATCTTTTCAGGTTTAGAGTTTTAGAGAATTAGATCATAAACTTTCATTATATTCCATATTTAAACAAATTGGTTACATAAAAGATAGTATTTTTTTTCCATCAATGGAAACATATTTAAAATAAAACATGGAATCTTTCTTGACACTTCCTTGAAACTATCATCATATCATGTACATTTCCCTTGACCTGTGAAAACCATTTCAAAAACATGGGATGAGCATAAATAGCTCAGTAAGGGATATAAAAATATAAGAAAGGAAACATGAGTACATGTACACATAAGAACCAATGAAATCATACTTTACTCACAAAACATAAGAACTTTAACATACCACATAAAATCATGAATAAATCATTGAAATCATAAGACATAAAGGAAACTTGAGGCATTCGTAACATTCTTACATAGGGAGTAACCCTCTTGGTTACATTTGTATTACCCACCATAGTATATTCCCTAAATCTCTTCGGAGAAACTTTAATGTTTCACTCCTTTGCGTTACCCAATGCATTGGAGAGCTATATCGGGCTCACCCACCCTTAGTTAATCACGGAACCACCTGTCTTCATAACAGTGCCCAAGAACCATAACATAATAGTACCCTGTCATACCTGCATAAAGGAAACATAACATTTACACATTTCAATCACAAGATATCAATAAAACACATTGATATAAAAAACATTATGAAAATCATTTTCAATACCAAAATAAAAGAAAAGTAAAACATGGTATTTATTTTTATTTTAAAAAGAAGGTATGGCTTGTAGAAGAAGCCGAAACTCAAATAATGGTCACGGCGGCGGAGAAGTCGTTTTCGCTGCATACGTACGACAAAAACATTCCCTTTTGTCGTTTAGTAAAATGCTTCGTATAAAAAAGATTCCTTTTTGGATAAATGTAAAATTCAATAGGGTTTATACACCGTATAAAAGAAGTTTGTGTATAAAAAAAATATGCCTCAATGAATGGATACCGAGACGATGTCCATTACAAAGAATATATCCTTGGTTTAAGGATAAATCAATTACATAATTATGTGTGACAAACACATACACCAAATATAAGTGGATATTAAGTGTCAAAAAATCAGAGGTTATTCACATATATTCATAGAACGACATATTCAAGGAGTACACGTTTATCCCAAAGAAACAAATTTGGGTTAAGAAGTTCCCTTGCAAAAATTTGACAGCCTAACGACGTCACTATAAAATTCAGAAAATGCTTTGATGAGAGATAAAAAGGGTATCTCATCACATGGACATAAAATTTAAATCAATAAGGATATAGATGAACATATCCCCACATAATATTATGTGAATTAAATGACATAACAAAAGAATTATTTTAAAAATAGGAGGGTGAAAGGTTCCCTTACCGACATGGGTATATTTCGAAACATAAACCCCGCGAAAGAAGGACAATAAAATATTGATATAAATACTTATAAATGAAAGTATATTAGACAATGGGAAAAATAATGGTAAGTACATACACCACTCAAAGGAAATTGTGGAAAAGGTAGCATAAATCTCAGCGGAAAAAAAGTGAGATGAAAAATCCCTTACAAAAACATGGCAGCCTAATGGCGCCACTTAAAACATCCAAAAATGGATTGAAGAGATAAAATAGGGTCTCTCATAATATTTAAATAACACGTACAGAAAGAGGAATATAAAATAACATCCCCCAAAATTAAAAATATGAGCTTAAAAGAAGTGACATAAAGGAGAGTACATAAAAAGAAAGGGAGAGATTAGATGTCTTACGAAAATTCGGCAGCCTAACAGCGCCACTCAAAACTTCCAAAATTGATTGATGAGAGAGAATTGGGTCTCTCATCATATGAACATAAAAAATACAGTAAGAGAAATACAAAATAACATCCCAATAACAAGAGATATTATCTTTAAAAGGAAATACATATAAGAGTGTACGTAAAAAGAAAGAGAGGAGTATGATTCCTTACCTCAAGTCCAACTTGTCTTGTTCGTTTATTTATATTCCTAAATAATAAACGTTGGTCAATTTATAATTGAATAAGGACATCCTATAGAGATTATTATTCAGTTTATATAACATATTTTAAAGATATAATAATTGTTTAATAATATGATTTCATATTAGACGTTTTTGTCGATGTTTGGTAAATGAGTCAAAAATTGAACTTGTTGGAAAATAATTTTCCATGTAGTTATAGGTACATCATATCCAGAATAGTATTGATGTTTTAAATATCATATATATCCATTATATATTCATTTTATACTATTCCATAGAATTTGGAGATAAAAATTAAAAGCACCTTTCATGGAGAGGGTAGGCCGTATGTACGCATTTACGCTACTTTCATTTTTTGTCATATTAATGGAGTTAAAACAAAATGAGATATATATATATATATATGTTATAAATCCAGAATTATATCCAAAATTTAGATGTAATATATTAAATATATATCCATTTTATATATTTACTTATAATAGTACATAACATTTTGAGATAAGAAATGAAATGTACCGTTTATGGATACAGTAAGTCGTACGTACGCAAGAACGCTTCTTCCATTTCTATTTCATATTTAATGGAATTAAAACATAATGAGACATAATAGTGTTCTAATTCCAGTATTTTATCATATATAATATAATTAAAAATATCATTTATACTTACCACATATGATATTAACGAATAAAATCACTTGGAGGGGACGGTGGTCCGCACTTCCTTAAATGAAGATATTGCGTTTACCCATAATGGAAACCATAAAGGTATTCCATAAATGAAAAATACAGAAGATTAAGTAAAACATAAAAATATTATATATCATATATAAATATATTGTCATCTTAATTTCCACCTTTGAAGGTGTTAGAAGAATGTTGAAAAATCATTGTTTCGTGAGGCAGAAATTTTCCATCCATATAAACAGTATGTTCTTTAACCATTAGATGTAGTTTTGTGTATGTTTATCTTGAATACATATTATAAAAACATCCTAGTATATTGAAGATACTGTATTTGTTACAAAATAAATGAATAAAAAGAGTTTTTGGGGTTGGAGAAGCAAAATAAAACAAAAGGACACAAGTGAAGACATTACCTTAAAATCGGGTTACTCCCTTTGGTTTGAGCTCAAAAGCTTCCTTGGGAAGACTTATTCCAAAAGTGAGGCTTCAAGGAGTTATATAGGGACGTGGAGAGACAAAATGGGCAGGGTTTGGCCGAGGAAAAGTCTTTGGATGTGTGGGAAAGGAGGTAGAGGTGGGGGCCTTTTATAAGAGGATGGGAGGGGCACTCTTGTAAAGTAAAAAATTGTTACTTTATTTTAGAATGTGATTCGGATTTTAATGGTCCCAAATTGATTTGTTTCTAGGATAAGGTGATAAGGGTTCGAAATACACCCATCCAATAGGTTTTGGACATGTTTAGGTCTTATATTTTACATTATCATTCCATTTTATATAAATCGTTAAATAATGAGGTCATCGCTGCATCATCAAGATGTCATAGATAATTTAATATATTTAATGTATAAAAACTATAAAAAATAATATGATGTATTAAATCCTTTTAGATTTCCAATGTCTATTTATAGTAAATAATATGACTTGTATAACCCCATGTAAAAATTATTTTAGTAAAACATCTCATGTTTGTGTCATTTTTACTTTAACATTAAATAAAAACGTATTTATGTCATTTTCCAACTAAAGTGGCTCCATGGGGTCCTCAAGTTTACCCATGGATTTTGTTGGTCGTCCATGACACATACAATGTGTGTAGGACATGTTTCTAGGTCATTTCATTTTATTAAAAGATTATTATTTCCTTAAACTACACTAATTACCTTTAATCGTGATTAAGAACTTAATTAGTTACTATTCACCAAAAAATTATTCTATTCCTATTGAAAAACATTTAACTTCTTAATGACAACCATTTATGTCGTATTTTTGAAATTAAAAACACAAAGACGGAAAACATTCATTTAAATGGAAAAATCAGATTTTATAAGTACCACTTAGCGGTTTCACTATTCGTCAAAAATTAAAGTTTTTCAGAAAATTACCAAAAAGTTACCAAAAGATATATTTGATATTCCGAATTCAAAAATGATGTCTATTTTACAAAATAAAAAACATATAAGTTGCATTAATTAATTTAATAATTAATTCCCACTGTCAAAACAATTAGTTCGTTTTTATGAAACAAAATTTATCACAAGATTGACACTAGTTTAAGTCCGATATCAAAGTGAAATTAATTCCAACGAACACTATTGGATTAAATGGTAAAAATATATTCTAAATTATCTTTAAAACCGATTCAGAATATAATATAATCATATAATTAAATTAGATTAAATAAAGGTTTTGAATTAAAATACAACATTTTTCACTATTAATTAAAAATTGAACTTTTTCAGAAAAATACAAAAAATTTACAAAAATTAAATTTTGATGTCCCAATTCTAAAGAAGAAATTTATTTTTTCAAATATAGCACATAAAATTGTAAAAAAGTGGTTTTAAAAGATATTCTCCATCAAAAGGCGGTTAATCTAACTTTTAAAGAATATTGGAATGTTTACGCTTAAAATTGGATTCATTCACATTTTTAATCCTATAAAATTTATTGTAAAGAGTAAAAATATTTGACAAAAATATATAATAATTTTTTATTTTGTTCTGTTCATTTCCACCATTACAATGGCCAGGCGTTAACTACCATTTAAAATAATATTATTTTATTATTAGAGTGCAACGCAATATTCCCAAGAAACTCATTGTTGCGTATTGGGTATCCCATCGTTCATAGCGTCCCCTTTAAAGTAATATTAATATTCTATTCACAAATATGGATAAATATGAAAATTTCCTATTCTTTATTTACCTGGGGTGTCACATCCTTCCCCCATTTTGGGAATTGCGTCCTCACAATTTTTAAAATTGGTCTTGGAAACTTCTTTGAAAATCCCACATCAAAACAAGATTTAGTAAAACAATCACTTTAAAATAAAGAAAGATAAGTACAAAGGTCACTCGAGTTAACCCATTCTAGGATTCCAAGTATGAAAATATGGACTTGGAGGAAAAAACAAAGGGCCATGATCTGATGGAGAGTGATAGTAAACATGGCTAGGAGAGAGTTAACCATAAGAAAATCACAAACTTTTGATGGGTTAAATGGTATTCGATTCCCCAGTAGAAAAAGTTAACAGACAACATTTTTGTTTTATGTTACTCTTCATTGAGGAATTTATTTTTGATCTTAAGGAAACCTACTTACTTTTCATATTGCCTTTCAACTTTTAGTATATTTCTTACAAAAATTCATACTTCCCCCAAAAGACGAGTATTTAGGAAGACTTTTTCACATTAAGAGTACTATAATCAACATCTAGAGGATCACCTAATCCAAAAAAAGAACTATATAATTCCCATATCTTTATACCTTAACCTAAACCAAAACCAAAAAGGTTTGTACAAGATCAGATAATACCCAAAAAGGATAATCCTTAAAAAAACTATTCTTAATCCCCAAAAATTTATCAAACAATACCCAAAGTTCAGCAAAGACCATTAGATAAACAAATTGTACATAAAATATGTCAAAGTAAACCCAAATAAGATTGAAACCCAAATATTTGAAGGATTTAGTCACATAGACTTCCAAGTTAAATCGTAACATTTATCTCCAAACAACATCAGTTTCTCCTAAAGTCTTGTATTGAAAAGTAATTAACCTAATCACATATCATCCATGATATGTTAATAAATTTCCATAGATAACCAAAAATAAACTTACACTTAATTCATTAAATCATATAACTAAAAAGAATCAGTCAAACTAACCAGGGACTTCACGTAGTCCAGTGGTAGGTGATAAATACCAGTCGCACTTTGGTTGTGGGTTCGATTCCCACAGCTTTTTCTGGCACAACTAGTTGTCACACGGTCTGCGTGTTGTCCTTTTTCCAAAACTATATAATTCATAAAACATTCCCCCATAACGTGATAAAATATTAAAAAATAATAATCATAAAATATTTTAACCTCAATTTTATCTCATGCCTTTCATTCTCCATCATAACATATAATAACCCATAATTACCTCCAATGTAAGGATCTTATAAACCCTAATTGTTACCTTTATAATTAGTACCTGAACATCCACATCGATTGGTCACCTCATACATGATGCATTACAGAACATACCAATGTTCATGTGGATTATCATGGCTCCTTGATAGTTGGTTTAGAACAACCATGAGTTTCCTCATTGAATACCCCATTTCATCCAGTCTCTTAATCAGAGAACCACCATAGTTTCCTTCAAACCTATTTTCACTTTGGTGCCTTCTAGATCCATCCATTCACTAAAAAAATAAATTTCATTGTGAGAATATCAACAAAACCATCATGTACTAATGAGGAAGATAACCACTAAGATATACTTACTCATTCACTTTATCTAAAATTAGGACTCTTTCTGAAATCCTAACCATTATGGCAATGTCACATATGCTTAGAAGATACCCAAAACTCTAAAGTTATCTAAACCAACCTCGGATACCCACTATTAGGACTCAACCTTAAAACTTGATTAATCTTGAGTTAATACAAGATTACATATTGATGATCTTTTTAGGTTTAGAGTTTTAGAGAATTAGATCATAAACTTGAATTACATTCCACATTTACACAAAGTGGTTACATAAAATATAATATTCTTTTATTTCCATCAACAGAATCATATTTAAAATAAAACATGGATTCTTTCTTGACACTTCCTTGACACTATCATCATATCATGTACCTTTCCCTTGACCTGTGAAAAACATTTCAAAAACATGGGATGAGCATAAAATGCTCAGTAAGGGATATAAAAATATAAGGAAAGGAAACATGAGTACATGTAAACATAAGAACTAATGAAATCATACATTACTCATAAAACATAAGCACATTAACGTACCTCATAAAATCAGGAATAAATCATAGAAATAATAAGACATAAGCGTAACTTGAGGCATTCATAACATTCTTACGTAGGGAGTAACCATCTTGGTTACGTTTGGAAAACCCACCACAGTATATTCCCTAAATCTCTTCGGAGAAATCATAAAGTTTCACTCCTTCGTGTTACCCAATGTATTGGAGTGCTATCTTGGGCTCACCCGCCCTTAGTTAGTCATGGAACCACCGATCTTCATAACAATGCCCAAGAACCATAACATAATCATACCCCGTAATACATGCATAAAGAAAACATAACATTTCCACATTTCAATCACAAGATATCAATAAAACACATTGATATAAAAACCATTATGAAAACCATTTTCGATACCAAAATAAAAGAAAAGTAAAACATGGTATTTATTGTTCTTTTAAAAAGAAGGAATGGCTTGTAGAGGAATATGAAACTCAAATAATGGTCACGGTGGTGGAGAAGTCGTTGTCGCTGCATACATATGACAAAAACATTCCCTTTTGTCGTTTAGTAAAACGCTTCTTATAAAAACGATTCCTTTTTGGATAAACGTAAAAGTTAAAGGGGTTTATACACCGTATAAAATAAGGTTGTGTATGAAAGAAAATATGCCTCAATGAATGGATATTGAGACGAAGTCACTTACAATGACGGTATCCTTGGTTTAAGGATAAATCAATTAAATAATTATGTGTGACAAACAATTACACCAAATATAAGTGGATATTAAGTGTAGAAAAATCAGAGGTTATTCAAACATATTCATAGAATGACATATTTAAGGAGTACAAGATTATCCCAAAGAATCAAATTTGGGTTATGATGTTCCCTTGAAAAAATTTGACAGCCTAACGGTGTCACTACAAAATTCAGAAAATGAGTTGATGAGAGATAAAAAGGGTATCTAATCACATGGAAATAAAATTTAAATCAATAGGGATATAGAATAACATATCCCAACATAATATTATGTAAATTAAAAGACATAACAAAACAAGTCTTTTAGAAAGTGGAGGGTGAAAGGTTCCCTTACCGACATGGGTATCTTTCGAAACAAAGACCCCGTGAAAGAAGGACAATACAACATTGATGTAAATACTCATAAATGAAATTATATTACACAATGAGTAAAATAATGGGAAGTAAATACACCACTCAAAGGAAATTGGGAGAATGTAGCATAAATCTCACGGGAATAAAAATGAGATGAAAAATCCCTTACAAAAACTCGGCAGCCTAACAGCGCCACTTAAAACTTCTAAAAATGGATTGATGAGATAAAATAGGGTCTCTCATAATATTAAAATAAAATGTACAGAAATAGGAATATAAAATAACATACCCTAACATAAAAAATATGAGATTAAAATAAGTGACATAAACGAGAGTACTTAAAAAGAAAGAGAGAGATTAGATCTCTTACGAAAATTCGGCAGCCTAACGGCGCCACTCAAAACTTCCAAAATGGGTTGATGAGAGAAAATAGGGTCTCTCATCATATGAACATAAAAATTACAGTAAAATTAATATAAAATAACATCCCAATAACAAGAAATATGATCTTTAAAAGGAATGGCATAAAAGAGTGTACTTCAAAAGAAAGAGAGGAGTAGGATCCCTTACCTCAAGACAGACTTGTCTTTTTCGTTTCTTTATATTCCTGAAAAATAAACTTTGGTAAATTTATAATTTATATAGGACCTCCTATTAATATTATTATTCAGTTCATATCACATATTTTAATTTTATAAAAATTGGTTAATAATATGAGTTCTTATCAGATGTTTTTGTCGATGTTTGGTACATGAGTCAAAAATTGAACTTGTGGGAAAATAATTTTCCATGTAGTTATAAGTACATAATATCCAGAATAGTATTGATGTTTTAAATATCATATATATCCAGTATATATTTATTTTATACTATTCCATAGCATTTGGAGATAAAAATTAAAAGCATTGTTCATGGAGACGGTAGGCCGTACATACGCATGAACGCTACTTTAATTTTTTGTCATATTAATGGAATTAAAACAAAATGAGAGATATATATATGTTATAATTCCAGAAGTATATCCATCATTTATATGTAATATATTACATGAATATACATTCTATATATGTACTTATAATAGTACATAACATTTTGAGATAAGAAATAAAATGTACCGTTCATGGAGACAGTAAGCCGTACGTACGCATGAACGCTACTTCCATTTCTATTTCATATTTAATATAAATAAAACATAATGATACATAATAGTATTTTAATTCCAGTATGTTATCATATATAATATCAATAAATATATCCTTTATACGTACCACATATGGTATTAAAGAATAAAATCACTTTGAGGGGGCGGTAGTACGCACTTCCTTAAATGAATATATCACATTTACCCATAATGGAAACCATAATGGTATTCCATAAATGAAAAATAAAAAATCTTAAGTAAAAAAATAAAAATATTATATATCATATATAAATATAGTGTCATCTTAATGGCCACCTTTTAAGGTGTTAGAAGAATGTTGAACAATCATCGTTTCATGAGGAAAAAATTCGCCATCCACAGAAACAGTGTGTTCATTAACCATTAGATGGAGGTGTGTGTATGTGTAGCTAGAATAATTATTATAAAAACATCATAGTATATTGAAGATACTATATTTGTTACAAAATAAATGAATAAAAAGAGTTTAGGGGGTTGGAGAAGCAAAATAAAACAAAAGGACACAAGTGAAGACATTATCTTAAAATCATGTAACTTCTTTTGGTTTGAGCTCAAAGGCTTCATTGGGAAGAATTATGCCCAAAGTGAGGCTTCAAGTAGTTATTGAGGGATGTGTAGAGACAAAATGGGAAGGGGTTGGCCGAGCCAAAGGCTTTGGAAGTGTGGGTAAGGAGGTAGAGTTAGGGGCCTTTTATAAGAGGAGAGGAGGGACACTCTTGGAATGTAAAGAAATGATACTTTATTTTCAAATGAGTATCAGATTTAAATGGTCCCAAGTTGATGTGTTTAGAGGATAAGGTGATAAGGGTTCTAAATCCACCCATCCAATAGGTTTTGTACAGGTGTAGGTCTTAGATTTTACATTATCATTCCATTTTATGTAAATTGTTAAATAATGAGGTCATCGCTGCATCATCATGATGTCATGAATAATTTAATTTATTTAACATCTAAAAATTATAAAAAAATACTATGATATATGAAATCATTTTATCTTTCCAATGGATATTTATAGTCAAGATACTGACTTGTATAACCCCATGTAAAAATTGTTTTAGTAAAACATTTCATGTTTGTGTCATTTTTACTTTATCATTAAATAAAATGGTATTTATGTCATTTTCCAACCAATGTGGCTCCATGGGGCCCCCAATTTGACCCATGGATTGTATTGGTCTGAATGACACATCCAATGAGGGTAGGACTTGTGTCTAGGTCATTTCATTTTATTAAAACATTATTCTTACACTAAACTACACTAATTACCTCTAATCACGATTAAAAACTTAATAAGTTACTATTCACCAAAAAAATTATTCAAATCCCATTGAAAAACATTTTACTTCTTAATGAAAACCATGTATGTCGGATTTTTGAAATTAAAAACACAAAGGTGGAAAATTTTCATTTAAACGGAAAAATCAGTTTTTATATGTACCACTTACTGGTTTCACTATTCATCAAAAATTGATGTTTTTCAGAAAATTACCAAAAATTCACCCTAAGATATATTTGATATTCTGAATTCAAAAATGATGTATATTTTAAAAAATTCAAAACATATAAGTTGAATTAATTTAATTAATAAATAATTCCCGCTGTCAAAACAAATAGCGTGTTTTTATGAAACAAAATGTATCAAAACATTGACACTAGTTTAAGTTCGATTTCAAAGTGAAATTTATTCCAACGAACACTATTGGATTAAATGGTAAAAATATATTCTAGTTTCAATTTAAAACCAATTAAAAATATAATCTAATAATATAAATAAATTATATTAAAAAGATGTTTTGAATTAAAATACAACATTTTTCACTATTCATTAAAAATTTATCTTTTTCGAAAAATAACAAAAATTTACAGAAAGTAAATTTTGATGTCCCGATTCTAAAGAATAATTTTATTTTGTCAAATATAACATATGAAATTGTCAAAAAGTGGATTTAAAAGGGGTTCTCCATCAAAAGGTGGTTAATCGACCTTCTAAAGAATATTGGAATGTTTACGCTTAAAATTGGATTCATTCAAATTTTTAATCCTATAAAATTAATTGTAAAGAGTAAAAATATTTGACACAAATATATAATCATTTTTTCGTTAGTTCTGTTCATTCCCACCATTACAAAGGCTAGGCGTTAACTACCATTTAAAATAATATTATTTTATTATTAGAGTGCAACACAAGATTCCCAAGAAAATCATTGTTGCGTATTGGGTACACCATCGTGCATAGAGTCCCCTTTAAAATAATATTAATATTTTATTCAAAAATATGGATAAATATGAAAATGTCATGTTCTTTATTTACCTGGGGTGTTACATGTTCCACCTTCAAAATATCACTAGCAAATTCATGTCATCGTCAAGTATCATACATTCTTATGAAACTCCCACTTAATTACCATGTCTCTCATACATCATATTACGAGAAACCATATCATCTTGAAGAATTGTATCTGTGGAACAATGGTATATGACCTATATATAACATGAATATTATCTTCCTTGTATTCGACGTCATGATAAATGGTAAAAAATATCCTCTCAAATAATCTTAGTGCTAGAACCTCAATATATGATGAGCCACAACCCCAATAGGAATCCTCAACATCATCAACCAATAGCTCATCACCATCATCATGGATTTATATAGAAGTAACTTCCAAACATATAGGGGGTCAACACCAACCTATGATGTATCAAATGGTTTTATAATTCAACATGAGTGGTCATCACCACCTCATCATCTGATTTATATATGTGTTCAAATGACTCCAATAGTGTTTCAACTATTCACGATGGGATGAAATCACCAACAATGTTCCTAGGCCACATCATCTGGAATCCTCATTCTCCTGTAAATGTGTTTCTGAATTTGATGGTATGCATTATCTAATATCACATGAGGTGTGACCATAAACTAGAGAGCTTTTAAATATAATCTTAATACCATGTTTCCTAGTTTGTGATCAACATTAGACAATATATTCAGCCCAAAAAAACCTAAAAAAATACCCTAGAGATAAGGGGTTTTCACAAAAAAATTTACATTGGAACCCACTCCAAAATATCACATGGAACAATTTTGTGAAATATATATTTTCGTAGTACTAATGTAATTAAAATTTTTTAATCCCCACTGTAAACAACCCAATGTCCATAAAATCGATTCTATCCTAACATGTAACAACATTTTCATGGAATTTATAGAGGAATCACCCAAAAATAGTTTAACAACATAAAAAAATAATTAAATAATTTAGGTGTCAATCAAACTACCCAACTACATTCTTAAGAACACACAATAAAATTACTCATGAAATCATGGAGGTTGATAATAACCGGCTATATGATGATGTTAGACACATTCATTCCTAATATTAGCAACTAACATGATCCTATTTGGAATAAATTTTAATTTATGATTATTTCCTTTAAAATGAAGAAAATGTATCACAATTATTTATCACAATATATTCACTGAAAAAATTGAAAATGTATAAATAGGATTATTGTTCCTATTGATGTGGTTCCAACTCCCCCGATGGCGTGGAGATTTGATCTAGGATGATGTAATCACCTCAAATATAAGGGAGGATAAATTTTGTGAAGACCTAATCTGTGGAGATGGAAATATGATTAATGGGAGGAAGAAAGGATAGAACAGAAGGAGGGCCATTTTGTTCATTTTTACACATTACACTAGTTCACTTTTAGATGACACCATTAGCCAAAATATGGGTCCACTGTGTGATAGATAGTATCTTAAAGGGAAACCTCGTATGGTTATAGCACATAGTTTTCAATACCATGTCGAAATGTGAGAATCATCTCTAAAAATCATATTTACTGCATGGTCATGAACCCTCTACATTATGATTTAACAATCCAAGTCTAGTATACATGGAAGGCCAAAAAGGTTAAGCTTGAATTCTTCGTTGTTTTTCTATATGATGCGCCATAGTATTCATACCTAGAAAACTATTATTTTCATCCAATGATACTCCTTAAACACTTCTAAAACACTGATTAACATTCCACAACTCTATACACATAAAAAAAACAAGTCTATGGGTTTAGAAATTATTATAATCTTGTTCCAAATAGCATCTAAAGAGTTGGTGCACCCACTAAGCTCAAAAATTCAAAATGGCATGGTTTGACCCACTCTAGAAACCATTTATGTTACATGATTGGCTAATATATTTGGCTCAAAAGGTTTATGGAATAAAGTATAATCGGTTCACTATTATAAGTGTTGGGATGGGTGTTCGTGAAATTATATAATGTACTAAATTTAGAAAAAATCATTTTCAAAATAATTATAAAAAAATTAAATATTATGTTAATATATAACGAGTATAATTAGTTTTATTCTCAAACAATATAATAAATTCATTTTAGTGTATTTTTACACACATATATCTTTATTTGACCCCTTTCTTACTCTTATGATAATTACCACAATTTCAATGTTTATTACTCCTTAATGGTATTGAATGTTATGGTAAAAAGGCACATCAACCAAAAATAGAACATGGTTGATATTTCCAAACAAATATCGTTCAATTGTTGGAATAGATATTTTTTTTTGAATTTTCTTTCGTGTAACAGATATTTTATTAATCAAATATCATTTATTCCTTTTTTATCGATTTATTAACATCGACATAAAATTTATCAATACACCTATGGAATTCTCATATAAACCTCCCACTAATCCATAATAAGTTATATATATCATAAACATTTACATGACACAATAATTTATCGAAATTATATTACATTTAGTATATTTAGAATATTTTACTATAATATTCTATTAATTGAATAAATATAGTGTCTACATTGAATTATATGTTTATGTAATTATTTATTAACTTATATTATAAAATAAATTATTATTATAATAAAATTTAATTTATCTCTCTGATAATAATTTATAAACTAATATGACATTATTTTATCTATTTTTTTAAAAAAATATAGTTATTAAATTTTGGTAATTAAATTTCTTATTTATTAATTTCTTAAAATAATATAAAGCACATATTTAATGAATAAAAAAACCAAGTGTTCATATTTTGTAAATATGGATATTAATTGTAAATATAAACTCATACAATATTATATATTAAAATCTGACATACATTTTAGTGATATATCAAATTGTGTTGTCTTTTTTTTAATTATTTTAACCATACAAAGGTGAAAAATATTTTCAAATATTAAATTTCAAAATGTCCAAAAATAAATGGGACCTATTTAAAAAAAATATTACATTTTTTTTCAAATATAATTTTTTTATTTATTGATTTAATTAATATTTCAAGAAGATTTTAATATAACATCACATTATAAAAATTTAAATATAGTATTTTGTGATGAAATAAAGTGTTTTCGGTGTATATAACTTTTATACCAAAATAAAACATAAAATTAATTTAAATTACCTTATTTAGATTATTCATTATATAAATCACATAATATCACTGTTAAATCCTTTTATAAAATTTAGCAGCTTATGAAATACATTAATCCAAGGAAATTTTTAAAAAATTAATAATTTCAAAACTAATCTTAAAAAATTAATCATTTGAAAAAATTATCAACAAATCACACCAAGATAACAATTATAATATTATTTAATAATTAATTTCACTTTTTCAAATAATTTTTCTAAATGTGTTTGAATATATATATATATATTATTTTCTCTCACAAATCAATAAATACTATTTTAATAGATATATTTTTAATAAATGTAAAAAAATTACTAAATATTCAGTACTTATTTATCAATTTAAAAACATTAGTAAAAAAAATACATAATTATCAAAACCAGTTTATTCCTATTGACTTCTCTAATTTAAAGGCTATGTAATAATGGTATACTCTATTTTAATTAATTCACTTTTGAGGTTGTGTGTATCACATGATATCAAAGATATTATGTTCATTTAATGTGAATTATATCATAAAATCATAGAGTGTAATAATATAAACCTATAAAAAGTATTTATCTATTGAATTAATTCACTTTCATATCAAATATAATTGATATCCTTTCCTCATCACATCATTGTGTTCCCACATGACATCCTTTAATATAGGGTTTCACCACAAATTCTTTAAATGGTGAGTTTTATTATTTCCTAGAAATTATTCTCTATAATCAAAAATAAACATAGGTTATTCCTCATTTGAGTTAACATTATCTAGTTTCATGACCTCTATGTTCATAATATGTATATATTGAGGTATGTACTTAGAAAACATCATGATCTTGATAGAGTATTGTTGGAATAACCAAGTGATAATATATTATGCATACTTGATCAACATTATCAACAAGGCTGATATAACAATGGGTTATACATTCATTCCATTCAAATATCAATAAATTATTCCCATAATATATTATTAGGAATTAAATTTTTCTAACATCAAACTACAAATCACACCGAAGATTATCAATATAAATTTTTGACAAATATGATATGCCCAAAGGTTCTGATAAATTTTTATTACCTTAAATTCCATTTATTAGACTATATCATGTCCCAATTGAATGTATTTTTCTAATTTCTTTATAGAACATTGGAATTCTGCACTTCTGATTTGGGTTTAATAATGATACATCTAAATTCTGAAGTGAAATTTACTATTGTATAAACTTCCACCAATGTATGGTGTTTATCCTTAACCCCTTTTCAATGTAAAGAACATTATATAAACATATATAGTGGGACATGAATGGTTCCCCCCAATTGACCATTTTTATGAGGATGATATGTTTTATTAATATAACAAATAAATACCTATATTGTAGGAGACTTTTTCAGAACATTGATGTTAAACATAGATCATGGATAGATATAATAGAATGTATCTATCAATGAAACCTTAATAATTCATTCATTTTTATTCTTGATATTTTTCCAAGGGAGAAATTTTCTCTAATAACAATGAAGTGTGATAACATCATAAGGTGGTCTATTAAATCCAATAATATACTATTTCCATTATATGTTTTGTTGTATCTAATAATAAAATCCATAGTTATATTTTCCCATTTCAATTCATCTGTAGTTAATTATTTGAAATCTTATTAGACTTATGTTCCACATCCATAACATATTCTCATACAATACACAATAACATATATGTTTCTATATTATATAATATGATTCCAAAAGAGAAATAACATTTTAAATATCTATATATTTTTATACATTGAGGAGTAAGAGAGTATCATAATATATGAGCTTCATCATGTAACACCTTATTCAATTTTTCAATTTATTGGATAAATACATGGTTCTTGAATATTATCATTCCATCATAATCAACATTGAACAGAAGAACATATATTACCGTCATCTGTAGTTCAACATCATCATTCAGAACATCAATAATTAAAACATATATATACAGTTATACATTCATATGACAATGATAATATTTATCCTTTTCCTTCAACATTTCCTTTTCAATATTTATAAATCTGGAAATATTTTCCTTTATTGATCATATCTATAGATATGATATCCTAATACGTTATAATTAGTAAATTTTCTAACATACCAACATTACAAATGAGTTATTGCATTTTAAAATCAATGTATTCATTCAAATACTTCATTATTCTTTGGGGCACCTAAAACTCATTAGGCATAATTGATAATTTAATCTTCTATTATCAGACTAAATGTCATAGATTTATCAATAAGTATAGTTCCACTATATCATTAATGAATATCATACTATTTTTGACTCTAAATAATGAGAATATAAATTTTTCTCATCAACTATATATTTCTTTTTTTTCTACTCTATAACCATATAATATTATTGGAGGACTCAAAATTGTACCATCACCATTTCATTAGTATTGATAAAATTCATTACACCATACCAAAGGATTGTAAGTATAGGTTCAATGAGGAACCATATGTTATATTCTTGGAAATTTAAATCAATCTAAATTTATCCAAAAGAACATAGATTGATTTGGAGTATACATGGTGATTGGAATAAACAATCATGAAACATTTCCTTCAAAACATTGATAATTTCAATCTAGGAAAAGAAAAAAATTGTTATCAGTAAAATAGATTAGTCTATGACATTGTTTTATGGAATTCATCTTTGATGGATCCTCTAATATACCTTCTATATAAAATATATGACCCAAGAATGAATCTTTATAATGAAAAATTCAAACTTATTGAATTTTTTATAAAAATATCTCATTTCATATGGCCTTTTGTATATTAATAACGTTATATTTTATACATTAACTATCTTTGGAATGTTTTATAATATCATCTACAAATACTACCCAACACTAATATCATTAATTTATATATCTCAACTATGTTATCATTTTTGACCCTTAATTTATGTATCTAAATCAAATATTAATCATTGAAAAATATTTCACTTCTTGTAATTGATTGAATACACAATAAACATAGTTCATGAATTGTTATTCATGATTTTGATCTTGTCATTACCCCTATAATATATAAAGAGTCCCAATAATCCACCATTCTTATTAAGAAAATATAGTAGTTCTACCCCATGGTGACTCATATTTTAGAATTAATCCGTTTTCATGATCTTCCTATAAGTCATCAATAATTTCTAATAACTCAATATGGAAAAATCTATATTTGGTAACTGAAATATGTGTATACCCATATATGTGTTCTTTTGAGAACACAACATCAAGATTTGTTGGATGAAATTTAATTCTCCAAGAAATATATATGAAACTCTCATATAATATGTATATGATTGATGTCCAATTTCCCGAAAATATCTCATATAAACATCCCTTTTCAATATGAATAATGAATCATAATAATGGATGTAATTTACACTAGATGTTCAAATTTTTCACCAAACTAATAGATGAAAATATGTATGTTTGTAATATATTATATGATTAAACATCATAGGATTGTTTTGTGGTATTATAGTAAATAAAAAAATTACCTACATACAATGACATCAAAATTGACTATGAGGATAATAATCATATTAACAATAAATACATTCCCAAAAAACATTAATCAAATAAGAATCATATGATTGAGATATGAACATAGTACCCTTATGAGGATTAACATATAATTCAATATTTTATAGTTGTGGATATGAATTTAGATTCCTTGAAACTATTACTAATATAGATGAAATTATATAAATATTCTCAAATTTGGTAATTTAATATTTGAGTATACCTATAAACATTCAACATTATAATTCAATAAAAATATCACATATTAAAACCCAAAGGGTTTGGATGACCATCATTAATTTTTTATCAGGGTGATAAAT
Organism: Viscum album; assembly: GCA_963277665.1. NCBI lineage: Eukaryota > Viridiplantae > Streptophyta > Magnoliopsida > Santalales > Viscaceae > Viscum > Viscum album. The sequence goes on along the minus strand of OY728146.1, from coordinate 548,110,377 downwards.
CATTGTTGGGAAAAACCCCTCAAGGGATCATTGAAGCATTTTTGAGATGATTGTGTATGTCGACAAAGTGGACATCTGAGTGGTGATTGTTGACCAAGAAAAACAATGACATATAAATTTGTTGACAAAGAGGATTTGATGATGGAATGTAAAGTTCAAGAGCTGAGGTCAAAGATCCATGTTTGAATCAAGTACATCGACAAAAGGAATGGAAGAAATGGAGGTGGTACAAAATAACATATACAAGGTGGTGCCGTTTTCCAGTGTTTGCCAAATTTTTGGGCCTGAAAATCGACAAATGAAGAAAAGTGTTTTTGGAAAAGGGACATGCGCACTGAGGACTTGGAGTATAGAAAACATGAATGCCATATGTTTTTTAAGATTAGAAGATCAATATATGGCTAAGGAAACAGGTTCATTCATGTTTGGGAGTTGGTCGCGCAAGTTTCTAAAAGAACAGAAGACTTGCGCGACGAGACTGGGTTGCACAGGTGACTTGCGCGTCATCGCACAGGGTGGTCAATTTGCCTATAAATACTATACCACCCCTCTTCATTCTCAACTGGAGTTCAACACTTTGAGAAATCAGATCTCCCGTCGCACAGGTGTGGTGGTCGCGCAAGTGGTGTATGTGGTCGTGCAGGTGGGACTTGCGCACCAGGGTTATAGTTGCGCGCCAGTGTTTGAAGTTGCGCGCTAGTGTGGAGTTACGAGCCAATATTGGAGTGGGCATAAAAGTATGTGTGTCGCGCTAGTTTGGAGTCAAAGAAGGTCATGTCGCACAAGTGTTTGAGGTAGAATTGCGTGCCAATTGAGACCTTCATGCTGATACTTGCGTGCCGAGATAGACTTGCGCGCCAAGTAAGGTTTGGTTCTAGTAGTGATTTTCAGGCTGCGTAGAAGCTGGGAGATTGCCCAATACCCTCGGTGCAAAGTGATATTTATCTATGGGGGAAAGGTGTACATCAACAGAGCATCTACATACAGAGGAAGATTTATTATTTCATGCAAATGAAGAGACCTACAGGTCTATAAACTGTTAGTGGATGCTTTCTGAAGCAGTGAGCAAAGGAAGAGGAAGAAGGTGATCCTCTCCACCGGCAGTGAGCCAGAGAGAGAGAAACAGGGAGTGACTCTTGGGAAAGCAGTGTGCTGACCCTAAACTTGTAATGGCATTGAGCCTAGGCATAGAAGTGATCTAGCCCAAACTTTGTATCCACATCTAGTGAAGAATAGTGGAATCTGATACGACCGGCAACTTGTCTGTGTATGCTCCTTGGACGTAGCCCAGTGAGGGTGAACCAAGTAAAAATCTTTGTGTCTGCCTGTTTTCTTCCCTGCATTGCATTCAAAGCATCATCATTAGATAAATAATTAAATAAGTGATCATAGTTTACACACAAGAGCTAACAAAGTGACCCTTGCAATAAAGAGGTCATGATCCAGTGGGGTAGGAAGAACATTGAAAAAGAATATCCATGCCCTGATTCACCCCCCCCCCCCTCTCAGTGTATATAGGCCCCTATTGGCGCCAAAAATTGGTATCAGAGGGAAGGTTGTTATTATCAGATTTGTTTGCTCCAACATCGTATAGTGGATCTGTGTTTTAAAAGAATCAGTCTATTCTAATCTCAGTGTGACCTAGAGAATGGGAAAACATCAAAGAAGAATCAGAAGTCAGGTGGTATCCCTCAGTGTGGAAGTGTTTATGGGAAAATTGTGATTCAACTAAAAGAATCAAACATCTTACTGAAGGAAGGCCTGAATGAATCAGATAGGGAAAAGATAGATTCACTCATTCAAGATGTTGGAATTAGTGAAGTACATGAACATCAAAGTGATGTCGAAACAACCGATGACGATGAGTTTTCAAGAAGGAGGCCACCAGTAGATATTGTCAACATGACAAAGGAAGTGGACCGGAAGTTGGATGATGAAATCAAATCTAAAAATATCTAGATCAAAGTATTGGAAATTGAGGTTAATAATCTAAAAGGTTTAAATAAAAGGCTTATTGATATAGTTACTAACCTAACAGAGAATAATGATTCACATTCCGAAGAGCTACATAATATGTCTAAAATGAAAGTTAAACAAAATGCTGATGATTATGAAGAGAATCAAAATTCAGATGATTTTCAGAATCTAAAAGCTAGAAATGTTGATCTAGAAACACATTTGTCTGAATATGCTCAGAAGAATTGAATGCTACAACAAGAGAATGAATCTGTCACTGAATCTGTTTCTGAGGAAAAATGTAAAGTAAAGGAGTAGAGTGACATGGTGGATAAGCTGACACGTGAATTGAAAGATGAGATGAGTAGAGGGAAGCTTCTCAAGGGAGAACTTGATGTCTAACTTTAATCAATAGATATAAAGATTCCGAAGTTGGAAGAAGAGCTAGAATCAGTCATGAAAGAAATTGAGAATTCTAAACCCAGTGATAATCCTATGTTGAAGGATGCACTACACTTACTATTCGACTGTTCTTCGGAAGGTGATGATAAAATGAAAAGGAAGTATGAGATTTCTGAGGAGAAACAACAATATATTTTCTCAGCTCAAAGACCATATAGTTTGGGAAGATCTGGAATTGGATTTGATGAATCCCCTCCTGTGCATGATAGAAGGAGATATATGAATAGTTCCAGAAGTAGAGAAAATCTTGTAGGTGCTGGAAATAGGCCTAAGAGGACAGTTCCAAGAAGTAGTGAAGACATGTTCCATTTCTGTGGGATTCATGCCCACACATCAAGCTTCTATTTAGAGGCACAAGAATACATCTCAGGATGTGAAAATAGAAACATCACTAAATCTGAGAAGAAGATGATGTGTCATGAGAAATCAGAAAGAAGAATCTCTCAAAGGAAAGCATATATTTGATGCTATTACTGTGGAAGAATGGGACACACCATGAGTATGTGTCAGGAAGCTCAAGATCCTCGTGTCAGAAGAAAAACTCAAGGGGTATCAGCATCTCGACATAGAAATGTTGAAATGAGGTATGCCTTTGATGGAAGATGATTTATATGTTCAGATTATGGGCATTTGGAAATAAATTGCAGCAAGAAGAATGGGAGAAAGGAAAAGGATCATAGAAAGAGAATCTTGAATCCTGTGATGTATAAAGAGACATCGTACAGTGAGATACAAAGTAGTAAGGAGAAGAATAGGATATGAGCCTCAGTGGAATCACATGGAGCATAACGAAAGGTGTATCAGTCAACTCCTCTAACATACTCACAACACCTCTCAAGGAGAGAATGTGAACAGACCTGGAAGATTAAGAGGAGATCTACTCTAGCTGTGATAAAGAAGAATGAACATTCAAGCGAGGACTCACCACCAGTGAAAAAGACTATGGTGACTCAGAAATCTGATAAAAGAAAGATGAACAAAGAATGTATTGAAAAATTCTCTGGTCGTGTTCCACAATTAAAAGTTGAGGAAGGTGCAATATCTTTTCAATGGTGGAAGAATAAAGAAAATATGAAAATAAAATAGATTCTTGTTCAGATAAATAATCAAGGAAATTGGAATTTTGGTAGAAAATCAAAGAAAAAAATGTGTACTAATGGGTTTAAACACCAAATGGAGAGAAAGGCTAGGCCTACAGAATATTCATATCAGAAAAAGACTCATCATGCAGGGGATGAATGCTTAGTCATATGGCCAGAACAGTAGATGTTTCCCAGGCAGTTAGAAGAATCATGGAAGGAATGTGATGCTCTGTAAGAAATAATCAAAGGGTTGACCCATTAGGATCAACTGCAATCCTCATCTTGAGATGTTGAGGAGGCACCCCTCTACCTATGAATATAAATGAAATTGACTGATGATTCATGTGTTTCAGGATTTAGGGAGATACAATACAAGGCGAAGTGGCATCTAAAGATGGAAAGTGGAGAAGTGATGTGCTCCAGATTTTTAATTGGCTCAAATCATGTACAATAGTTGAAGAAGAAAGGGAGGAATAGAGCACAATAGGAAATGATTGTGTTATTAACATTACCTCTTGTTTCCTACACCGAGTTTCAACTCAGTAGGCTTAGATATTTTTTTAATGGCTCAAATATGAGTGGATGATGATAAATAATGATGCAGGAGGAAAAGAATAGTTATGGGTCCAAACTATTGGTCCTAGCAACTGGAATAGTTGCATAACACAGAGGGAACATTCTATATCCTAATAAGATTCATGATCTCAATATAATATGAAGGATAAATGTTTATGAACATAAAGAATGATTTATGGAAAAGCAGCAACACACAAGTTTTCATGATTATCTATTTTGTTCTAGCAATGTGGTATCCGCTGACTACATTCAAGATACCAAGAAGTTGTGAGAGAAAATCAATGTTGTGTCAACAAAAATCTGAGAGAATATTTTCAAATAAATGACATCATTAAACAATGACACAGAGTAAATTGGCTGAAAGAAATGAAGCCACTGAAAAATTTAGTCAGTGAACAATTTCCTGAAAAAAGTGTTGAGGAAGAAAGTAACACAGGGGGAGAAGAAGTGGCTGATGCTAATTCAGAAGAAGACACTGATGATGAACAAGAAAGTGTCAACTGAAGATGATAACTGGGTTCAGGCATTGAATGAAGAGCTTGACCAGATTGAGAAGAACCAGACATGGGAGATTTTTTCGAGGCCAGTAGATAAGAATTTTATCAGAACTAAATGGGTCTATCACAACAAGATGAATGAAGATGGCACAGTGATTTGGAACAAATCACGAATGGTGTGACAATGATACTCTGAAATAAAGGGTATTGACATTGATGAGACATTAGCACTGGTAGTAAGGTTGGAGGCAATCATATTATTCATAGCCAATGCAGTGAAACATAAGTTCACAGTTTTCCAGATAGATGTCAAATAAGCATTCTTGAATGGAATTCTGGAGGAAGAAGTGTATGTCGAGCAGCCTTATGGTTTTCTCATTCATGAGGATGAGAAAAAGGTTTGCCGGCTGAAGAAGGCGTTATGTGGGCTAAAACAAGTACAGAGAGCATGGTACTCAAGGATATATCAGTATATGAAGAAGCTTGGTTTTTAGCATGATGGATTTGATTACAATCTCTATTTCAAAAACAACAGTAATCAAAGGATGATGGGGATGGTCAATGAAGAAGACATAATATTTGGTGGATTAGATGAAGCTCAGCGCAGACTATTTTCCGAATTAATGAAAAATTAGTTTGAAATGTCAATGATTGGAGAGCTAACATTTTTCCTTTGTCTACATGTGACACAAGGAAGAAATGGAACATTCATTTATCAATATAAATATGCCATGGAGGTTCTTAGAAGGTATGGAATGGAGAATTCAAAGGAGATGAAGACTCCAGTTGCTACCCGGATGAAATTATCAAAAGATAGGGATGAAAAAGCAGTTAATATCACAGAATACAGGCAAATTATTGGAAGTCTGTTGTACTTAACCGCAACAAGGCCTAATATTGATTTCGCCACATGCCAAGTAGCGATATATCAGAGAAATACCAAGGAAAGCCACATGCGTGTAGTGAAATGAATACTTTTGTATATCCAGGAAATAGTGAATTTCAGCTTGACATATACTGAGAAATATCAGACAGAGTTATTGGGATATACTGATGCAGACTGTGCTGGGTCAGTAGATAATAGAAAATCAATGTCAGGTGGTGCATTCTATCTTGGAGGATTGTGTATTTCTTGGTTAAGCAAGAAGCAAGATTGCATTTAGTTGAGAATCGCAGAAGATTAGTATATTTCGGCCACTCAAGCATGCACATAGTTATTATGGATGAAGTCTCAGCTTGAAGATATGGTAGTTGAAGTGAAGTCTCCGATCGGAATCCAGTGTGATAACTCAAGTAATATAAAGCTCAACATAAATCTCGTCCATCAGTCAAGGACAAAGCACATTGAGATAAAGTATCAATTTATTAGGGAAGAGGTTGACCAGGGAATCATAAAGTGGGAGTATTTGCCTACAGAGCTACAGGTTATAGAAATTATGACAAAGGCCTTACACAAGGAAGCTTTTGATAGGCATCGACTGGCTCGGGGTGTTCAGTCGATTCCAAGGACTTGAAATAGTGTGGATGTGTGAGCCCCCCCCTCTCCCAAAGGTATGATGTGTTTTTCCCTAATGTGCTGATGTGTGTTCTCTACTATGTTACAGAATACAAAGGCGTGTCCTTTGGGTTCATTGACAAAGGGGGAGAAAATAGTGATTGTTCAAGGGGGAGATAATGTGGATATTTGATAAATCATGAATGATATGTGGAGAAGCTGATAGGTAGAGCAGCCAAACAGGGGGATTTGAAGCTAGTTGAATGTGCTTAGCCAGAGCTTAGACTGGACAACAAAGGAAAAAGGGATAAAGAGGTGTTTAAGCTATGAGAAGAAAGGGGGAGAATATTAAATCTGATGATGCTAGAAGTGATCAATGAAAGAATAGATATCATGACAGTTGAGAATCGTGATAAAAGCAGAAGAGTGGTGTTGGAGGGTGGTAAAAAAAATTCCATACCAAACATTGGTTTTCCAACAAGTCCTTCAACAATTGGTATTAGTTTAGTACAAATTGATATCATTTTGGTGTCAACAGTGGGAGTCATAGATGAATTGATTCATTGATGAACTTTTCATTTACTCTTCTTTCTCACACCGAGCATTGCTCATGTGGGATTAGAGTTTGTGTTGAGTAAATCCTTGATCGCTATCGGAATCGCAATGAGGCGAATGGTGGATGAATAATTAATGATGTATCTTTAAATAGAAGAGTTTTCAACAAACCCAAAGGGGGAAATTGTTGGGAAAAAATCCCTCAACGCATCATTGAAGCATTTTTTAGGTGATTGTGTTTGTTGAAAAAGTGGACATCTGAGTGGTGATAGTTGACAAAGCAAAACAACGAAATAAACATTTGTTGACAAAGAGGATTTCATGATGGAATGACGAGATCAAGATCTGAGTTCAATGATCTATGTTTGAATCAAGAATTTTGAAAAAAGGAATGGATGATCTTGAGGAGGTACAAAAGAACAAATACATGGTGGCGCCGTTTTCCTGTGTTTGCCAAATTTTTGGGCCTGAAAATCGACAAATGAAGAAAAGTGTTTTTGGCAAAGGGACTTGTGCACTGAGGACTTGGAGTATAGAAAATATGCATTCCATATGTTTTTCAATATCTGAAGATCAAAATATGGCTATGGAAACAGGTTCGCGCAAGTTTGGGAGTTGGTCGTGCAAGTGTCTAAAAGGACAGAAGACTTGCGCACCGAGACTGGGTCGCGCAGGTGACCTGCGCGCCGTCGCGTAGGGTGGTCAATTTTCCTATAAATATTGGACCACCCCTCTTCATTCTCTACCGGAGTTCAACAATTTTAGAAATCATAGCTCCCATTGCGCCGGTGTGGTGGTCGCAAAAGTGGTGTGTGTGGTCGCGCAGGTGGGACTTGCGCACTAGGGAGATAGTTGTGCGCCAGTGTTTGAAGTTGCGCGCTAGTGTGGAGTTGCGATCCATTATTGGATTGGGTATAAAAGGAAGTGTGTCGTGCAGGTTTGGAGTCAAAGAATTTTGTGTCACGCAAGTGTTTGAGGTAGACTTGCACACCAATTAAGACTTGTGCGCTGATACTTGTGCGCCGAGATAGACTTGCGCTCAAAGTAAGGTTTTGTTCCAGTAGTGATTTTCTGGCTGTGTGGAAGCTGGATGTTTTCCCGATACCCTCGGTGCAAATAGATATTCACCTACGGGTGAAAGTTTTACTTCAACCGAGCATCTACATATAGAGGAATATGCATTCTTTCATGCAAATGAAGAGACCTACAGGTCTATAAACTATGAGTGGTTCCTTTCCGGAGCAGTGAGCAAAGGAAGAGGATGAAGGTGATCCTCTCCACTAGTAGTGAGACAGAGAGAGAGAAACAGGGAGTGACCCTTGGGAAAGTAGTGAGATAAACCTAAACATGTAAATGCAGTGAGCCTGGGCATAGAAGTGATCTAGCCCGAACTTTTTATTCACATCTAGTGAAGAATAGTGGAATCTGGTACGACCGGTAACTTTTCGGCGTATGCTCTTTGGACGTAGCCCTGTGAGGGTGAACCAAGTAAAAAACTCTCTGTTTTCCAGTTTTTTCTCTTTATTGCATTCAAAGCATCATCATTAGATAAAGAAGTAAATAAGTGATCATAGTTTACACATAAGAGAAATCAAAGTGACCCTTGTAATAAAGAGGTCAAGATCCAGTGGGGCAGGAAGATCTTTGAAAAAGAATATCCATACCCTAATTCACCCCCCCTCTCAGGGTATATAGGCCCTTATTGGCCCCAACAATGATGAATAATTCATCATAAATATATAAATCATAACACATTATTATCAATCTATGACACATTAATTTTTTCTTAGTTAATCCATGTTCTATATCAAGTCTAATCCTTTATAATGGGTCATTAAAAAAATTTAATTAATGTTATTATATTCCATAGGTGTGTAAAAATAGGGTAAAAATAATAGAACACTCAACTTAAAAGATAATTTCATTCAAGATACACACAACCTAATATTTTGGGGTTATTAAGTCTACCTTAATATGTGACAAAACCATGTACACTTATATTATAAATAATGATATGTATTGATAGGAAACCCACACTTCGTTCATTATCGTATCATAAGATATGAACATATCCGTTGAATGACTTGAAGGGTTCTCAATAATGATTTCTCCTCCATATTTCGAATGGTAGATCAACCATACTATAATACAATATATAGTGACCAATAAATATTATACATAAATATTATATATTATTAAATAAATAATCAATATATTACATAATGGTTCATCAAATAATAATATATTTTTTCTATCTTTCGAAATGAAAAAACATAAAGCACTGGTTTATAAGAGATAAATATTATGTCCCACTAAATTATACATAAATAGAACCATTCCTAGACTTATCTTGAATAAAACCTTTCTTTATATCCTATACATATTAAACATAATAATTAGTGAGTTGAAATTATCAATACGGTTAGTAATGTGAGATATCAATGATAACTAGATAATTTAATAATAGTAATGGTCTGAAACATGGGAATTTTTTTTGAAAAACATACACGTAACATCATATATCATATGATTGAACCATGAAACTATTAATTTATGTTTATAAGAAATAAATAATTAACTCATCGAAGCACATGATCCATTAGAGAATAACTTTTTCATAAGAAATATGATTTTGGAATACCGATAATAAAATGAAATAAATTTCATAAACAAGGACCACTTCCAATACTGTAATATTATATTTGGTTCAATCCAAATAACATAAAATATTAAATTAAGGTTCACTTCCATCATTATCATGGTTGAAAAAGTTCCATGCTTAACTAGGATGACTACATATTCTAGAAATTATTACATTAATACATATCAACATTTACTCAATTAATTCTATGGTTATATAATATTTTCTCCATCTATCATATAATTAAAATCATACATGTCACACCTTTAGATTTTGTGAAATATTTTATTCCAAATTATTTTTTTCTTCTTTATATTTTTCTTTTAATAGAATACTGAATATTAATTTTTATATATGAAGACAATATATTTTTATTGCATTGTATTCAACAAAATATATAGATTTTACCGCACAAAATACATGAATTAGCTTTATGGAATAATCAATATTGTGTTGGGCTTGTGTTACGAACAATACTGAGTTATTTTTGTAACATTCATTTCCTGCAATACTGAGTTTTAAAAAACAATAACATATTATTAAAATATTAATATTTTTTATAATAAGATATCACCTACATGTTAAATTTTAATTTATGAATAGTGATAAATAACTTATGAAAATATCATATTTCTAATATGAATTAACTAGTTACAGAATAGTTGAAAATTAAATCATATACAAATAGGTAAAAAATGAAATAGTCTTACTTTTATGCCCCCAAAGTAATTTTGTCTTCAGTAATTAAATAAATTAAAATTAGTGTATGATATTTATAAAAATATATATATTATATATTCAATCGATTATTTTTTTATTTATCAATTATTTTTTATAACCATAAAATATGAATAACTAAATTTTATGCATAAAACAAAATATTTTTTGAAAAGGTAATATGATATCAATATAATGGTGAACAAAATTTAAATAATTTTTTTGAATATATTAAATATTCACTTTGAAAAAAAACACTTTATATTTTAAATAGTAATGTATAAATTTACCTTGGATTACACCGTGATATTTTTCGAATAAGGTCCATTATTTGATGAATTATGAAAGTACTGAATTATAGTTAGAAATGGATTTTATTTTAAATAAATATTATACACAAAATTGTTTTTTAAATGAGTAATAGATAAATAATACATATACTAATACTATTTCATTTATTATAATCATTTTTGTATTGAAAATATATATAAAAACATATTAAACTTCAAAACATTTCATTTTTTTTTTGCCTTCTCTCCAAATCTGTGGGATTGGTGTTAAAAATAATTTTCCATCATCTGAGATTTAAATTTTTAAAAAACAGACATAAAAAGAATGAAATAAATCTGATATTTCGATTCAAATAAGATAATCCTTTTTTCCTTTTACATTATGAATAATAATATTAGTATATTATTAATTTACCACAGGTAATGATATACATGGTTATTAAGGTTACGAATAATATTATAATATTTTGAAATTAAAGTAATTTTTTATTCTAATTTCTTATTATATATGAAATTTAATAAATTCAGCCTTATTCAAAAATTAAAATATTTTTATGCCACTTGGATATGTAAATTAAATATTATATATTTTATATTAACATAATTTGAGAATGTTATTCTCATATTTGTAATAAGTTAATTATTTTTCATATTAGGTAATTAGGAAGATAAATTTGGCTAAAATATTCATTTGAAATATAATAAATATATATTATTCTTGATTTATTTTTTATATGAAATAATTTTCTTATTGGATTTCATAATAATGATTTAGTAATTTTTAATTAATAGATATATAAAATAAATGATATAAAAATATTAAAATAAATATAATTTTAAATAATCAATGGCATTAAATAATTGTATTGATATCCTAGAAAAAGTATTGTAATGTTTAATGTTTTTATATAACATATATTGATTCTTATAATATTTTTAAAACACTATTCCTTAATGGTATCAAAATTGACATTAATGATACATTAATATAAATAATATTTTATTAAATGATATAAAATTTATAAATAAATAAAATTTTGACCAATAAATAGAATAATTTTAGAAATATCAAAAATTATCCTTTTGGGTTATTTTTTCATTTTATATTTAATATATTAACCGTAAGGATTTATCAAAACTGTGTTTTCATTATAAGAGTTAAAGGGATTAACAAAGGGTTTAAGACAAAAGATAAGGTTAATATTGTGACCTATAGAAGTCTAATAATACTTGGTGGTTATTATTTATAACTATAACAGGTCTATATTATAAATAAATAAATTTTTAGTTATTTTAAAATTCTAATCATGTTATATTAATTTAATATTGTAATGGATTCCGAGAGTTCCCTCCCATAACTTATGAAAAGAAACATACTACTTCAATTCCTCTCACTACATTGATACTTCTAGAAAAATCATACCATTACCATTTACCATATAATATTTTATAAAGACATGATAATAGAATTAGGATTCTCAAAATACCAACCTAGTGTCCCTAACCACTAATATGGTAAGGGGAGTGAACCCATACAAAAAATATGTCTTTAGGAGTGATGACTCGACTACTATCAGAATCATTATTACATGCTTCTATGTCTACCAAATTTAAATGTTTTAATTCTATGATATTATTTCATTAAAAATGTTTTTTATTTACTTATGACTCGTGTATTCTGAAAATAAAATATGTATTCATGATCATGTTTTCATAACCATATTCCTAGGATTATGATTACATGTATCCCTTGTTTACCCTTAATGTGTATTTGAGTGAACCTATATTTATATTTCCTTTGACCCATGCTATAAATATTTTTATTACTTTTGATATTGATAAGAAGGGTTATTGTTTAAAAGAAACTTGTGGGAGATAATAGAGATAATTTTTGAACTGTTTTTTATGTTTCCATATTTCCAAATGCAATTGAATTATATGGTTAATCGGAGTTTGTTTGTGTTATGAATTAATTATTACTCAAATGTAATTTAAAGTTATATTATTAAAATATATGGTTGCTATAAATTTATATGTTGAAAAATAAAATTAAACAGTAATCATATCATATCATAAGAAAATAAAATATGTTACATAAATATTTCAAAATTTCAATACAAAATAACAAATAAAACATTAATGGAAAAATAAAAATATTGTAATAAAAATTATAATTTGTACATATAATGAATAAGGATGTCGTAATTATTCTATGTCTTTAGAAATGCTGATATAATATCAAATTGTGTCATCATAGATGAAATTTTTTTATAAGTACTCTAGAATATGTTTGAAGAGAATTTTGATTTCAAATGTTGAATGGTTTACCAAAAAGATAAAAATTTTGCAATTATTAAATTAAACTCTTTCAATCTAAATTAAATTTCAATCAGTTAATGTAATCTTCTATTAAATGGTTGGTCATGTAACACATTTTGGTTTTAGAAATAAATTAAATTTAATGCATGAAACCCTGATTCTCAAAATAATGACACATTTTTAAGGATATATTTATAATGTAGTCGTTAATGGTAATTTTTTATCTTATGTTTTATGAATTTTGAAAAATAGACATACATAGTTGTGATTAATATTGTATATAGAGTCGGATAGGTCCAAATTTTTTTTAAATAGTTACATACCAATATGATTACTAACATAAACTTATGAATAGTAATATGACCCATATGAATAGTAAATTGGCAAATTGTATAGTAACCTCATCAATGAATGTATAATTAGAAGGACATCCTATAAGTTATAATATGATTATTATATAGGTTTAGATATTTTTTGATGTCATTTATATTTAATTAAAATTTTTCTATTAATTAACTAATTTTTTAAAAAATATTCTCATTAAATGTAATAAAAAATTATTATTTTATTATCTTATTGTTATAAGATAATTTAATGACACATTATTTTCTCGTTCAAGGTGTTATAAAATAAGATATAGTTTATTAATTATTATTATTTTAATAAATACTTATTTAAAAAAATTAATATCTCATATATAAAAAATTATTTTGATAAAATGGGGATCATTTTTTAATTCTATATGTCAAAAAATTGGTGGGGTGTATTTTTTGTTTTTTTTCTGAAATACATTAAATTATAGTGATTAGTGAAATTCGATACTTTTAACTATGTGAAAAATAAATGATTTTATTCATAATGCATGAGTTATGGAACATGTAAATGGAAATTATCTCAAACAAACATGAACATATTACTCTATTTAGTTATTTATTCATCACAATTTCTTGTATCATGGAAATTTGATAAAATATTAAATAAAATAATGCAAAACCTCTCATATCCTCCATTATAAATACCATCCTCACCCCCTCTCCCTCTCGTACCTCCCATGATTCGTTCATTAACACAATTTTTCCAAACCATATTCCCAAGGCTCTTTACCACGTTTAAAACTTTACAGTATCACTTAAACTCCAACATGAAATGCCTTAAATATGTTCTCATGGAAAAGAGATCAATAAGTACAAGTCATATTTCATTTTCATCTATTTTATTTTCAATTATATTCTTTTATTATACTCTCTTTTCATACCCATAACCAAGAGGAATGAATGCTGTAATATATTATATATACTGGATTTTTATCATGTTTATTGAATAAATCATCCCCATACTTATTCTCTTATCCCACTTATTATAAAAGCAAAAATATCATCTATGATATGTTGACTTACCGATAACGTGGGAAATGTTTTTTCAATTTCCTTTACATCCTTTGAATATGTTCATAATACAATAAATATGGTTAAATAATATGTTTTTGTACATATTATTTTATATATAATTTTTTTTGGAAGCATTTTTTATTCATACTAATAATGGATAAAAAATGTTGTACATAATGATCAAAATTCACCATAATTAAATAAAAATTATCACTAATGATTTTTCAAATGATTAATCAAATAAACATATAAACCAAATGATTATTAGAAACATTTAATATTTTGGAAACATTTTGATAAAATTTCATTCCACTTTGGGAATTTGTTTTGAATACGACACGAAAATCAAATACAAACAGGCCATGTAAATAATGTATGAATCCACCAAAAACAAAGGAAGAAACAAAATACTAATATTTAGTGAGTAAAATGGTGTTATGAAATGATCATATAATTTTTTATAAAAATTATTATGCTTATGTATAGTATTAATAACACTTCTTTAACCATTATACAAGATTATTAAACACATTTTATGTAAGGAAAAACGAAGGTAAGTGAATTTTTACCAAATTTACTTTCATTGGGTTAACCTTCCACATTATTAATTATGTGGTATTGAGATTATTTGTGTGATTATTTTTTGTTTATATTATGTTGAATTAGGTGTATTTAATTTATATACACATATCTTTTCCAATATATTAATTCTTACTCCAATTATTTTTTCAATCTACATTCCTTTTAAAATACTTTTAAAATTCCCTTTAATGGATTTAACAAAATAATTTATTTCAATATATATATAATGAGTGGTTTCACATAATTTCGTGATTCTTTAAAACAATGAAATGTCCCTTGGACAAATTTATATTGGATTGAGCCAAATATAGCTCAATAATTGTTGTTGGGATCCCATTTAGCTCATGATATGTTGGGTTGAGCCTATTATAGATCAAGATATGTAGGTTTGAGCACATTATAGCTCATGATATAATGGGTGAGGCCTATTATATCACTCTAATGCATTGGGTGCTCTAGAGAGGGAATTTGAATGAATGGTTATACTATTTGTATGGGTGATTGTATTTGTGACATTTTAAATATGTCACAGTGAAAATAAATGATGTTTCTATTCATACTAATGAGTTCTTATGAAATGGATTTTTTGGGGTTTATGTTATCATATGACTTACAATTCCTTTCATTATATCCCTTAATTCTTTTTTTTTCTCATCCATTTTTTTAATTTTTTCACATCTTATATGGACGTGTAATACAAATAAGTACGTTTGGTACATTTACATGAGTATATGTCCAAAAAAGCATATTTTATTTTAATTTTTTTATATTTTAGAATAATGGAATCTATTTTATATGTATCCAAATTTATGAATTGGGGATATTATGTATTTCTTATATATTAATTGCATAAAACTATAAACCCAAAATGATCCTTAATGTGTTCAAATTTATGATTTAAAACTCAAGAATATTTAATAATTTAAGGTTGAGTGAGTATAGTTTTTATCAGAGTATGATTTAGATAACATTAGGGGTTTGTATGTTGTTAGTAGAATATCATATATTATTTTTTAAATTAGTTATTGATTCAAAATCATATTTACTTTAAAAATAAACATGTTTATTCATCTATGATATTTCTATTTAGAATGGTTTTCCAAAGAAGAAATATGGAATCTGAAATACGAAAGAACAAAGTGGATTATATGTGTCTGAATCTGCATGCTATAATGGTGGAAATTATAACTGAGTAGTTTCTAAAATAAATGGATCAGTTTAATTAGGTGATAAATGGTGATGATATCCATGATAGAGCGAAAACATACCAACCATTAAGAATAATGTCTTTTGTGGAGCATGTTAGTAGGTAACATCCTTTATTATTCTCTGGAACCACAGATACTGTGATATTAAAAGATGTATTAATGCTCTTAAAATGTTATTTAATGTCATGGGGTGTTTGGAACATCAAACTTTAAAACTAACCATTTATTATTTTTAAGGTGAAGTCGACCAACGATCTTCTTAGGTTGAGTAAATGAGTTATGATATGATCTTGATAGTCTGGAATGGGATGAATTTAATAGCATTTTTCTAGAAAAATTTTTCGATAAAATTTTTCAACATGGAATGGAGAAAATATTTGTGGAACTGAAGAAAAATTATGACGATTTTGTTCCATCATATAAATATAATTTGAAAAGGAATACAAGGAGCATACTAGATTTTACCCAAGATTTTTATAGTAAAATTAATTCATTTTAATCTAGTTTTAAATTTTTTTTACAAATATGTCTAGTTTGTGTTTTCACGTAAATATTTTTTCGAGAGACTAGTCCTCACCCATTTTGTATCATGTAATGTACTAAAAATATTCTTACCAACTACATTATAGTGATTCCCTTATGCTCAATTGCATTCCCTATTCAATATGAACCACTAATTACACAAAAACAATTTGAATAATAGAAATAATCAAGATTTCCATTTATTTTTAATGATAACTACCATTTAACCATTAAAAAGTAAGAAGAACCTATAAAACATGATTCTCACCACCAAAAAAATTAATATCACACATTTAAAATCCATATAATGAACACTAAATTCATAAAACATTTTAAATAATTTATGCACTTTCCACATTATTGGAAATCACCTAAAATTATTGGAATCCTCAAATATACCAATTAGAGTCCCTATAATGGAAATATCACACCACATCCTTTAATAATAAACAATTAGAATCAATATTGTTCAAAACTAATTCAAATCCATCAATTTATAAATATAACCCAGGTGATGAAGTAGAAGATAACTATAATGGTGATAATAAGAGAAAGAGGGAGGCATAAAATGTTAATTCTTGAAGATTCCTCCCAAACCCACCATGTTTGAGAGCTTATGGGATTTTAATAATATAGGGGGAGGTTTATATGGCTGGGGAGTGAAAATGGTGGTGAAAGGGGTAATTTTTTTTGAATATAAGAGAGTGTAGTTTTGGAAATTCCTCGTTTTTAATGTTTTGGAATGTTTTGTGATTTGGACACATGATCATCTATACCATGCACCAACTGGATGGATCATATATCTAAGAGGAAAATTGGTATCATGTTTGGATTGGTTAGGGTGAATACACACATGCCTAGACATGTTCCTTATATTTCTCCATTATCCTAGGTGTGTTGTTATCCCTCATTCCCATGCATTATGTCATGGGACCTGGACAACACCATTATCCACAACTCACTATTTCCATTGGTATAACACACAGTTTCTACTATCAATGATCCAACCATGATCCACCACATATATATACCAACAACACCATTTTTCCATAAAAATTTAGGAAAATCCATGCAAAAATTGTAAGACCATAAATGAAGAGGAAAACATCTCAAAATGAAACAACAACTATACAATCCATATTGAATAATGAATATAGATTATCACAGTTTCCCAAGTCAATAAAATAA
The DNA here is from genome assembly GCA_963277665.1 of Viscum album. Taxonomy (NCBI): domain Eukaryota; kingdom Viridiplantae; phylum Streptophyta; class Magnoliopsida; order Santalales; family Viscaceae; genus Viscum; species Viscum album. The sequence goes on along the minus strand of OY728146.1, from coordinate 548,092,899 downwards.
AATCCAATGTAAAACCAAATATATATAAGTGAAATGAAATTTATGAAATAAGAACATCCCTGAAAAATAATATGGATATTCAATGGAAATTTAATTTACAAATAACATATGAAAGTGAATAATTAATGTAAAAGATAATGAATCAAGAAACTGAATTTTAAAAAATTATTTGTTATAAATTCAAAATAAACCATCCCTAAAAAGAATTAAGACGTTATTGATATAATATATCCTTATGTGGGTCTAATTAAAATAATTTTTTGTTTTAATTGGTGAATAGTAATACCATAAAAACACTATTAAATATATTCATAAAGAAAATATAGGCACACGATGTTCTGGGTAGTGGCACATGATATTCCAAAATGTGTTCCCCAATAGAGTTCCTCGCATAAGAGTATAACGGCTAATAATAAGAGTAAAAATGTTTTGAAATACCATATATCAAACATCAATATCCCTTTTTTTGGGAATGTACGTTTTGATAGGGTAGAGAACCCAGGTTGGACGAAATGTGTGCCAATTATACACTCCCAAAAACCCTCCCAAAAACATCTATAATTGTCCATATTCTCCCAAAACATCCCTGAAAAACCTGAAAATTTATTCCAAAATAATAGTATATGTTACCTAAAATTGATCTCGATATATCCCTACAAATGGTCACGATCATACAATCTACCATCCATAGAACAGTTCACCCTCGAGATGTACTCCTAAGAATCTATATGATTTATTTAAAAAATGTTTGGGACACAAAGTCAGCACATCATATTCTCTGTCGCATGTTTCCCATTATATATGAATATGCTTCCACAATACAAAAAATATTTACATGTTCATTCCCTTCAACACATTCTCACTTCGATCCACAACACTTATCATATTCACCATAAAGGACATATCAATATCAAGCACAACAACATCCACATAGATCACATGATAAGTGACGAGATGATACTAGTAATGTTTTTAAAAGTTAATACATTTTTAATAGAACTAAACATTGGGGGATATCCTATCAATATACCAATGGCCCGATACTCTCCACAATCCAAATAGGTATGAGAAACCAAGTGACCAACATGCCATGCCTCTGAATTATACAGTGACCTAATTAGGTGAAAGCTGAAAGAAAAAAACCCCTTGATTTTTGAAAAAAAGAAATATTTTAATTACATTTTAATGGTATTAAAGGTTTATTTTTGGTCTTATGGGCCTGAGTTAGTGGATTTTAATTTTAAACATCCACTATTATCATTTGTGCACTTCATGCCTAATGTACACCAATTTAGGCCCAATGATTCATCTAATTTAAAAGATTATAATTATCCACATTTTAATTTTATTTTTTTGTAAATTTATCTACACATAAATATGAATATTTTTCATTCAGGGATCAATGGAGGATTCCTAAACGATGATGGAGATATTTGGAAACGAACAGAATGAATTCTGGAAAAGGTAGATTGGACACCAACCCAATGATGAGAATGTGGGTCCCACCAAAAAAGCCGAATGAGGCCCACATTTAATGGTATTTTAGAATCAATACATAGGAACAAATAATTCTTCAAAATTTTGTGCTAATTCGGCCTCTATTGTAGTTATTTTGGCAGCCCAAGTTGAAGGTAAAATTCTGGGCCAGATTCTACAGCCCAGAAAAAAATTCAACCATTTTACATATATCTCGTTACACATAATCTATTTTGGGATGACACTTGACATAAGGTTAAGGGACATCTGGAGGACCATTTTATTATTATATTCCCTACTCCAATTCAGCCATCTAAAAGGTCTTTGAGGAACATCTATTTAGTGGTTGCAAGCTGGATGCCACCTCAGGTCAAGAGTGGAAAAGTCCAAATTCCACAATCATTCCACCACCCTAGGCCTACCATAATAAATTGGGATTCTTTCTACTATTGGAAGTTTGAACCAAGGATCCAAAAATGCCTATTTAAGTCAGTGGTGATGGAGGATTATTTCATCTTTTATGTTTTGTTTCATTGTAGTTTTTTTCTGTCTCTTTGTGTTTATAATCACATTTCTTTCACATTTAAGTTGTATAATTCACATAGTTTCTTAATAAAAGTTCTTCCATTACTCTTATCATTTTAATCTATATATCTCGATGATAAATTGTTTTCAATGTGTTAATTTATTCACACCATACAATTTGATATTTATCACACAACGTGGGTGTGATCAATTTTTTGTTGTTGTTTTGACTTCTTCAATGCCACCCTCATAAGTCTACTTCCCACTTCCTTGAATGACTTGTCATCAATGGAGGGATAGCTCTTTTATGGGTTTATCCAAGGGAGTATCAAGGGTCTAGATTGGATTTTACATTCCACTCCATTAATTACCAATCACTTATTTTAAATTATATTTTTATTTAATATTTTAAAACCTCTTCATCCTTATTGAATTTAAGGTCACACATTTCAAGTGCTAATATGAACCATTACTTTGGAGTGCTCAAAACATTAATCCTTAAAGTCTATATGTAATTAGAATTAGGTTCCGTAGGATTAAAATCAGTAAGTTATGAAGTTGTTGGATCTCCTTAAATGAATCCGTCTCAAATATATGAAATCGAAATCATTAAAATAAGAATTCATTCAATCCACCTCGAGTGATAACCAGTGATCAACTCATTACCGAAATTAGAAATAACATAAAATGTTATATATCTTTTAAACCCATCTAAAATCAACCCATTTTGGACACTTCATAGCCAAAAATAGTCCATATAAGGAGCATGTCTATAGGTTACTTCTTAGGTCTCTGAGGATTCGACAACCCAAACTAGAATACAATGAATGTTCTACCTTATTGTCTTTGGTAAATTTGAGCGTGAATCAAATTTTGGTGGAATTTCATGGGACCCTAGTAATTCATCTATACTCCCATTCTATTCTCCCCCATTTCTCCTTTTCTCATCAAAATTCTCTTATCTTGTCCCTTTCTCAATTTTTTTCTTTTGGTGCATGTCTGCCAACAACCACGATCAATCAAACCGTCTAGTTTTGGTGGATTGTACTGTCGTTGGGTGTTCAAGTACACGAATAGAAGTTTTTCCATTATATACTAATCTTCCTAACAATTATGAGTCAAAAAATGAGCCCATTTCAATGGAATATCTTTAAAGAAACCAACTCATAAAATTGGGTGAGAACACAAATGGAAACCCAATGAGGCAGCCCCAAAATTGGGGAATGTAGTTGATCAAACCAATAATGACTACCTCACACCTACCTGGACCAATTCCCCCTCATTCATTAGACACAATTCCCTAGTAGATGACAACTACAACTTTAACCCCCATTTCCTTAACCACCATCCCACATTCCATGCAATAGGGTCACATATGCCCTACCATCAAATTATGATGTTCAATGACATTGTAGAAACCATGTGTTCCCCACATCAACTAGAATCATCTATTATATGGATATTTTCTTTTTCTTTAAAGGATCACACAAAAAATTGGATAAACAATTTCAGACAATCATCCATAAACTCTTGGGACCAACTACAATGAGAATAATATAAAAAATACATACCCCACCACAAACCAATTTCACTTAAAAAGATTATCCAAATATATTTTGAAAAAGGAGAGTCATTCTATGAAACATGGGAGAGGTTCAAAGACACTATAAATATAGTTCAATACCATGTCATTATATTATTTAAAAAGTGGGAATTTTCTATAAAGGGTTGGGTCCGAGGAGCAAACAATTCATTGATGTAACACCTCGTCCCCTCTAGACAAGAGCCGGTGCATTATTTGTGATATTGGCATGGTCAGAAGGAATGAGAATCCAAAAGGAATGATCATTTTAGTATTCTTGAAGAATCTAGATACAATTATTTAACAAAAATTACATTGGATAAGTTTATAAGATACAATACATATTGAAAAAAAACTAATACTACATCCAAACACAATCAATAAATGACCTCCTCTTCATAACCTGTTGAGGGTAAATAATGAAAGGGGTTAGCTCAAATGCTCAGTAAGTGTTAAAAATAGTGGAAGCATGAGTATAATAACAAGTGAAACATAATCAAGCTGACATATTAAAAATGTATTAGTGGATTAATGAACACCTAATGCCATTAATAAACTGGGAATGAAATTTCATCCATAGATGTTGTCATAGTGAAAACCTCATGGATAGTAATAATAACTGATAATGAATAAATAGAGTGATTGTTATTTGAATATTATATATCTGGAACATGAACCATAATACATTAAAAACAGTTTAGTTCTATGGGTAGAATCCTGTCTGATTTTTGGAAAACAAATCGAAGGGTTTGTTACGAAACTATTTTGTCTAATAAGACCTACCGATGCATCGAGGGGATGTAGTGGGCCCCACACACATGTACATCCAAAAATTATTTTTAAATATATTCAATACAAGAGCAATATGTATTTTCATTATCTGTATAGAATAGAGGATATTGATTCATCTACATTTCCATAATCAAAACAACATTCAAAATAAATACTGTATATAAAATGGAACAAGGCTCAGACAAAAATAATATCCCTAATATGAGAATATGGATATTTAAATGGTATATACTTTAATTTTAATTGTTATATCAGATGGGAAGTAGGTGCACTACATAAGAAATAGTAGGTGAACAATTACAAAGCAAGTCACAACAATGTGAAAATATAGACAAAGCTCGTTACCGTGTCTTATTCAATAGAGTTATATGAAAAATAGTTAATAACCAAAAAAATAATCACAGAATACAATTAATATAAATAGAACCATGATATCATATGTCAAATGGAATTACACCTATACCACATATATGAAATAAGAGGTGAACAATGGAGATCCCACAAAATTTAATGTATGATGAGAAAAATCTCTAACAAATATTTTGGCACCGTAAAGACTGTTATTGTAAGGTACAAATGATAGGTAAAGGGGTATCCTATTATTTATATGTCAAAAGGACCGTATGCAGAAGATGATAAAACATATCCTATCATTATAAATTAAGAAAAATCACACAATATAGGGTAGATTCTTAAATAACATTGTGAGAGTGGATCCCTTAACAAAAATATATCATTAGAGTGAGGGAAAATAAATGACATAATTATGTGTGACAAATATAAACCCACATAATAAATGTGGATATATAGAATAGAAAAATCTTAGGTCATTCACATATATTCTTGGAATAATGTAACCAGTGAAACAAATGTTTAACTCAAAGAATGAAAACTGAGTTAAGCAATCCCTTACCTTATGCATGAAGGAGTTATTGAATTGTTATTAAAAACCTGAATAAACAAATTAGGATTATTAATTCATATGTCCAGAACCTATTTTATATGTAAATGATTTATTATAATCCTTTTTAGTTCATTCTAGTCCTTTTTGATTGGTTATAAGGTTCAATTTCATTGTTCGGGCTCTTTTGTTTACTTGGTTTTAAATGATTGGTTCACTTATATTCAACTTCAGATAAATATAAAATATGGATGTGGTTGTCCAGAAATGATGTTATACACTATTAGTGAACATCAAGGAGATTACATGGTTTTAAATTTAATTCCAGTTACATAGATTGATGTTGAATCTTTATATATATATATATGCTTAGTGATAACCGTTTTGGCTAATCAGTGTGTTTTATTACGATGAACATTTTTTCCTTTATAACATAATACCATTTGTAAAAATGTATTACAGAAAAAAAGTGAGAGTGAGGATCCCTTACAAAAAATGTTTCATTTTATTGAGGGAAAATAAATGAAATAATTAAGTGTGACAAAAATAAACCCACAAAATAATAGTGGATATACATAATAAAACAATCATAGGTTATTCAGACATATTCTTGGAACAATGTAACCAATGAAACAAATGTTTTACTCAAAGAATGAAAATTGAGTTAAGCAATCCGTTACCTTATACATGAAGGTGTTTCTAACATGTTATTAAAGACATAAATAAACAGATTAGTATTATTAATTCATAATTCTATAACCTCTTTTATATGTAAATGATTTATTATAACACTTTTTAGTTCTTTCTAGGCCTTTTTGATTGTTTATAAGGTTCAATTTCATTGTTCAGGCTCGTTTGTTTACATGGTTTTAAATGATTGGTTCACTTATATTCATGTTCAAATAAATATATAATATGGATTTAGTTTTCCAGAAATGAAGTTATTCACTATTAGTGAACATCCTGGAGATTATGTGGTTTTATGTTTAATTCGGTTTACTTAGATTAAAGTTGAATCTTTATATATATAACCATATTGATAACCATTTTGGTTAATCGGTGGGTTTGATTACGATAAACTTGTTTTGATTTATAACATAACACCATTTGAACAAAATTATTACAGAACAAGAAATAGGATATATTACATAATAATTTGGTTCAACCATAACACAAATGTTTTCCTAACCATAATTATCGATTATAATAGAAATCGATGAACTGTTGTATGTGAATGTGCTAAATTAGTAGATCTCCAACGATGCTTTCATTTTATTCAAATAAAAGGTTGGAAAGAGGAGAAGATAATTGAATATATACTGTTAGGAAGAAAAAATTCCAGTACATGTATTTATCTTCATTTATCATACTATTTTGGTGATGTTTGGTGGGAAATGAAACAAAAATAAAAGAACATAAAAGAAAAAATGGGATTTGAATGTGAAATTTACCTCTTGAAACTTCCTCCTTTGAGAACCTCTTAAGGGGAGAGGTTTTGGACATTCTGTTAGAAAAAATATTTTTGGATGTGGGAGAAGAGGTTGGAAATGTATTTGGATAGAATTTTGAGAAGGCACAAGGCTTGAGAGGAGTGAACAGAAGTGGGTGAGGGGAGGTTTTTATAGTGGAGGAGAGCGGGTATTTCTTAATATAAAACTGAATAATTTATTATTTACACCCAAGACAACCAATAGTGAGTATTCCACATCCAAGAATAATAATATATATATGTGACTTCGAACCGATTGCACTTAAATCATCATATCATCATCAATTACACAATTAATCCATTATTTAGCATTTATTGTGAATTATTGGATTTTACTATTCATAAAAAATTTGAGTATTTCAGAAAAATCCAAAAAAATCATCATAAGAATTTTTCGACATGTAGAATCCAAAAATGAAGTCCATTTTCCAAAAATAATTTTCTAAATATGATTAATTAAATCTTTAATCAAATAATTATTTAAATGAAGTATATAAACACTTAGAATATTCATCTTCTTCTTTAGGGTGTCTAAATTCATTTATATGTTCAAGGGTATGGATACCATTCATAAGAGACATATTTCTATTCATAAGGGAAAGTTACTTTTCATAAAGGTAGGTTAGTATTCATAAGGTTATGTTAATATTCACTAAAAATTATCTTAATTCTATTAGACTCTAAATATCACCCTGAACAAAACCATGTATTTCAGATTTTCCAAATTCACATCATAGTGGTGGTAAATATCAGTTCAGTTTCTATGTTATGGCTACCTCTTAAAGGTAACCATGGTTTGTTCTATTAGGGATTAGTGATTAATGAAATATAGGATACCTAATGAATATAGTGTTTTTAATAGAAAGATACCATAAAATTTCTGGGGTTCTACAATTGACATTAAGTGTAATGGAACATTTAAAAACAATTCCCTAAATGATGCTTATGAGAATCTAGAAAGCCTTTCTGAACAAAACCAATAATGGGGTACTTCACCATATTCTAAAAATCCACAAAGAACTACTTGAATTCATACACATAGAGAAGAGGAATGCCTTAGGACTAAACACACTAAACTCTCTAGGAAGGTTGAAGAGATAGTCCTTGGGAAAAAGAATGAAATACAAACATTATACCATATTTGAACAATTTGTGACAAACATGACCATATGATAGACAACTACCCATCCATTCCATCCATCAAGGATGTCCTTTTAAAAGGACTCCAAGTGGATGTAAATTCTTTGAAATTTAAAAATCCCCAATACCAATACAACTTCAACCAAAGGTATAATGACCACCCAGGATTCCACTGGAATGATAACCAACAACCTAGAAAACCACATGGATAATATCCTTACCCCAATCAGAACTACAAAACTCATAACTAGACAAAACCTAACATATCCAATACCATCATCCACCTGTCCATTTTCAACAATCCATACCACCTCTATAATATCCCACTCGGATAAAACAATTTCTCAACAACCAACCGAAACTATTCCACAAATCCTACTAGAAATACGGTGAAAACAAATGGAATGAATGAACTCAAAAGTCTCTTCCCCAAAACAATAACATGAAACCATCAAAACTAGAAAGGCACCCATGCCTACATAAACGATACCATCCTAAAATTTAATGGGGGAGTCATGTTGCACTCAAACAACTCATGAACAACTAAAGGGTGTGACTATTTTAAGAAGTTGGAAATCAATTGAGAAACCTAAAAAACTAATTCATAACCCATATGAAGATTCAATTTTTGATGAATATTCAAATGAACCAAATGATCAAACAGAAAAACATGATAATATTTTCAATGAAACTACTCTTCAACAAAGAACCCCACTACCTACATCATTTCCACAATGCATGAGGGGGAAATCCAATCCTAAATTGAGTGAAACATAGAGATAAATCATCTCACAAGTGAATTAAAACATTCCCCTCTCAATAAAATCCAAACCATTCCTGAAAACCCAATGCACCTTAATGTCATGTCCACTTTTAAACAAAAATTTTCACATAAAAACTTAGTCATTTTGGGTGCAAATGTGAGTACCACCATTCGAGGGACAATTCCTCTAAAGTTGAAAGACCCAGGTTTCCCTTATATAATTATTGAACTAGGAGAGGTAAATGTTTTCAAGGTCTTGTTGGACCTAGGTGATAGTGAATATCTCATCTCTTATGCTGTGTACATTATGTTAGTCAAAGAAGAGCTCCAACCCACATCTGTCACACTTCAACATGCTGATCATAGAATTTGGGTTCCAAAGGGAATTTTAAAGGACATTCTTGTAAAGGTGGGAAACATCATCTACCCTGCTGAATTTATTTTCCTTGACAACCATTCAAACATAGGAAATAAGGAACAAACCCCAATCATCTGTGGTCGTCCGTTCATTACAACAATAATATATGTTATCTGAGATCGAAATGGGAACATGACCATAAACTTAGTAAACATGAGTCTATACTTGAACATCTACAATGAAAGCTCACAAATAGGGTATTATGAGGACATTCAGGATGTAAACATGATAGTAATTATTGATAATGAATCCATATAACATCAAGGAATATTTGATGGATTTATAAGTCAGGATGATATTTATTTCCATTGTTCATTTAAATGAAGTTTATCTCCATAGATCGAATCATTTTCAAATTGATTTTATGTTGAAGTATTAGGTTAAAAATCCAGTGAAACCTTTCATGAGACCACTTTCATAGAGACCACTCCAAAGTCCTTCCCTAAATCTAATAAATCCAATATTTTAGTAGAAACTTCTACATGTGGGGAATCCATCCTATCTAAAACTCTAGGAAATAAAATTGTTCTTGATCTAATGCCCCAATCTTCTGTTGAAATTTTGAACCAACCAGATATTGAATTGAAGGAACTTCCTGCTGCACTCAAGCATGATTTCTTAGGGGACAATTAAAAAAATCATATTGTCATTTCATATTATCTTGAATCAAATCATGAGAGGATGCATCTAGATATCCATAGGAAACATAATAAATCCATTGGTTGGACCCTGTCAGATATTACTGGGATTATCCCACATATCAGGACTCATAGGATTATTACAGAATCTGATTCAAAGCCATATCTTCAGCCTCAATAGCGAATCTATCCTGATCTCATGGAATTTTTGAGAAAAGAACTTCTGAAATTGTTAAAATCGGGTATCATATATCCCATAACCGAGAGTGAGTGGGTCAGCCAAATCCAAGTGGCTCCCAAGATGGAAGGAATCACAGTGATAACCAATAAGGATGGAGAGATTCTTCCATCCAGGGTGAGTAGTGGATGGACTGTCAGCATTGACTATATGAAGCTAAACTCATTTACCAAGAATGACTATTTCGCGTTACCATTTATTGACCAATTCCTTGAGAGAGTTGTAGGTCATCTCTTATATTGTTCCTTATATGGGTACTCGGGGTACAATCATATTGAGGTATCCCTAAAGGATCAAGGGAAAACTACATTCACATTTCCATCCGGCACCTTTGCCTTCAAATTCATGCCATTCGTGTTATGCAATGCCCCTGGATCCTTCCAGCAGTGCATGATGGGAATCTTCTCAGACATGGAAGGGGATTTTCTATAGGTTTTCATGGATGACTTCTCTATGGTTGGGTATACATTTAAGGGATGTATGCAGAATGAAGAGAGAGTCTTTTCAAGATGTGATAAAATGAATGTTGTCCTAAACTAGGAAAAATGACTTTTCATGGTTAAAGGGCGACTAGTTCTAGGCTATATGGTCTCAGGTAGGGGGATTGAAGTTGATAAATCAAAGGATGAAATCATTTTTCACTATCCATCACACAAAACTGTCAATGAGATGAGGTATTTCTTAGGACATGCTGGTTTCTATAGAATATTCATCAACGTCTTTAGTTCATTCTCCTGTCCCTTTAGTTCTCTCTTAATAAAGGATGCACCATTTGTTTCGATAGAAAGTTGTGAGGGTTCATTATCAACCCTCAAATACTCTCTCACTTGTCCTCCCATTATGAAATATCAAAATTGTAACCTTCCATTAAATCTTATGTATGATGCCAGTTACTTTGTTGTAGGAGCTGTGTTAGGACAACGTTATGTTAAACTCATTATGTCATTTCTTATGCCGGAAAATCTATAAATGATGCCCAAATCAACTAAACCACTAAAGAAAAGGAGTTACTTGATTTGTTTTTTCCTTAGAATAGTTTAGGTCCTGCATTTTAGGATCCCCCATCACTGTGTTCACTGGCCATTATATACTAAAATACCTCTTCCAAAAACAAGATGATAAGGCTAGACTAATTAGGTGGGTCCTTGTCTTAGAATAATTTGACCTCACAATCAAGGATAAAAAGGGTGTTGAAAATTTTTTAGATGATCACCACTCTATGGTGGAATTCAATGAAAAAAAATCTCCTTTCTGTGTTAGATTCATTGCTGGATGAACAGCCGTACTATGTGACTGACTGCCCTTGGTATGCCGATATAACCAATTTCTTAGTTACAGGAGTCATTCAAAAATTCCTAGGGACTCAAGCTCAAAGGAAATTATTTTATGATGTTAGGAACTATGTGTTGGATGATACATTCATCAATTAGTTATTCCCTTAACATGTCATTAGGAGGTGTTTCCCTGAATTTGAACAAGATTCCCTCCATAAATTCTGTCATAGTGAGGCATGGTTAGGTCACTTTTCCTCTATGAAAAATTCTGATAAGATTCTTCAATGTAGTCTCTTCTGGCCCACCCTCTAAAGGGACTCTTATACATTTTTTCAAATCTTCCCTAGGTGTCAACTAGTAGGGTCCGTCACAAAAAGGAATCAAATTCTACTCACTCCCATCACAGTGGTTTAAATATTTGACTGTTGGGAAAATTGATTTCATGGGTCCCTTCCCAAAATCTATGGGATATCTTTACATTATCCTAGCTATTGATTATGTCTCAAAATGGGTAAAGAGAATTCCCAAAAACTCCAATGATAATAAATCTATGATTAGAATCCAAAAAGAAAATATTTTCCCCAGATTTTGAATTACTAGGGCTATCATTAGTTATCATGGAACTCATTTTTGCAATAAAAAATTCTCATCACTCATGGATATTTATAGAATTTATCAAAAAGTGTTCATTGCGTACTATCAATAGACCAATGGTCAAGCTGAGTTAGCCAACCATGAAATTAAATTAATTCTTTAGAAAACTATTAAACCATCTTGGAAATATTGGTCAAGCTAACACTTAGATGCTCTTTGGGCCTATCAAACCGCATATAAAACCATTTTATGAATGTTTCCATATAGGTTGGTTTATGGTAAAACAAACCATATACCAGTAGTGATTGAACATAAGGATTTTTGGGAAATTAAGAAAATTAATTATGACCTCTCATTGGTCGCAACAAAAAATAAATTAGTTCTCAATGAACTTGAGGATCTAAGGATGGAGGCTTATGAAAATTCAAGGATCAATAAAGCTACATTACAAGCCTACCAATCTCAAAATCATAAAACCCAACACATTATGCCAAATAAACCTATTATTTTTTATAGTTCTAAACATAATTTACACTTAGGAATGTTGAGGTCTAGATGGACAGGTCAATACATAGTGCATAAGGTGTACCCACATTGGGCTGCAGAAATTCATGATACCACCAATGGTAAAACTTTTAATGTTCATGGTCATAGAGTCAAACCATTCATAGAACCATTCCAAAAACAAAAATTTGATGTAGAATTGTGTTAACCTACCTTAGATAAAGAACATAATTAATAAATTAGTGGTCCATGTTGATCCAACAATGTTGAAAAAAGTGTTTCATGGGAGGCCACCCATAGATTTCAAGATTCAAATCATTATGTTGTTTTAAACAGATTTATATTTTAAATAGTATTAATGAATCATTTTGACATTTAAGAAAAATTAGATTGTTGACCTTTACATATATTATGATTATTGATGTTTATGAATGGGGAGAGCCATATTCATCAGTGTCATGTGGTGTGATCCTTGAGTAATACATTACCTATAAATTTAAAAAGAAGACAATGTATCATTAGTTTATTTTATTTTATTTTTATGTGTGTTTAGGTAAAAATAAAAATAAAAAAATATTAATAAATATATAAAAACGACACATCATAGGTAGTGGGTCAAACGCCGTCACAACCGGTGAAGCCACTGGGAATTGATCTTAGGAACGATGGGAGACATGGATGCGTGCTTACCACTAACCTACAGTTTTTTGTGAATACTAATTCTATAATTTATATATATATAATTATTTTTAATTTTATTTTTTAAAAAATAAATAAATATATATATATAGTTTAATTTTTTTTGTTTTTTCCCATTAGGTAATTCTCGAAGTGACACCGAGATAAATGGCGTAAAAGGGAGCATCAAGAATTTCAGCCTCAACCACTAGGTGTATTCATTCCATGATCATTGTTTTCCATTTCCATTTTGAACTCTCATTCTCTTCCTCTATGTAACACCCGATACTTTTATGAGAAATATTTTGTTATTTTGTTATATAAATCATCAAAGGAATCTTTCACTACACACAACACTAGCTTGGCTTTCTTTACACGCAACCGTGGCCTTCCTCGATAGCTTTCATCACAGGCAATATCGAGTTTCACTAAACAATGGTATGCTATTAAAATATTATTAAAACTAGACATTATGAATAGTATTAACTGAATTTTGAAATTTATAATATTTTAATTCAACTGATACATTTTCTAGAATGAGGTATAGAAACAAAATTAGTTTTTTGGATAAAAGAAGTATTTTTCAAAAAATACAGTTTTACCACCTTTTGATAGCGCACCCACATTAAATATAGTTTTTGACATGTTTTTAAGTTCAATTTGACAAAATAAAATTCTTCTTTTGAATCAGGGTATAAAAATTTACTTTGGATAAATTTTTTATATTTTTCTGAAAACTTTCATATTTTGATGAATAGTAAAAATACGCTAATTTTTAATTAAAATCAACTTCTTTTCACTGAGATAATTTATATGGATAAATAATAACATTTAATGGGTTTAAAGTATAAATATAATATATTTTTACCATTTAATATAATGTATGCCATTAGCATTAATTTGGCATTGAATTCATAGGTAAAAACATTTCAATCATTGGCAATGTTTTAACTTCTAAAACCTGTTTTCTTAACAATGGGATTTATATTAAATTAAATACTGCAACTTATATGTTTTTAATTTTGAAAAATGGATTCCACATTCAGAATAATTGGGTCCAAATTATGTTAATAGGCTACTTTTTATTTTTGGGCATTATGAATAGAAACTACGATAAATTTTATTTACCATAGTTAAAGGTAAATCAGGTAATTAAGGGTAAATATAAGATTATAAAATTACCCTAACACCTGCCAAAATCCTATTGGATGACTAAAAGTCGACCCATATCACCTAAGGGTCGGATTATATTCATTTAATGGACTTTTTTCCATGAATATAATTTAATTATTTTTAAAACCAATGAATGTGACAACATGTCACTTTATTAAATATTATAAGTATAAAAATTTTAATTTGGTGATAAACTTAATGAAACATCAAACATGAATAGTCTCAAGAAATATAATACAATTATATACATAATAAGAATTTATTTATTATTTTTATGGATTAAATAATTATCATTAATTATGACACAATAGTGATGTCGAAATTATTTTCTTAATTAAAATATCAAATAAATGGTTTTAAAAATATTAAAATAAATATTATATGAACTATTTAATGTGCTCCACTAATTTTATACATACATATGAAATTTTATGAATCTATTAAAACTTTTTGTATGAACATATATTCTGTATATATTTTATTTAAATTCAAATAAATGAATAGTGTCAAAATTGACACTATTTTTATTTTATAAAAATAACATATTATAAAATTGTTTACAAATCACAAAAATATTTATAAATTATAAAATAAAATTTATATGGTCTAAAATGTCATAAAGTGTCCATTTATTTAAAATTCACAACAAATATGTAATTATTTATAATAATTTAAAATTTAGAATATTATTAACACAAATAAAATTAAATTGATAAATAAGGATAAATAAAGTTGATAATGTTTAAAATAAATTCCTAACATGTTTAAATTATATTTTTTAATGATATTACAACCCTATATCATCTAATCATCGGATATGAGTTATTTTGGAAGTTTTTATGTGGGGTTGGGATTTCATATAAACTAATATTTCTTATAATTCCAAAGGTTCCCTCTCCTCCCTTATAAAATGGCACCTCCTCCCTCTCCTCCTCACACCAATTTCAGCCTTCCAGATCTGCCAATACCTGACCATTTCACTTCTCCACTTCCCTAGAAACATCCTAGAGGTCCTGGTCTTCTTCAAAGGCCAATTGTAGTGCCCTAAGAGGAGGTCTCAAAGAGGCGCTTCAAAGAAGAGGTAATGCCCGTTACCGATTCTTTCATCTTTATTTCTTCTTTTACTTATTCTTATTTAGTTGTTTCATTATGAATCAATAACATAAGTATCACTCATATACTAATATGTTATTATAATTATGAAACAACCTTATTTCATCATCTATCCATCCTACGGAAAACGAAATCACTGCTCGTGTGTACGTACGGAATATCGTCTCCACGCAGTGGTGTAATCAATTTTCCACAACCAACATACATGGATGGGTATATTGGTGTAAATAATACCTATATATTATTATTTTAAATTGATATTGAATTTGAAATAGTATACATACACTCCATTAAAATTCCATGATCATGGGAACAATATCATCGCTCGTGCATACGTTCAGAATACCGTCTCCACGATATGATGCAACTCGTTCTACATGATATTCATTTAATAATGATTATATAAATGAATTTAATGAATTAATATGATATATATTACACTAATACCATTATGGAAATGAGGTATCTATAACCTAAAGAGAAGAATAATAATTTATTCGACAAAACACGCATAAGAACAAAAAGTAATAAACACCCGAATAACAAGTATTAATGAAATATTACTAATTAGAAGATAATTATATGAACATATATGATATCATTACAATACATATGGTTATGTAATAAGTCAATAACAGTATTTAAATCATTATATAGGAGGTTAGGACACTTACAAACAAATCAGACCTAAGGTAAGGGAAATATCACAATCTCTTCTTATCAGAGATTGTTTATACTTTGGTATTTACTGGGGTTTATTTTATCATCCACATCCATGTTTCCTCAATAAGTAATATTTATATACTTCTAAAATAGTTTATATACAGTTTTACCCTTCAGTGAGTTTTTAGTAGAAGATAGGAAAGGAATCTTTTGTCTTTTTTTGTATGAGGAACTTTTTGACTTTTTCAACAAAAGTACGAGAAGAATGCTTTCTTTTAACTTATACAGCATGAATGGATTTTTAAAACATTATTTCCAAGAAGCTTCCCTTAAAGTTTTCATGTTTATTTTTAATCAAATTCGTATAGTTAGAATTGTTTTACAAGTTAAGAACGGAAAAGTGTTTTTGAATTTGAAAAGATATTTTCTTCAAGAATGTAGTTCAAGTAGTTTCCCAAAATTATTTTCCATCTATGATAGTATAGGGTTCTGTTTCTATCCCTATTATTACATTGATTTGATTATTTTGTGATGGAATTATTTTTATGGATCCCATTATCCTATATGAATTGTTTTATGATGTCATGATGTTTAAGATTTCCATTTTTATTACATGGATTATGCTATGATGTATGGTTTTTGATTTTGTGGCACACATAAGAATGGTAACATTATGAGATGGGTGGGACCTATATCTCCCTCTAATGAATTGGGTAATGATTTTATATCTCATGAGATAGACATGGCTGGAAAGGCAGGTTAAACCAGTTCAGTGAAACAGGACTGAAACAAGGAGTGAACTCGGTTCAAAAATGGACTTTGTCCACTAATATAATCTTGGCAATGAGTCTTGAATAATAAGAAATGATTCTCTATGATTATGTTTTTATGAAAAAATGTTTCATGTTTTATGTTATGATTATTGGGATTACATTTCACTACCATGATTTATCCCATGTTATGAAATTATGATCTCTTTTGCAGGATATGATTTTCAAAATGATATGTTCTTATGAATTTGATGTAATTTATATTTCTTTTGTTTACCCTTAATGAGCATTTGAGCTCACCTTTTTGTATATTTTCTTGTCACGGGTCATGAAGAATGGTATTAAGTACGATATGCCAAAAAGGGACTATAGATATGATGAAATAAATGGGAGGTAGTGTAGATTCTTTATGAACCAGTTGTTTATGTTTCACAGTTTCTAAAGACACTATACCTATATGGTACTTTAATGGTTTTGTTATATGTTGTAATAATTATGCTCCAATTTTGATGTACTAACCATGTATGAAAAGTATGGGTCTCTATATGGTACTTTCATAGAAAAAATATGTCACAAACTAAAAACTCTAGGTATTTTTATTATTTTTAGATTTACATGTTTTTCGACTCTATGATATTTTTATGTGTTGTTGAAATTGTGTAAACTTTTATTCCCTTCCCTCATCTAGAATACGTCCAAGTATATTTATTTCACCAATTTTATTGCAGAATGCAGAATTTATGAGATTATTATTATAGAGGGAATAATAAAAACACAACTTAATACTTTTAATAACCCATTCTTACATGGTACACTTCTTTGTAAATAATTTAATAGCTTGCAATGCACGCAACATCAAGTTTGAGTGCACCATGATCTTTTAAACATACCATTTAAAATGTTTTTATGTAAATTAATAAATAAATTATGTAATTGATAAATATTATTTTAAAAAATAATATTCTATTTTTAATTAAGAATATCAAATTTATATTATTGTGAATTTTTTTTATTTTTATAAAAAGTTTCCATTTTTTATGAATAGTTAAAAATACTACAATATTGTTAAAAACCAAATTTTTTATGTAATTGATATTTAACACTTCCTTTAATTGAATTAAAAAAGATATACATGGTTGTAATAAGTATAATGAATTTTTTCTAATTTGAGAAATTTTTTTTTTATATGTAACATTTGAATTTTGATATTCACAGTTAAAGGTAAATAGAGTAGTTAAAGGTAAAAAAAATTATAATAAAAAATATCAACATAAAACATGTAGTAATTTTATTGTATAAGTGTTTATCTACCAAAATTAACCTTAGGTGATCCATATTTTCATTTTTAATCTATTATTGTTAGAATATGACATTAATTATAATTTATATATTGAAATGATAAAATGTCATATTTAAATATTAATAAAAATATCACTATTTTAATATGTGGATAAAAAATTATATGGTCAACTATAAATAGGGTTTATAAAGATAATATAATTATATAAATAATTGGATGTTGGTATAATTTTATGAAATAAATAATTAAATTTAATGGTGACCAAATAATGATGCAGTATTTTAATTTTTAAAGTTAAAATCAATTAAATGAAATTAATTATATTCAAATAAATAAAAATATACAAAAATAGTGAAGTATACAAATTTCATAGATAACATAGAAATGTTAGTGAACTACTGGAAATATTTTTCTCAAGATATCATGTCAGTCTGAAATTTTAAAAATTGTTAATATTAAATTTTATGAAAATTGGCATATATGATACTTTAATGTAAATAATATTTAATTAAAAATTATAAAAATAGAATAAATATAAGTATCATGCAAATAAATAAATAAATTGTTAAATATTTCGTAATAGATCTATTTTGTGTTAGTTTTGAATTTTATTTTAACTATATTAACACAATAATATAAAAAGACAATTAGACATGGAAAGAGATAACATGTTCAACTAAGGGTTTAACCCAACTGGTAAGGATACTTTTGTGACATAATCATGTCTAAAAATAATTTATTTGGAGAGGATGTAGACGCATTATCATCTCACCCTTTAGATAAATCACTTTTACGATATTTTAAACTGAAAATAAAGAGATAACAAATTAATAGTTTTGGAATTTCCAAAAGGGACATTCATCTCTATTATGAAAGGGATCCTCTCCTTCTATTATATCCAAAAATATAAATCAATTTGACTAAGAAAATTATGGACCTCTTCTCATACCAACATATTTCATGCCATCATATAGTCCACAATTTTTTCAAAATGTCATCATACGGAGTCCTTTTGTGAAAATCAAAAGAACACGCACAAAGATGAGGTTATTGTTAAAAAATTGCAATCAATTTATTTTCATCTTATACAACTAATTAATATTTTTTTACAAAAAAAAATTATTAACTACCATATCAAAAATATTCTTAGATGTTATTATGATTATGAAAAAACAATATTCCCCTATTTATCCTTCCTATAAATAACAATATCATAATTTGTGCATAAGTATGACTTACCACCTCCACGTCGTGGTGTAATTTGTTATTCAAAAATAATATATTTGGATTGGTATAATAATAATTATAATTGATATAAATAATTAATATAACATTATAATTATTCTTTATAATTAATATACCATCCAATTTCATATCATTTAACCACTTAGGAAATGATAATGTCACTCATGCGTACGTACGACCTACCTTCTCCATGACACAGTGTGATTACTTATCCATAATAACCCTTAATGATTGGTAATAATGTAATAATATGATTAAATATGATATTTATATACTTAATATCATTTTTTATATGAATAAAACACATCTTATTAATATAAAGAAAGACTTACAAAACAAAACATTAATAGTAAAACGAAGCAGTTATAACTCAATCCAATAGTACTACAGTAATACTATTAACAAAATTATATAAGTGGATCATATATGATATCATAAATATGTATATGGTTTTGGAATAATTTAATAATATTAATTAACAAATATATATGAGGATAACATACCATCGAATAAATGAAAGTACAAAGGTAAGGGTTAATTTCACAACCTCATTATTATCCGATGTTGTTTATATATAAGTATCTATTTGGACATCATTATCATACATGTCCATGATTTATAAAATGAATCTCAAAATTTTATGGACATTTTTTTAAATACATGTTTACCCATGATTTATATTTTATATATTTTTTTGAAAGTAATCATTCCATCATTTTCAAAGTGAGTTATTTTAGGACATGTTCAAAAAAATCAAGGAAATAATGGTTTTTAACATATAAAATGTAAGAGGATATTTATCATCATTATTTCCCCTAACATTCTGAATATTTTTTTAAAATAATAAAATATTATTTTCAAAGGAAATATTCTCTACTATAATTACATGACATGTAAATGATTTAAAGGTAAAAATGGATATTCCCCTCAATGTTTTTTAATGATTTTTTATGATTATTTTAATCAATATCAATATACTTTATTGGATTTTATGCTTAATTGATGTTTATTTATTATGGTATAGTTATCCATGTTTTATTGATGAGATTATAATAAATATATATTTGGACGTTCTATTTTGATACCATTCATGGTTTATGGTTAAATTATTATCATTAAATCTTCTATTTTTAATATAAATGTTTAGGTTATTTTTTCCCATTTCATAAGAGGAATTCATTAGACATAACATGTGACTGGTGGGCCTTATATATCCCCATGATGCATCAATGTGTTTCATGATTAAAACTAGTATATTGGCATGAGTCCATGATGGTATTGTCATTTAAGGTCTTTGTAGGAGTCCTTGACGGTATTGTTATGTTATCAGACATTATGAATTTTCTCATTATGATATTATTTATTAATATTGAATGTGATTATTTGACTAGTTGAATAAACCTATTAATTTTTTAATGGAATTATTTGTTTTATTCATTACATATTATGCTGGAGAGAATGTTTAAATATCTTTTGTATCAGTTTTATACTTTTTCCATAAAAATATTGTTTTTATTTCTGATAGTTTCTAATATATTGTTTATCCAAGCTGAGAATCTATGATTTCCTTTTTATTATTATTTCATTTTCACCCATGATGTGAAGAAGTATCCTTTAATTTATTTGAAGGGATTTTCAAGGGGATATGAGGCTTTATAATGGAATAATATATTTTTTCCATATCAAAATGTAATGTAAACATATGTTTGTATATAATATTTACAAGGATACTAAATTGATTGGTCCTTATAGATTTATTTATTATAATCATGCCAATGTAATAAATTAATGCAAAATATATGGGTAAAAGAGGTCAGGGTGTCACAGTTTGTATCAGAGTAAGTTTAGTACAAACCTTGGAAACTAGCTTGATAAAAACCTTGATTAGGTATCATTTATCTAACATATAATTCAAGGATAACAACATAATAACATCATCAATTTTTTGTAAAATAAAGATTATGTGGGTATTATTAGAAAATAAATCCATATCTGGATACTACAAGTGGATGTGGTTTTGGTAATGATAAACATTAGAGTTAATAACTATGACATGGAGTTCTAGGCTTGACTGCAGGTAACATAGTACACAACAATGAGCCCTACTGCGCACCTAGTTTGACACACCAAGGGGATATGGTTAGGATATTTCAAATATTTATTAAAACCCATTATGATTTATTTTTGAGTAAATATGTCCCGAAAAAACCAATTTTTTAATCATGGTTTAGATATATATTAATTTTTCAATTTATATTTAGTATTCACTTGTTCGGAATTATGAATTATGAATCCTAACCTAATATTGTTTATTCCATTTTTTTGAAATTATGTTTAGTAGAATGAACAAAAACTGTATCAATGCACTTAATCCATGTACGGA
Organism: Viscum album; assembly: GCA_963277665.1. Lineage (NCBI taxonomy): Eukaryota > Viridiplantae > Streptophyta > Magnoliopsida > Santalales > Viscaceae > Viscum > Viscum album. The sequence goes on along the minus strand of OY728146.1, from coordinate 548,071,240 downwards.
TATCCCTCCTCTACAAGATAATTATTGTGCTGATGGTGATATAACTGTAACTAAACATCTTATAACTATACTGAGAAAACTCATTCAGGTTATAAATAATAACATTATATATATAGAGAAACCTAATCCCCAATGCAGAGGATTAATGTTAGACTACTTCATGAGACAAAAACACCCAAAATTAAACTGGACAACAAATCCATTTTAATCATTGCTATGGATGATTTTCAGAGGGAAAATATTTTTTCATTAGGGAGTAACAAAAGCGATAAATTTTGTTATGGTAGTTTATTTCCTATCAAAAGATATAGAACAATAGTGGTCATTAATTTAAAACATGAAGGCAGATGAAAAGGTAGAAAATATAGAATATAGGTAATTTAAAGAACACTTCTTATAAAATATAGTCTTTGTGATCTATGAGTAGATATAGAGATTTAATTTATGAGTATGATGTAGAAGGATTATTATAGTGCTACAATGTATGAATCTAACTTTATAATTATTGTAAGGTATTCATTGTAAAACATATTTAACTCAAGGAGAAAAACTAATCAATTATTTCATGGGTTAAAACCATTACAATAATGGGAATTGGATTTAAAATCATTCTCATTTGAAGATGATATAGTGTCATGCACTTCCAAGACATCAGATGAATTCTCTATGACTTATAACATTAAACGAAAGAACATGAAGAAGATTGTTTCTGAATACTATGTAAAAATAATATTAAGGGAATATGAGAAATTTTGAGAATCCACCCTATTGTAATTGTGGTATGAAATACCATGATAATTGCATATATAGAATGTGAGTTTGTCACGAGTGTAGTGAAAATGGCTCTATGATCATGGTAGAATGGGTAAGAAAGAAACCACCAATTTTTGATGATAAAAGTTTAAAGAGATGGGACATTATGCAAATGATTTTTCTATTAAAAATGGAATTATTCTCCAGGGATGCTAAGGGAGAATAAAAATAGTTTTGGGATGAAAAATGTTAAAGATGAAGTTCCTAATGTAAGAGTGACATGTACATTAATTGTTTCCTCAAATTCATCCATATTTTTATTTGATTATGGATCCACACATTCCTTTATATCATATGATTTTTCTTAAAAAAAATTAAATATTTCTAATTTATATTAATAAGGTAGTTTTCAGTCAAAACCCCTATGGAATGTCTCCTAAAAACAAATATGTGTCACGTATTTATAATTATGCCATATTATGTAATTTATTGGTTGAATTTTTATCATAACTATTGTATTATTTTATATATTCCTTAGTACGAACTAGATATCGAAATATGATGAGATTTCTTGGTGGATGAAGATGGATGTTATGATATTTGGGTAACATGTAGAATGAATTACCCCAAGATAAAAAACAACGTCACCTGATTATTATAAAAAAAACCTGTATTTGCTTTAATAAATGAGATTATTGGGGAGGAAGAAGAAATAAAATCTTCTGTGAAGAAATAAAATATTCAAATAGAAGATATAATTATTATATGAGAATATATTGATGTATTTCAAGAGTATTTTTCTGGATATCCTCTAGAGTTGGAAGTTCAATTTAATATTTATTTATTCCCTAATGTAGGGCCAATATCAAAAACTCCCTATACAGTAGCCATTGTGGAATTATTAGAGCTAAGGAAACAGCTATATTGGTTTATTAATAATGGATTTATACGCCCTAGTGTTTCTTCATGGGAAGACCCTGTTATTTTTTTGAAGAATAATGGATCAATGAGTATGTCCATTGAATATAGATAAATCTAAGATATTGAAATAAAGAGCATGTATCATTTTCCTCTCATCGATGATTTTTTTGATAAACTTCAATGTACTAATTATATTTCAATGATTAAACTTTGTTGTGGATATCATCATTTCTTTTAAATGGTATATATTCAAAATACAACATTCCAAATGAGGTATGGTCATTTCCAATGTATGGTAATTCAATTTGAATTTACTAATGAACCCCCTGTTATTATTAATCTACTAAATAGAGTCTTCAATTAATATTTTGATGTTTTTTTCATTGTATTTATCTAGTATTTCTTGGTATACCCCAAAATATATAAATACCAAGAGAACCATTTCTAGATTGTTCTATAGAATCTTATTAAAAATTATATATATTGGATTTATAGCATGTGCGAATCTTAATGTAATGATAATTTATTTTCTTTTCATATTGTCTCCAAGGATTGAATCACTATTGATCTTGATAAGACAGAGGTTATCCATGAATGGCCAAAACTGATGTGTATAACTGGGGGAATTAGTTTTAGTAGTTTATCTTGTTACAATCGGTGTTTTGTCAAAAAAAATTCCCTAGTTGAAAACATATAAAACAAGATCACACATAAAGGGTTGAATTTTTATGGAAGAAAGTGTGAATAATGTATAGTTGAATTTAAGAGAATATTATCCGATGCTTTTATCTTTTATTTATAATAAGGGATCGATGGGTTTGTGATTTATAGTGTGACATCAAGGAATGGAATTGTTTGTTTCCTTGTGAAGAATGATAGAGTTCTTTCTTATGCATCATGGAAATTAAAAATCCATGTAAAAACTAAAAAACAAATGACCTTGTGTTTGATGTAGTAATATTTACTTGGATGATATATAAATATTATATCTTCGGTGAAGGATGTGTGATATTTCTTGATCACGTGATTTTGAAATATATTTTCTAAAAGAAATAACTCTACATGAGAAGTAAGTGAAGGGTTTATCTACTAATGGATTATGATTACAATATAAACTACCACATAGGGAAGGAAAATAAGTTGGAAAATTCATTGACCAAAAATGACCATGGATTTGAAAACAAAATGAGTGTTTAATAGAATCTAATGACATCTGTCTAGTACGGATATATATAAAATTAACATGGAAGATGAAACATCAATACTTTTTCAAATGTCTTCGAAACATTCATTACTGGAAAAGATAAAAATAACTCTATATAATGATAAGGGGTTTCAAATGAAAATTAATGTTGTGAATGATGAGAGATTGATTGAAATCTTACTTAAATATGGTATTTTGAAATTTGGGTAGAGGTTTTGTGTTCTGGCTATAACTGATCTAAAAATAGAATTATTCGATGATTCTCATGAATCCAATTTTTATATACACCTATGTGGAATTATAATTTACAAAGATATGAAGTAAGCTTATTGGTTGGACATCATGAAGAGAAATGTTATTTATTTTGTGTCATGATTTGTGGGTGGTCAATATGTGAAGGATGGAAGACACCATCCTAGATGATTCAAGCAACCACTTCATGTAACATATAAGAAATGACATTACATTACATGGGAATTTATCATTGGGCTAAAAAAGTCTCCCATAATAAATGATGTGATATTGGTTATTTCCAATCATCGAACCAAATCAGAACATTTTCATGTTATAAGAGAAGATTTACAAATTTAACATTTAGAAATACTATATATTAATGATGTTTTAAGACTTCAAGGATTACCACTATCAATTGTCTTTGATCGTGATCCCCGCTTTACTATACCATTTTGGATGAATCCTTAGAACACCCTAGATACTGGTCTTTGTTTGGGCACATCCGACCACCCTCAAACTGATAGACAATCAAAATAGACAATTTAATCATTAGAACACATGTTGATATCTTTCACACATGAGTATCAAGTTATGTGGGATCAATAATTACCTGTAATAGAATTTTCCAATAATAATATATTCCATTCTAGTATCAATATGGAACAATATGAATCATTATATGGAATGAGATATCATACACTAACATGTTGGGATGATATTAGTGAAAGAAAACTCATGGTCCAATATCATGTCATGGAAATGGTTGAAAAGGTAAAGATATTTAGACCCATATCAAACCACCTAAATGTATTAAAAAGAACAATGATGATAACAAAATGAAGGATTTGGAATTTAAAGTTTGAGAATATGTTTTCTTCATGGAATGTCCATGGAAGGGAGTTATATTATTCGGTAATAAGGATAAAAAAATATCCATTTATATCTGACTATTCTAAATTGTTGTTCATATTAGTGTTTTATCTTACCTTTTGGAAATCCTGACAAGTTTCTCCAATGTTCATGATGTTCTCCATGTATCACTATTAAGGAAATATATTCCATACCAAACACATTTCCTCTACTATAAAAAAATATATCTAGAACCTGATTTGTATTATTTTGACGAGCCTATCAGGATTTTTGATACAAGAGATCCTGTGTTGATAATTTGGATGACTCTCATACAAAAACATCATTATAGAAATCATAAAATGGAACATGCAATGTGAGATCCTGAGCAACTAATGATGAAAAACCACCCAAATCATTTTTAAACTGATACTATAAAAATTTTTAGGAATAAATTATTTTATTCAGGAAATAATTAACACCACATGATTCTATGGTACACTTCATTTTAAATAATTCTATACCTGCCATTGCAAGAAATATCGAGTTCAATTGTTCTGTGATGAATCAAATTATCCATTTAAAAAGATGTTATGAATAGTGTTAAGCAAATTATGAAATTTATAAATTTTATTTTTCAAAATAGACTTCATTTCTTACAATGGAATATCAATTTTCTTTTATGGTTAAATATTGGTATTATTCTGAAAAGTTTCAATTTTTAATGAATAGTAAGAAATAATGATTTATTGGTCAAAAAATTATCATTTAAATAATTGTGTTATTTTTAATTTATATTAATGCCTTAATAGATACATTATAAATATATTAGTCTAATGTAGGACATCGAAAATCATTTTTATAATAGAATTTGAAAAAAAAAATTATTAAACTTTTGAATGTCTCTTTTACCCACATTCTAACCACATATGTAGATTAGAATTAAATTTAATTTTACCTTCTATGAAATGAAATTCAAAAAATGGAAATATGAATTTTTAAGAACAATGAAAAATGTTGTCTAATTGGAGAAGAAAATGTGAATAGTAACATTTGAATTTCATTTACCATGGTTAAAGGTTAAAAGGGTAATTAAGGCTAAAAATAATTTTATTATAAATTATATTTCTATAATACTTGTACTATTATTATTGGTTATGTTTTTTGTCAAAAATATTCCATAGGTTGAAAAATTGATAATTTTTTAGCCCCTTCTGTTAGATTAAGACATTTATTATATTTTATATAAAGATGAGTTAAAAATGTATTATTCAATTTTTAATAAATTTATAATTTTTTATATAAGGATATGTAAGTGATATGTTTGATTTTAAATATGCTTCATAAATATAAAATGATCATGTACATAATGTTAATTTATTTATAATTTTATAAAGTCAATAATTAAATTAAATAGTGGCATAATAATGAGGCTGTAATAGAATTATTAAAGGAAGAATCAAAAACTTATAATGAAAATATTTAAATATATATGATGTGAATTAATTAATGAAATACACGAATTTTTTAGATAACATAGACATTTTATTCAAATATTTAAATTATTGGCTTCATGTTTTCTTATTTGTTCGACATATTTTAAAATGGAAATATTGAATAATATAAAAAAGAACATAAATTATACTTTAAAATAAAAATTATATAATTAAATGATATAAAATTCATAAAAAACCCCATGTTGAGGTAATTAACTAGGATAGTGTTGGATATTATATTAATGATCCAATTGGGATTCGTTTGTCATTTTATTGTAACTATATTATATAAATAGTATAAAAAGGCATGTAGACACGGTAAGAGATAAACTATTTAGCTAAGGGTTATGCCCAATAGATAAGGTTAATATTGTGGCCTAAACATGTCTATACATAATTTTTAGAGAGTATATAGACCTATAATCATCCTATCCTTTTAGTACTTTACTTCGTAACTATTTTAATATAAAATTAATTTACAATAAAATAATTGTTTTTGGAGTTTCCACAAGAGTCCCTCCCCTATATTATAAAAGGGAACATTTCCTTCTCAATTATTTACCCCTATAAATCTCTTTGTTGCTAAATAATCTGGACCATTTCTCCTCCCAACATCCCTTATATCATCCTAGAGGCCATAACCTATGCTGGAAAACATCATACGTATTCCTTTTGTGCAAATCCAAAGTATACACCCAATGAAGAGGTAATTGTTTTACCAATTCCATTCAATTTCCTTTCTTATTCTCTTTCCAAATAATATGATTTTTCTATACTGATGTAATTAATATAATATCATCTAAAAACTATGATGGTTTAATGATATTGGTAGAACCATATTCCTATATTTATTAATCATACAAATAATTATATCACTATGCGTGTGTTTGTACCGCTTAACATCATCATATCGTGGTGTAATTTTTTATTCAATACTACATTATTTGGAAGGGTATAAGGTTGAGTATAATTGATATAAATTATTAAAACAACATGAAAATGATTCATTAAAATTAATAGAAATTACAATTCCATACCATTTAACCATTAATGAAATGACATCGTCTCTCATGTGCAGTATGACCAACGGTATTCACGATACAGTCAGATTCATTATCCAAATTAAAAATTCAAGAAGGATCATAAAACATGTAATATGAGAAAATATAATATTTATGAACATTATATAATTTTTTATGTGTATAAAATATTTTTTATTCAAAAACAATATGACTTACACAATGAAACATGCCAAGGAAAATAAAGTAGTTAACAATCAAAACATGTGTAATAGAGAAATATTGTTAACCAAATGATGTTAGAGTATCGTGTATGAAATGATAAACATGTATATGGTTTGGAATAATTAAATAATTTTCTTATCAATCATAAATGATGTCAACCCACCCTCTACAAAAGGAAATTATTAGGTTATGGTTTATCTCCAAAACATAATTAATATTCGAGGCTGTTTTTATATAAGTACCAACTTTGAAATATTTATAATCTGTCTCTATGTTTCTAAAAATATATTCAAAAAAATTATTGAGAATTTTTTAAAGACATTTTTACCCATGTTTTAATTTTTATAATATTTTTTGAAAATAATATTTCCACCCATTTCCAAATGAGTAACTTTATGACCTTTTCAACATATTATAAAAGCAACGTTTTTTAACATATACAACCAAAGCGACTATTTTATGATGTTTCGAAATGTTATAATTATGAATAATTCCATTCAACATTATAATTTTATTTTGATAAGAACTGATTTCTTTTATAATTGTGTTGATTTTAAATTATCTCAATGTAAAAAATGGGATATTTCTCTCAAAGATTATTAATTATTTTAATAGACTATTTTCATCTCTATAAATATAATTTTATTGATTTATTATTAATTTAGGACGATTTATTATGATACAATAATACATAGTGTATTGACGGGATTATGATATATTTGAATATGTCTGTGCTATTTCTATATCATTAAGTGTTTACGGTTCAATTATTAATATTTCATATGCTAGTATTAATATGAAGGTGTGGGTTATTTTTTACCCCTTTCATAAGAGGAATGTGATGGACATAGTAAGTGATGGGTGGGACCCTCTATATCCTATCAATGCCATAGTAGCTATCACGAGTAAAAATTGATTCTTATTACAAGGCCTTGATGGTACAGTTATTTATCATCTCTACCTAAGTCCCTTGTTGTATGGTTATGATGTCAGACATTTTGGATTTCCTCATAATGAGATATTTAATTTTTATTGAATGAGATTATTCAACAAGTATAATATCATGTTGATTTTTTTAATTTGAATTATATTATTTATTATTTCTATTTTATTTTGAATATAATGTTTAGAATGTTGGTGTTTTAGTTTTAGACCTTCCATTAAAAATTTAGTACTTTTTATGATAGGGTCCCCTTTATTATTTACCCTTTCTAAACATATGATCCCACCCATTTCTTATGTTTCATTATTCCCCAAGATATGAAGAAGTGTATTATGACTGATTGGTTGGGGTAGTCTAATGAATATGATAATTATCAAAGGGGGTAATATGTTGTTTATTATTTCATGATGTAATGTAAAACTTTTTTTTTTTGTATATTTAAGGATACTATACTAATTGGTCCTTTAGGATTCGATTTTTGGGGATCATGCCGATGTTATTAAGTAATTCAATAATTCTAGGAAACTATGGTTTGAGAGTTACAATACTATAGAGAATGTTTTTGAATAATAAAAATTATACCAATGGTTGGTGTTGATCCTTCCCGCATAAAAAATACATATAGGATTATATTGAATAATATTCTGGAGTTTCAATAGTCCTCCCATAATAACCATATGTCTGAGGATGATAAGAAGTGATGAAACATAACTTTGTAACCAAATAAGGATGGATACATCTTAAGAACATCATGGTAAACCTCATATGTCGATCAGATATAATGTGAAGTGTTACTCCACGAATTCTCAATAAATCATTAATATAAATTATGGAAATTTGATCAAGATATAAATCATCTCAAAATGAAATTATGTCCACCATATTTTTAATGTGATCAACTATCACCCATATAGATTTTATGGTTTTTAAATGTTTTGGGAGGTCTGATGACAACATCCATAGTGATGTTTACTAATTTCCATTATGATATGTGTGATGGTTGAAACATCCAATTAGTCTTGATTACCTTATAAAAAAATTTATGAAAAACCAAGCACTGTGAAACATACTCTGCAACAACTCTCTACAGGTCATAAATCAAAATGTACTCATTCCTGTCTCTATACATTCTGGTTATTCCTTTATGAATAGAGAATGATGAACAATGATATAAATTCCACAAATCATTATATATATATTTTATAAGAGGGATACAGAAATGGTTTAAGAACATTATTAAAACGTCATAGTAAAATTAAAACATAAGACAATTTACCTCCTTCATTTACAGCTCTATATCTTCCTTCAATGCAACATTAATCTTAACATTTATAGATTATTGAACTTTAATATAAGAAAATTAATTATTCTTCCCCTAATTTATGTTTTATTGATCTATCATATGGAAATATGTAAATATTGAATCAGTTGTGATCTAAATTTTAGAAATCCTTGCATGGTCCTCCTGACCCAAATCATATTCCACCTTGTTCTTCTTGTAATGGTGTTAATGTATTGAGAATTCATAATCATTAATCAAATCCAAGAGTCATGTTTGTGACATATTCATCTTATTTGTATGAAAATTCAAATGAAACATTTAAGATAAATATATATGTCTGCGCATTCTCAATAATGATAAATCCTCTATATATTTAACATGAAAAATACTGAAGCTATCTCCAAATCATGATTTAGGTAATGTTCATTTGGAATTTTTATTTTAATATTTCATAGTCTATCACCATAATTTATTTCATGAAAACATATCAAAATCCCATCTTTGATTCATCAATTTAGATCACAAAAAATTATCTATTATAGGGTAATGTGAGTATTGGTTCACTAACTATCCTTATTTTTAATTGTTTTAAATTTTCTCTACGTTCTTCTATCAGCATGAACATAGCTCATTTGTTTGTCAACATGGTGTCTGTATTATATAATCAAGAAAAATAATTCACAAAATGTCGATACTATCCTAAACTACCAAGAAAACTGTGGATATTAGTTATGGTTATTTTTCTAGGACAACATTCATTAAATATTTTAATTTCGAGATATGAAGATATACCCTCTCTTTTGATTATGTTATCCAAAAAAATCATTTTCAAATTTAAATTTACATTGGTTACATTTTGAATAAATCTTATACTTTCACCACGTCTTTAGTAAAATCCTCATGTGATATTCATGCCATTACATTATCTATGAATATACAACAATATAATTAATAAATACTACAAAAAATAAATAATTTTTGTCTTTAAAGACTGTATTCATTAAATCCATAAAGAGAAGATGGGAATTCAAACGACCAAAATGATTCATTATAAATTCATAGTTTCCATATCTGGTATAGATTGTAGTCTTCATTCTATCCTCATTATTCTCCTTCAATTTATGATATCTATATTGAAGATCAATATTAAAAAAACATTGAGATCCATGTAGTTAATCAAATAAGTCATCAATATGGGGAGACTGAGGTTACTATTTCTTGATAGTTATGTTGATATATTCTAGATAATAAATTCATAGGATCATTGATCCTTCATTATTCTTAAAAAACCTAATAGGTAAACCCCACAAGATGTAATGGGTAGTATTAATATATTTTTCTAATTATCCTGATGTTTTATCATCAATTCATGAAACTAAATTAGGGAAATTCGAAAATGATTATTTAAAAAAATTCATACCCACCTATAAGATTTCTATTGAGAAATAAATAACATGTTTTTTTGGAGGAACTGAAAAAATCCAATAAAGGCTATAAAAATTAAATACTATAGGTGAATATTAATTGTTGAATTTTTCCCCAACCATTTGAGATAGATATACATCATATATATGAATTATGAGCTAGATTGATGAATTAATATCAATTAGATGCTCTAATTCACCCTTGAATCGATAGATGAACATATTGTCAACCAGAATATTAAGTGTGACATCCATTCCATCTCAACGGATATGATATCCACATAGTAAAATCTAATCATTATTATGAACCGCCTCAAATTGAACATAGTAGAGCATCACCAGATGTTTCGGAAACACATTCCCAAAAACATTACCTAGAGAATAATTATAAACATTTAATGCAAAAATTATTCCATTAGGATTTTTCATAGATATCTAACTGAAAATTATAAATTTTATTGACTAAAGTGACATACCAAAAAAGAGATACATATTGGATGTTAGAAATAGTGATTCCCAAAAGCATCGTTAATAAAAAATCGATGCCTCTAGAAGGAAAGGATCGTAAATTATGGAATGAGGAAACATTTTTTCATGGGATTTCCTGGGATACCAAGAAGTCAACAACTTTATTTTCTTCACACCATGTGTGGAAGATCCCCATATGGGTGCCCAAGATATGGTTTCACTAGCCGATAATAAAATCAATACTGTAGGGACACCTCCAAATCTTGATAAAGCTTAATAAATTATCAAATAATATATCTCCATTATCCTAAAATTTATATTCATTTGTTCACAAACCTTTAGTCCCATGGTCGTCGCCCTAGCCTTTCCTTGAAGGGTGTCTCCTCTTCCATAAAAGGCTGAAATGTCCACCACAACAGAAACCATATGGTCTCTTATAACACCACCACCTCTTATATCCCACTTTTGAGGGATCCATTCATGTCGATTTTTAGCATGTCATATAGGAGATACCAACATAGCCAATGACCCTTTCGCATCCTACCGTTCTGAGTGACCTCGCATTGGAGAAGAGGTATTACCGATAGAAAACCATGGATATATGTAAAAAATATAACTAAATCCAAGAATGTATTCATAATTTTAATGTTTATTCATACTCATGAATTAGATTAATTCTTCTGTCGCATGTCATTCCTTACATTCCAAAGAGTCCAGAAACCTGACACGAGTAATATTTACCTTCCTTTCCCCTCTAGACCATGTTCCGCTGCACCAGAAAACCACTAATCCAAAACATCCTCCTACCCCCCCCCCCCCAAGAACCATTACTCGCTAATAACAATTGGGGAGTGTGTCATATCCAACTATCCCAATTGATGTTGAAGAATTTATTCTCCACTGTTTCCGTTTGGGTATTAATGTAGCAAAGACATTGGGATTCTATATTAGCACCCATGCAGTTTATGTTGTCATGAATGGGAATTTTATTAATCTATAATCTCAATAGTACAATGATAAACATGAGAGAGTTGCCCTTTTTCCACATCATTTCCCCCCACTGGTCCCCAGAACTGGGTGCCCTCTAGACGCTTCGATAGAATTTAATGGAACAAATCACCCCCATGGAACCCATGAATATTAGAAAATCATGATCTTCATTTTGAATGAACTCCATGAATGTATATCACAGATCAACATTTAGGATGGTGAATAGAAAATCAGGATACACACATGCTTCTTTGAAGGATATTTACAGTACTAAGAAGCTGGGAAACAACAAATTCCCTACCCCCTAATCTTACTGCATTAAATTCATCTCACCATTACCAACCAACCAACCCGCTTTAGGAAGAAATCCCTCAGAGTATGGTAGAATTAGATTTCAGTTTCAAGATGGTTTATATCTTTGGACATCAATATCTATACCATATTTATTCAACATGAGCTGAACCCATAGATTCTGGACTTCCATGACCTCCCATGCAAGCTTGGCATGAATCCGTTTCATGGTCAAGGATGCACTCCTCCTATTGATGTCGACATCAGATATATGTCTTTCTTTGTTCTTCCCCGATGACCAATGATGTATTCTATCGATATGAACGATAAAATTATAATCTACCTATTGGAAATCGTTCTTTGTATAACCTTCATGGTTGACATGAGGTGCATAGGTATAGAAGTTATAACACTATTTACAAAAGTAACTCTCCCTCCAAAGGATAGGAACTAGGTTTTTGAATTGAGGATGCTATCAAAAATCATTTCCACCATCTTGTTAATGTGGAGAACATGAAGGTTATTTGGAATAAATGGGGCTCTGAGACAGTCCATGGTAATGTAGACTCTCCTCATATTGAAATTTTACTCCAAATATCTAGATCTCATGATCGAGAGGTCCATTGCAGTACAAAAAAAATATTTTCCCTCTATTCACCACCTATTCATTCCATTTGATGTATTTAACTAAAATCCCATTCAACCCATTGATTGATCTCTTGATTTATTTTAAAAATAAAATAGAATCGTCTGAAAACATTATGTGATATATACCATTATTAGAAATCATATACCGGTAAGGAATAACTCTCCTTATGAATAGGCTTCACAGTATAATGTTTCTTAGCACAATTTGAGAGAAAATAATTATGGTTGGAGATAAGGTTACCTTGTCTTAAACCTCTACATTCCTTGAAGAAACAAATTTTTTTACCCTTAAATGAAGTGGAGTCCCTTGCGGAGTAAAAGTAGTAGAATATGAGATATCGAGTCCAGTTAGAGAAACCCATGCTTGTCAGCAGCTTCAAAATGAAACCCCATTCCATCATATCATAGGCCTTACTCATGTCAAGATTGATTTCCAAGTTATTCCCTAATATCTTATTGTTTATCCCACTTATCATTTCATGAACCACTCCGATTCCACCCTGAATTGACCTATATTTGATAAAACAGTTTTACTCTACTACCAACTGTCAATATAAGTGCATCACTTGACTTTTGTTGAGTATTCTCGCAAGAAAATAATAAATAATGATTCACATGTTGATCAGTCTGTACCGATCAATGAGAAGGGGGTTTCTCAAATTTGGTATCATAACGACCTTAGTCGCACTAGCTATGCATGGAAGACAACCACCCAAAAGAAGTCATGCACCACCCTCACAAGGTCCCCTTTGATTGGATCCCATGACTCCCTGTAAATATATCAAGGTATTCCGTCGGGTCCTAAATCATTGTCGAGGTCCTAAAACCAAATTGCCTCTCTTAGTTCTTCCTCTTTCAGAAGCCTCCTCAAACAGTCATCTATCTCCTATGTTACACTGCTAGGAATGTCCTCAAAGAGCGCAGTATCCATAGATGGGTAGCATTCAGCCATGTTATAGAATGTTCGTGCCATTAAATCTTTGATATTGTAATTGGACACTATCCCTACAATATCTATATAATTGTTATTTGAATGGTCTTCTCTAAGAATATTGGGCATGTTGGTAAAATGCATTTCATTAATGAATGCTTGAAAAGACTAATGATATGGACCCCCTCCTAAAGCCACTTCACCCTTTCTCCCTCTCTCTCTCTCTCTCACTAGCCTCAAATTTCTTAAGAGAATATCATATTAATGACCCTTCTTGTACCAGATATCGCTAAACAGGGCATCACTTAATCCTTGATCTCGTAGGGTTTCCAAACACACCACTTACAAAGTAATCATGATCTGGTCATGATCATGTGTAAGATCATTCTTCCTCCACCGTTGTAATGGATATTTAAACCTATTTATCTTGTTGTGGAATGTTATCCTTGGTTTTCCTGAGTGAATCTAGTCCCATGCATCCCTATCCACATTATGCAAACCCGGGACATCCATCCATGAGCATGAGAACTGCGTGAGACTGTGTCTGTATGTACAAGATCTCATACAAATCCATAGTTGAGAGTGGTCACATAATCATCTAACGAGGTGGGTTACTTTAGAATAAGTGAAGAGATAAAGATAATTATTGCTCATCAAGCACTGGTCATGACGACATCATGTTTTTCTTCCGAAACATTGGTTATTACACCAGTTGGATAGATCTACCTCATGGACGACCTCCATCAGACCATTTCTAGCCATGAAAGCAACAAAATCCATTATTTCACTTCATGGACAACATCATCATTTTTGTTTCTCATCTGGGGAATCTAATTTGTTATAGTCACCCCTCAAAATCTAGGGGGTGTTATCATCAATTATTCCTTCATGATCTCTCCAAAGAACATCTCACTCCTGTGTAGTACAATTTTTACAAATAAAAGAGAAATAGAAGTGTTGATATCCATATGATATTATCATTAACATGAATTGGTCTGAAGCATTATTCAAATCCACCGATATATTATCCTTCAAGAAAAAATATATGTGGGATTTGGGAGGGTTCACTTTCTATAAACTGTGAACATTATGTCTTTTCAAAAACTCATATATTCTTCTAGGTGAGTGTTTTTGTTCAAGAACAGCCACCATGGATACTGAGTGGTTCACTAATTCATTAACATGACTGACATGTTTCTCCCTCCCCCATGCCCTTGGGTATTCTAGATCAATATGATAAACTTTGAGATATTTGTGTTTTTCTTTGTCACCAGACTCCTCGACCATGGTTTGCAATGAAGACTTCGACTATATAGAAATGGTAGATTTGGACTTCGAGAGGGTGCACATGCCACTCTGCCTGGACATCTGGACAGATTCAAATGTGTGGATCCCTCTTTTCCAATCTTTAAGAGTATCCTTTAATGAAGATAGGTTTATTCCAATTTATGTATGCCTGATTGAATATACAGGGTCCTAGATCAGTGCGGTAAACAATTATGAAGTTGCTTGCTCCATGGAAAAAGATGTCACATGCAAAACCAATGGAGATAGAGGAGATGAACATCTCACATGAGACTTGGGGGAAAGGATGAGGAGAAAATAAAACCCACCATTGAAACCAATGAGGGAGGCACCAAGACAATCTGCACTGATGATGAAGAAGGAAAAATTATTTCACCGGTTGAGGATAAAAGAGGAACATATGTCCTTTCAGACCCCATGTATATCGGTAGACTTTCACAAATGAAAAAGAGGGAAGTGACTCGAGGACCCCACATAATTTGCTTGTAATGATTTTTGTGAAACGTCATGTATAATGGTGGGCCCACCACCCCACTATTCGCACCATGGTTGAAAAAAAAACAGATCACTAATGGAAGAAGGTGAACCCCATGAAACCAGGGAAGAAGCCTCCAAAGCATGAGTAGTCGGGTAAGAAGCCATGCTTTTTCCCCGATCTACGATATTGGCTAGCACTATGGATGGGTTCTGACAGAAAGGGCATGAAAAAAACTAATCCTTCACCTTGACATTTCACCAATCCTGCAATGATTGACTAGAAATTTCATAGGAAGAGTAGATGTGAGGATAAGCGGGGTATAGTAAGTCACATCATTGTTCCTTCAACCCTTGGATCATGATAACGATCAGATATAGGATTAGACAAGAAATAACCATTTTGATATAGATCCATGTGACTAATAACTCCACTCGATGAGTATTCCAAACATCCACACACAGGTATTACCCTAAATAATCCCCAATTGCCTTTAGGAAGGATTCTTACATCAGGGGAAGAGGGAACCCAGGGATGGAGATCCAAACTGCTGCGAAAGAGAACTCTCTCCCAGTGTTAGCATCCATCGACTACCTTGAGACATAGAAGCACCAACATCCAACCCAATTAGGGATTCTACTCCATGCTATGACAATGTCTGGATTGGGGACCATGAAGATGTATAAAGCCTTTTGTAATCAAATAAAACATTAGAAATTTAATAGTGGTTAGTAAGTGTATCATTCAACACATGATTTTCATACTCCACATCCATATTAGTTATATCAAGTTATATTCCTTTCTTATTTGCCTTAAGTAGTTTATGATATCGATCATCATTGATAACACTCGGATTTCGGCATTGGAAAGCATAATTCATATTTCCCTTTCACATGAAGGATTTAACATTTGCTTGTTCATTATATATACCATATTTGTATTCCCATCATTGGCAATATTTTTCAAATCACTTTAGTGTCCATGTTCCTAGAGAAATTATTTCCTAAAATTTAAACATTTAATATCTAATATATGATAGTTCTCTCCATCGTTTATTCCACAAATTGAGGACAAATTAATTCCCATATGGATTATTTATAATTCTTACCTTTCATGTCTTGTAAAATTTGATTCATATGTAACAATGGAATCATTTTCCCTTTTCTTAAGATCAATTAACACCTTATTAGAAATTGTATTCTGAATATGAGGATTATACGTATTGAAAAATATGTTCTTGAACTCATCCCATACCATAAATTCAATTATATGATGTTGTATTTTATTTTTTAGGAGTTTCAAAAATTGATCTACTTCACATTCCCAACAATAGACTTCCAAAATTACTTTTTCATGTTATGAAGAATTGATAACTAAAAATATATTTTCAGCCGTACTAATCTATAGTTCATCCACTAGTGGATCTATAACCCACTTGAAGAATACATACACTGATTCATGAAGAACAAAATAGAATTTCGTTCCCTCATTTTCAAATTTAATTTCCCTTATTCATTTATAGAAATTATAAAATTCAGTTATTATAGAAACAGTATTTTTCATTCTAGATCCCTCTTAATCAATACTTCAATAATTTTATTGCCCCTATAATTTAGCATTAACATCATTCCATCAGGTTAAAACCATTGACTAAACAAAGAATAATAGTGTCAGAAATGAAAAAAATAGTGTAAAAACACATTATCAGGGTAAATTGGTTATACAATTTAAATTTAGAACACCTTAGGTTATATCCTCTTTTATTCAGGATAGTTATGAAAACACTTGTATTGTATCTTATACGTAGACATATCTTTAGGGTTTTAAATATGTTTTCTCATACACGTTTCTTGTGGTAAACTAAACATAGATTTGATACCCACTATAACAAACCATACATTTCAGAAAAATATATTACAGCTAAATATAATAATTTATTTAAAAAAATAACCACATAATTCAATAACTGCGTAGGTTTAGTGTCATTAAGACCATGGAATCAAAACAACTGATTCTTGAATCATCTACATCATCTCTTTAATATTTCATTATAACTAGAACCTTTTTTGTCACATATTACATAATAATATTTTATGTAATGTGGCAAAGAGACATTATAAAGGGGTGAGATCAAATTCTTATCAAGGGTAATAAAGGGAGATTAAATAATCAATAAGGAATCCGATCATGAAATTAATTATGGAACATAATATCCTGCATATTAAAGATATGAATATCAATTCCTTGAATAAATAATATATTTTTACAAGGAATCAATGAGGATATACAATGAGAGATTAATATAAAAAATTTAATTTTGGAACAAAAATTATTAAAAAATTTCATTTTTAAAATATTCATGGATAATTTCCAACACCATCATTGTGGAAAATGTTCATTACTATAGTAGGATCATTCCTTGTACGATCATAGTATTACTGAACCAATTTCACTCTTCTTTCTAGTCCTCTCTATCTCGGGAGATAAAATTATTAACCCAATGCATTAGAGAGATATATAGGCATCATCCTAAAAATAAATAAAACCGTAAAAATGTGTTCAACATGAACATAACACATTATTAAAACCATTAAAATATGTTTTCTATAAACGTCTTCCCATTATAAAAAATGGCATGAAAATGAAATGGGTCTCATAAATATAATTCGTTCAGAATAATAAAACAAACATATATGGAATATGGATAGTGTTGATTAAAAATATATACATTAAAGCATAAATAACATTTGTGAATGATATTATAGATAGAATATAATTTTGAGAGATCACTTGAAAATATTCCTTGATAAAAATATCCTTTATAAATTTGATATTTCTTATTTTCTTAAAATTATAATCAATTATTAAATATAACAATTATTATTGAAATAACTTTGTACAAATTTAAGGTTATCTTTAATGAAATAAGTTATACCAAAAGTGAAAAAATATATTCTTTCCGTATATGTTAAGAAAAATTTCATTTGAAAAATTTCTAGAAATGTCACATAGTACTTCATTGGAAAAAACACAAAAAAAAATATTCTTTTCAATCTATGTAGTATAACATCACACATGGGTAAAAATGATTTTAATGATTATTAAATTAATATTAAATTTATCTTGGATTTTTTTTAAATAAATGGATTATAAATATTCCCCAATATATACTTATATATAAATAATTAAGAATAATAATTTGATTGTGAAATTAACCCTTACAAATAGTTTGGATTCCATTATATGTATAGAACCCCAAGTATAATTGATTAAATAATGTTATTAATTTAAAATAAAAATATATCCCCACCTATTGTTTTATATTTTAACCTCTTATATCATCTTTCCTACCATTTGATAATAATATTTCATTATTTCCCTTCTTTTGAGTGTTAATTTCTTCATTTTCCTAAGCATATTTTATCATATAATTCCCAGTTATCATAGATAGAAAATTGTAACATCATTTTTTCAATTATATTAATATAATATAAATAATATTTATTCAATTTTTAAATTTATATAATCATGAATGAATGTTGATAATATGAAAGGAATCACATAACATCGTGGAGATGGTAGGACATACACATGCAAGGGCGATGATATCAATCAAGTAATTGGTCAATTGTAAAAAAATTGACGGTATATAATTTTTTTCAAGAATAAATATCATGTTATAATTAGTATATTTATCTATTATTTTTATCATTAAACATATCTACATAAAATGGTGATAATAAATATATTACACCATGGTGTAGTGAAGGTATGTCATAAGTACACGTGCCTATTAATTTTTCTCTTCATAGGACAGATAAATGGATGAATATGGACATTACATTATAATAATTACCTCTCATAATATAGGTGATACATTACTTATTACTATAGAATATGATAACACATGATGATTATGTAGGAGAAGATTTAATTTTCAAATAATCGGTGAATATGATTACCTATTCTTTGATGACAATTATTTAGTTCTCTTCTTTGGGTCACTATGTTTTGTTTTTAAGAGTACTAAAACCTCTTGAATAATTCTTGGAATGTCGAGAAGAAAACATTTCATGAAATGGTTGACTGTGAAGGCTCAATTTGATTTGAAGGAAATACAGATAACGATATCTTTTATAATTTATGTTTGATGAAATTTGGAAAATTCATAAAATATTAATTTATCATAAATTCCTTCTCAATTAAAATACCTAAAAAATTAAATTCATTAAATGATAAGATATGATAAGGGTGTAATATTTTTGATACCATAATATTTGTTTCATTCACTTTACAGGTGAATTCTTTATGTGACACTAACATAAAAGTCAAATGTTGAGTTTTATCCGAGATGTGGCTCTATTATAAAAGAAGATACATAAAGGATTTCCATGTTCCAAAAGAATACTACCTAATGATGGATATGTATTTACACACCTCTTAAAAATTATGTAGTCTATTTCCATATTGATGATTAAAAGGTGTTTATTCATCAATATGAGATTTACACATTTTATTAATGAACATTTGGCATACTCAGCATGGAAAAAATCATAGATCTCTAAAAGACATTCGATTTGTCTTGTTGTAGAGCCAAAATGGTATCATGGATCATATGATAGGGATCATAAAAGATATGAAAATTTGGTAAATGGATTTAAATAATATGCCATGATTCCGAGGCATCAGTTACAGCAGATAGAAAGTCGAGACTGAGAGTGTGAACAGTGATTGCAGATAGATAACATTGACTAACTCCCTCACCCAGGGACCCATATTTTCCAATAAATATTACCCAATGGTTTTAATTTTTATAGATGTAATTTTCTAATTCCAAACCACTTATTTTATCTCCCTATAGCTTCATTCAATCACTCATTATACTTCAAGGTAGTTTTATAAAACATGAAGAAGAGATAATTAAAATGGTATAGAAAAACTAAAGTCCAAAATGTATTTAAAATAATCAACACTTACATTAGGTACACATCCAACCCCTAATAAAATTATTATAGAATGAGGTACCCATACTCAAACTGGGACCTGTCCAGGTCACCTCTGGGAACAGAAGTGGATACCCATGCAATCTTGTGTATGGTCTCTCCAAAGTTCTTTCACCGAGGTGTTTTGTCACCCATGGTGCTACCAAATCTCATTGGCCTTCCTTTGTGCAGAAACCCTTACACGAGCCTCCTTGGTTCACCCAAAAATCCATCCTATGAGATCCATTCATAAGGACTTCTTCACATCCATCAATGATATTAACTCTCCTATTTTGTAAATCTTTTCTCATAGGGATCAACATCAAAACTACACCAATGCCTCCTGACATACAAAATCAAGGTAAATGGAATGATATAGTGCCTACCATTTGTATATGTATTTTCATAGTCACTTGGTTCCCACATTGGTCCTACCGGATGGTTATGATCATCATAAGACATGTATATTTTTATATTTATGATCATGAGGACCCCTAATCCATTGATAGTGTTGTTTGTTCATGCTCATGGATATAAAGGATTCGACTAAGAACAGTCCTACATGATTGGAAGACCTAGAGAATTTTTCCCCAGTGTGGAGGGTGATTATTATACATTTCATTCAATTAGACATTGAATTATATCATTATTTTTTTAGAAACCATTTTACAGAATCCCTCCTTTAGTAATCAAATATCTTTTCTTTTAGGTTGATTCATTATTGCTTATCTCTAATTCAACATCTATAACATTCATCTATTTCTTGAGGTAATGTGAAGATATGGAAGTGTCATAATCCCAGCCCCTTCCATCATAACCCCATCAACATCCATCATCATGAAGCTGGTCAGAGGAGGTGGGAACAATAAACATCCCATCCCTCTCAATTTGGGATTTATTTCCATATCCACATTTGGGAAAAAGCAGACTATGTGGTTTCTAGATATTCGACTTCCTATTTTTTCTTACACCGGTCATGACTCATGTGATATTAGATGTTAATTGTGATCATTATATCTATATAATCATTGAGACACAAATTTAACATGGATATCATGGATTTATAATATAAAAAGGATGTGTTTTAATCCTACCTAATATATGAGCTCATTGAGAATCCTTTATAGGAATATTACACAATCCTAATCCCCAAAATTTATGCATCCTCATCAGGTGTAATCGTTAAATTCAACACCCAATCATCATGAGTTGAGAGATATCATAAAGTCAATTCTCAGTGTATCCTCTTCAGGAGTAATCCCATAAATAATCCTCTCAAACGGTGATAATCTCTTGGAGATTAACTGAACAATGTGGGCTTCGATTCCCTTCCAAATGGGATATGTTGAAAGTACCCATGAGTTCCAAAAAAACACTCCAAATAAACCATATTATATATGCATATCATCCCAATTAGTGCCTAACTCAATCTATAAATTCATATCACTTCAAGGTTTTTTAGGTTGTCTCGGTATAAGTCAAACACATAAAATTAACAACACATCTTATTCGAAGATATCCTTTCCACATGAAGTTAAACAATATTGTTAAGCCCTTATAATATGAAAATGAAAATTATTTGTTCATTATTAAGTTATATAGAACTTTGTTGGTTCCAATTCCTTTTACTAGGATGCATAGGAAACCTATTAATGGGTCTGGTCCCAACATAAAAACATCCCCCACCTCCATGGATGTTGATAAACATTAGAGTAATTTTCATCTCCCTAGATGATAATAAATTCTAGAGTTCCCCACTTCATGGACCTAAAACCATATTCATTATCCAAACTAAATAATCTCTATGTAGTACATGATAGGATATAATTGGTGGAGAACCTCAGGTACATACAAATATCTCCATTGATTAAGAACCTTAAAAACATATAAATGATTTTATTTTTCATTCCTGAAAATAATTGGTTTCTAATTATAGATTATTCAAAATCATCCTTGAGAATTATTAAAGGATTCACTAACATGTCATAAATCTATTAGGAATTCCTGAAGTTGGCAATAATTTCCATCAAAATGGTGGGATGAACCCGACCACCCATCCTCTCGAATATTGTGATTTCTCAAGAATAATTTTTAAAAACACTAAATGAGTTCATACCTTTGGGATGCAAGACCCCTTGGATATAGAGTCATTGGTTGATTCTGTCTCAAAAAACCTATTTGAAACCATTTGGAAATGATGATTCCTAACTAAATCTCCTGATTCTGAGGAAAAAAATTTGATCCTCAAAATAATGCCTTACAATAACATATTTTTTATTTTCTATAACAGAAGTACGAATGATTCCTCATAATACTATTGATTTATTTATGGAAAACCTATTTCCTTTTGAAACAAATAAATGTGAACCTAATGTGAATTCTTAACCAAGATGGTCATATCACCCACCTGTCAAGCCCCTTATTCATTCTCAATACAGGACAACCGTTAATGGAAATAAATTATGACTATTATTTTTCAAATGAGATTATTATTTGATGGATTTCATTATTTTTTATTGTAACATATATATATATATATATATATATATAAATCTCACTCCATGATCTCCCATCAATACAATGGAATCATTAAAGCTCTCACCAATAAACTCCTTCACATGAAATCGGTCTCCACCAATGTATTCGACACCATCACTAACCAAATGTCTTCAATTATGTGTTTAAAATTTTATATTTTATGAATAATATAAAAATTGTATTATCCAAATCATGGTTGATTCTCTACAAGCCCTCCTGTCTACGAAGAAATCCCAGTCGTCAAAGCAACAAGGACCAGCGGTCTTGAAACAGAATGCTTCGACAACCATGCTCAACCATTTCAGGATCATATCCATTGAATGAAACAACTTGTCAATAATTTATTTTAGTAAGGGGGATAAATATTAAAAATAACACCTTATCTAGGGGACACAAGTCTCATTCTCAAGGGATCCTCCATGAAATCTCAACTACCTACAACCCATGGTAGTTAACCCACCAAATGACATGGGTGTTGTCCATGGATATCTAGCCCATGTACTCTAAAAACAGGCACACAATATGACCAATTATGGATAAAAATTAGTTAATTGAGGTCAATTTCACACATTTTTCTCCCCAGATAATACCACATTTCCAATTTGGAAGAAAATAATAACTGAGCACATAAACCCATTCAACATCATTCAACTAGCTAGAAGATATTCTAGGAAACCATCAAGGAATCTTGCCATTAAAATATTTCGGCAAATCAATCGTAGGAATGTACACATTCAAACACCCACCAAGCCTACCAAAACCCTCATTTGGATGTACTTAGAGTAGCAAGTATGAAACTCCCTATTAAAATAATGGTACTGACTCAATTATCTTCCCTAAAACATTAGTACAATCATTACCAATTCCCTGGAAAGGTATGATTATTGAATGTTTATTAACCATAATAGATGTAGAATGAACATATATCCCTATTCTATTTTAATATTTAAATATTTATATAATGTATATTTTAAAAGGTATGATGAAAATACATTCCTTCATCCTAGATACATTGAATGAAATTGTTATAGAGGTGATAATAGTTGCAGATGAATGGAAAAATAACTATGTCCCATCAAATGGGATGGGTCATCATCATATCACACCAGAGGAGAAATGCACCTCTACTCACATAAAAGTGGGTTATGTGGTACACTCCTAAATATTTTATGGATTGATAGATCAGGATCATAAAACAGCTCCAATCAGAGATAATGGGAATATCTCAAAGGCCACTCTAAGGAAGGCCCAAACCCCTACCCATTAAAACAAAATTCACTCGAAAAGGGACTCGAGTAACTTGTAAGAAGGCATCCAATAAGGGGCCTCATCAAACATGATTGGAAAATCAGGAGTTGATCTATGATTATGTTTCACTTATTTTTGGTGTTCTTTTAGTTATCTTCATTGTTATCTATCATAGCTCAAGATCCTACATTACCATTACCAGATTATGAGAGTAGTATCAATAATTTTGATGGAACTCATCGAACACTTGACCATAAAGGATTTCATCTAAGAAATAATATGTTCAATCTCTAGAGCACGTCTCTCGATGGTATCCATTACTCCTATCCATTTGGTCAAAATAACAAGGAGCAAGAGGGTTATCCTCTAGCTATAATCCTCTATTGTGGTTCACCCAAGGATGGTATTTTCTAGAAGTGTTCTCTCCACAAAATTATTTTGAATTTTTAATAGAATTCTCTAATTGGAAAAGAATTGATGAGAAATCCATCTTATCATGAGTCACATTAATATATAATATCGGTCTTGTCTGATGGTGTGTCACTGGTAGGAGAAATACCTTATCAACATGAAGGCATTCCAAGTAAACCATCATTCTCTCAACCACCCTGTGTTAACTACCTTTCCAAAAATGAAGTGGATGTCATTTCCAATCTCACTATTTGTGGTAAACTAATTGGGAATATTCCATCTTATTTAGATGAGGTTGAGGACCCATTGGTGAGAAAAGAGAATATATACTAAACATTAAAGAATAGATTGGTCAATATGACATCTTAGTCATGTTTTGGAATTCACCCCCCCCCCTCAATAAAACATTCCAAATGTGTTGGAGGCTGATTTATGCTTAAAATAAAAATAATCATAAGGAATATTTATTGTCACCTAAAAATGATATTACCCTATCACGAGTATCAATCTCATGTCAATGTAATAGAATGGTGGCAGTGAAAAAATAAAATTGGAATCTCTCATGGATTCACAATAACAATATACTGTGAAACAGAATGGATCCATTCTTGTCACATTCATCAATGTATTAATGAGGTTGTGATAGCTGATCACATATACCCCATATGGTGTTTCTATTAGTTGATGGGGTGCACATGGAAAATTTCATTTCACTGTACTCCCTATCCAACAAATCTATCTAGTGGTTGTATGGTGAAATATTATAGCTATATAAGTGCTCCAATAAATGGAATATATTCCAGACCCACGGTATTACTAATAAATAATTGGCCTGAAATGAATCTTACAGACATCAGACCTGAAGAGATAAAGCAATTGAAATTATTTTGCATCTACCATAATAAAATATTAATAAATCCATATTCTTAGAGGATGTCATTTTTGAAATAGTGAAAATGTCAAAGATAACCAATATATAATAAAAAATGGGTGATTTAAGTAAATTTTTAATGATGCAACCATCACATATTATTTAAAAAAATATGTAAAATCAGAATAAAAACATTGGTAATATTATCCAAAACAATTCAGAGTTAAAACCTTCCGATAGGGATGGGGTACCTATTAACCCTATCGTAAAGGTTATCCAATCATGCCTGAATAGTTGGGAATGTGGAACCAGACTATCCCTAACCCTAAGGGATGTGCAATTTATATCTTAAATAAGAAACTCCTTAAAAAGAATATGTTTTTTCTTGATTTGGGAAGATACTAAAAAATTAATTCTCAATGTTTTTCCTATCCTATGATCCAATATATTCAAGTGGAAAATTCTCATCAAAACAATATTGGTAATACTCTATGGTTACATTCTGAAAAATAGTTTCCTATGAATTATAAATGATGATGAAAATTCCTTAGGGACGGCTCGGAAAAAGAATGTTTCGAAAGGATAATGATAGAATTCTGATAATTATTTTTTCATCAGTTAATATCTTCAATGATTCCCTTATTGATTAGGAAAAAATGAGGTCAATATGGATGATTCTAAATAATAAGTTTGATTCACAAAAGAGTCCACAAAAATATTATTGAAGGGGGTGTGAATACCTGGAACTAGAGGAATCACCCTGAATTTGGACACTCCATCAAACAATTCATAATTTCATACGCGAAAGGCACCCAATATGGAAAAAGGTATGGTTCAAGTCATATCTTACCTCCCGCTTAGAGAGACTATGTCCTGTTCAAAGTAGGAGAGATCTAATTAGAAATCAGAAGGGATTAATGGATTGAAGAGGATCAATGTATAATTAATATGAGGAATACTTCATGATAGGTATGTAATACCAAAAGATCCTCAACCTGAACATATAGTTGGCACACCATAATAAATAGAGTTTTTTGCAATAAATAAGGAATACCTAGAGAATTTTATCAATTTTGGATTTCAACCACCAATATATATGGATCCCAAATTAGTATATCATGAATTCACTCTATTGTGTTTACAACTAGAGGATGGTCAACACATCATTATTGTCATATCCGTATTAATTACCCATGATTAATTCAATTAGTTCCACCACTAGTGGTCATACCAGCTATTACACGGATTTCCACCCCAGATTCCACTTGTTTCCAAGATTCAACTCGTCCATGCATTCCTTGAATTCTTATGAAAACCATTGAATCACTAACATCATTATGGGGCATCATGGAGGACTGATATGTGTTGATAATATTTTAAATGAATCCTTACCCTAAATGTGTATATCATAATCTTCACCACCAAAATTTTGGAACCCCAAATTCCCTATCCTAAATTGATTTAGAGAACTGATTTAGAAAATGACATATTTCAGAATTCACTGTGATCCAATGATTGTTTCCCCTGAACAACATGAAGAAGTGATACACTAGTGATTCATACAATATCTACAAGGACCATTCATCACGTGATACACTGATTTGTTGTCTTGATCGATTTCTATGGGAGAATATCTACTTTATAATATTCATTAACGTTTCAGATCAACATTATAAATAAAAATAGTTTTCAATCTAATGAACTAAAAATAATGGGAGAATAAAAGAGGATTTTACTTCATTTCTATGTGGAAAAAATTGGAAAACTCTTTAATCATACTACTCCCTCAAAAAGTGTTTCTTCCTATTTTCATAGTGAATATTCATGATGAATTGCGCACACTATTGATCCATATAAAATATAAACGGTGGTTTTGTGACTTTTCCTTAATTGGGGAATAGGAGAGAAACTCCATTACGGAGACCAAATCCAAGACTCTCGTAATTCCATAAAATGGGGGAAGAATAACATGAACTATAAATGCTTATATAATTACCCTTATGCTGGCCTCTACCCCCACTACTATTTAAAATACTACACTATATCATATGGAACAACCTCTTCGGAAATATTAAAAATTACCACCCCATCAGAATGATCAATATTAGTAGTTCTGGAAACTGCTTGAGGACATGAAAATTGGTTTTATTCAACTTGAAATTACATATTCACCATCAAATTCATCTCTACATTTTAAGAAAATCCCTTGTGAGTTTTCCAATTGAAACATTCCCAACAAATAAGTTGATGATGACATCCCTATAAATTTCCACTTCCATAAAATTGTTAGGCACCATATCTAGAAATGTTTTTTTTCAAATACCTCTCGCTAATGATGGGGGAATCTATGAAGGTGAAACACAAAAATTTATGTGGCCATGTAATGTGTGTTTTTTACCAACCTAGATGATGAAATTGAGGGAAATGAAGTTAAAATAAGTAGTATGGATAAGTTCAGTGGTTTAATGGTCCTGAAAATGAACAATTGAACACATAATTTCCTAATAATATAGTATAAATAACCAATTGTGCCCATCGCTACTTCTACCATAGAACAACCATAATTGTCATCACCTCAATCATATGAATTACATTCCTATTAAAACAAACATGGCTGGAAGGATAAACATGATAATTAAGGAATATGTGATCATGTCACTGCCAATGTGAGCACTACATTTAGTTGAAATCCTGATGGAATTCCAAAAATTAGGAAAACCACCATATTAAATGTTATAATAATATTCAACCAGTCAGACTAAATCATTATCCGATGAAGAATTGACTTTCGGTTTTGTTAATGTTATCCACTAAATGGATCAAAACACATCTGATGATTCTAATTATGAACCCGATATCCTTACACATGATTGGAGAAATGGGGGAGAGTTCATCAAATTCTTGGATTCCAGGAAATAAATGGTCATTCTCGGAGCCACTAATTCTATAAAACCCATGTTCAAAATGTGTACATGATCAAAACTCATTGGAAAATCGTCTAACAAGATGGACATGAATAAGGGTGTTCTTCCTCCTAGCATGAAATTGTCTTCACAATCATGATTATCTTTGAAGAATAGTTAGATGATACACCACTGCCACATTTGTAGTTAGGATGACCCATTTATCCTAATCCACCATGAAATAGGGCACTTCCATCCGCTACCACAAGGTATAATCCATCTACTTAAGGAAAATTTGCTCCAAAAGTGCATGAAAAAGAGAACCCCATGGTGGGAACCATAGACCCTTGGACCAAAACTATGATAACTAGTTGAAATTAATTGATGTGTTGTCTATGTTATCAATCATAAATCCTATGTTTCTTTCAAAGGACCTCAGAGAAGTACTTATTGAGGCATTTTAAAGACCTTGTGATTTATAGGTCAACGTTAATTTAGTTGAAGAATATCTGGTAGAGAATGATCTTGATGAATTGTAGGTGGTCATATTTTTCATATACCTGGATAAGGAAATTATCATACCAAGATATTTCAAACCAATGATAAAATTTTATAGATTGTACTATGTCAATATTTGTTGTTAATTCATTAATAATGGATCAGTATTCATCCACATATTAATAAATAATATTCTACAAATAGGTAGAAATAAATATCACTTGTATCTAATTAATAAGATGTTATAGGGTTATGATGTGAATGAGAAATACAATCTCACTGATATCAACCATAAAAATTATTTTAGGGTTATTATTTCTTTCTCAAAGATCATTGTTGTATGGTGGGATACATAATTCAATGTTATATTGGGATGACCTTGGCCAGATCAGTGTTTGATGCTTCTTTCTTCAAACCAGAAATGTATACAAGATGGTATAAATGATTAAATTTGAATATTTAAAGGGGAGAGTCCCCATTAATGTCATTAAGAACACAGTACATTGGAAAAGGGAGAGATCACAAGAGAGGAAAAGAATCAATGGGAATTAATGTTTCCCAGAATAATGAACCAAATGGTTTGGAGATGATCCCTACCAACCCATTAGAAAATCTCAGCACATATTATGTGATTATCATTAATAAAATAAAAGTGGTGATCCTAGATTCAATAAATCATTCAAAATATTATTTTATGTCAATTAAAATATATAACCTGGAGGGCATTGATTAGAATATCAACTCTCTGAGTGATAATGAATGCAGGAATAAAATTTTCTTCTTTACATTCCCTAGATTTTAATATATCTTAGTTTAGTGAGATGATATAGAAAAAGTTTTAATAAATTCATAATTTTTTTTAAAGACTCATTCTCATTCACATGTTTTCCATTCAGGACTCCATGAAGAATTCATTACCATAAGTAATCCTCAAATGTTTGCTTCATCGTACTGTTGAAAAAAAGGCTATTCCCCTATTTTATTATATGAACAAGTTTCATCATCCCTACCACAGGTAGAGATGGAAGCCAAAAATCCAGATGCATAGGATGATAAGAATGAACTCAAGGATGCCCCTATAGTATTTTGGGAATGCATCTCCACCATAGAAGATAAACATTGAGAGATAATTATGAGTACACAATAAGATCCACAACCCACTCTAATTAGTGCTTCGATGACTCCCAATGAAAATCAAGTATATAAATCATTCTTAAAGCATCACTAGGTTGTGTTTTCCTCGAATTACATAGAGATGCCATGTCTTGACCCCAAGGTGTCCACTCATCACTATGATGTTCTAGAATATCATAAGTGATTCAAGAAGGCTTCCAGAAGGATACACTTGGCTAATGCCTCCAAAATCAAGGATGATGTAAACCAACTCATAAAATATGATTTTATATAGGATGTGTTGAATCCAAAATAGATCTCCAATAATATCCCAACGAAATAGAATATTGGTATGATGAAAGACTGCATCAATTTCAGTGATCTCTACTAGAATTATCCTATAGAAAATTCTCGGCCACAATCATAGTATATTTGATTAATCCAAGAGCAATTTATCAATCCCTCTCAATCATTGATAACTATTTAAGGTACAACAAAATATATATTCCTGTAGAAGATTATTAATAAATATCCTTTGAATCCCCCCATGGACTATTCTAGAATTAGATAACTCCATTTGCATTAATTAACCCCAGTGATACATACCAACATGCCACCCCTCACATATTAAAACCCTTATTGGGAAGGTATTATTGAGTATTACATTGTTTATTTTGTCGTCATCTACTAAAAATAATATGACCAATTGGCTATCAAGGAAACCATCTTCTACAAGATTTAACAACATTGCCTAATGATGAACGTATTGAAATTTTCATTCATCTTAACCGTTCTAAAATTTCATAACATGGTTTTAATCCATTACAAAATTTATTTTGATCTTTAGAAGTCTTTAATTATCCCTGGAATGTCACCTACTTGAAAAATATATTTAAGAAGATTCCATCTAGGAATATTGTCCTACAATTTATTCTACATATTTATTCTCACACGTAAGTGATTATCCTTCACCAAATTTATGATTAAGGGGATAAAATATCAATTTAATGGTGGATTTCATCAATAATTTGATACCCTCATGAATTATCTCTTTATGAGACCAATATTAATGCCACCTGTAAAAGGAAATCCACTCGTCTAATATGTAACATCCCTGGAACAATAATTTGGAATATTGCTTTCCCTAAGAATAATATTGGGAATGAAATTTTTTATTATTATCTCATACTAACCATGATATATGCTTGTACTCATTATTCAGATACCAAGATAAGATTCCTAGAATTAATCATTACTGTTTAGAATGTGAGAAAATAATTAATCCACCACGAAATCCACATTGTTTTTTTTGTAATAACCTGACATAATTTTTCCTTAGTAATAATATTCTACCATTTCATCTAGAATGGTGGTTTTTTATTCTGTATTAGTTTGACATAAAATTCAGGCCTTAGAAATCACTAAATGGTCAGGTCATAGAGGACTTCATTTCCAAACAACTGCCTGTAGAAGAGATTCCATTAAATACTGAACAACCTGAGGAATAAATCATCACTATTCAATGATACCCCAAAACATGGAGAAATGTATTTTGAGGGTGAATCCAAGATCCCAATATGAAAGAGAATGGTAGACACGACACTCAACAAAGAAGGGCTAGGGATTGTTTTTATCTCCCAAAAGAAATAATTGTTTGTGTACTCTTTTCTAATATTAGAATGTTGTACCAAAAATAAATTGGAATAATAATCTATCATTAAATGAAAAAAATTGGAAGTTCAAATAATGATATACCCTATAGAAGTGAAAGGAGACTCAGAGTTGGTAATCAAGAAAATAAATGGGTAGTATGTCATTAAGTAGAGATGTTATTTCCAATATTTGACTATGTTGAAGGGATGATGGTAGACATCCCCTTAAAAACAAAAATGATTAATATTATGCCATCATATAATGGCATGTATGATGCATTGGATGATGAGCTACATATATTGAAATATCCAAATTAGGATGAAACAATCATCATCACTTTCAACCACTGAATGTTCTCACCTTTTTTCATGTCCGAATAGTCTAGACCAGTGAAATCAGTCCCACCCTAATCTGTATGGTCCTACTACAAGATTGATGAATACCATCATTGAATACCTTCCATATGGGGTGCTGCTACTCAAATGAACTATAAGGGAGATGATATTGTGGTGAGTGTCAAATTTTAGTCATTATGATGGGCCATGTCACTATAAAGTGATATAATAATGAGGATTTGATAGGGACATTCTCATATGGGTCAATAGTGAAGAGACAATGACTATCATTGAAGAAGTGTATGTGTGAGCCTATCTTGCTCAAAAGTCTGAGTATAGTATTTCTAATCAAATACAATGGTTGGAAGAAATATAGCCTTCGATGACACATGATTATTTTGGATTCACCAAGAATTTCCATTCCTATCAGGTGTATGAAAACATCATCAATCAACCCCTATGTTTCAACAAATAACCAAATAATCCTAGAAATATTACCCATTGGGCATGGTCATATTAGTGCATACCTTCTGACTATATCCTAATTGTTCAAATACATCATGAATGATAATTATTTTTTATCCAAATGGGATGTGGAAATACTCATCATTGAATTTGGGGAATTTTTTTTTGATTTCTCAATTTTAAAATCCATAATATATTTGGTGTCCTTAATGACATATTGATGGACAAGGGAATCAATTTATTCAATAATGAGGTAGAAATAGTATATCAAGATTAAAATATCAAATCCACCCTTTAATTCCACTAACATGAAGCGACTACATGATATTACATGGCATTCAAAATTTCCCTATAAAAAGTACTCTAAAAATGGTCAATAAAGATAATAAATATTGGAATGAAAATATCATCCATGCATCATGTACCTACTAGACTATGAATCGCACTACATCATGAGAAAACACATATTCACTATTATATGGGATAGAAGTATTCCTCCAATTGAGGATATGTTTTCATCACTCAATATGTCCATCTATGACCAGGTATCTACCGATGAAAAAATACCAAATATTTCATGATGAATTTAAGTGAATTAATGAACATAGATATAATACCTTGCATCACTTAGAGGCATATCAAAATTAGATAGCATGTTTCTTTATAATGATGGTCAGCCTCTATTCATTCCTCCATAGATATTTTTTTTTGGTAATTAGGACTCCAATGATGCCAGGATAGATGCCTCTGAAGCATGAAGCAATGTGGGTGGTATGTTACTTCATATATAAGGTCAACTATATTAGAGAATATTCATCAATATCATTGGATGTAGAACTCACTATGACCCTAAATAGTGCAAGATTATAGAAGAAATATTTTTTTCAATTACACGATCATCTTCCATGATGCATGATGATAAACTGCCTAGTGTGTCTTTGTAAGAAGACCCTAATATTAACTACGTAATTATATTTTCGTATGATTTTAAAATTCATGAAATAATGTCCTTGTTTCACAACAATGAACAATAAGACACCCATTATCCTTACAGTATGACAGTAAACCCCTGGCTAACATCATTTTTCATTTAATGTTAGTAAGCCCCTAGGTATCCCAGAGTTGGGATATCCCACACAACCTCTTAAAAAGGAGTATATTTTTTCGGTGTTGGTCCCAATCACATCACTTTAATCCCTTAGTGGGTTGTGATACCCAATGTTTTGGAATTGAGGAAGAAAGTGGGGTGGCCCCCATTCATATGCCCAACCTATATTATTTCCACCACATAATAGAATTTTCTTCAATTTACAGTAACAAGACCCATCATTTTCACATTCATACCCATATATGATAAATTACATGGCCAATACTCTCATCATATGACAATAAACTGCACAATCTATCCCAGAAATACATGTCGCTTGATTCTGATTATATTGATAGATATAATGATGCCTTGATCTCCTATATCAGGTGCAATAATGAAAAAATATGATTTACCATTTCCTTGTGTATTGAAATGGTTAGCACCGGGAAATTTTACTCAACATTTAGCTTAATTATCATTAGGATGAAATGACTAATAGATGCTATGACACCTGTTTTGTGTACAACCATTAATCATGAAATATTTAAACCATCCTTCCCCATGCCATGAGCTATTTTATGGGGGACCATCTTCAATAACAACATATCGTTTAATTTTCATTTGTATGAGATAAATAGTGATTCCCGGATAACAAATCATGCGACCAAACATGATTCTAGAAAAGATAATCCCCCTTTATTTTCCATGGTCATGAATCATTCCTATATAGAGAACTTTTGAAAAAACTATATGTTGTTTGATTATCATTCTAATGAGATATGTATTGACACTGAGATCTCCAATATTGGGTCCATCCAAATTTAAAACTTGAAATTCCTATTATTATCTATGTGTGAATTCAATATTTCAATAGGAAACTTCTTTAAGTACTACATATGGATTGATTCTCATTCTTGAGAGATATGTAATAAAACATGGACCTCCATCCTATTTCCCAAATTTAATAAAAAATACCCAACTTCCTGTGTATGAATAATACCTACAAAAGGATTATTCTATAAAACTATTTGTGGAATTATTATAATAATTATGCGATTTGTAATGACACTCAGATTCGAGAATTTGGTCTATAAATAAAATTTTTTATCCATTCACATCTATTCATATTTACCCTTACCAAATGAAAATAAACTTCATGGGATTTAAGAACAATTTGTGGAATTATTCTCATATTTATGAGATATATAGATATGCACGTATCATATCTCCTATTTCAACCATCACATAGTCAATATCCACATATCCTTCAATTTTTTTACCTTTTACAATAATAGAAAACAATTTCCTTGCATTTTTTCTCACATTGGGATAAAATCATGTGGGCCTAGCAGTTTGGAAATGTATTTCCCTACATGAGTAAGGTGTATAAATTCATATTAGAGACGCCATTCTCCTGGCTACAAGACCTTAAAAGGAACACCATATTTTCTCATCTCTTTATAAAAAATTTAAAAAAATCTACGAAGTATGCGTGTCTTGATATGTACCCCACCATGATACATAATTACACTTGCTACTACACCTTCATTCGACAATGGTATTACATTTCATGTCAGAATCACCCACATACTTACAAAATCATGACAAATGGAAGGTTTCTTCAAGAACATATTATATCTTTATTCTCAACCTTATGAGTGACTTCATGATCTAAAATCCAATGCATAGACACATCACAACATGTTGAATATCTTTACTCCCCATGTATGAGTTATATCTATACATGGTACATCCAAATAATGACTGATATCAGTCCAAAAATGTCATTTATTCTTGGAAATATTTTTATTCATGTCATACTCTTAATCATTAATACATCCAGATCATCATAATCATTCCCCGAATACTAGTCGCAGAATATATAATACATGATAACTCTTTTTACTGACTAGGAAGTAAGTTAACTCACTATAATTTCATAAATTGAACGTTACAATAGTTTTTTCATCCATATGATTGCATTTTTTGACTATGCAGTATGTCACCTAGTTGTCCTACTGTAAAATATCCCCCCTATAGAGGGTTTGTTAAGAACTACTAATTTATCCCTTAAGAGAAACATCTTATTTCCCATTATGTTGTGATGATGGTTTAGTAGAACCGGTGACTCAAATTCTACATTCATCCCTTGCATATTTTTCCCATGTCCTCAATCCCTATTTCAATGCCTCCCAGAGAGTGGTTTTCTATTTCCCATTTTATTTTTCTATAGAATAATACAATAACATTGGACCATTTGACCATATATTATCCATCATTTCCATAATGTTGTGGTTCAAGTCATATTACCTAAACCTATAGGCACCATATATAAAAATTTTACATTAGACATACATGGATATCACATTACCCTGATTCATTAGAAATCGTGACTTGAAATATTCCTGGTTTATTCTAGAATTTTTTTCCCAAAACTTCACTTTGTACATGGAGAGATATGAATCTCTATAAATATTCTTCAGCTTTTAGAAATAAAATGTCATAATTACTGAGAGATTTTATTCCTAACTATGAAGTGCATGCCCTAGTCCGTCTTTCACTAAAAATCCCCATAATATAGTTTTATCAAAAGGATTCAACTATGTACTTATGTAGTATATTCACTAGGAGTCCTTGCATAAAATAAGCCGGATGATAGGTTTGTCCTACAACTATAACTTATTCCTTGAGAGAGACCTCTTCTAATTAAAAAAACACAATTTCCCAATACGACATATCATATTCGGGTATCCCCGTATCACATCTTTCAACTTCTTACTCCCATACAGAAATGTTGTAGAGAATTTCATAAAATATTATCATGAATGATTGAATTTTCCACTACCAATAAATGATAATGATCAAAAATTATAAGACAATAATTTCTATTCAGCGTGAAAATAATCTAAATTGCCTGATTTCCTTGCGGTATGATCATAAACAATATATCATAATGTCCCTTGGGTAATATGATATACAACATGGTCAATGTGTGGGTCGAATAACACTAAACTACAATTTTAATTAAATTTTTTTTTAGAAAATGGCATTCTCCATAACATTCTCTATTTATAAATGTGTATCGTCCTTCACAATCAAAATTCATTGGGTATTCGTCTCCCTTTAATTTTTTGTGCCAATATAGATATTTCTTTAATTTTCATACAACTATCTTTGTAAAACCCACCTATTGTGGTTTGAAAAATCAGAATCCATAAACTCCATTCATTCAAAGACAATAGAATTTTGGAATTAATGGGATTCCATTTTGCTGACTATGTATTATGTTACCAAATTACCCTTACATAATTCACACACATAACGGGTATGTCAAATAAAGGATGCTGCTATTTGAATATCAAGTATAGGACATCATTTCGTTTTTTATAAAACAACCTACATTCCTAGTGTTTCTACTAGTTTTAATTTCTTCATCTAGAGAGACCTCCAATAATCCAAAATTTTATGTATTAAATTTAGAATCCAAAAATAATTTCTCATGATTCCACAAAAGATATATAAATAATGTTAGAATATTCTCAACCCAGAAACCTTGTTTGGGTCATCATATCGAAACTTGTGGTCAAATCAGATCGACCTAAAACACTAGCCATATTATACTAACATCAATGACATTAAAATTGTCACAAAAGAAGAAAATATAATCTCCAGATTAAATATTTTCATATGGAAATCTAGAATAAATATTATTATCATCATGATAGACTTATCTTATTTAGGGATTAGGAAAAATATTGACCAATAAAAAGATAAATGGACCAAAACATGTTAGGATGATAACCAGTAAATGGTATCCAATGAAAACACCAGTATAGAACACTATGTATCCCTCATATTGATATTAAAAAAATTGACATGGCATAAAATTAAAGTATTTTTCTTGGAGTTCCTATATGACCCACGAAATTGTCATAATATTCTCACTAGCCCCCCTAGAATAGATAAAAATTAGAGAATCATTTCATAGTTTACATATCACCCAGCCCCAAAAAATAATATTATAATTCATAAATATTCACTATAATTATCTTTTAAATAAATTCTATTTTTTAATGAATAAAACTATATATTGGATATTGTTAATACCATAAAATGTGTTTCATGTACTATTCCATAGAATCTATGATGTGACCATCACATTGACAAAAAAATTTGATACTGAGTAAAAACATATCTCCATGTTAGAATAACATACAGGATGAGTTTCCATGATCTAAAAGAATACTCCATAATGTGGGAAAATTGGATAGATTACCCCTAAAGGTGTTGTCTATGGATCTCTAAGACTGGTCACATAAATGTGTCAATGGAAAAAAGTGTATTTATGTGATTCCTAAAAAATATTTGGCATATTAAACATTCCATGAATCATATTGTAACACCCTGACCCCAGTTACCTAGATTCAGTGAATTATTTTAATTCATTATCATGATTATAAAGAATCATGTCCCTAAGGACTGATCTGTTTAGTAGTCGTGGAAAAGAGATTACATATATTAACATTACATTACTATTTCTAAATTAAAACACAACATAAATAATACTTTTAGGACTCCATTATTCCCTTTGATTAACCCTTCATATCAATCATATTACCCATCTTTGAATCATGGAAAAAATAAAACATAAGAAAGGATTTAACTCAGATGCTCAGTAAGTGTAAAAATATAGCGGAAACTATGATAAATAAGCACCAACATATAAGGAAATGTTTATGACTAAAAAAATATTTTTAATCCTAAGCATTATCATAATATGAGGAAGGTAAATCAAATAATGTAAACTAATTATTCAAATGAATATTATAGAAGTCGAATAATCACATGTAATATCAATATCTAATTTAATAATGATGGAATGAATAATGATTTACTTCATTACCACATAGTCAAGGACTCGTTCCAAGACTTAAAATAATTTTTTGGTCTAGGCCTTGTGCCAAGACAATAGTTTGTCTCGTGAGAACTACTGATGCATCTTGAATATATAGCGGGCTCCAACTGTAACATACTAAGTCCAATTAATTCCTCATATAAAAAGTATGAGACATAACATTAACATTCATAATAAACTAGAATACAAAATGTCTATACATAAACCATATTCTAGGAATTGTATAAAAATGGTACATCCATAGTTAAACATATCATAAATCATTCAATACTATTTGGAATATGGTATTATAGAAAATATTCCTCAACCCAGAATAACATTAAATAATGGATGTTGACATAGTTTATAATAATTGATCATACTCTTTGGGAGAAATTTACCTTTTGTGAAATCATTAATAAGTGATGGATTTATAAATAATGTAATTTAAATTATATATTTGAATCGAATAGTCCCATACCACTTCGAAACATTTTAATGTAATTACCATTTTAAAACAATCATGTCCATATAAATAAATCTTTTAAATTATTTTTAAAACATGGACATAAATTAAAAAGATTTAGAAAAATAAATCATTAAAACATTTAATAAGATGATCTCGATAAAGAGTCCCTTCGATAAAACATTAAAATATTTATTTTGAT
This sequence comes from Viscum album, assembly GCA_963277665.1. NCBI lineage: Eukaryota > Viridiplantae > Streptophyta > Magnoliopsida > Santalales > Viscaceae > Viscum > Viscum album. Next base: position 548,032,113 of record OY728146.1, on the reverse strand, counting down.
GAAATTTTTTTGAAATATGGTCATGGATGATGTAAATTTCCAAGTAAATACTTACACATAAACAATCTAGAATAATAATGAGATTGATGAATAATCCATTTTATTTTAAAATCCTTTGGTCAAGGGTACATTAATCATCTTGTATAATAATCATAGTATTTTATTAAATTATTAAATAACCATATTAATATTTCAAATATCATACATTATAAATTTTGGGATTTAAACTACCATTTAATAATAATTTTTATGTTAAAATAATATTTCGAGAAATTATCGATTTCTCTATCATAACCGTTTTAACATGTTATTCTTCATCATATAACATATGTATGATTTAATTTATTCCAGAATATAAATAAAATTATTTATGTATCAAATATATTCAGAATATAAATATGTATTAGAGATTGATATATGAAATGGAGAACCTCATTTATTGATACAGTAAGCCATACATATGGATAAATGTTGTTTCCGTTTTCATATCCTATTGAACGGAAGTAAGTTAATGAGATATATGTAAATACATAAATACATAAATATATATATATATATCCAATAGCATTACTATTCCATATATTATATAATTATTAATAATATATATTTTTATAATCATCACTGAATGGAGGACGTGAAATGAATCTCATCGCGTCTTGCAGACGGAAAGCCGTACGTACACACGAGAAAAAATATAATTATATTAATGGTAAAATAGTTTGTAATTGGATTGTTTATTTTATATAAATAATCATTGACATGTTATATTTATTATTTACATAAATTACACACATAATTATACACTTCCAAATAATGAATCGTTGAATATCAATCTACACCACGACGTGGAGACGGTAAGTTGTACATATGAACATATGGTGACTTTTTCATTCATAGGATGGATAGAATAATGAATATGGTTGCACCGTATTTATAATAACATATATGTTTGTAGAATTTGATCGATTTATTATTTTATAATGGAAAAAATCAATAAATGTTGAAGTGGGAGTGGAAGAGTACTTTGAAACATGTTATGATGTAATTGCCTCTTATTTGGGTTCTTCCCTTTGATTTGATCAAAAGGGGTCATTAGGTTGGATTTTGATCAATATAAGGCCTCTAGGATTAAGTGAATGTTGTTTAGAGGATATTTTAACAGGGTTTGGCCAAGCCAAATGGGTTTGGAGGTGTGAATTTGAGAGAAGGGGATGTACCCATTTATTAGAGAGGTGAGGGTCACTTTTGGAAAAACATGAAATATATTTTTTATTATAAATTAATTTTCTATTTATAATGGCTCCAAATGGATTTATTTGAAGGATAAAGTGGGAATTGGTAGAAAAAATCTAATACAATGGATTTTAGAAATTATTTGGTCACCATATTAACCATATCATTTAGATTTAACTCTTATGAAATTAGATTAACTTTTACAATGCCTTATTGAATTTTTATATAAAATGCTTATTAAAAATACTATAAAATTCAAATAGAACCTTCAAAGATTCATTAATATCATATATATAAATATAAAATTGCTTTTTCTGAACCATAGATATTCGTAAATATTATATCATTTAATAATATAGTATTTGTTTTGAGAACACATTTATGTCAATTTTTACAGAATTTAGTATTTGTTTTTTGTGAAAAAAAAGTAGATTACTTCGAAGAAAATACATTACATGAACCCTAACATATCATATTAACATATAAAAGTAGTGGAATGCTTAAAAAGTATCAATTTACTTTTATTTTGATAGTTATAATATCAATTATTGTAATCCTTCATTAATAAGGTAATTACTGCATCATTATTCTGTCATAAATAAATTTACATATTTAATGTCTAATAAATATAAATAAATTATCTGATGTAGGATATATATTTTTTTAACTCTAAAGAATATTTATAGTCTAATTAATCTTATTCATATCCATATATTAAATATGGATTAGTTATTAAGCATTGAATTTATCAAATTTAACTATTCTATAAATAAAATAATAATAAATGTCATAATCTATTCCAACTGATCCAAAATGATAATATTTTATTAAAAAGAATGATTTTGGTCTAAATAAACTTATACAATAGAATTATAAGATTTTTTAGGGTAATTATAATATCATTTTTAACTTTAATTACCTTATTTACTTTTAACCATGGTAAATAAAATTCAGAAGTTACTATTCACAAACAATTATGCCCATCTTATTGAAATAGATTTTACTTATAGATTTGAACATTGTTTCATGGATTTTTGTGATTAAATTCACAAAATCAGTAAAATTACATTGTATTCAAATTTAAAAATGTGCCTAAATGGTGGGTAAAAGACGTTATAAAATTCAATAAAATTTTATACATCTAATATTGTTATAAAATGACTCCAATGAATTAAAGTGAACTAATATACAAATTATATACATATTTTTACATTAAATTAAATTTAAAATAATATAATAATTATTTAAAAATAATAATTTTTCAGCATTAACACGGTGCTTTTCACTATTCATTAAAATATGAATGACTACAAAAAATTACAAACATTCACCCAAAGGAAATTTGAATATTCCGAATATGAAAATAAAGCCTATTTTACCAAATCAAAAACATAGGAGTTTTATTAATTAATTTAAAAATAATTTCTGTTGTCAAAACTAGAAAGTTATATTTTAATATGTAAAAACTATCAAAATATTTACAAGTGTTTTTGTACATTTTAAATGTGAAATTACATCCAATTAACTATACTATAGTAAAAAATAAAAATATAATCTAACTATACATTAAAAACAATCAAATTCATAATTTAACACTATAATGTTTTTTAATTAAAAAACATGTTTTTAATTAAAATATTGTATTTTTCACTATTCTTCAAAAAATGAATGTTATCTAAAAAGTTAAAAAAATTATCCACACTAAATTTTTATGTAAATATTCTAAAGGAGAATTTAAAAAAATTATTTTGAATATATATAAGTGTCAAATATAGGATTTAAAAAGGGATCTTGATTAAAAGGCACTAAAATTGAGTTTTTTTAATACTTATTATATTTAAATAAAATAATTTTTTTTCTTATATTATTTCTAAGAAACAAAGAATATGTATTCTAAAATTATTTTTATTATATAATATTCAAAATGTAGTTTGTACTATTCATAACCCGTTTTTGAATAGCTAGTTTGGTAAGTTGTGGTGTGCTCATACTCAGTGTTGCGTGTAGCGTAGGTGTTTATTACTTTAAAGAGATAATATACTATAAAAATATGGTTTTACACACATATATCATCAATAGATTAAATTTTACTTGTTATTGATACAAAATTCAATCATGTATCAAAAGCTACTTCACTCTAAAGCTGGAATGTTTCTGTAAATGGATTTGTGACACCCTATAGTGTATCTATGCATCGACTATGTCAAATTGCTTGGGGAATATCCATTTAATACTGACATTTCATATTGTTACCACACAAAAATATCATGGTTTTACACCCTCAACTAGTCTCAAAATGTTCCTTATAAATCGGTCCCATATATCTTCATTTGGATGTATGGAATTCCCTGATGTCCTAGTGATGATCTAATCACCCTAGTTCCTTGATCAATCCCTTTGTAACCTTCAATTTAGTTTATAAAACTTGATTAAGAGTAAATCAAATTGGGAAATGGAAACTAAATTCCTCCCATTGTCTATAAAACAACACATGCTTGAGACACTCTCGCAACAACTGATAAAAGATAACTAGCATGCAGTACCATTAATCCAACATGGACCTATGAGAGTTAGCTTCAAGAACACCAATGGATACCCCATAATACATGATTAAGGTACCTCATAAGTGTGGTCACACAGGTGGTCATTCTCCCACAGTGCAACCAAATCACCCAGGACTACCTGTGTAGAGATACCCTTGTGCGAGACTCCTTATATCTCCCAAACATCCAGAATGTGTGATCCATTCACAAGGAATTATTAAAATCTATCCATGGAAGTAACAATCCTCATATGTCTCCCTAATATAAGAGGGAACAATTCAAACCCTCCATTAAAGCCTCATGACATGCAATCCCATGGGAAAAGTCCCTCTAGAGTGTCTTCTATTTAGATTAGCAATTATATGGTCAAGGGCTCCCCCATCAGTCCTTTGATAATTCTTGGATCCACATGTAACATGTGTATTTTTATATATATATTATCACATTAACAACTACCCTATAAAAACATTAGGTATTTCACATTATATGTAATTAAGGTTATGACTATGTCATCACCTTCTCATATGGGTGACCCTGAGTCTCTGATTCCATGAGGAGAGGGTGATGATTACACCTTAATTTCGAAAAACATGAAATTATTACCTCATTATTCATTGGAATCCATTTTTGGTAATTATTCATAGTTTAATCCCTTATCCATTCATATATAAGGTTACAGTCTTTCTCTCCTCTACCTCAGAATCCTTCACCACTGTTCCCCCCTTGGGGTAAAATGAAGAGGTGGATGAGACATAAACTGACCTCTTCGGTCTTATCCCCATCCTATTCCACTTGTAGGAAGGGGGAATATGAGGATGTAACACTCAACACCCCTTACGTATCCCGATGGGATTTTTGTCTATCTTCATATATGGGAAAAATTATATATTGGTGTTTCTCATATCATCTATTTTTATTGGTATCTAACACCGATCACAACTCACATGGGCATTAAGGTAAATGGGGATCATGACATCCAAAAAATACAAGGGACATGAATTGAACAATGAGAACACTAATTCCATCTATAAAATGATATGTATGAAGACTACATAAAGTCTATGATCACTAGGCATCATCCATAGTAATTATAGTGATTCATAATCCCCTTAATTCATTCATAATTTTCTAGAGTAAGCAGTGAAGTAAACCCCAAATCACTATGAGTCAAGAATAAAGAGACGATACAACCCTCATGGAATGTTATAATGGTATAAACTGTCACACACGATGTTTTTGTCTTTGTATTGATCCGGTCCATTGAAAATCGTGATGCTTTACATGGGTATTTGGTGATATGAATCATGAGTTTTGATGCTTCATATATGTATAAACACCCTAATTTGGAATCCTTATTGCTTGTTTAAGATTTTTTTTAAGAAATGGTGGTTACTTCATGATTTGGGCCAACCGTGAGCCCATTCCCGGTTTTTTTTTTAAAAAACCAAAATTGTTTATTTTATAACTCTTTTGTTTTTCATCTTTTTTCACCAATTCAACTTCCCACTTGTCCTTAACTGATATATTGAATCTTATTTATTCTTTTGTACCCATTATAAATTCATAAGAAGGGTGAATTTGGGTTACTTATATAGGTATTGGTCTAGCCCATGGGCCCATTTCCTGTTTTAAAAATCAAATTCGATTCATTTATATATTTTTCATTTTTTTTATATTTTTTGGTTATTCCACCTCTCAATCAAAACAAATAACCCTATCTGAGCCCTCATAATCTATTTTACCTCTATGGAGCTCATGTGGGTCTTGGATTAGGGAGAAAATTCTCAGGAAACCTCAATCGTCCAGAATTGACAAGGTAACTTATATCATTCATAAATCAATAAATTAGTACTCTTTTGGAAACCTATATTCTTCCTATAGTTTTTCCTGACCTTAGGAGTGTCTCCAATATGTTTCATTCCATTGAATTCTCTATAGGGTTTCAGATCTAATGGAAGAAGAAGAGTTTTCTAGGATGAAAGGTGAGATTCCTTCTCCTTTCTCCTTCCTCTTCCCCCTCCTTTCGTTATTTCATGGTTTTATATTGTACCCTAGTCATGATAGACATAGTGTTCTATTATAGAATTTTTTTTATGGAGTTTATGTTCTTTTAGTTCTGGTATTTATAGTTTTAGGGTTTATAACCCCGTAGCGGATGATTTCGGGTGTGCGTTTCAATTACGCCAAAGATTTGAGGTAGGATACCCCTTGGACATGCCTTTATTATTTAAGATTCATCATTTTATTATTTGTAACACATGATATATATGTTTATTATTTTTTTCATCCTTTGGATAATTTTCGTGGTGTGCAAAGTGGTTGTTTAATCATTATTTTGTGAAAGGTAGTGTTGTTTTGTCATGAAAGTGCTCAAAAAGTGTTTGTTTAAATGTTCCATTATCTTTTTCAAATACTTTGTGAGTTTTATAATCTGGTTTGTGGTATTTTTAACATGTTACAGTTTCTTGAATGAAAATATGGCTTTAAATTGGTGTTTTATTCCTTTTCAGGTACTTAAAATAAATTGTTTTGTTTAAAAAGGGAATGTCATGTGTTCGGTAAATTTCCTGGTTGGCTTTTATGTGTGATGTGTGATTTAAAAGTTATTTGTTTGGATTTATAAAGGAATTGTAATAATGATGAATGGTATTTTTGGGTACTTATATGGATTTCATATTTGAATTAGTTTTTACAATCAAGTTGGTTTTTATTTAAAACATATTTTGGCCCGAGTTGCCCAAAAATAGACTGTTTCACATCATTATAAAAATGGATGTGTTTTGATTATGTAACCTGAGTATTATAAGAGATTTATGAATGTGGTTTTCTACTATAAATGGTATTTATACAGATCCTTAATATATTTAAAATGCATAGCTTCGTCAAAGGTTAGTTTTGAAAAAATGTTTAAAGGCCCGTTTGGCATTTCCTAGAAATGAAGGAGTGTTTTACTTTTATATAACATGTTGTGCAATTGGGATTGTTTTATGGTCCATTAAATGAATTTATTAAATGATCATTGGGCTTCCAAATATGATTTGGTGTGTTTTTCTTGTGTGTTTATAATTGAAAGAGTGTTTTTGAAAGAGTGATATGTGTAGAGCCTCAATACACTTCATGAAATTGTTTTACCAAAATATTTAGCCGTTTGTTGATTAGTGTATGAAATGTGAAGAAAGATTATGGGATGTTTGTGTTTTTTTGGATTTGGAATGGAATTTGGAGATGAATGTTTTATTTGATAATATGTGGAACTTGATTGAGCACTAAATGGAATCACGGGTAACTAGGTGGGCAGACGTTTACTAGTATGGTAGTGATACTGTGGTGGTTGGCCCCTTTTTCACGTTGCAACATTGACGATGTGAACACTAACTAAACTATGATGATGATGATTATTAGGGACCTCTAGGTTTTGGGTATGTTCCCTACTAGTGGATCGTGCACGAGAACAGATATTTATTATGGTTACTTTGACCGATATATGAGGTACCTGAAGCTCACAACTAACTAGTGCCTAGGGGTGTTCCTGTGACTAGTGCTCATTGGATATTTTGTACTCACCGTCGGCATACAGTGTTTTTCGTTGGTAAATTCAGTAGTATGTGTTATTTATTTAAATGTTAAAAATCTTTAAATCATCCCTCTTGAAAACTATGTTAATTTTAAAGTTTCACCTCTTTGAAAAAAATAGTTACTTGCATTTTTGTTTATTAAACATGCATGCTTTTGTCTGATAATTATTATAGCGTGGAACCTCATTTGAAAAACATACTTTCATATCTTGAATTTTAAAATATATATTTATGCTTCTTTTATTTTGAATGAATGTGCATTGGGAATAGAATATCGGGCTAACCTACAAAGTTTTAATACTCACGCCTATAGTCTTCTTCTTTTTTTAGCCCTTGTGCCAGTTTCATCTTTAGTTTGATCACCTTGGAAGACATTTGATCATTGTGTTGGAGAGTTACCAGAAGTTTCACATGGAGTTAGTTGGTCAATGGTATTGTTCATTTGAGTTGTTGGTTTTGTTCTACCTTTAGTTTCTTGTACAAATAATATTTAGTTCAATTTTTATATAAATTCATTTTGGGTTGTCCATTTATTTCCGCTGTTTGTTTGATTATCTATATATAAGAGAAATCGTTCCCTTGTGTCCTTTATTGATTCCCTTGGTGCTTTTCACTATCCCAAGAGGATTGGGAACGCCTCTCGGGACATGTCTTGGGCTGGTCTGGGTGACCGGTTCAGTGTCGACTTGGGCTAGTTCGTGACAAAATGGTATCAGAGGAGGTCGGATCTTAGTGGACCTTTCTTTATAGAGCGCCCTTGTTATTTTGGGGATGTCAAGGTAGATGGAGTATGGTTGTTGGGACTTGAGGGGTATGTGCATGAAGTGTGTCATGAACTCTTTCTTTTACTAATCCTCAGGTTTCCATGGAAGTCTGGTTTTATTATTGTCCATTGTTCTAGTTGATTGTTTGATATTGGGATATGACAAGGGGAGTCTGACTAATGGCATTCGGGAGCTCGCAGGGCCTGGCAAGCCATGTGGATCTGGGTAATGGTCCTAATATTTCTCTTTATGTTGGTGTTTTGTTTGACATATGGCCGCCAACCATATTGTCAAGTCACACACCGACATTAGTTCCTTTTTTGGGTCTCTTTAACCTTTCCTGAATTCTGATTTTATTGTTTTTTATAATCCTTGTGTGAGAATTGTGGAAATGGGTTTTAAAGTGAGGATTAGATTTTGAAAATTTAAAAAGTTTCTTTTCAAAAATTAAATATAATAATGGTTTTGGAGGGTTGTCTTTGTGTGAAAAAAATGGAGGGAAGTGTAAATAATTTAATGGGATTGGATTATCCATAATCTAATCTTGTGGTTTGTTGAAATAAAACTATTTGAAATTGTGAATCATTTTAAGGTGATTCTGGATCTTTGATTTAAATGGGGTATTTTGGGATGTTAAAAAGTTTATGAACCGGATAAATTAGTTTTGGAAATTGGTTTTGATCGGTTGGTGTTTTATAAGAAATGGTATTGGTCTCAATAGACCTCAGATTATAAAAATATACATTGCTGAATTTTTTTTAAAAAAAATGGTAAGGGGTTGTTAGGAGTGGCTTGGTTATTTGAAAAGTTATAAAATTGAAAAGGGGTAGGATTTTAGGAAAATGGTTCTTAATCAATTGTGGTTTTTTTTTGTGAAATATGAAAATGGTTTACCACTTGGTGGTTGGGGTTCCTTTTGAAGGTACATGATTTTTGGAATGATGTTGTTTTGTTTTAGCCTTTGGTGTTTTCATGGGTGCTCACATGCATGGTTTTATTTATATTTGGAAGGATTACCTTTATGGTATGGTGGTTGGGTGCCTGAGGTGGCATGGAAATGTGCATGTGGGTGAGACTTGATGAAACACAATTGGTGAATGTGGAAACCCACCAAGTTAGTTTGTTTTTCAAAAGTGTTTTGAGATGAAAAATGTGGTCCTTTTTTTATAAACCAATGGTTATGTGGCTAGTTTTTGTTTTCTATGTAGTAGAAGTGATTTTTATTCAGTAATATTCCTTGTGATCTAAAATTCATACTCTTGTTGTATCTTTAGATGATATATTGTTGGTGTCTCGGTTTTGGAGTAATTTTCATTGGGTTTCTAAAGATGTGTTTGATGTTGTGATGTGGCCAAGGATAGTTCTCCGACGGAAATCATTCCTGCTGATAAACCTAAGGATTCATTTCAAATGTTAAATCTACCTCTCTCGATGATTCGTCAACCTGTTTGGTGGAATAGAGGGTAGTTTGGGATCTATTAAATGTACTTCTAGGTCTTGATAATTCGTTTGGATAGAGCAGTTGTGTTCGATGATGTTGATGTGTTTTTTTCGTTTTCCTTGTCCATTATGGCCCTCGTTTGGAGTGATAAATTATTTAGATATGTATCTATGAGTTCATATTTAGATGAAGGGTTTTTTTTGTGATCATATGAGGTTTTTTTGAGTGGTGTGATCCTTATCACCTGACTGCAGTGCAACAAATGCCTCAAGAATTAGGGCTCTAGCCATAGGCCTCGAAGTGAAGCTTCCCAAGCAGTCCAGAAATCGACAGAGGTGTGGAGTGCTCGATTAGGATCCTTCCTCCACAGTTTTGGTAAGTTAGTTTCTATTCTAATGTTTTGGTTCCTCATTTCTGCAAATTTCCCTTTTTCGCAACAAGAGTGGTGGACTTAACCCCTCAAACATTGTCTATGGATATTCCCTCATGGATGTGGGTTTTCAATCAATGTCCCTGTGTAGACTGCCTGTAAAAATCAGTTGCAGTAATGCTGTTACTTATTCATAGGTGGAGAGTTTTGGGTAGTTTTTTTGTTTCTTTTTTTGTTTCAGTGGCCAAATTATTGGGTCCCATTCCCTCCCATCCCCTAGTGGTGGGGGTCCAGAACTGTGCTGAATGTGTTGGCCAAGTTATTATCCCAGCCATTCGGGAGTGGGTGGTTTATATGATCATGTTGTAACCCTATTAACATGGTATAGTAGGTTTTTGTTGGAGGTTTTTTTTGGGCTTGTGTGAGCGAGGCCCAATTCTAGCTCATGTTGAATTCATGTCTATTCGTTTCTAGTTGGTTTCCAATGGTGGGGAGACCCACCATGTGCCTCCTGGATTTTCATCCAAAGAACATTTCTAGTGCTAGTTGATTATTAATGGTGGGGTGTACATTCTATAATCCCCTATAATATTTTGTTTTTGTGGGTTCTCTTTGGTTTGGGGGATGTTTGGGTTCATTGAGAGAAGTCCCAACAATCGGGTTCTTGGCTTGGTTGTGGAGGTGGTGGGTTCATCTTTTCGTTGATTCTCCATTCATGGTTGTGAGTTGAGTTTTGTGTGGGAAAGAGTATTAAGTTTAATTGTTGGTGATTTATATTTTATTATCTTTTGAGGCTGGATTATTTTGTTATGGAATCCTTGGGTGTTGTTTTTTTTCAAATGGAAAGTGTTATGGCTTTCTGGGGGCGGAAGGCTTTAATGGTGAGGAGAATTGTCAGACATGGTTTTTTTTGTCTTTGTATTGATCCGGTCCATTGGAAATCCTGATCCATTACATGGGTATTTGGTGAGATGAATCGTGAGTTTTGGAGCTTCATATATGTCTAACAACCCTAATTTGGGATCATTATTGCTCGTTTAGGATTATTTTGAAGAAAGGGTGGTTATTTCATGATTTGGGCCAACCGTGAGCCCATTCCAAGTTTAAAAAAACCAAATTTGTTTATATTATAACTCTTTTTTCATATTTTTTCACCAATTAAACTTCCCACTTGTCCTATAATGATATATTATAACTTATTTATCCTTTGGGACCCATTATAAATTCATTTGCAGGGTGAATTTGGGTTACTTATTTAGGTATTGGTCCAGCCCATGGGCCCATTTCCAGTTTTAAAAAACAAATACGTTTCTTTTATATCATTTTCATTTTTTTATATTTTTCAGTGATTCCACCTCCCTCTAGAATATAATAACCCTATCATAACCCTCATAGTCGATTTTACCTCTTTTGAGCTCATATGGGTCTCGGATTAGGGAAACAATTCTCAGGAAACCTCAAATCGTCCAGAATTGACAAGGTAAATTCTATCATTCATAAATCAATACATAAATACTCTTTTGGAAACCAATCATCTTCCCCTGGTCGGTACAAACCTTAGGAGTATCTCCAAGAAGTTTCAAGCCATTTTATTCTCTATAGGGTTTCAGATCTATTGGAAGACGAAGAGTTTTCTAGGATGAAAGTTGAGATTCCTTCTCCTTTCTCCTTCCTCTTCCCCCTCCTTTCATTATTTCATGGTTTTATATTGTACACTAGTCATGATCAACCTAGGGTTATTTTATAGAATTTTTTATGGGGTTTATGTTCTTTTAGGTCTGGTATTTATTGTTTTAGGGGTTATAAACCCGTGGCGGGTGATTTCGGGTGTGTGATTCAATTACGCCAATGATTTTATGTAGGATACCCCTTGCACATGACTTTATTATTTATGTTTCATCATTTAATTATTTTTAAAACCTGATATATATGTTCATTATTTTTTTTCATCCTTTTGATAATTTTCTTGGTGTGAAAAGTGGTTGTTTAATCATTATTTTGTGAAAGGTAGTGTTGTTTTTTCATTAAAGAGCTCAACAAGTGTTTGTTTAAATGTTCCGTTATGTTTTGAAAATATTTTGTGAGGTTTATAATTTGGTTTATGGTATTATTAACATGTTACAATATCTTGAATGAAAATATGGATTTCAATTGCTGTTTTATTCCTTTACATGTACTTAAAATAAATTTTTTTGTTTAAAAATGGCATGTCATGTGTTCGGTAAATCGCCCAGTTGGCTTTTATGTGTTATGTGTGATTTAAAAGTTATTTTTTGGATTTATAAAATAATTTAACGAATGATAAATGATATTTTTGGGTACTTATATGGATTTCTAAATTTGTATTTGTTTTTACAATCAAGTGGGTTTTGATTTAAAACATATTTTGGCCCGAGTTTCCCAAAAATGGACTGTTTCACATTATTATGAAAATGGATGTGTTTTGAATATGTAACCCGAGTATTATAAGAGATTTATGAATGTGGTTTGCTACTGTAAATGGTGTTTATACAGATTCTTAATAGAATTAAAATTCATAACTTCGTCAATGGTAAGTTTTGAAAAAATGTTTAAAGGCTAGTTTGGCATTTCTTAGAAATGAAGTAGTGTTTTACTTTTATATAACAAGTTGTGCAATTGGGATTATTTTATGGTCCATTAAACGAATTTATTAAATGTTTATTGGGCTAAAAAATATTAATTGTTTAGGTTTTGATTTGTTTATATAATTGATAGAGTGTTTTTGAAAGAGTTTTATGTGCAAAGCCTCAATACACTTCATGAAATTGTTTTACCAAAATATTTAGCGGTTTGTTGATTAGTGTAAGAAATGTGAAGAAATGTTATGGGCTGTTTGTGTTCTTATGGTTTTTGAATGGAATTTGGATATGAAATGTGTATTTGATAATATTTGGAACTTGATTGATCACTAACGGGAATCACATGTATCTAGGTGGGCGGACGTTTACTAGTATAGTAGTGATTCTCTGGGGGATGGCTCCTGTTTCACGTAAGATGTTTGACGATGAAAACACTAACTAAACTACGATGATGATGATGATTGGGGACCTCTAGGTTATGGGTATGTTCCCTACTAGCGGATCGTGCACGAGAACAGATATTTATTATGGTTACATTCACCGAGATACGAGGTACCTGGGGCTCACAACTATGTAGTGCCTAGGGGTGTTTCTGTGACAAGTGCACATTGGATATTTTGTACTCACCGTCGGCATACGGTGTGTTTGGTTGGTAAATTCAGTAGTATGTGTTATTTATTTAAATGTTAAAATTCTTTAAATCAGCCCTCTTGAAAACTATGTTCATTATAAAGTTGCTCCTCTTTGAAATAAATAGTTACTTGCATTTTTGTTTATTAAACATGCATGTTTTGGTCTGATAATTATTATAGCATGGAAACTCATTTGAAAATCATACATTCATATCTTGAATTTAAAACTATAAATTTATGTTTCTTTTGTTTTGAATGAATGTGCATTAGGAATAGAATATTGGGCTAACCTACTGAGTTTTAATACTCACGCCTATAGTCTTCTTCTTTTTTTATCCCTTGTGCCAGTTTCATCATTAGTTTGATCACCTTTGAAGACATTTGATCATTGTGTTGGAGAGTTACCAGAAGTGTCACATGGGGTTAGTTGGTCATTGGGATTGTTCATTTGAGTTGTTGGTTTTTTTTCTACCTTTAGTTTCTTATACAAATAATATTTAGTACAATTTTTTTACAAATTCATTTTGGGTTGTCCATTTATTTCCGATGTTTGTTTGATTATCTATATATGGTCTAAATCATTCCCTTGTGTACTCTATTGATGCCCTTGGAACTTTTCACCATCTCGGGCGGATCAGAAATGCTTCTCGGGACTTGTCGTGGGCTGGCCTGGGTGACCGGTTCAAGGTCGACTATGGCTGGTTAATGACAAAATGGTATCAGAGGAGGTCAGCTCTTAGTGGACCTTTCTTTTTAGAGCACCCCTATTATTTTGGTGATGTCAAGGTAGATGGAGTATGGTTGTTGGGACTTGAGGGGTAAGTGAATGAATAGTGTCGCGAACTCTTTATTGTTATAATCCTCAGGATTCCATGGAAGTCTAGTTTTATTAGTGTCCATTATTCTAGTTGAATATTTGGTATTGGGATATGACAAGGGAGTCTGACTAATGGCCTTCGTGAGATCGCAGGGCTTGGCAAGCCATGTGAAGCTGGGTAATCGTCCTAATATGTCTCTCTATGTTGGTGTTGTGTTTGACATATGGCCTCCATCCATATGGTCAAGTCACACACCGACAGTAGTTCCTTCTTTTTGGGTCTCTTAAACATTTATTGAATTCTAATTTTTTTTAATCATTGTGTGAGAATTGTGGAAATGGGTTTTAAAGTAAGGATTAGATTTTGAAAATTTAAAAAGGGTATTTTCAAAAATTAAATATAATAATGGTTTTGGATGGTTTTCTTTGTGTGAAAAAAATGGAGGTAAGTGGAAATGATTTAAAGGGATTGGATTACCCATAATCTAAACTTGTTGTTTGTTGAAATAAAATGATTTGAAATTGTGAATCATTTTAAGGTGATTCTGGATCTTTGTTTTAAATGGGGTATTTTGGGATGTTAAAAAGTTTCTGAATCGGATAAATTTGTTTTGGCAATTGGTTTTGATCGGTTGCTGTTTTACAAGAAATGGTATTGGTCTCAATGGACCTCAAATTATAAAAATATACATTGCTAATTTTTTTTAAAAAAAATGGGAAGGGGTTGTTAGGAGTGGCTTGGTTATTTAAAAAGTTTTAAAAATGAAAAGGGGCAGGTTTTTAAGAAAATAGTTCTTAATGAATGGTGGTTTTTTTTGTGAAATATGAAAACGTTTTTCACTTGGTGGTTGGTGTTCCTTTTGAAGGTACATGATTTTTGGAATGATGTTGTTTTGTTTTAGCCTTTGGTGTTTTCATGGGTGCTCACATGCATGGTTTTATTTATATCTGGAAGGATGACCTATATGGTATGGTGTTTGGGTGCCTGAGGTGGAATGGAAATGTGCATGTGGGTGAGACTTGATGAAACACCATTGCTGAATGTGGAAACCCACCAAGTTAGTTTGTTTTTCAAAAGTGTTTTGAGTTGAAAAATGTGGTCCTTTTTTATAAACCAATGGTTATGTGGCTATTTTTTGTTTTCTTTGTCGTGGAAGAGTTGTTTATTCAGTAATCATCCTTGTGATATAAAATTCATAATCTTTTTGTATCTTGAGAATATATCTTGTTGGTGTCTCGGTTTTGGAGTAATTTTCATTGGGTTTCTAAAGATGTGTTTGATGTTGTGATATGGCCAAGAATAGTTCTCTGTCAGATATATTTCCTACTGATCAACCTAAAGATTAATTTCAAATGTTAAATCTACATCTTTCGATGATTCCTCAACCTATATGTTGGAATAGAGGGTAGTTTTGGATCTATTAAATGTACTTCTAGGTCTTGATAATTCTTTTGGACAGAGCAGTTGTGTTCGGTGATGTTGATGTGTTTTTTTCGTTTTCCTTGTCCATTATGCCCCTCGTTTGGAGTGATAAAGAATTTTGATATGTATCTATGAGTTCCTATATAGATGAAGGGTTTTTTTGTGATCATTTAATGTTCTTTTTGAGTGGTGTGATCCTTATCACCTGACTGCGTTTCAGAAAATGCTTCAAGAATCAGGGCACCAGCCATAGGCCTCGGAGTGAAGCTTTTCACGCAGTACGGAAATCGACAGAGGTGTGGAGTGCTCGATTAGGATCCTTCCTCCACAGTTTTGGTATCTTAGTTTCTATTTCAATGTTTTGGTTCCTCATTTATGTGAATTTTCCTTTGTCTCAACAAGCGTGGTGGACTTAACCCCTCACATAGTGTCTATGGATATTTCCTCATGGATGTGGGTTTTCAATCAATGTCCCTGTGAAGACCGCCTGTAAAAATCAGTTGCAGGCTTACTGTTACTTATTAATAGGTGGAGAGTTTGGGTAGTTTCTTTGTTTCTTTTGTGGTTTCAGTGGCCAAATTATTAGGTCCCCTTCCCTCCCATCCCCAACTGGCGGGGGTCCAGAACTGTGCTGAATGTGTTGGCCAAGTTGTTATCCCCTCCATTTGGGAGTGGATGGTTTATATGATCATGTTGTAACCTTATTAACATGGTATAGTTGGTTTTTGTAGGTGGGTTTTTTTGGGCTTGTGTGAGTGAGTCCCAATTCTTGCTCTTGTTGAATTCATGTCTATTCGTTGCTAGTTGGTTTCTAATGGTGGGGAGACCCACCATGGGTCTCCTGGATTTTCATCCAAAGAACATTTCTAGTGCTAGTTGATTATTAATGGTGGGGTACACATTCTAGAATCCCATATAATATTTTTTTGTGTGTTCTCTTTGGTTTGGGTGATTTTTGTGTTCATTTAGAGAAGTCCCAACAATCAGGTTCTTGGATTAGTTGTGGAGGTGATGGGTTCATCTTTTCGTTGATTCTCCAGACGTGGTCGTGAGTTGCGTTTTGTGTGGGAAAGAGTATTAAGATTCATTTTTTTGATTGATATTTCCTTATCTTTAGAGGTTGGATTATGTTGTTATGGAATCCTTAGGTGTTTTTTTTCAGACGGAAAGTGTTATGGCTTTCTGGGGGCAGAAAGCTTTAATGGTGGGGAGAATTGTCAGACACGGTGTTTTTGTCTTTTTATTGATCCGGTCCATTGGAAATCCCGATCCTCTCCAGGGGTATTTGGTGAGATTAATCATGAGTTATGAAGCTTTATATATTTCTAACAACCCTAATTTGGGATCCTTCTTGCTTTTTTAGGATTATTTTGAAGAAAGGGTGGTTACTTCATGATTGGGGCCAACTGTGATCCCATTCCCGGTTTAAAAACAAACCAAATTTGTTTATTTTATAACTCTTTTTTTCTTATGATTTCACCAATTCAACTTACCACTTGTCCTATAATGATATATTAATACTTATTTATCCTTTGGGACCCATTATAAATTCATTAGCAGGGTGAATTTGGGTTACTTAATTAGGTATTGGTCCAGCCCATGAGCCCATTTCCTGTTTTAAAAAACAAATACGTTTCTTTTATATCCTTTTCATTTTTTTATATTTTTCGGTGATTCCACCTCCCTCTAGAATCTACTAACCCTATTCTAACCCTCATAATCGACTTTACCTCTTTTGAGCTCATATGGGTCTCATATTAGGGCTACAATTCTCAGGAAACCTCAAATCGTCCAGAATTGACAAGGTAACTTCTATCATTCATAAATCAAAACATTAGTACTTTTTTGGAAACCAACCTTCTTCCCCTGGTTATTACAGACCATAGTAGTGTCTCCAAAAAGTTTCAATCCATTACATTCTTTATAGGGTTTCAGATCTAATGGAAGACGAAGAGTTTTCTAGGATGAAAGTTATGATTCCTTCTCCTTTCACCTTCCTCTTCCACCTCCTTTCATTATTTCATGGTTTTATATTTTACCCTAGTCATGATCAACCTAGGGTTATGTTATAGAATTTTTTATGGGGTTTATGTTCTTTTAAGTCTGGTATTTATAGTTTTAGGGTTTATAACACCACGGTGGGTGATTTCGGGTGTGCGTTTCAATTACGCCAAAGATTTGAGGTAGGATACCCCTTGAACATGCCTTTATTAATTAATTTTCATTATTTAATTATTTTTAAAACCTGATATATATGTTTATTATTGTTTTTCATCCTTTGGATAATTTTCATGGTGTGCAAAGTGGTTGTTTAATCATTGTTTTGTGAAAGGTAGTGTTGTTTTGTCATGAAAGTGCTCAACAAGTGTTTGTTTAAATGTTATGTTATCTTTTGAAAATATTTTATGAGGTTTATAATCTGTTTTATGGTATTTTTAACATGTTACAGTATCTTGAATGAAAATATGTCTTTGAATTAGTGTTTTATTCCTTTTCATGTACTTAAAATAATTTTTTTTAAAGGGCATGTCATGTTTTCGGTAAATCGCCCTGTTGGCTTTTATGTGTGATGTGTGAATTAAAAGTTATTTATTGGATTTATAAAGGAATTGGAAGAATGATAAATGGTACTTGTGGGTACTTATATGGATTTCCAAATTTGTATTTGTTTTTACAATCAAGTGGGTTTTGATTTACAACATATTTTGGCCCGAGTTGCCCAAAAATGGACTGTTTCACAACTTTATGAAAATGGTTGTGTTTTGAATATGTAACCTGAGTATTTTAAGAGATTTATGATTGTGGTTTGATACTGTAAATGGTGTTTATACAGATCCTTAATATAATTAAAATACCTAACATCGTCAATGGTTAGTTTTGAAAAAATGTTTAAAGGCTCGTTTGGTATTTCCTAGAAATGAAGGAGTGTTTTACTTTTATATAACATGTTGTGAAATTGGGATTGTTTTATGGTCCATTAAATGGATTTATTAAATGTTTATTGGGATGAAAAATAGTATTTGGTTAGGTTTTGATGTGTGTTTATAATTGAAAGAGTGTTTTTGAAGGAGTTTTATGTGCAAAGCCTCAATACACTTCATGAAATTGTTTTACAAAAATATTTATCGGTTTTTTGATTAGTGTAAGAAATGTGAATAAAGATTATGGGATGTTTGTGTTTTTATAGTTTTGTAATGGAATGTGGATACGAAATGTGTATTTGATCATATGTGGAACTTGATTGGGAACTATAGGGAATCATGGGTATTTAGGTGGGCGGACGTTTACTAGTGTGGTAGTGATTCTGTGGGGGTTGGCCCCTGTTTCTCGTAGTAAGATTGAAGATGACAACACTAACTAAACTATGATGATGATGATGAATGGGGACCTCTA
Organism: Viscum album; assembly: GCA_963277665.1. NCBI lineage: Eukaryota > Viridiplantae > Streptophyta > Magnoliopsida > Santalales > Viscaceae > Viscum > Viscum album. The sequence continues at coordinate 548,013,322 of OY728146.1, read as the reverse complement.
GGTTATGTGTATGTTCACTTCTAGAAGATCGTGCATGAGAACAAATATTTATTATTGTTACTTTCACCGAGATACGAGGTACCTGGGGATCACAACTAACTAGTGCCTAGGGGTGTTCATGTGACTAGTGCTCATTGGATATTTTGTACTCACCATCAGAATATGGTGTGTTTGGTTGGTAAATTCAGTAGTATGTGTTATTTATTTAAAAGTTAAAATTCATTAAATCATCCCTCTTGAAAACTATGTTCATTTTAAAGTTGCACCTCTTTGAAAAAAATAGTTACTTGCATTTTTGTTTATTAAACATGCATGTTTTTGTCTGATAATTATTATAGCATGGAACCTAATTTGAAAACCATACTTTCATATCTTGAATTTAAAAATATAAATTAATGTTTCTTTTATTTTGAATGAATATGCATTTGGAATAGAATATCGGGCTAACCTACTGAGTTTTAATACTCAGGCCTATAGTCTTCTTCTTTTTTTAGCCCTTGTGCCAGTTTCATCTTTAGTTTGATCACCTTGGAAGACATTTGATCATTTTGTTGGAGAGTTACCAGAAGTGTCACATGGAGTTAGTTGTTCATTGGGATTGTTCATTTTAGTTGTTGGTTTTGTTCTACCTTTAGTTTCTTGTACAAATAATATTTAGTTCAATTTTTATATAAATTCATTTTGGGTTGTCCATTTATTTCAGCTGTTTTTTTGATTATCTATATATGGGAGAAATCGTTCCCTTGTGTACTCTATTGATTCCCTTGGTGCTTGTAACCATCCCGGGAGGATCAGGAATGCCTCTCGGGACTTGTCGTGGGCTGGCCTGGGTGACCGGTTCAGGGTCGACTAGGGCAGGTTCATGACAAAATGGTATTTGAGGAGGTCGGCTCTTAGCAGACCTTTCTTTTTAGAGCGCCCTTTTTATTTTGGGGATGTCAAGGTAGATGGAGTATGGATGTTAGTACTTGAGGGGTAAGTGCAATAAGAGTATCGCGAACTCTTTCTTGTTCTAATCCTCAGGTTTCCATGGAAGTCCGGTTTTATTAGTGTCCATTGTAATAGTTGATTGTTTGGTATTGGGATATGACAAGGGGAGTCTGACTAATGGCCTTCGTGAGCACGCAGGGCCTGGAAATCCATGTGGAGCTGGGTAATGATCTTAATAAGTCTATGAATGTTGGTTTTGTGTTTGACATTTGGCCACCAACCATATGGTCAAGTCACACTCTAACAATAGGTCCTTTTTTGGGTCTCTTTAACCTTTCTTGAATTCTGATTTTTTTGTTTTTTATAATCCTTGTGTGAGAATTGTGGAAATGGGTTTTAAAGTAAGGATTGGATTTTTAAAATTTAAAAAGGGGATTTTCAAAAATTAAATATAATAATGGTTTTGGAAGGTTGTTCTTGTGTGAAAAAAATAGAGGGAAGTGGAAATGATTTAAAGGGATTGGATTATCCATAATCTAAATATGTGGTTTGTTGAAATAAAATGATTTGAAATTGTGAATCATTTTAAGGTGATTCTGGATCTTTGTTTTAAATGGTCTATTTTGGGATGTTAAAAAGTTTCTGAACCGGATAAATTAGTTTTGGCAATTGGTTTTGATCGGTTGGTGTTTTACAAGAAATGGTATTGGTCTCAATGTACCTCAGATTATAAAAATATACATTGCTGATTTTTTTTAAAAAAAATGGAAAGGGGTTATTAGGAGTGGCTTGGTTATTTAAAAAGTTATAAAAATTAAAAGGGGTAGGTTTTTAAGAAAATGGTACTTAATGAATTGTGGTTTTTTTTGTGAAATATGAAAATGGTTTTTCACTTGGTGGTTGGTGTTCTTTTTGAAGGTACATGATTTTTGGAATGATGTTGTTTTGTTTTACCCATTGGTAATTTCATCGGTGCTCACATGCATGGTTTTATTTATATCTAGAAGGATGACCAATATGGTATGGTGGTTAGGTGCCTGAGGTGGCATTGAAATGTCCATGTGGGTGAGACTTGATGAAACACCATTGGTGAATGTGGAAACCGACCAAGTTGGTTTGTTTTTCAAAAGTGTTTTGAGTTGAAAAATGTGGTCCTTTTTTTATAAACCAATGGTTATGTGGCTAGTTTTTGTTTTCTATGTCGTACAAGAGTTGTTTATTCAGTAATCTTCCTTGTGATCTAAAATTCATACTCTTGTTGTATCTTGAGATGATATCTTGTTGGTGTCTCGGTTTTGGAGTAATTTTCATTGGGTTTCTAAAGATGTGTTTGATGTTGTGATGTGGCCAAGGATAGTTCTCTGTCGGGAATCCTTCCTGTTGATCAACCTACAGATTCATTTCAAATGTCAAATCTACCTCTTTCGATGATTCCTCAACCTGGTTGTTGGAATAGAGGGTAGTTTGGGATCTATTAAAAGTACTTCTATGTCTTGATAATTCTTTTGGACAAAGCAGTTGTGTTCGGTGATGTTGATGTGTTTTTTTCGTTTTTCTTGTCCATTATGCCCCTCGTTTGGTGTGATAATGAATTTTGATATGTATTTATGAGTTACTATTTATATGAAGGGTTTTTTTTGTGATCATGTGAGGTTTTTTTGAGTGGTGTGACCCTTATCACCTGACTGCGGTGCAGCAAATGCTTCAAGAATCAGGACACCAACCATAGGCCTCGGAGTGAAGCTTTTCACGCAGTCCAGAAATCGACAGAGGTGTGGAGTGCTCGATTAGGATCCTTCCTCCACAGTTTTGGTAAGTTAGTTTCTATATCAATGTTTTGGTTCCTCATTTCTGTGAATTTTCCTTTGTCGCAACAAGCGTGGTGGACTTAACCCCTCACACAATGTCTATGGATATTCCCTCATGGATGTGGGTTTTCAATCAATGTCCCTGGGTAGACCACCTGTAAAAATCAGTTGCAGTCTTGCTGTTACTTATTCATAGGTTTAGAGTTTTGGGTAGTTTCTTTGTTTTTTTATGGTTTCAGTGGCCAAATTATTGGGTCCCCTTCACTCCACCCCCCAATTAGCGGGGGTCCAGAACTGTGCTGAATGTGTTGGCCAAGTTCTTGTCCCCTCCGTTTGGGAGTGGGTGGTTTATACGATCATGTTGTAACCCTATTAACATGTTATAGTAGGTTTTTTTTGGAGGTGTTTTTTGGTCTTGTGTGAGTGAGGCCCAATTCTAACTCATGTTGAATTCGTGTCTATTTGTTGCTAGTTGGTTTCTAATGGTGGAGAGACCCACCATGGGTCTCCTGTATTTTCATCCAAAGAACATTTCTAGTGCTAGTTGATTATTAATGGTGGCGTGTACATTCTATAATCCCCTATAATATTTTGTTTTTGTGGGTTCTCTTTGGTGTGGGTGATGTTTGGGATCATTGAGAGAAGTCCCAACAATCGGGTTCTTGACTTCGTTGTGGAGGTGGTGGGTTCATCTTTTCATTGATTCTCCAGACGTGGTTGTGAGTTGCGTTTTGTGTGGGAAATAGTATTAAGTTTCATTGTTGGTGATTGATATTTCCTTATCTTTAGAAGCTTGATTATGTTGTTATGTAATCCTTCGGTGTAGTTTTTTTCATACGGAAACTATTATGGCTTTCTGGGGGCGGAAAGCTTTAATGGTGGGGAGAATTGCCAGACATGGTTTTTTGTCTTTGTATTGATCCAGTCCATTGGAAATCCCAATCCATTACATGGGTATTTGGTGAGATGAATCGTGAGTTTTGAGTCATCATATATGTCTAACAACCCTAATTTGGGATCCTTATTGCTTGTTTAGGATTATTTTGAAGAAAGGGTGGTAACTTCATGATTTGGGCCAACCGTGAGACCATTCCCTGTTTAAAAACAATCCAAATTTGTTTATTTTTTAACTCTTTTTTTTTTCATTTTTTTCACCAATTCAACTTCCCACTTGTCCTATAATGATCTATTAAAACTTATTTATCCTTTGGTACCCATTATAAATTCATTAGTAGGGTGGATTTGGGTTACTTATTTAGGTATTGGTCCAGCCCATGGGCTCATTTCCTGTTTTTAAAAACACATACGTTTCTTTTATATCTTTTTCGTGTTTTTTATATATTTCGTTTATTACAGCTCCCTCTCGAATAAAATAACCCCATCCTAACCCTCATAATTTATTTTACCTCTTTTGAGCTCATATGGGTCTCAGATTAGTGCTACAATTCTCAGGAAACCTCAAATCATCCAGAATTGACAAGGTATTTATATCATTAATAAATCAATACATTATTACTCTTTTGGAAACCAATCTTCTTCCCCTGGTTCGTACAGACCTTAGGAGTGTCTCCAAGATGTTTCAAGCCATTCCATTCTCTATAGGGTTTCAGATCTAATGGAAGACGAAGAATTTTCTTGGATGAAAGTTGAGATTCCTTCTCCTTTATCCTTCCTCTTCCCCCTCCTTTCATTATATCATGGTTTTATATTGTACCCTACTCATGATCGACCTAGGGTTCTGTTATAGAATTTTTTATGGGGTTTCTGTTCTTTTAGGTCTGGTACTTATATTTTTAGTGTTTATTAACCCGCAGTGGGTGATTTCGGGTGTGCGTTTCAATTACACCAAAGATTTGAGGTAGGATGCCCCTTGCACATGCCTTTATTATTTAAGATTCATCATTTAATTATTTTCAACACCTGATATATATGTTTAATAATTTTTTTCATCCTTTGGATAATTTTCTTAGTGTGCAATGTGGTTGTTTAATCATTGTTCTGTGAAAGGTAGTGTTGTTTTGTCATGAAAGTGCTCAACAAGTGTTTGTTTAAATGTTCCGTTATCTTTTGAAAATATTTTGTGAGGTTTATAATCTGGTTTATGGTATTTTTAACATGTTACATTATCTTGAATGAAAATAAGGCTTTCAATTGGTGTTTTATTCCTTTTCATGTACTTAAAATAATGTTTTTTTTAAAAGGGCATGTCATGTGTCCGGTAAATCGCCCGGTTGGCTTTTATGTGGGATGTGTGATTTAAAAGTTATTTTTTGGATTTATAAAGGAATTGGAAGAATGATAAATGGAATTTTTGGGTACTTATATGGATTTACAAATTTTTATTTGTTTTTACAATCAGGTGGGTTTTGATTTACAATATATTTTGGACTGAGTTGCCCAAAAATGTACAGTTTCACATCTTTATGAAAGTGGTTGTGTTTTCAATATGTAACCTGAGTATTATAAGAGATTTATGAATGTGGTTTGCTGATGTAAATGGTGTTTATAAAGATCCTTAATAGAATTAAAATTCATAACTTCGTCAATGGTTAGTTTTGAAAAAATGTTTAAAGGCCCGTTTGGCATTTCCTAGAAATGAAGGTGTGTTTTAATTTATATAACAAGTTGTGCAATTGGGATTGTTTTATGGTCCAATAAATAAATTTATTAAATTTTTATTGGGCTGAAAAATATGATTTGGTTAGATTTTGATGTGTGTTTATAATTGAAATAGTGTTTTTGAATGATTTTTATGTGCAAAGCATCAATACACTTCATGAAATTGTTTTACCAAAATATTTTGCGGTTTGTTGATTAGTGTAAGAAATTTGAAGAAAGATTATGGGCTGTTTGTGTTTTTATGGTTTTGTAATGGAATGTTGATATGAAATGTGTAATTTATAATATGTGGATCTTGATTGAAAACTAAAGGGAATCCCGGGTATCTTGGTGGGCGGACGTGTACTAGTATGCTAGTGATTTTGTGGGGGTTGGCCCCTGTTTCACGTAGCATTTTTGACGATGACAACACTAACTAAACTATGATGATGATGATTATTAGGGACCACTAAGTTATGGGTATGTTCCCTACTAGTGGATCGTGCACGAGAATAGATATATATTATGGTTACATTCACTGAGATACAAGGTACCTGGGACTCACAACTAACTAGTGCCTAGGGGTGTTTCTGTGACTAGTGCTCATTGGCTATTTTGTACTCACCATCGGCATATGGTGTGTTTGGTTGGAAAATTAAGTAGTATTTGTAATTTATTTAAAAGCTAAAATTCTTTAAAGCAGCACTCTTGAAAACTATGTTCATTTTAAAGTATCACCTCTTTGAAAAAAAAAGTTACTTGCATTTTAGATTATTAAACATGCATGTTTTTGTCTGATAATTATTATAGCATGGAACCTCATTTGAAAACCATACTTTCATATCTTGAATTTAAAACTATAAATTGATGTTTCATTTATTTTGAAGGAATGTGCATTGGGAATAGAATATCGGGCAAACCTACTGAGTTTTAATACTCACGCCTATAGTCTTCTTCTTTTATTAGCCCTTGTGCAGGTTTCATCTTTAGTTTGATCACCTTGAAAGACATTTGATCATTTTGTTGGAGAGTGACCAGAAGTGTCACATGGAGTTAGTTGGTCATTGGGATTGTTCATTTGAGTTGTTGGTTTTGTTCTGCCTTTAGTTTCTTGTACAAATAATATTTAGTTTAATTTTTATATAAATTCATTTTGGGTTGTCCGTTTATTTCCGCTGTTTGTTTGATTGTCTATATATGGGAGAAATCGTTCCCTTGTGTACTCTATTGATTCCCTTGGTGCTTTTCACCATCCCGGGAGGAACAAGAATGCCTCTCGGGGCTTTTCGTGGGCTGGCCTGGGTGACCGGTTCAGGGTCGACTCGGGCTGGTTCATGACATAAACATAAAGATTACGCCCCAACTTAATCATCTCAAAGTGCCATTATACTCAGTGAGATTAATTGATCTATATGGGATTTGATTCCTATCCAAATAGAGAATGTTTGAAGACACTATGAGGTCTACACCCATTAGTGTAGATAAATATTATTCTATCTCACCCACATCCCTAATTGGGTATTACTAAACCCCTAAATTCACATCAATTGTACATTCTTTGGGTTTATATTGTATATCTCCCACAATAATCTTTTACAAGTAATCATATGTAAAGAAGTTCATTCCAAAAGGTATTAAACTGTACGGTTAAGACTTCTTCACATTTCATTAAAAGGTATTATATTCCCCATTAACTAGAACCAAAATACATAGGTTTTGATTCTGTTCCCAAGGATACAAAGGAATACCAATCAAGGGTTTGATCCCAACCAAAAAACAATTCTTGGCTCTTAGGATGACAATAAACGCTAGTGTATTTTCTATGTATATGGTTTTCGACACACTCTAGAGTTCCCCACTACATGGCTAGAAATCAAGCATCATCATCATGATTAAGGAATATATGTGTAGTATACAAAAAGGATACCATTGACGAAAATCCACTGATATATACAAATATCACAATTGATTAAATAAATTTAATGCAAACATATGACCCAATATTCTATATATGTTAATAATTGGTTGATAATTATAGGTTGATAAAAATAATTCCTGGTAATTACTAAAGGGTTCATAAACCTATCTTAAATATATAAGGGAGTCCATGAAAATAGAATAAATCCGCCCAAAAGGGTGTGAAAAGCTTGACCTACCATGCTCTTTTGCAATGTTGGTTTTTAATAATCATCACCAAATATCAAAATAAAGATCTCCCTAGAGAATGGAGGACCTCTCAGAAATAGAGTTATTAGTTGTATCTAGTTCCAAAAACTAACTTATAGGGATATGTTAGGAAATGATTATGCCTAACCAAAACACATGTTTATGAAGGAATTAAAAAAATGGAATTCTAAGGTGAATGACTTAAATGTGGCATCTCTTTCATAAGATAAATATCATACACCGAATATTCATCATTAGACCATTTCATTCCAAATAGAAAACCCCTATACAATAAAAAATATATATTCAACTAATAGACTATGTATATATATGTATATGTATATATATATATATATATATATTATTTTAATGTGTATTATTTTTATTAACCCATAGTTGACCTGGTAATATTTTATCTAAGTTCAATACTTTTAATATATTAATAGGTTGAAATATTTAAATATTTGATGTTAGTTGGTCCATAAATTAAAATTTTATAACATTTTTGACCATATAATAATTTTTTTTTATTTTTAAATATGTTTTATTATTTTTTATAATTTAATAAAATTTTATTTAGTAAAATATAATTAGTGAGAATGTTGATACTATTTACGTTGGAATTTAACATATACCAAGATGAAAACCTAACATAAAAATATTATGTCATTAATATGTAATGTTCGTATAGAAAATTCATTAATCACATTGTTTATCTCATATTATATTTAAATTAGTATATTTTTTATTTTTTAAATATTTATTTTAATAAAATAGTTACTACATCAGTGCTTTGTAAATATTTAATATACTTATTTGTAAAATTAAAATTTAAAACAATAAAGAACGATGAAGGTTAATATTCTATTTTTATAATAATATTTTTAGTAAAATATTAATTTTTTGTAACCCAACATTAATAAAAATGTTGCATTTAAAACATGAATGTGACATCTTTCAATGTTAATTAAATAAAATATTTTAAACATAATAATATCATATTAGTGGCCCATAAAGCCAAATATACATTTATAAAATGCCTATATGTTTATAATGTTAAGAACACGAATTTATATACATTCTAAACATACATTTTCCCCATTTAGAGACATATGGGATATTTCAGAGAATGAAATGTGCATTTTGTGACTGCCTTTGATTTGAATATTTGATACTCCATTTTCATAGAAATATTACCAATAAATAGCTTTATATATATATTTAAGTGTTAAGGTTAGAATTATTTTCATCTAAAAAAGTATGGAACTATGTTAGAGATATTTATAGTATATATAATTTTTTTTCTGACCTAAATTACCCATATTACTCTTTACTGTGGGAAAAATATTTTCCAAGGTTACTATTCATGTTGAAAAATAACTAAAAGATTCATATTCACTAAAATTTTACATTATGAATCAATAATCTTTATCGAAATTTTAAAATTCCAAAACAAAGAGTTGAAATTTTTAATTTAGAGATAATAATGTTAATATTCTGTGGTAGATTGTTTTCTGAAATAATTCCCGTTCAAATTAAATATTTTTTAATAATAAATTTCTGTATATAATCATGTAAAAAAATATAATTTTTTTATATTAATTTAAAATGACCAAATTTAAATTTAAAATGAATTCAAAATAGAATTTGACCATGTAAAGGATTTAAATGATAATACTATTTTCAGAAAACATTGGGTTTTCGTGTATTCCTTAAAAAATAAATGTTTTCCAAAAAAATTAATTAATTTTATGTTAATAATTATATGATTGAAAACTAAATATAAAAAATTAGTTATCTCTCATAAAGAAACTCATTTTTGTAGAAAAATTAATTTTTAAGAATAAAGTTATTTTATTAAAAAATGTGTTATTATTCTTGATGAAAATTAAAATATATTTTAATATTATGTTGACATTCAGATTCATTTCATAAATTATTTATTCATATTTAATCCCACCAATTTGACAACAAGGGTACAATGTAAACTATATATTCTCTCATCTTATGATTAAACTCAGAGCTGCATTCAAGCCAATGTATTGAAGAATTAAAGAGTTTTTAAAAAAAAATTGAATGTTAAAATCATGGAATATCATAAATATCCTAATATTGTTCCATTTTAATATTTTCTAAGTATAAAATTGTATATGAAAACACAACAAGTTCTATGATCATCTCCAAATATCCATAAATGTATTGGACAGACACTTGTATCATATACTCATGTACATGAATAATATCTTCTAATTGACAATCAGTCTATGGGTGCAAATATGTACATATTATCACATATATATTAAGAACCATATAAAATCATTATATGTATAATGAAGCAAATAACTAGTAACAGTCAAAATCTATATTCCACGACACCCTGTGTGGGTGTAAAATCACTTGAATATAAAAGTCACTTGACTAGACAACTGAGAAAGTCACCCATATATGTATGAAATGAGATAATTTAATCAATCGGTCCACAACCTCCAAAATAGTGTAATTTCAAAGAAAATTTATTAGGTTCCCAAGAAAAATATACATGGCAACTTCTCCCTACTTCTAATATAGAATGAGAATTAACTGTAGTAGACAACCTCATCATTCATGAATGACCATAACCTTTTTCGGGTAGGGCATCATGTCACGAAACATGAAATATTATTTTTCTTTTTCATCCAAATAATTTTCTGAAATAGGTCATGATAATTTTCTGTCAAACATTAATATAAAGACAAATTCGAGGATTGAGATTCACACATGATATTTTATTCCATATATTCAGGTACAACAACATTCTCTCGAGAATAAATGATCTCATTATATTTTATGGTCTAATCAAAAGGTGTCTCCCCACCGTTTAGGATTTCCCATATAGAATTTTTTTAAATCCTTATAATCCCTTCCCTAATATGAATAAAAATAATATATATTATATAAATAGATAAAATATTCATTATATCAGGGACCACCTGATGAAAAATTTGTATTTCATCCAGAAAGGTCGGTGTCTTCAACTAAGATCTAGACTACTGAACTCCCCAAGACTATGTTTTTGGTTTCAATGTATAGAAATTAATATTTTCCATATCAGGTGTATATTCTTCCTCCATATAAAATGAATACATATAGTCACCCACCACCACTATAGGATATTAATATCTCACTATAAAAAGATATATTGTAACCTCATATGATCAGTATACATAGTTATAATTTATAACAAGATACTATTTTTCCAACCATTCAATGCATATAAAACTGTATCCAACATGAAGTTAGGAATATGGTACATCAGTTCATATGGCCTCAACAGCTGTGAACCAGTACCCATAACTTATATCCCCATCAATAAAAAATCTCCTACCTAAACATTGTTTTTTCACACAAAACATTATACTCCACACCCTACATGAGCATGATCAAAATTGTAGAAGTATCAAAATTCTTCTTCAACTCATGGATATCATTCTCAAATGAAAAAAAATATTAATATTTTACTCCCTTATTATTAAATTCTAAATTTGGATCCTCCATGTGGGAAATTTCATGGATGATCCATTGATAATATCCCACCAATACCATTAAACAATTGATATCAATGAAATTATTTGTAAGATCATTATAAAAAATGATTTCACCTTCTATGGGTCCACCTAAACACATTCCTCTGAGATGATGTTACCTAATAAATATACCTATTCAATCATGAATTCATACATACATAGCTCATCATATAGACAATTATCCATTGGTGTCCTCATGAAAATGTCAAGATGATGGGAGTGATCGTCATTTGTCTTTTTGTACACCAATATTTCATCCCTAATACAAACTGAAACCCAATCCATGATTGGTTGGTAGATTTTTATCATCACGTATATAAATATTGTTAGAGGAATTAACATCAAGAACTACATCTTGATGAACTCATAAAGGATATAAGTAAATTTTAAGGTAGTATATAGTAAATTATAGTATTCAAATCTCAACTGATGTGTAATGTCCCGACATAACTAACCACAAAACTAGTAGTCGAACTAGTCACCACATATCTACAAGAACATCTCCACATATTTCAGAGTCTTCAAACTAGTAGATATGTTTCATGGTACTTAATTGTAGAGAGTATAACCTCATACTATGTGTCAACATTGGTAAAATGATATTAAATAGAAAGAAATAATAGATGCTTTATAAAAAATTATTATACAATGAAATAAAAATATATTAAAAATTGAATATAGAAATATGGAAAATGTTATTGTATACAAGTATTCATGCTATATTATGATATAAAATTTAAAATAGTAAGTATCATTAAACCTTAAAATTCAATATATTACATTAATCATGGAATGAATGGAAACAAATATCCCTATGGTGATAACCATGAAAATCCTCATCATTAGCTCCATCATGTGGTCCTAACTCCTCAGGTACATGTAAAACTACACAAGAATGATTTGTAACCCTACAACAAGAATGTCTACACCGGTACCAATGGTACTTGAGTAGGGTGTTAGATAACATATATGTAGGCCTCCACCCACAGTGTCTAGTGGAATTAAATATGCGCAATATTTAAATATGAATGTGCATAGGTAAAAATTTAACATATAATTAAATGTCAATATTCACATGGCATGTATAATGCAAACAAATTGTTACTATAATATCCCCCAAACGCTCCCTACCCCATATATTCAATATCCTATAATAATTAATGTAAAATTAATTCACAAATAAACAAAACGACCTTTTCATTCATCCAAAATGTCAAGACACCACGACCTTTCTATATAACCAATGTGATATTTCAATCATGACCTTTCTATAGAACCTGAAGAGTCATAAAAATCAAAGATACTTCGTAAAATTACACATGTCACATTTTACCACAACCACGGAGTACAAACAAATGAATCATATATTTCATGGTCATGCTTTAAATCAAATAGCCATACCATGAAGGACCAGATCTATGGTGTCGAATTCTTTTGCATCCTTATCGATTCATAGGAACATCACATTGGTATCCCGATCATGCACTAGTTAGAGTCATAGGAAAATTTAATTCTGGACATGGCCTTTGTGAGTTCAAGCCAACAAGATACATGGTGTGTCATGTCACATTTCTTCCAACCTAATCAAGACTGAATGGTAAAATTCATCTCATATTTTCCAATACCTCATTCAAGATAATTGGAGATCCATTCATGATATCGATAAAATCATTTATTTTACAATAATTAGTGTTCAAGACTATATTATGACACCCACTCATATATATATATATATATCCATATATAACTATTTATAATAAATTCATAAAATGAATATCCCCAATCATTAATACTATTTCATATCAAAATACATCTCATGAGTATAACCACTCATATATTCAATTTCCATATTCAATAATATCAAATGAACATACCCACTCATATCTCATAAATCATAAACATGTTATTATATTTGTTTACCAAGTCAATTTTAATAATTTGTAGACATTCCATTAAATGAGTATACATAATAATTTAACACAACTAATAATTTAAACCTCGTCCATTAGTTTTCTGACTTATCTCCATTTTTGATTAAATAACATTATAAAAAATCAAAAACTACCAAAAGATCCTCTATGTGATTTATGTTCAATATAATCATGTGTACGAAGAGAATCTACATGAAAGGTATGAAAAACAAATGTGAACATAGTAAAAAAATTCCCTTTAGTTATAAATAATCATCCCCTATCTAGTAATTTGTAGGCACACACCCATTTGGTTGTTCAATCAAATACAATTCAAACATAAAGAGGATAAGTGGCATATAGAATATGAAAAGGATAAATAAATGCTGATAAACAAAAACTCCATTTGATAATTCTTTTAATGTAATTTAAAAATAGTCCTTATATAACACAATGTTATCAATCATATAGAAACATACAATCATTAATTCAATAATGAATTAAACATATCATCAATACTTTTTTGGATTATAAACATTGTACCTCTATTGTAGAGGTATTATTATAAAAACAATAATTTTTTTTTAAAAAAAATATTCATAACTAAGATGTTAATTCAAGAATTCCAAATCATGTTGTCAAAGATTCATTAAGTAGGAATCTATTGAATTATTAAAAAAAAGGGAATGATAAATCAACCTACCTTGATAGAAGACCAATCCAATGCTTTGGTTATTAGAACCCTTGACCAGTTAACACTACACTTGCATGCATATACATTATATATATACATCCCATAACCCAATCAATGTGTTATTATCTCTATAATGGAATCTAAACATTGTTAATATATATATATACATACCAATGTATATGTGGGAAAGTCTCCACAGAGTCAGTAACTCTTTATAAAAAAGTTCCATGGTCTCTAAATAACTAAAGATGAAATAATGAATTGTTTGAAATAGAGAATTTGGTGTAAACCCATAATTCAGATAGGAAAAGTGTATAGAAATGGTACCAAATCATATCGTCTACAACAGTGAACACCAAAACCCACCCAAGCTGACCAGAGGAGCCTTTTACACACCCTAGAATCGTTAGAAACCAACATGAACTAGATTACCCCATTCATAGGGTCTGGATGAACAAGTAGGGTGACATGAAAGCTTAAAATCAGTTGGAAATCAAGCAGATAGGGACCCCTGGGACTTTCCATGAACAATTAGAGAGAAATAACATGGAAAATCTATCAAAATTTTCAACAGAAGAGGGAAATGGATGATGTGTTGCACCAAAATCAAAGGGGGAACCCCCAAGGGTGTCACATGATGGCTTGGGGGGGGGGAAGGTGGTAATAAGATAATATTTTCATTTATTTTACTTTTAATAAAAATAATTCAATTTTTTATACAAGTCATCATGTAGGGATCAGGCCACACGGATCAGCAAACTGTACGCCAACCATAAAACCTCGATTAGGGACCTGAAGCACCCTACCCGGTGTTTCACTCTGTTTTACTAACTGTGTGCCAATAATGTTGTGATAGTGATGTTTTACATTCTAATTAAAATAAAATTGTTGGATAATTTCTTGGTTTATTAAAAAATGTTTAGATCATATGACCCACACTATCCACCAACAACAATCCAACCAGTTTACTACTATTGGTCCCATGGTTTTAGACAAATCATGATCTATTTTTTGGCCCATCCAAATGCTCCATTTTTTCCCATCACTCTAAAAAGACCGAGATCTACTAGAGAAACTAATCGGGCCTTCACCCATGTATAAAAACAACACATTAAATGGTTCCAAATCTCGAAATTTCATTCTGATTCTTAGTTATAAATTCGACCCTTCCTATAATTGCGAAAAATTCAAAATCCCTCTAAAAACTGACCCATCCCAAATAACAAGATTCTAAAACATCTCCCCTATAAATCCTCTCTTCCCTTAGAATCCTTTTTGAATAACAGAAACATTAACCTACCCTAAATGGTCTTGAAGTATCATTCAAACATCCATGATGTGTTTCCATATGCCAAACACACGCAATCCTAAGGCATTTATGACTTCCAAATGCAATTGAGTGCCCCAATCGTAATTGGAAAATTGAAGTGGTGGCTTAGTAAGACTACATAACAAGAGACCTGACCTCTTCATTGACTTTTTCACCAAAAACCCTTTGTTTTCTCAACCATGGGTCTTAGAATTTAATGGCCTATCCCAACCCACTTTTTCTCCACCATTTGAATTGAATAAATGCAAAAATCCAATGAATTATACATATTTACGTAATGTACATTATTTCATTGGGAAATAATTATTATATATCATTACTTATAAAATATCCCAACAAAAGGAAATGGTTGAATCCCATTTTAACAACAAAACATGTAATTCATTCTTTCCTCGAGAGACATCAATTACTTATACACTACACACTCCATTAATTTTGAGATGTTATTATAAAAATGTTTCATCACCGACAATATATTTTAAATAAGATGTATTACTCATCGATCGACTGGGAATGACTTGTCAATAATATGCTCAGATTATTAGGATGGTGTTTCAAAAAATCAACTATGAGGTTGTAACAACCTAGCGTGTAGGACCACTAAACTGGAAGCCAGAACGGTCTCTACAGGACCTCAAGCATATATCCCCATACACTAGAGGATGATGTCTATTAGTGAGGGTGTAAGGATAGTCAATGAAGATACAATACCAAATTATTCATAGTGATGATTGGGAAACAACCAATAATAGCACAAAATTGTTATCCATCAAACCAGTAAAAAGTAGTAATCAAAATAATGAAAAAAGTTTTTAATAACAAATGAATATAGACTGTGACCAACACCATTTTCACATAAAATTCATGATATAAAGAAACATATATATGAAATTAGTAAAAATTAAAACATTCTTCAAATTTCTATAATAGAATAAATAAAAGATAGTTAATCCCCAAGGCAATCACCATGAGCATCCTGATCTCTATGTTCGTAATTTTCTCCCAAATACATGATACAAGAAACACAACAACGTAAGGTCAAAATACCTAAAAATAACAAGGTCTACTCAAGAACTACTGGTACCTAAGTATGGTGTGAGATTTATATCTCATTAGGCTACACCCACAATGTGTATCCCTATCCATCATATGAATAGAAGAACTCTCAATGACACATGATATATAACTTGTAATGAAGTGTAAAAAATAACATCATTTATAATATGGTATTCATTTAATATTGATTTCATTTAATCAGAAGATAATAGTTCAATATAATGAACTTTAAAGCATTGAGATTCAGCCTACACCTGACATCCCCCATATACCATTATTTTACAACTGATTCCACGAAAGGACATCTAACAATACAAGTCCAGAATGAATCCAAGCTTGTGCATTGCCTTGTAACACACATCATAAGTCATCTCATAAATCCTTAAATTATATCCAATACCCACCCTTGATATTCTTAATATGGAATTCAAGTGTCAAATGAGGTGAAATTTACACAAATACCCTAGAAGCCAGACTTGACAAACCACTCAGGAAACCAAATTCCCTATATGATTGATCTAAGTCCATCTCAACTAACCCCACCATTGGAGGTCTTATTCAAGCCTCAAGTATCAATCATGTCATATAATCAATGCCTATTCAGTGTATCCATGGAATCCCTCTTATAAATAGATATGTGTGTCAAATGACATATACGTACAACCACTATGTGCCCGTCCAAGGTGTCCATTTCCCATTCAAGGCCTAATCATAATAAACCCTATGAGACCATTTATTATATTATAAATGAAATCCATGGTTTACTCAAGTTTCATGGTACAATAGTCACATGGACCCACCGAGGGAATTATAAATTGTATCCTTTATTCACACAAGGCTAGTTACATTTTCATTCATTTAAACATTAAACTGAGTGTTCTACAGTCCAATTAGAAGCATACAATAAAACTTATAAAAAGAAACATGTGTTAATTAAAATGTTACATGGATTTATCATAAATTAACAAATGTGGGGACATAATTAATGTAGGATAGAAATATGAATGTAGATGCTCTTTTACAAGTGTGGGTGAATTTTATGATTAAATAATTTTTTTTCTCATTAAGGAAAGATTTGTTTATAATAGGGTTAAATAAGGTAAATTCAAAAGGCCTCTTTTATTTCTACTAACATGATAGGTTTCAGAAATATGATTGTTGAAATGAAACATAAAGAATATTTACATGGAAAAGATTCTACTTTAATGTGTATAGAATCATACTTATCATAGTATATAAAAGAACATGAAAGTGTAAAAAGGCTATACTTTCTTCTGTTATGAAAATATAGCAGAAATAAAATTGAATCAAAACAAGTTACAATTATGAAATTTTTTATCCCAAAGATTAGGGTTTCCAACAACCTTGTATTATGACCCCTTGATTTATACTTTCAAGAAATTATGACTTACCAACACTATGGTAAGCCCCCAATAGAAATTTCAGAATCAATCATGTTATCCATACAATCCCTCGAACAATAAATTAGTCAAAACCTCTATATTTCAATCCATAGACATCATCAATCATTATGTTAGTCATCACCTCTATATTCATACCCCAGACGTCTTCCTTTGTACATAGCCACAATGAAAGACGCACGAAGCATGAAAAACAATATTTTCAATACAAAAAAGTCAGGATAGTCTCTCTATCTCGAAATCACTTTAGCAACATGAAATCTCTAGAGTGACCAAATGTTTCTCTCAATATTTAACTCATTATAATGAGATCCTATTTATAAGAACTTCTATAATGGTCGGCTCCCCCCTCCAATGGTCATACTCTTCCTTGAATTCTAGAGGTACTTATAAAAATGTCACTCAAACAAGGGTTAGAAAGAAATAGAATGTATGATATGGGTTTAAAACAATAAAAAGCGTAAAAAAACAAGCTATCTTAACCAAATCATTTTTTCAGAGTCTATGAAAAAAATAATGATTAGAGTCTAAGAAAATGATAATTTGGAAACTATAAATTATGGATATTCTGATTCTTTATTTCCAAGGTATTTCCAACCTGAATTCTATAGATTTCAGAAACATAATTCTAATGAATTTGGAGTCTAAATTCTTAGCAATTGGGAGTTTGAATCTTGATGTATTTAGTATATTTCGGAGAAAGAATTCAATAGAATTAAGACTCATAATTCTATGGAATTAGGAGTATATATTTCGATGAATATGGAGTCTGTATTTCAGAGAACACGGAGTATGATTTTCATAGAATTCATAGTATGAATTTCAAAGAATTTGGTTTATGAATTTTAGAGAATTTGAGGTTGGATTTTCAGAGAATTCAGTGTCAAATATTCATTGAATTTAGAGTCATAATTTTAGAGAATTCATAGTATGATTTTCAATGAAATCGGAGATTTAAATTCAATTAATCCAGTGTTGGATTTTTAGAGAATTTGGAGACTGAATTTTAGAGATTTCGGATTTTGATATTCAGAGAACTCAAATTCTTAATTTTAGAGAATTCAGTGTATGGTTTTTAGAAAACATAGAGTCTACATTTTAGAGAATTGGAGATCTGAATTTTATACAATTTGATGTTGGAAAATAGAATACTCTATAACCAATGATTTATTAGATTCCATGTTTTTGGATATGAAACATAATTTTAAAAATTATGATTAAAAAGAGTTAGATTTAGAAAAACTGTAAAAAGAACAATTAAAAAAAATGTAAATATAAAATTTCCCCATGGAAGCAATGTTTTCTTTAATAAAATAATTCTTATTGAAAAATATAATTTGAATTATGATAGTGTGTTTATGATTTTCAAAACATAGATGATTGGAAATGTCATTAAGAAACCTTATTGACTCAATAATCTCCCCCTTTTTGGAATGCACAATCAACCATATGATAAATAATATAAGGACATGGAGTTATTTATGAATATAAATGAAACAATATCTCCCATTAGATATGAATCATAGTGAATATGACTACACTCCCTTAGGTATTAAAATCCCTAAGGATAGTATTCTTGATTTCCAAAATGAGATTTTAAAATTTCTTGCATACAAGAATCTTCATTGATATGAACATCCACTTTGATGAACTCCCCCTTAGATATGGAAACATATTCATTACATAGAACTCTTTTTATCATTCCTTTCACCCCCTTTTTGATTTTCAAAAATGAATAACGAGAATGGGAAAAAAAATATACCATAAAAATAATTAATAAACAACCAAATATATGAATAAAAACCAAATTTTTATTTTTATTGAAAGAATTTTTAACAAGAAGAAAAATACAACAAAAGATTAGAATAGTGTATAATAATCCTTCTTTCTCAATCAGTATAAACATCATGATAATGGTTTTGAAATTCGCTTTCTCCGTGTGATCTTCTTCTACATTCTTGAACAGCTAATCCTGATCTTCATTTTTCTTCTCTAAGGGTTTTATGTTTTCTTCTTTAGCTTTATGAATATCAACCTGATCTTTCAAAAAATCATCTTTCTTGGAATTATTTTCTTCAAACTCTATTCTCATATCCATTTCCAACATCCAATTCATGTCCCTTGAATTAAGAATCACATTCAAGTCCTTAACATCATGCTTCTAAGTTGTCTTTTTGAGAGTCATATTTTTCTCAAAAACTCATTTTGAGATCATTAATCATCCCATTTTTAGTGTCAAAATAATCATTCACGTAATCTTGAAATTCATCAAAGGCACTCATATCTTCGATTGTCTTCCTTTATCAAAATGTAATCATCATTCATGATCATTTATGGGCTTCATATTCAAAATATAATGTTTTGAAATCTATATAAATCTTTACAAACTTATCCATAAGAATGGTGACTAAATATACGTTCTGATTAAATGAGTGCTGAATTTTCTAGAACCACAATTCTATACATGGAAAGAAGGGAATGGCATAATACAACTTCTTTAAAGATTGTACCACAAACTAATTTCCATGATAGGATAATTCGGAATCAGTGTTTTTGTTTTTTGAGGATTATTTTTCTATCTCATAATTATTCCTCCTCTATGAAGCACCAAAATAATTCTTTTTCAGCAATGAAATACTATGTGTATCCACTAACACATGTGTTACTTTATCATCTCAAGGAATGATCTATTCTACTTTGGGTGATTCGTTATCACTATCTGATATCATAAAAATCTTATCTTCCTCAATTTTTTCTTTCATAGAACCAATTGTAATATCCTCTGGCTAAATGATTTCATGGTTTATAATTTAATATTCAGATAGATTATTCACTTCTTCCTAACCTTTTTCATATTTTCCCAGAGTAGCATGTTTGGAAGATTCAGCTTCAGATATTTGGATTACATGTTTTTCAGAAGGAATCTACTTCTCATGATAATCCTTTTCTTGCCTTATCATATCATCAGTATCACCACTTATGTGTTATTGTTATTAGTATTTTTCTTCTTCTTCTACTTCTTCTTGTTGTGGTTCTGAAATCACTATCTTCTTTCCTTGAGTTATTGAGAGTGATTCATTCAAGAACTATATTTTTTACTTGGATTTCGTCAGAAGCTTCTTCTGCAGCCTCAAGAATATATTAAACTATGTTACATTTAGCCATTTTCTTCCTTTGCTTCTTTTCAATATCATGATTCTCAAGATATTCAGCAACCTTCATCTTTAAGTATTTTTCCTTAATAGGGTACAATCCAAAAGTAGGCTCCCCTTCATTCCTATTCATCTAGTCTTCTCTCCATATATCCACTTATTCATCAAGGTATGTATTTTTATTTATTGTTTTTTTGTGTGCTGATTGTGTTTCCATATACACAAGGATTTTTTTCCTTCCAGTTTCATTACCATCATCTTCCTTCCACCCTTCTTGGTAGTCTCAAACACTTCCAATTTCATTCATAATTTTTCTACTTCTTCTTCAAGTAGCTTAGAAAATTCTCTAGATTTATTAGAGAATTAATCCTTCATCCACCTCATGGTATCATTACCCAGATGCATTACCATGGAATTTCATGGCTTAGAAAAGATAAGGATTTTGAATGATCCTAAATAATGAACTATAATTTTGGTGAGAATGGCTGGATACATGATAATATGAGACTTCAAAATTCTATTCTTGATATTCTCAATTGTAAGAAAGACTTACTTCCACAAATTTATATTCCTGAGGATTTACAGAAAATCCAAAATATAGATGTTACTTTTCTTCAGTGTATCCTTATCTCTATATCTCAAAATAATAAAACTTTGAACCCATATTTCTAGAACCTAGAAATTTTTAGATAGATGTAAAATTGTCACTGTTTTATTATTTCTAGGAAAGGTAGTCTAAATCAATTTCTGTCTCAAACTAGCCTAGTACATCCAGTAATTTATGTCTTCCAAATTCAGCTTCACCTTCATATTGAAATTTAATTAGAATTTCAAACATAGTGAATTAATGGGAATGACACATTCCATTGAAATTGAAGGAAAAAATATCTATCCCTCCATCATTGAAGAAACTTACTGATTCTTAAAATTCAACCAAGAACTCCAGATCAACTTGATCATGTGCCTTCTGTATTGATATTTATAGACATTTCCATCCCTTAATCTTGATGTTCATTGAAATAATTGAATCAAAATTATCAATTAAATTCAGATAGCCTAACCATTCTATGTATATCATCCATTCACATATTTCGCTTTCATTCGACATTTCATTCTAAGGATAATCTTGCATAGAAATTCAGAATTGAGAAAACCCTAATTATTTGGAAAGGCCTTAAGTAGAGAATCTAGGATTTAGCACACCAATTCATTGAATATCAATGAGGAAAAACATAGGGGGTACTTATGTATGGATTTTAGGTGATAGTTCAACCTCATTGAATGATCAAATGGCTGAAAAAGCCATGATTAGATCAAAAAGTTGAGATGGTGGCCAAAAATTAATTTGGTAGGTTTCGATTTATTGAGGTTTTTAGATATAAATTCAGATTTAAGGAAAAGTTAATCCGAATAAAATTTTAAACAAAATAAAAATAAAATCTTGTAAAAATATTATTATGAAAATTTAAAAAATATAACATAACTTCCAGATTTCCAGGAAAATAATTGGTAATTAGGAAATTTAATCCTGAACAACATTCATTCTTTTAAAAAATGACGAAAATTTGAACTATGAAAATTTTTTTTACGAAAAACTTTGATTAAAAAAATTTCATTACAAAAAAATTTGTTTACGAAAAAAAATTTATTAATAGGAAATTGTACTCCCCCTATGAAAATTACTCTCTCACTATACGAAGATAGGTTTCAACAGAGATATTAATTTTGATTATTACCTTACTTTTATCATTCCTATCTTATATTTAATATATTAAAATCTATTGGAGGGTAAAGATTTTGTAAAAATATTAAGAAGTTGATCTTGCATTCTGATTAATAGAAGAATTATATCTCATTTTGTGTGTGATATCTAAGAATGTGATTCCTAATATCTATGTGTTTTTCATGAGAGTGATTTGAAGGGTTTTTACATAGGTAAATGGCACTAGTATTATCACACAATATGTGTGTTTTGGTTAAACTCATACCATAGTCAGTGTGTGTGTGATTCATCCACAACAATTGAGCAAAACAATATCCAGCGGCTACGTATTCAGCTTCAACAGTGGAAAGTGATACCGAATGTTTCTTTTTTCATGACCATGAATCTAATGAATCTGAAATGAAATGAAAACTTATGGACGTACTTTTCCTATTTATTCTATATCCACCAAGTCTGTATCAGGAAATTATTTTAAAACAATACTATTTCCCGAAGTATAAAAGTGTCCCAAATTCTTATGTCCCCTTATATAGGGTAAAATTCATTTCACATTGTATTAATGAGATTAATTTGTATTATATTAATATCATGAACATAATAATATAGATAACATTATGTCTGGATGACTAGCTATCAAGTATAGTAAACTTCTTATCATACCTCTAAATAATGTTTGAAGTATTGGTTTCCGAGATTCATCAGGATCACGTAAATTTTAGGTACCAATGGGAATACTAATACACTTAGTGTTGTCATGTCCATACTTTTTAATTAGATATTTAATATAAATATTTTGTAATATATATGTTCCTTCAGGTTTTTGAGAAATTTGAAAACTTATGAAAAATTTTAGCCCACCCAACATACTCATTTTAAACTTATATATCATTTGATTTGAAAACAAATCAGTTAATGTTTTTTGAGTTGAATCAAATATATTACATAAATTGGAAGAATCATAAAAAATTTCATATATTTCTTTATAAAGAGGGTAAGATCTACATTTCACATGACATAATTGTTTTGCGACAAAAATAATGTAATTCTATCATACCAATCTATAAGGGATTGTTAAAGTCCATATAAATCATTAGTGAGTTTGATAATATGCATAGGATGGTTTGTATCTTCAAAAAAGCAGTTTGTTCAAAAAAAACATCATCATGAACATATCCATTACAGAAAGCACAATTTAAATCCATTTAAAATGTATAATTTTATAGAATGCTGCAAAGTCAAGTAGAATACAGATAAATTCATGTCTAGATACTGGATCATAGGATTCGTCATAGTCTATTAATTCATGTTTAGTATAGACTTTATTAACTAATGTAGCCTTATTTTATACTATGAATCCATTTTCAACACACTTATTTCTGAAGAACCAATTTACTCCAATAAAAGATGTTTCCTTAGGTCTTTCTAAAATGATCTAGTCTTTAAGCCATTCAAATTCATTTACCTTATCCTTCATGGATTTTATCCAATCATCATCACCTAAAGCTTCATCAGTGCATGTTGGTTTTAATTGAGAAAGGAATGATAGATTTATACTTCATTTCATTTATTTTTTCTAGTCCTTACAGTTTGATTTACATTTCTCATGATATTATCACTAGGATTATTCATTAAGAAACAAATATTTTGGGATCTGTAAAACATGTTCATCAATATATGGTAGGAAATAGTATGTATTAAATGCTTAAAAACCATTTATTCAAAATTTACCTTATTAGAATAATCTTCTATAGGGTTGATAATAAGTTTTTAAAAACACATTTGTCAATGAATATGGAATTTTTTTATAAACTAAAAGATTAGTTTCATCAAATTTAATATGTGCCCTTTCTTCAATAGTACAAGTATTTTTATTCTAAAATATATAAGCCTTAAATGTTTTGGAGTAGCCTGTAAAATTACTTAATTAGATTTGGGTGAAAATTTATGTAAATTATCATTATTATTAAGAATGAATACTTTGATTCCTAATACATTTAAGTATGTTAATCTTGTTTTTCTACCATTCCACAATTCGTAAGGGGCTTTATTAAGAAATTGTCTAATAAAATGTTATTTTTAGTATAACAATTAGCACATACATCATCATCCCAAAAGTGTTTTTCTATCAAAAATTTACTCAATAGGGTTCTTGTTTTCTCTCGAAGAATTCAATTTCATATTTCAACAGTAATATTTTGTTGAGGGGTTATTGGTGCTAAAAGGTTATGAGTAATGCCTTTTCAATTACAAAAATTTTCATAACCAGAATTTTGAAATTCTCCTCCATGATCAATATGAATAGTTAACAATGGTATGTTATTCTCATTTTTTACTATTGATATAAGGATTTTAAAATAAAAAAATCCTCAGCTTTTATTCCAAGAAAATAAACCCTTACAAATCTTGTGTAATCATCAAATATGACAAATACATTATATTTTCATCCAATTATTCTAGATTTTGTCGGGCCAAAAAGATCCATTTTCACCAACTATAATGAATTAGAAGTTGAGATTTCACTGATTGATTTAAAGCACGATTTAGGTTTCATTCCATATTTACAAGGATCACAAACATTTTAAGAATCATATCTTATCTCCGGTAGATCCAAAACTAGTCTCTTCTTCGAGTGTTTAAATAGGTTTCTAAAGTTACAATGCAATAACCTTATAAAACATAACCATGAATGGTATTCCATTTCACTATGTAATGGTATGTCATTCCTCCTATGGTCTTCTATGTTTACTGTGTATACATTCTCTTACCTATGGGAATAATTAATAAACACTTGTAATGAACTCTGTACTATGCCTTTTTCATTCCTAATGTTTACAAGGTAACCTTCATCACATAATTGACTTATGCCAATGAGGATGTACTTAAGACCTTAATTTAATAAAACATTTTAAATCAATGTGTTTCCTAGAATAACAATTTCACCTATACAAATAATTTCTCCATGTGAATTATCTATAAAAGATACTTTTCCTACTTTCGACTTAATAAAAGTTTCAAATATGTTTTTGTTACTGGTCATATGCTAGGAAAATCCACTATCTATATACCATGTATTGATGTTGGTACTCTCATTATTTACATGAAAATAAGAGTGTTAGAATTTAAGAATCCAAATTTTCTTAAATCCATAAATTTATGAAATACAAATTTTGGTAATCTATATCATCTTTAGAAAAATAAGGTTTATGAAAACCTAAATACTGAGTATTTTTTAAAAGAAATTTTTTTGGCCCAATGACCGCCACCCTAAAATTTAGTGCAGAAGAGAGCACTTTGTGTAACAAAATAGTTATTAATAAAAATCAGTTAAGAATGAGTATAATCAAAACCAGAACAATTTCTAAGAGGACGAATTTTAGAATATATCTTATCAATGTTTTCCTGACCTAAGGTAATGTTTCAAAAACACTTCTTCAAGGAAAGTATTTCTGAATTTATTCTAATAACTAAATTCTTAACATAAATACATTAGTTTTAGAACCAGCGTTTTTATCTAAAATATTTTTCACTGAAATTACATTTCCATGATCCATAGAATGTTTATACTTCTAATAATTAACTTCATCATGGTTTTTGTAAATACATTCCAAATAATAAATTTTCTTATTAAGATCTTCAGAATGATCTGAAAATTCATTGTTAATAATAGAGATAATAGAATTTTTCTTGATAATGTTTTTTCTTAAGATTATAATTTTCATTCTCAATAATTCTAGAAAACATAAAAACATCTTTATAAGTAGGTAATGCATTATCTTTATCAGAAAAAGATTCTTCCTTAGAAGATTCATAGTATTTATTATCACTATAATTTGTATTTAACGATACATTAGTTATTGATTCATCATTGTGTACATTGTCTATTTGATAATGATTCCCAATAGGTAGCTTGGAAATTATACCATTATTCATCGGCTGAGAAGATTTTTAGTCTGAGGATTCATGAAAATAATCTCCACCACTGGCACACCAGGTGTGATTAGCTTTCAAAACATTCTTAGCTATTGTAGTGTAGTACTTCTTTCTATTACTTTCAGAAATCTTTTCTTTTTCATACCTTTTTCTTATGGATAGTACAATCTATCCTTATTTGCACTACTCTTTTGAAATCATAATAATCGACTCTTATGTATTTCGTTTCCTTTATTTAGTTTATTTAATCTGTTCTGAATGTATTTATTCCCAACTATCTTGTTCATCCATCAAGAAAGATTATCTAGCTCATTCTCAGAATGTACATTCTCACTTGATTCAAATAAATCTGAGCCTTTCTTTGACTTGAATCTTGAAATTATTTTAGGAGACATGGATTTAGTAGTAAAGGATACACTTTTATTGTCATTCTTATTTATATTCATATCATCATATTTGTTCATTCTTATCTCATATTGAAGAAGAGTTCCAAAAATACAATCAATAGTAATTTGAGATACATTCATATTCTCATCAATAGCTGTTCACATAGATTCCCCCCCATTAGTAATTATATCAATAATCATTTCCACATGTGCCTCATCATCTAAAACATTCTCACAAATGTATGTTAAACTATTAATGGTTGTAATAAAAAAATTTGTACCTTTCATACTAGTTCTCCATAAAGAAATATAAATCCATGATATTATTCTCTAAGTATAGATCTTCTAGTTTCTATAACTTTGGATGTACCAAAATAAGCAACCTCCAACTTCGTCCAAATACAAATTGCAGCTTCACAAGATGAAATCTGACTATATAGATGCATGTTCATCAAACCCAACAACGTATTGTGTACCTTGTAGTTTATTAGATATTATGTCTTTTCTTGATTTGGATAATTTATTACATCCTTATCAGGAATCTTGTAATATCTTGTATGCATAACAAAGTTGTCCACTGCTATATTAATAACAAAAGTTTTTATACTATAATGACCCAAATTTTGAATAAATCTTGTTTCCTAATTTTGTCTATTATTTTATTTTTCATACTCAAAAAAACTATTTCATTTGATAACATGAGTATAATTAAAATGATACTGTTGAGTTTTGACAATTATTTGACCGTTAGTCAGTATGACTGTCGGAAACTGAATTTTTCAACTACTGTCTCTAAATACAAGTGACATTGGTTAATAAAGGAAGATGATTTGATGGCCTCATCCAGTAGTTTTGGACCGATCGAATCACATCTAACAGAACCTGTGAAGGTTGTATCAAACACTAGGATTTTCTCTGGACCAAACCCAAGCCTAACTTCATCGTATGAAGCTAGAATGGAATCTCTATCGGAAGAAGTTCAAACTGATAAAAATTACTAATCGTGCGATGTTGGTCGAGCCGCCCTCAGATTCTATCACCTTAGCACACCTTACACTGAGGTCCTATGCTGGGGTAATAAGGGGCTGTGTAAGGAGACCATAATCCTTTGTTATAAATAAAATTGTTTTTTATTCTTATGGTGAAGTTTGGGAGTACTCAAATGTTTGAATGAATATAGGATGTATTTTATTGATGTATTTTGAAAAAAGGATATTTTATAATATTTATATAAACCTTAAATAATTAATGATGTGTAATGATTTTCAAAAAATTTTATTCTGCAAATTAATTCAGAAAGAAATTTAGTGTCTAATAATACCAACCTAGTTTTTGATGAAAAGTAAATTATTAATAGTGATATTATGCTTAGGATTAGTAATGTGACCAAATGGATTAGTAATCTCACTTGAAAATTTTTTTAATATAATTTTGGCACCTTGATTAAGTATTGTGATTCCATAAAATAGATAAATAACTATTTCATTAATTATTAGTCAAGTATTAGTTTTTACAGGTGAATAGTTTTTTTAATTAAAAATTAAATTAAAATTATTTAGAAAATTATTTTTATAAAATGTACTTTATTTTTGAACTTATAGCCTAGATATTATGTTAAGGAAATTTTTGGGGTTTTTTTTGAAAAAAATGAACTTTCACTGAATAGTATTTTTATTTATAAATTAAAGTTAAAATATTAAGAACATTATTTTAATTAAATGGAGTTTATTTTTTTATTTTGAGCATTGAAATTATGTTATGATAAGTTTTTGGGAGTTTTCGGAAAAATATAAATTTTCAGTGAATAGTAAAAAAACATTATTAGGGATTCGGTATGTTTAATGTCATCATGACTACATCATGATGATGTCATGAGATATATTAATGGATGGTTGACTAAAGTGGATGAATTATTGTATGAGGGGTCCCATGAGGCCAAAATCAATTTAAATCCAATGATTTTTCCAAAACCACTAGTGAGGTGTCCCTTGAAATTATTAAAATATCACTTCTGATTCCCTATAAATACCCACCCTTTCCTCCATTAGTTTTTACTCCCAACTCTCCCCCAATGATGATCTATTCTCATTACCTCCAAATGAGTCCTCCCAAGGTTCCCACAAGCTCTCAAGGTCCCAACCTTCTTGTTTTAAGAGTTACGTTTTAATATAAAGGATCCAACCTCTCTCTTTCTTTTCAAATAATCTATTTGAAGTCATTTATTTTATGCTCCATCATCTTATATTGAAGGATATTCTTTTATATTCCTCTTACTGCCCATTTATTTTACATATAATGAGATACCCCCTCTTACTCTCGTCATTTTGTTTTATGAATGTTTAAGTGGTGCCGTTAGGCTGCCGAAATTTTTGTAACAGATTCATTCACCCTACTCATTTTTATTTTCTATTTTCTAGTCAAGTATTTCAAGTTCCTTTTTATTATTTTGGGGTATGATCTCTATATTTATCATACTTATATTATATGTTCATATGATGAGAGACCCTATTTTATATTGTCAATTCATTTTTTTGATGTTTAAGTGATGTTGTTAGGCTTCCGAATTTTCATAAGAGAAATCTTATTTTTCTCATCCTTTAATGTTCTTCATTTATATGATATATCATTAAAATTTCATTACCATTTTCTTAAATACATTATATTATGTCCCCCAACTGTTTTATAGATCATTTATGAGTGGGTGACCCATGTCCCTTCTCTTTTCAATGTTTTTTAAAACACTAAAACATAGCTATTATGATGCAGAATTTCCGTCTCAAAATGTTTCTCTCTTTTTTACATATTCTTTTATTTTATTAAATGAATACTCAATGATCATTATTCTAAAGGGGTATTCACATATATACTAAAATTTTCTCTTCTAAATTCTAGGATTTTCATACATGAAACCTGCTTTCCTTTTCGATGGGTTTAAAGTGACAAAAAGATCTTGTCTTTAAAGCATTTTTTAAAACATCATGATTATGAAATGAAACACATTTCGTTTATGATATATGGGTTATTTATGAAATTTTTGATGTTTATATATGTGTATTACGTGATAAAAAGGTAAAATTTAATGGTTCGCCCTGATACCACTAATATGCATTGGGTAATGATGTAACAACTAGAGATTATAATTTTAACGATACGTTGGTGAATAAGATTGGTAAATTTCAAATGACACCTTGGGGATGGACCTTGGTGATATGTTCATGATTGTATAAGTTAAATGTTTTAGCCACATATTCAATTTATGATATACATTATTTTTATAATGATATGCCTCATTATTTCTTTCTCATGCCTTATTATTCTTTTTCATGACTTTATTGATGTATCTAAAGTTCACATGTTAAGTGTTTCCCTTGTTTCCCTTACTGGGCCTTCGTCTCACCCATTATTTTGATGTGTGTCCCTAGGTTATGACATGCAGTAATGAACATAGGATGAACATAAGGATAACCCTTTCAAGTGTTTAAGAAAAATGTTTTATGTTTTCATGTTTTGAGGTCCTGGTTTCCAAGACACTAAACCTTAAAGATCCTCATTTTTGTATAATGTAATGAATGTTTATGTGATAAAAATGTTGGATTTCATAGTTGGTATCAAAATATAGAGTAGTTATTTGTGGAAAATTGGATATGTAAACATTAGGAATAACCATATTGGAATGTTTATTTATAAAAAAATCATTCTAGTATTTTGGCGAGTATTGAGTATGAGGTTTATCAAGAAAATACATCCCTGTCTAGATACAAGCAGGTAGAGGTGTCTATGACACAAATGTACATAGGGATTATACACGAAAACACCTATTTGAGTTAGAATCAAATGGGAACTAGTACACGAAAATGGGCCTTGATGCACTCTTAGTTACGACACTCCTGGGGGATATGCTTTGGTAAATTCATAAGCATATTATGAACCATTATTAAAGGAAAAAAGATAAAATAAAATAAATATTCACATAAGAATATATGATCATGGATAAAATAGATTGGATCCTAGGGGATCACAATTTAGGGTATACTGTTATTCTACATGTTTATCCTTCTATTCTTTATGTTTCCTTTTAATGATTATTGGCTAACTATTTAAGCCATATAATTATACTTTCTTTTCATAGTTAATGGACGGTAACGGAAGAACATGTCCCAACAACAAATTTGATAGGAAATGTGATGATTACCCTATTAGTGTGATAGAGATGATGAGTGATCATGTTGAACATATTGTGAATATGCCAAACTAGTTATCAAAAATCACAATTAATAATTGGGACATAGTTGAACGCCCAAATTCATCAAGGATATTCATCTGATAAAGTTCATAACGGAAAAGTCCCAATTTCCTTTGTGAAAAAAGTGTTGAAAGAGGCATCAATGTGAATGCCACAAAGGAAGCAAGAGATGTTTTAATTGTGGGGTGATAGGGTATAAAGTAGCTAATTTCTTTAAAAAAATGGATAATGTGATGAATAGAGATAAGGTTCGATCTAATTTACATTATACTTTTCAATGTCGTAAATGTGGAGTAGTTAGAAATTATCCAAGCAATGCTCTATTGGAAGGAATGAGAAGAATGATGAGTATAAACAATCTTCAAGGACAAGGAAACAATGAAATTCCTATGCTGAGATAGATCTTGATGACAAAAGTACATGTGACTTCTTCGCAATAATTGTATATGTCATGTTGTTTTTTTATTTCCAGCCCAATGAGAATATCTTTAATGTTTTCTATGAACATCGAGTCACTACCTAAGATGGTTTTATATCATTAAGGGAAAAATATATTGTTATATACCACATGTTTATGGTGTGAAGCAGTTATTCTTGAAAAAAAAAGATGATTAGGGGATTAAAAGATGATTATTATTTTGGAAGATGTTCACTATTTTGGGAACCCTATATGATTGAGGTAAATAGATTACTACGGTATTTTCTTTGAGGAATAATGGTTGACTTATATTATTAAGAATCGACTAATTTATGGTGAACTTATAGTTATATAGGTAACTTATGGAAATGATTAACCTATCTTGGGGATAATATGATTAGATTATCTACTTTTTTTTATAAGATGTTAGGAGTGGTTGATGTTGTTTGGAGATGAACGATGATGTTTATTTTGGATGACTATGTTATCAAATACTTCTTGTATTTGGTTTTCAATCTTAGTTTGGTTTATTTTGAGGAATTTTAAGCATAGTTATTTATGGAATGATCTACGATGAACTTTGGGTAGTACGGTGGAATTTTGAAGATTTAAAATTAGTTTCCCTTCCTATGGGGTTCTTTATTTTGGAAGAGTTGTTTTATCTCACCCTTTATGTTTTTGGGATAATCATTAAAGATAGAAGAAATAGATAGTTAATCTTTTTTGGATTATTTGATTCCCTAGAAGGTGATTCTTGTGCTTTTTATGAGAACAAGTGTTTTTATTAATGGTCATCATTCTGAGAAAATATTAGTTTTTGTAGAAACTTATTAAGGAATGAAACTCTACTTGAAGGTCAGTATATTTCCTTGTGTTTTTATTCTGTGTAGTAAATGAATTCATCAAAACTATGAAACAGAACGTAAAACAAAAACATTTTCTATAAACATTTCCGACTGGGAAATCAAATATTGTTTAACCCATCATAAGTTTGTGATTTTCTTGTTGTTAACATTCTCCTAATCACGTTTTCTATCACTCGACCTCAGAACGTGACCCTTTGTTTTCTAATCTATTTCCATGTTTTCCTACATGGAATCCTAGTAAGGGTTAACTCGAGTGTCCTTTTTACTTCCTTTTCATTATTTTAAAGTAATAGTGTTACTGACTCTTTTTATGATGTGAGACTTTAAATAAAATTTCCAAGCCCAGTTTTAAAATTTGTGAAGAAAACATTTCTTAAGGGGGAAGAATGTAAATTCTCGAAATTTTGAATAAATTTTGTTTCCAAATTTTGTGTGTTATTTTATTTTTCATACACAACAAAACTATTTCATTTGATTACATGAGTATAATTAAAATGAAACTATTGGGTTTTGACTATTATATGACCATTAGTCAGTATGACCGTTGGAAACTGAATGTTGTGACTATTGTCTCTAAATACAAGTGATCTTGGTTAATATAGAAAGAATATTAGATGGCATCATCCAGTATTCTTGCACTGATCGAAGCCCATCTTACAGAACTTGGGAAAGAGCTAGCACCACTAGGCTTTGCTCTGGACCAAACCCAATCCGAACATCATCGTGTGAAGCTAGAAAGGAATTTCCTTCGTGAGAAGTTCAAATTGATAGATATTACTACTTGTGTGATGTTGGCCAAGTCGCCCTCAGATTCCCTCACCTTAGCACACCTTACACATAGGTTCTATGCTGGGGTTATAAGGGGCTATGTAATGAGACCATAATCCATTGTTATAAATAAAATTGTGTTTTCTTCTTATGGTGATGTTTGGGATTTTTCAAATGTTATAATTAATATAGGATGTATTTTGTTGATGTATTTTGAAAAAAGTATATTTTATGATATTTATGTAACCCTTCAATAATTTATGATGTGTAATGATTTTCAAAAAATTGCCTATTGGAAATGTGTTCAGTATGAAATTTAGAGTCTAATAAGATCAACAATATTTTTATGAATAGTAAATTTTGAATATTGGTTTTATGCTTTGGATTAGTAATGTGACCAAATGGATTTGTAATCTCACTTGAAGAAACTATTAATATAATTTAGGCACCTTGATTAAGTAGTGTGATTCAATAAAATAGTTGAATAACTGTTTAATTAATTATTAGTCAAGTATTATTTTTTTCAGGTGAATAGTGTTTTTTAATGAAAAATTAAATTAAAAATATTTAGAAAATTGATTTTATAAAAGGTAATTTATTTTTGAACTTATAACATTGATATTATCTTAAGGTAATTTTTGGGGTTTTTTCTGAAAAAATGTATTTTAGGGGAATAGTGTTTTTATATAATAATAAAATTAAAATTATTTATAAAATTATTTTTATAAAATTTTGTTTATTTTTGAATTTCGTGCATTGATATTATGTTAAGATAAATTTTTGAGAGTTTTCGAAAAATTTGAATTTACAGTGAATAGTAAAAATACAGTTTTAGGTTTTCGCTATGTTTAATGACATCGTGACTGCATCATGATGATTTCATGTGATATTTTATGCGATGGTCAACAAAAGGGGATGAATTATTGTATGAGGGGTCCCATGTGTCTAAAACCATGGGAAAATATCATGGAAAAGCCCATGGTTTTTCCAAAACCACGATTGAGGTGTCCCATGAAATTATTAAACTATCACCACCCTTTCCCTATAAATACTCACCATTTACTTCTTTAGTTTTCACTCCAAACTATCCCCCAACGAATATCTGGTCCCATTACCTGACAAAGAGTCCTCCCAAAGTTTCTCCAAGCCCTCAATGTCTCAACCTTCATGTTTTGAGAGTAACATTTTAATGTAAGGGATCCAACCTCTCAAATTTTTTTCAAATACTCTCTTTTAAGTCATTTATTTTATGCTCCATGTTATTATGTTGGAGGATGTTCTTTTATATTCCTATTACTTCCCTTTTAATTTTCATATGATGAGGGATCCCCTCTTACTCTCATCATTTCATTTTATGAATGTTTAAGTGGTGCCGTTAAGCTGCAGAAAGTTTTGTAACAGGTTTTTCACCCTTCTCATTTCCAAATTATAGATTCTTATCAATTCATTCATGTTCCTTTTTATTATGTTGGGTTATGATCTCTAGATCAATTATACTAATATTTTATTTTAATATTATGAGAGACCCTATTTGATCGCACCAATTCATTTTTTAAGTTTATGTGATGTCGTTAGGCAGCCGAATTTCTATAAGAGAAATCTTATTTTTGTCTTCCTTTCATTTCTTCATTTCATATGGTATATCATTCAAAATTTATTACCGTGTTATTAAATACTTTAAATTCTATCCCCAACTGTTTTATGGATCATTTATGAGTTTTTGACCCATGTCCCCTCTCTTTTCAATGATTTATAAAACCCTACAACATCGTTGTTATGTTGCCGAATTTCTGTCTCAAAATGTCTCTGTTTTTTTTCAAATTATTTTATTTTATTAAGTTATTACTGAAATCACTTTATTATAAAGGGGTATTCACATATATACCAAAATTGTATCTTCTAAATTCTGGTAATTACATACATGAGACCCACTTTCCGTTTCCGTGGGTTTGAAGTGACATGAAGATCGTGTCTTTAACGATGTTTTTAAAACATTATGATTATGAAATGAAACCCATTTCTTTTATGATATATGGGTTGTTTATGAAATTTTTTATGATGATACATGTGGATCACATGATAATAAATTCAAATTTAATTGTGCTCCCTGAAATTCTTCCAATGCATGGGGTAATGATGTAACCACTAGAGATTACAATTTTAACGATACCTTGGTGAATAGCCATGGTAATTTTCAAATGACACCTTAGGGATGGACCTTGGTGATATGTTCATGATCGTCTCAGTTAAATTTTGTAGCCACATCTTAAATTTATGATATATGTTATTTTTATAATGATAACCTCATGATTTCTTTATCATGACTTAATGTTTTTTTTCATGACATTATTGATGTATCTTAAGTTCACATGTTAAATGTTTCCCTTGTTTCCCTTACTAGGCCTTATGCTCACCCTTTATTTTGATGTATGTCCTCAGGTTATGAGATACAGTAATGAACCTAGGATGAACATAAGGAGAATCCTATCAAGTGTTTAAGAATAATGTTTTCTGTTTTCATGTTTTGTGTTCCTGGTTTCCAAGACGCTAAACCATAAAGATCCTCAGTTTTGTATAATGTAATGAATGTTTATGTGATAAAAAGGTGGGATGTCATAGTTGGTATCATAGGATGGTTTAGTTATTTGTGGAAATTAGGATATGAAATCATTAGGAAGAACCATATAGAAATGTTTAAATATTGGAAATCTTCCTAGTATTTAGGTGAGTATTGAGAAAGTGGTTTATCAAGAAAATGCACCCCTATGTGGATACGGGCAGGTAGAGGTGGATTTGTAACATATGTACATTGGGTAAAAACCTGAAAACACCGCTTTGAGATAGACACAAATAAGAACTGTTACATAAGAACGGGCCTTGCTGCACTCTTGGTTACGACAATCCCGGGGGATATCCTTTGGTAAATTCATAAGCTTAGTATGACCTATTATTAAAGGAACAATGATAAAATAAAATAAAGATTCACATAAGAATATACGATCATGGATAACCTAGATTGGAACCTATGGGATCACAAGTTAGGGGATACTTTTCTTCTACATGTTTTTTCCTTCTATGCTTTAAGTTTCCTTTTCATGATTAATGGCTAAGTATTTAAGCCCCCTAATTGTACTTTATTTTCTTAGTCAATAGCGATAATTGGAAGAACATTTCCCAATAACCAATGTGATAGGAAATGTGACTATTACCCAATTAATGTGATAGAGATGAAGTGATATCAAGTTGAACATATTGTTATTATGCCAAACCAGCTATCAAAAATCACAATTAATAATTGTTACATAGTTGAATGCCCAAATTCATCAAGGAAGAAGAAGGTAAAGCCTCAAGGATGTTCATCTGATAAAGTTGATAAGGGAAAGAAGGCCCAATTTCATTTGTGAAGAATGTGTGGAAAGAGACACGAATGGGAATTTCACAAAGGAACCAGGAGATGTTTTAATTGTGGGTGATATGGTATAAAGTAGCTAATTGCTTTAAAAAATGGATAATCTTTTAAAGATAGATATGGTTCGATCTAATGTACCTTATACTTTTCAATGTTGTAAGTGTAGAGAAGTTTGAATTTATACAAGTCAATGCCATCTTGGATGGGATGAGAAGCGTGATTAGTGTCAAAATCTTCAAGGACAAGGGATCAATGAAATTACTATGCTAAGATGGATCTTTATGACTAATGTACATGTGAATTCTTCGCAATAATTGTCTTTGTCATGTTGTTTTTTTAGTTCAATCCCTATGAGCATATCATTAATGTTTTTATGAACATTGAGTCACTAAATAATAAGATTTTATATCATTATGGAAAACATCTATTGTTATGTACCACATGTTGATGTTGTGAAGCTGT
The DNA here is from genome assembly GCA_963277665.1 of Viscum album. Lineage (NCBI taxonomy): Eukaryota > Viridiplantae > Streptophyta > Magnoliopsida > Santalales > Viscaceae > Viscum > Viscum album. The sequence continues at coordinate 547,976,489 of OY728146.1, read as the reverse complement.
TCTTCTTGAAAAAAAGATGAGTAGGGGATTAAAAGATGATTATTATTTTGGAAGACATTCACCATTTTGACAACCCTATATAATCGAAGTAAATAGATTACTATAGTAATTTCATTGAGGAATAAAGATTGACATATATTTTTAAGAATCGATGAATTTAAGGTGAACTTATATTAATATAGGTTACTAATGTTAATGATTAACCTATATTGGGGAAAATATGTTTAGGTTATCTACTTTTTTTATAAGATGTTAGGAGTGGAAGATGTTGTTTGGTGATGAACTATGATGTTTATTTTGGAATCCTATGTTATCAAATCCTTCTTGTATTTGGTTATCAATCATAGTTTGGTTTATTTTGAGGAATATTAAGGACAATTATTTATGGAATGGTCTATGATGAAATTTGGGTAGTACTGTGGAATTTTGAATATTTAAAAGTAGTTTCCCTTTTTATGGGGATCATTATTTTGGAAGATTTGTTTTTTCTTACACTTTAGGTTTTTGGGATAATGATTACATATATAACAATTAGATAGTTCATCTTTGGTGGATTATGTGATTCACTAGAAGATGATTATTGTGCTTTTTATGAAAGGAAGTGTTTTTTAATGCTCATCATTTGGAGAAAAGATTAGTTTTGGTAGAAATTTATTAAGGGATGAAACTCTACTTGAAGTTAAATATATTTCCTTGTGTTTTTATTCTATGTAGTAAATGAATTTTTCAGAACTATGAAAAGGAACGTAAAACAAAAACATTGTCTACTAACCTTTCCTACTAGGAAATCAAATAACGTTTAACCCATCATAAGTTTGTGATTTTCTAGTTGTTAACTTTCTCTTAATCATGTTTTCAATCACACTCCCTTAGAACGTGACCCTTTTTTTCTCTTCCATGTCCATGTTTTCCTACATGGAATCCTAGTATGGGTTAACTCGAGTGGCCTTTGTACTTCCTTTTCTTTCTTTTAAAGAAATAGTGTTACTGACTCTTTTTCCAATGTAGGACATTCAATGAAATTTCCAACCCCAATTTTAAAAATTGCGAGGATGCAATTTCTTAAGGAGGGAGGAATGTAACGACCCGAAATTCTGAATAAATATTGTTTCCTAATTTTTTGTGTTATTTTATTTTTCATACTCAACAAAACTGTTTCATTTGATAACATGAGTATAATTAAAATGAGATTGTTGGGTTTTGACTATTATATGTCCATTAGTCTGTATGACCATTGGAAACTGAATGTTGCGACTATTGTCTCTAAATACAAGTGAACATGGTCATTATAGAAGGGAAATTCCATGGCATCATCCAGTAGCCTTGGACTGATTGAAGCCCATCTAACAGAACTAGGAAAAAAGTTAGCACCACTGGGCTTTGTTATGAACCAATCCAAAGCCGAACATCATCATGTGAAGCTAGAAATGAATTGCCTTCGCGAGAAGTTCAAACTGATAGAAATTACTACTTGTGTGATGTTGGTCGAGCCTCCCTCAGATTCTATCACCTTAGC